>JAKZAP010000005.1:14950610-15550610 GCA_023053575.1 Branchinecta lynchi
AGCCCAAAGTAACCCAATGTAACCAAAAGTAACCCAAAGCAACCCTGAGTAACCCAAAGTATCCTGAAGTAACTCGTACACCCTGGTTCTTGGTGACCAACCCTGGGGTAATTCCAAGTGATAATAGAACAAAATAGTTTTTTACATTCATGCGCGTTATCTATGTGAAACACCTCTGATCTCTCCACTTTCTGCTGAGCTCGCAAAAAATATGTATCTCCAGTCGTCCTGTATCTAGGAAGCTCTTCGCGAATATTTTCCGCAAACTGAAACATGTTGTTCAAAGACGTACAACATAATGAGTACAGCAAAAATTATAATAGTGATAGGTCCGGATTGTCTACCGAACGTGTAATTGTTCCGAGCAGAAGGTCTTCTTAAAAATACCCATGGAAAAGTCCAACAAGAGCTGGAAGCTCATATGACACTTGCAAGAGTCAGATGGAAGTGATGGTCAAAAGTATTTTTTCACTGTTCGGTTAAGATGCACCAAACTTGCAAGGCTGGGTCAGAGGATGGAAGTGATGGTCAAAAGTTTTTTTTTCACTTTTTGGTTAACATGCGCACTTTAAGGGTGGTAAAAATTATTTTCTAAGCAAAACCCTTGAGTGAAAAAGAATCATGTGCTCATGGCGATCGTGAAAAAGTAAATTTTGCTTAAAGTATTTTTTGCACTTTGCGGTTAAGATGAGTTCTTTAAGGGATGGTCGGGTCGGAGAAACGCTGTCTAACCCAATGATGTCAAGTTTCTAATGCTCCAGCAAATCGTCCTAGTCACATCTGGAAATACCCTAACTCACGGAACCCAAATCCGGTCCGATTCTGTCACTGATGCACCTAGGACTTGTGCCTGTACTTCCCACCAAGTTTCATCCTGATCGCTCCACTGTCTGAGGCATGAGGTCTTTCGAGATATCAGGTTTCATTAAGATCCGAAAACCCGTTCGAAAGTTGCATGCCACTAATTTCCGGATTCCGCCGTCCCCCCACGATGGTCGGTCGGACACGTGACTGTTTCTAAGTAAATCTGGCCGGGTCTCTGATATGCCTGCCAAGTTTTGTCGTCCTAGTCCACCTGGAACTAAATTAACTACGGATCGCCGGAATTCAGGAACCCCCCTCCATCTCCCCCCGTAGTGCCGGATCCGGTCTAGTTCTGTCAGTGATGTATCTAGAGCTTGTGCCGACCAAGTTTCATCCCGATCGCTCCACTCTGAGAGTTCCATACGATTTCCGGTCCCCCCCCCCAGATTCATCGGATCCGGTCCGGACTTGAAATGGAATTATTAAGATCTGATTAAGATCTGATCACCCGTTCGAAAGTTATGCATGCCCCTATTTTCCGGATTCCGCCACCTTCCCCTCCCCCCACGATTGTCGGATCGGGCAAGTGACTATTTCCAAGTTAGTTTGGTCGAGTCCCCAATATGCTTGCCAAGTTTCAACGTCTTAGCACTTCTGGAAGTACCCCTATCTCGAGAAGAGTGGACCGACAGACCGAAAAGTGATCGGTATATGGCACTTGAGCGGAGCTGCAACTGCCATAAAAAGGGTCCCACGAAAAAACTTGCCCAAGCAATGATTTGGTAGTTCGACCTGGTTTTCAGGTGTATCACATAGGTGAAATACCTTCAAAGATTGGTTTACTAATTTGATGAGAAACTCTTATGCAGGTAAATGACGGATATTGAACCTGCTTTGAAAGAAGATACATTTCAAATTATGATCAAAATTCTGAAACGTCCGGATCTGAACCAGAAGCTTTTATTTTCTTATCGTAATTTGGCGAATTGAAATTCTTTAAATGCGGGCTTTGGAATAAAACTTGACATCCGAACACAAGCTACTTCTACACTTTTGTTATATTAGTTACTTCTTTTTAGCCGGGGACGTTTTGTCATGGGTAGCCTACCTTTTTTCATGGGTATTTTTTCGGGTACTTAAGAGCTATAATAGTAGTAATAATAACAACTTTTATTTCCTGAATAGCTCATATAATTACTCGCTAGCGTTGATCGTCACATAATTATTATGACGTACCAATTATGGGACAATTATTATGACGTACCCAATTATGGGACAAACAGGTGGTATACGTTCTGCAGACAACCTGGACCTATAAATGTTGTAATGTATGCTGAACTCTGTATGTTGTTACGTCATGAGGCACAAATGTCTCAGTTTGAGAATATTCCGCGGAAGGTATTCATTAAGAGCTTTTTAGAGACCAACTGGACACAAACTCACCTTGACTTCATTCTGCCTTCTTTTTGCGAACGCAGCGGTAAGGGCAGAGATCAGAGTCTAAAGTTCAAGTTCGTTCTCAGAAAAATGAAACGCGATCAAGAATTTGCAGTAGCACTAAAATCTGCTTAAAAATGTGTTAGTAAGGGAGGTACTGTCACAGCCTAGGGTTAATTTAACTTCTCGGTCATCGAATAGGCGACCCTTCCTTGAGAAGCCTCCGACGTATATGATATGATACGATATTTATTACTCTAAAAGCCTAGGGACCATGGCAAATACAAAGAAAAAACATACAAAACAATTAGAACGATCACTTGAAACTACAAAAATTTGTCTCTGTGAGTCATGGACAACTTGAGGAATCTACCCACCTTCCTTATAGTGATAAAATATTCACTCCAGCATTTGCTAAATTAACGCCAAAATTGGGAGAAGTTACATTCTTCCGCATTTCCCACGCACTGCAGGGATTCCATCTACTACAGGGGCTGACCTACCTTTTTAATTTCTTCATGGCCTTTAACATCTCTTCCTTCTCTATTTTACCTATTAATTGAAAATCTATTCCTTCAACGGGCATGGTACCGATTTCCTCAAAGAAGTCGAAATGTCACCTCTTAAAGTTCAATGGGCACATCAAACTACCCCAATCCCACTCTGTAACAACCTAGGAACAATGATTACCCCCTAGATCAGCAACTTTTTCAACAGTTTCCTCTCTGTGATATTTCAAAGCGTAATTTTTTGGGCCAGTACATGCACAGTTTACTATCCTGGACATATATAAAAGTGGTGTTTCTTATAATACTTAGTAGATATTTATTTTATGCATAGATCAGCTTGTATAATTAAGATTTGGATAGGTTATTGTTTTTTGAATGATTTTTGTAGCTATGTTATTTTTTATAAGCTTATTGCATATTCTGGTACCTTTTATAAAGCAAGTTAATCAAGCTTCACAACACTATTCCACAAAGAAAAACTTTTAATAGGCACTTTAAGCTATGGAACTTCTGATGAAACACTAGAACAATCAGGTAAACTGCATCTGCGGCTTGAGTTTGGTGACATCTCAAATATATCCTTTCCTATCAAGCATTGCTGGCTGTTTTTGAATTTCCTGCCACGATATTCCAGCTGCTAAGATTTGGATCGCCGAAATGCCAGAGAGGTAAAGACAAGGGATAACAAGAAAACGGCCGATTTTCGTAGCGCCTTCTAAAGGAAGTCGGAAATGTTTATTTGTGAAGCATTTAATACAAAGTAAAGCATTAGAAGTGTCCATTGTGCTTTAAAGTTTCCACATCAGGTTCATTTCATTCAAAATACTCGGGCCATGACTCAGCCCCGCATGTCACCTCTTAAAGTTTCCACATCAGGTTCATTTCATTCAAAATACTCGGACCATGACTCAGCCCGCGGGGTAAGGTCTTCTTGTTCTGCTCCCGTAGCAGCCCTAATCCCTTTCCAAAATTCTTTACTATCCTCAGCTTTATAACCTTTTACTATTTCCTTATTACGTTCAACTTCTAGCTTATGTTTCTTATCCTTCAACATCTGTTTACATTCTTTCCTAAGTTACGATATTCACTTAACTACCATCTCCTCCTACCTCTTTTAACTTCACCAGCGACTCAACCACCTTCTCCTTTTTCTGCACAAATTCTTCGTCAAAAAAATCCCTCCGAAATCTTTTATCTTTCTTCAGTTTTTTAACACTATTATCAGCTATCCTATACATAACCGAAATTACTTGAGTCACAACCTCTTCTATTTCTCTGTTCCTTACCTTCTCGTACCAACTATCTATGTGTCCTAGGCTACTTACAAACCTTAAACTTACCTTACCTTAATTCGCACTTCGGAGCGACTACGGTACACTGTAAAAAAAAATCTTGCAGTATTTGCTACTGGATTAATCTTATCCCAATAGAGCATCCTTATTCGGAGAAACTGTGTACAGTCTAAGCTCCATGATGGATCTGTTAAGCTCGGCGGATCAGCAGAAGGCATTTACCGACTGCCTGGTAGTCTAAGCTACAGTCTAGTACAGTCTAAGCTCCACGATGGATCTGTTAAGCTCGGCGGATCAGCAGAAGGCATTTACCGACTGCCTGGTAGTTTTTACCGACTGTTTTTACAGAAAAAAACTACTGTTTTCAAGTCCCCCCCCCCCAGTCATGACGCCCCTGCATGTCAGTTCTGTTTCTCAGAGAAACAGGGGCAACAAATCAGACGACCCACCAACACTAATCTCAGGAAGATCTCAGTTCGTTCAAGTCCTTCAAAACCTGGACATAGCCTACTAGTACTAATCAAATCTTAAAGGACCCCTCGCACTATTATATCAAATCAGACGACTTTTGCGATGTCATAGGTATCCCTCCACTTACGTTTTGGGATCCCAAAAACCGGTACGTAAATTGTTCAACGGGTCTCGGAAAAGGCTTAAAACAGCAAAAACCGTGGGTTATTTGATGAAAGCCCAGTCTAGTTTTAAAGTATTCAAATATTTTAAAATACTGCAAGTTGAAGAGTAGGTAAATAGTGCGAGGGGTCCTTTAAGATTTGATTAGTACTAGTAGGCTATGTCCAGGTTTTGAAGGACTTGAACGAACTGAGATCTTCCTGAGATTAGTGTTGGTGGGTCCGTCTGATTTGTTGCCCCTGTTTCTCTGAGAAACAGAACTGACATGCAGGGGCGTCATGACTGGGGGGGGGACTTGAAAACAGTAGTTTTTTCTGTAAAAACAGTCGGTAAAAACTACCAGGCAGTCGGTAAATGCCTTCTGCTGATCCGCCGAGTTTAACAGATCCATCATGGAGCTTAGACTGTACACAGTTTCTCCGAATAAGGATGCTCTATTGGGATAAGATTAATCCCAGTAGCAAATACTGCAAGATTTTTTTTTACAGTGTACCGTAGTCGCTCCGAAGTGCGAATTAAGGTAAGGTAAGTTTAAAGTTTAACTGAAAAGGGCTGAGATAACACGGGTACAAACGCATAGAGGTACCGCAAATCCGACATGGAAATTCCACTATTTGAAAATTGATTATACGTGAATAGCGGAGCAACGAAGTAACGCATTTTCATCGGATCTTCAAACCTCTTTAAGTGAGTAAGTGATGGGTAACTAGATTGTAATATCTCAGCCCTTTTCAGTTAAACTTTAAACTTACCTTACCTTAATTCGCACTTCGAGCGACTACGGTACACTGTAAAAAAAAAATCTTGCAGTATTTGCTACTGGGATTAATCTTATCCCAATAGAGCATCCTTATTCGGAGAAACTGTGTACAGTCTAAGCTCCATGATGGATCTGTTAAGCTCGGCGGATCAGCAGAAGGCATTTACCGACTGCCTGGTAGTTTTTACCGACTGTTTTTACAGAAAAAACTACTGTTTTCAAGTCCCCCCCCCAGTCATGACGCCCCTGCATGTCAGTTCTGTTTCTCAGAGAAACAGGGGCAACAAATCAGACGACCCACCAACACTAATCTCAGGAAGATCTCAGTTCGTTCAAGTCCTTCAAAACCTGGACATAGCCTACTAGTACTAATCAAATCTTAAAGGACCCCTCGCACTATTTACCTACTCTTCAACTTGCAGTATTTTAAAATATTTGAATACTTTAAAACTAGACTGGGCTTTCATCAAATAACCCACGGTTTTTGCTGTTTTAAGCCTTTTCCGAGACCCGTTGAACAATTTACGTAACCGGTTTTTGGGATCCCAAAACGTAAGTGGAGGATACCTATGACATCGCAAAAGTTGTCTGTCCGTCCGTAAGCACGATGACTCTCGAAGGGAATGAGAAATTTTGATGAAACTTGGTGTGGGGTTTTTTTGGGTCGAGAGTAAGGTAGATGGGCTTTGTAGCCCTATATTTAGGGGAGGGAGTTTAAATTAAGGGCAAGCAAAATATTTTTAACCAGCTAATAGAACAGTCGATTATGGAGTAAGAAGACATGCTGAACACGATGGTGCAAACCATTTTCTTGCCGGACAAGTAGTTCGCCCGTAATTCGGCCAAAACCGGAAAGTTCGTTAAAAGTAAAAGTTTTATTTGAAGTTGATTGGATGTTCGATTGAAGAGTAAAAAGATATGCTGAACACGAGGGTGGAAACCATTTTCTCGCTGGGCAAGTAGTTCGGCCGGAATCCGGCCAGCACCGGAAAATTGTTAAAAGTATTTGTATTTGATTAGATATCCGATTTAGGGGTAAGAAGAGATTCTGAATCCCTGTAGGACAATCATTTTCTACCCGGACATATAGTTCGCCGGGAATCCGGCTGGTACCGGAAAATTTGTTATAAGTTAAATTTTTATTTGAAGTTGATTAGATGTTCGATATCGGGGAAAGAAGATACGCTGAGTTCGTTTTTTAGCTTTCTTTTTTTTTGGCGGACAGGTAGTTACGGAATTCGGCCGAAACAGGGAAATTGGCAGAAGTAAGGCAGGAAGTTTTAGTCAAAACAGTTATGACTTATAGGGGGTAAACACAACATGTGGAATCCATATCTGAAGTTGGTTTTCTCAGATGATTAGCTTTTTGGCCTTAATCTGTTTCTGAATTTAATAGTAAAAATGTTCAAAGAGTCTGGCGAAGACAAGACCCAATTGTCTGGTAAATATTGAATTTTTGGGATCCCATCGAAACCTTTGGTCTTGTTCTGATGGAAAACCTTCTCGCAAACAACCGTCGATAGCGTGATACACATCGAAGGTAGTAAAACACGGCAAGTGAGAAAGTCAGCGTAGAAGTTGGAGGGGTTAGAATGTACGGTACGAAATTGGGGTCTCGGAGTTTAGAAATGTATGGAGTGATGATGGAAGTAGGTTGCCTTATTATTATAGGTAAGACAGGTCCTTTAAGCTTCTGCTTGAAACAAACCGACCCTCTTTTTTGGGTACCTAGCCAACTAGCCAAGATGTCAGGCGTGTGACGTTCTTGTTTTCCATAGCAGCCAGTTTGAGTTAGAATTGAAATACAAATGAAAGGACACATAGGAATATTCGCAAGGATAAACTTACTAAATGCTGATATTTAAATACTGCAGATATTCAATTGCTAATTACTCAATGGGTGATTCGTTATACTCATGGAAGGAATTAAGAATCCCGGCACCGCCAACCGCGCAACCGCGATAAGGACCAATATTAATAATGAAACGTCAAAAAATAATAATTGAAAATAAATTATTAAAAACAGTGAACTTCTAAACATTGGCCAATAGCCCACAGCATCGACAGAGCTTTAGTTCTGATGTAATATAATGGTCCACAGCGTGTTATTTTATCTTGCAAAGCTATTTAGACGCACGCAATTGCATGCAAATGGTTCTGGTTAACCTTCGCTTGTGATTTTTTGCGCGATTTACAAAACTTTTCCAGTTTCTGTCGTAAAGTCGTATGTCGACGTTACAAACTGCGTTATAACCTGGGGGTCATTTCATCAGATCTTACGATACTATATAAACACGAAGATTTAAATTTGGATCAATTCAAATATGTTCTTTACCATGAAGGCTACTTATTCGATTTTTGTGATTTTGTGTGTGGGGGGAGCCTGGTGCATTGTAATTCTGCCATTCCCACGGAAGGAGAAGGAGATTAAAGATGTGAACTCGCATCACGAGATGGAGGCAGTGTCGGTGGTTGAAAATGAGAGGGGCGTACAGAAACAGGACTGATTTGCCTTACTATGTTTATGAAGATCTTGATCGCGGTAAGTCCTGTGCTCTGGTTATGAATAGTTGCTACAAATCATGAAACTATTACAAAATAAAAGTCTTTATTTTTCTCACGGTTAGCAAAGTTCAGTATTTTGGAATGAGGAATGAGGCCCGATGAGGATATATGCCACCTTTTGTGTGATTGTAGAGGGTGGGAGGGTGTAGTGTAGAGGGTGAGAGGTTTTCGCCGTGGCCGTTGGCTCTTAGTGCAAATAAAATCTTATCTATTTAGGGGAAACAAATTTTTTTTGCCATGTAGTATCTTTTCCTTTCTTCCTGTCCAATATGATTTGGTCAGGTGACTACGCTTCCACTTTCCCTCGGTGACACCAACAGACCTAACATCTAATATTTTTTTTTTTTTTTTTTTTTTTTTTTTTTTTATGACCGACCTTTATATTTAGCATCACTTAAACTTTCCTCTATCTCTACGTTTTTTTTTTTAATATTCTTTCTTATTTCATCTTTTTTTACCATTTTCATCACATCTTTAAAACCTTAAGATTTTCTTTACTTTTCCCCCTGCTTTTTCCTTCCTTAGTATCTCCTTTCCTTAAAATTTTCTTTCATTTAAAACTTATTATTTACAAAAATATTAACCCTCGTTTTTTTTTTTTTTTTTTTTTTTTTTTTTTTTTTTAACCAAACTAAAATGGGGGTTTGTCCGAGAGACAATAACAAAACAGGTTTTGTTTTACCTTTTTGCACTTCCTGCGTCAAAAGGGTGCCCTTCCGTCATAGGGAATCCCTTTTGAAGTGGCTCATGGGCCACTGCAAAGCCCAGGTGGCTCATGGGCTGCAGTGAGCCCATCTCATTATTAGAATAATGAGATGGGCTCATTATTTTAATGTAACGCGGATCAAGTTTAGGCGGTGGGCTCTATACCTCAGCATTTATAGTGCGAATACACGATGAGGATAGGGAGCTACCGGGAGGGAATTCCTGCCCGGATTTGCGGCACCATCATCACTTCCATATGAAGAAATTTAGAGCGTGTTCGAATCCAGTCGCCCAGGAAAATTTCGCACAAAATTCTGCAATTAACGTCGCGAAAGTGTCCGAATTAGATGGTCTCATTTCTTCTGTGAAAAGTGGAGAGTTTGCGTTTCAGCAGAAGAGAATGAGCAATACGGTAGTGCAAAATCGGCCGACGCTCCGCATAATTAGCGGTTGAAAACCGGCGTCCTTTCATCGCGACCACCGATGGGGCTTTATAATTTCTTTGGAATGTGATTTTTGATGACTTTAAGCAGTCTGTTGTTTGCGGAATTAGGTCAAACTTGAGGAGTTTCAGGTCATTTCAGTTCAAACTCTTTCAGACAAGTGTCAACACACCATTATTTTTTACATTAAGCTTTCCAGGATTTGCATAGGATTGTGAAAAAAGGTGGAACCATTCCAATTTGCATTTCTGATTTATTTTTGCCTGATATTTTTTTTTGCTGGAAAAGATAAAATTTAAGTACATTTTCCTGTCACCCCACAGTGAAAAAAGCACCGTATTATTTTTGATGATAGCAATTTTTTCTCTTTTTATTTGATATTAGGCTAATTCAAATGAATTTAATCTGTTTTTTTTTTTACCTTCAAACAACCATATGTAACTATTTTTTTAGTGTTTTCAGTGCATTTTCCACTAGATAACTCCTACTATTCATTTTTACATATCGTCACTTCAGCGCGCCTTCCGCTTCTTCCTGAAAATTCCGCATAAAATGCAGGCATCCTCGCAGCATTTCTCATGACATTTTTCGCGGTATTAATTGCACGTAAAATTTCACGAGAATTTTAGTGCGAAACCAAAACGTTGTAAAAATTGCAGAGTTAATGTAGCATTTTCCGTTCAAAAGTTGAATTCGGACAGGCTCTTAAATTTTTTCAACTTGATGATGAAAGTGCAGGAAATCCGGCCGGGAAATCCTCACCGTGTGTTCGCACTTTTAGGTGGAAGACAGGGTTGAAAATTGAGGTAGACCAAGGGATTACTGAGCAGTTGGTACCAGGAGAGTTGGTCACGCTCAAATCGTTCCAAGGATAATGTCTCACAGACCATTCGTACTAGGACAGTATGCACAGCGACTAGTTGTCATGTGACAATTGATCCATTTATTTTGTTTCAACTCGTGCGACTGATAATTGGCGAGGGGGTACCAACTCCCAAAAATTGGGGTAGACTACAGTGTGCGCGATTGTACTGCCGAAGTTGTTATTATCGTAAAAGCTGGGGAACCGTGTATCTGAGAATTGAGTTTGCCCGACTGTGCCCGATTGTTCTACCGAAGTAGTCATTTTGGTCTAAAAAAAATAAATAGGGAACAGTGCGCTCGACATTTGAGTGTTCACGACTCCCAGATACACAGTGTGCCCGACAGTTGGTATCACCTCGATAATTTATTTCACGGTCAATTCGTCCCTGAACTTTTCGTCTCACAGACAATGCGTCACATAGACAATCCGTACCCCAGACAATTCGTTAACAGACAAGTTAGCAGAAGGGTAATACTCCGCAAAAGGAAACAGTGCCAAAGCCATAGTTGTGATCCAACATGTGTTTCAACACTGAACGTCTTGCAACTGAAGACACGGATAAGATGTTTTGACACCGGACACGTCTACGTCGATAGCGTTACTTTTGAGGTTACTTTGCGGGTCGTTACGACTGGCGAAGTTCCTCTTTGGGCTCGTAAATATTAGCATGGCCTTTTATCTTTATGGGGTACCAGTGCTGTTTTCAATTTCAGGCGATGATCAACATTATTATCCGATTTAGCATTTTTGCTTTTACGACAAAGTGATTTGATTGTTTTCTGTTATTTGGAAATGTGTACCTGTTTGTAAGTTATAATATAAAGCTTCATAAGCAGTCTTGTCGGCTTGATGAACTGGCCGTTGAACGAATTTTCTTTGTGGCAAACCTGCTTGTACGTGGTGTCTCTGGGACGAATTGTCCTTATGAAGAATTTCCCGCAGGATTAATTGTGTCTTCGCGTCCCTTTACTGGACAAAGATGATTTTGAGGAAGAAACCAAGACTAAAATACAGGGTTTCGCTGATCTTTAAAAATTGTCGTTTCGATAGAGCCGCAAAAGGAATATTTGTTGGACTTCCTGACACTCGGCCCTACTCTTAATTCAAATTCATCCGCCAATTCGTCATACGATGCCTTTTTGGGATCCCAAAACGTAAGTGGAGGGATACCTATGACATCGCAAAAGTTGTCCGTCCGTCCGGCTGTCCGTCCGTCTGTAAGCACGATAACTCTCGAAGGGAATGAGATATTTTGATGAAACTTGGTATGAGGATTGTTTGGGTCAAGAGCAAGGTCGAGTTCGTAGATGGGCTCTGTAGACCTATATTTGGGGGTGGGGGAGGGGGTTCAATTTAAGGGACAAACAAAATATTTTTAAACAGCTAATGTGATAGTCGATAATGGGGTAAGAAGACATGCTGAGCACGATGGTGACAATCATTTTCTCGCCGGACAAGTAGTTCGTCCGGAATCCGGCGAAAATCGGAAAGTTTGTTAAAAGTAAAAGTTTCATTTGAAGTTGATTAAATGTTTGATTTAGGGGTAAGAAGGCATGCTGAGCACGATGGTGAAAACCATTTTCTCGCTGGACGAGTAGTTCGTCCGGAATCCGGCAATAACCGGAAAGTTGGTTAAAAGTAAAAGTTTCATCTGAAGTTGATTAAATGTTTGATTTAGGGGTAAGAAGAAATTCTGAGCATGATGGTGAAAATCATTTTGTCGCCGGACAAGCAGTTCGTCCGGAATCCGGCCAAAACCGGAAAGTTGGTTAGATTAGATTTTAGATTATATATGGGGTTTATTGGAAAAAAATACTAAGAACTACAAAACCCTCTAGAAGTTTACACTTGTTAAGAGGTTTAACAAACCCCCTTTGAGAGATTAACCTACATAACACTATAATAAATAAAGAAATAAGAAAAAGAGAGGAAGAGAAAAGAAAAAAATAAACAAAACACTTACTTGGTTCCTGGTCGAACACCCAACAAACAAAAAATCTATACACTCCAAAATCCCGTCTCCAAAAACAAACAAAACCAAATAAATAAATAAAGAATAAATGATTAAATAAACATAACGGAATCTGGGCCAACCTGAGAACGACTCAAATCAACATAAAACAATTTAAAACTCATATTGGTGAAGACAAAGGGTTTTAAGATCTCGACGGAACTCACACAAATTCTCTGACCTTCTTAACGATTCTGGCAATATATTCCATACAAACGGCCCAAAAAGTAAAAGTAACAGTTTCATTTGAAGTTGATTAAATGTTTGATTTATGGGTAAGAAGACATGCTGAACCAGATGGTGAAAACCATTTTCTCGCCGGACAACTAGTTCGCCTGTAATCCGGCCAAAACCGGAAAATATGTTAAAAGTAAAAGCTTTATCTGAAGTTGATTAGATGATATATTTAGGGGTAAGAAGAGACGCTGAGTCTGTATATAATGATCATTTTTCACCCGGACATATAATTAGTCCGGAATCCGGTTGTACCCGCATTTTTTTCAAGTCAAAATTTTATTTAAAGTTGATTAGTTTTCTTTATAGGGATAAGGAGATACGCCGGCTTCGTTTCTGAATTTTTCTTTTTTCGGCTGGACTAGTAGTTCGCTCGGAATTCGGGCGAAACCGCAAATTTGGCAGTAGTAAAGCAGGAAGTTTCGGTCAATATCGTCAAAATAGATATGGCTTATAGAGGTATAGATAGGTAGACATAATATCTGAACTCGGTTTTCTCTGATGATTAGCCTGGTGTCTGGATCAAATCTTAGATTTTTCGGATCCCATCGACACCTTTGGTCTTGTTTAGATTTGCTCTCCAGAAGAAGTCCAAGAAGTATTTCATTTTGGAGATCCTGTCGGAAACTTTGGTCTAGTTTAGCCCACATTTCGCAGTGTTAATGCTTTCGGTCTGCGGTAGGCTACCGTACATAAACTTTCAGATACACCAGAATAAAATAATTCTAGGCTTGGCCAGCTCCTAGTTTCCGGTTTAAAAAGGAAGTGCTGCTCTTCATAGTTTGGTAGCTGATGGCATTCTAAGTTGTCTTTCCAGAAAGAGGATGAGTAGTGCCTGAATTGCTCAAAGCTTAAAGGACCCCTCTTGCTTATTCTGCCTTTTATAATATACTTGGCTCCCATATGGAATTATAAGCTTCTAAAATCCCCACCTTTCTCCATTGTTTCGTTTCGTAACTACGAATTTTAGCGCTTTTTCAGCATTGCCATGTTTTCCCGTCACCTAACGAAAAGTTTGCATTGTCCGCTGGCAACTCTTTCACACATAAGGAGGTGATAATCTTCTGTTTATTACTTCTTTTGTTTGCTTAGTTTTCCCACTTTTTAACCAAGGCACGTTCAGTTTTCAAATCTTTTGCGCCCAGCCGCCGCGTCGGAGAGCAGGATGGCTGGATATAATCGACAAGCGCTAACAAGAGAATCGCTAGTTTCAGGTGGAAAGTAATGGTATTTTCGAAAACGTTTTTTCTGATCCATTTTATAGGGAAAAGATCATTTCTAGTAACAGTTGTGCTTTAACTGAAGAGGGCTGAGATAGGAGAGTCTAATTACCCTTATTGACTTGAAGAGGCTTGACGATCGGATGACAGTGCGTTACTTCGTTGCTCTGCTATTCGCGAACAGTCGATTTTCATATAGTGGATTCTCCCTGTCGGGTTTGTGGTATCTTGAACCTGTGTTGTATGCTTGACGAAAGCGATATACGAAAAATAAGTGTTAACACCCCGAGCAGTGTTCACCTAGCTGATAACTAGCCACTGCAAAGCCGTGTTTGTATTCAGATTCAAAGTTTCCGCGCCATAGTAGAACTTAGAGCGTGTTCCATCCTACTTACCGTAGTTACTACGCGTGACGTCACGAATTCTGGCTTTTTGCCGTCAAGGCTGGAACGATTTTTCTATTTTCCATCAGGATCTCACGCCAGGGGCGAATCCGACCAATCACGTTCCAGAGATGCGTAGTTACTACGCTTACCACGCTCCCGAGCATGGTAAGCAAATAGTAACTATTAGTTACTATTCCAACAAGGTTGGAACGGTCAGCGTAGTAACTTTTCGTGAGGATGGAACGGAAATAGTAACTAATAGTAACTATTGTTACAAGGGTGGAACACGCTCTTAGTGTCGTGATAACGGCCATAGCTATCCTGAACGTCATACTAAAGCAAATCGTGAAAAATAAAAAAGAAGTCCCTTAACACAATACAGATAATGTAGTGTATTCAGTTAAATGATACAAAACTAAGTTGGCTTCTCAGTTAAACTTTAAAGAAAATGCAGCTACATCAGCATACTTGAATGCTCGATCCATTCTTATCCATGGAGTCTCGGATCTTTTCCACTGAGGCTCGGTGGGGAAAAAGAAAATACTACCACAACAATAACCATGACACACCTCCGATTCCGCCTGAAATGTGATAGTCGCCATTATTTCATCACCTTATCCGTCATAACTCAAGAATTTTAGTACGAGTCGGCAGGTCTGCGTTTGAATGCTGACGCAACTGAAGCTTCAGTTTACTTCGTTCCGGAATCCGGATTGCTTTCAGATTTCGCACTGGTTCTTTATTATCATGACAGCAGGTTAAGCGAGAACAGTAGTTCTGTGTTCGGGTAAAGCCATAAGCTCTCATAGGAAGCGAGTCGGAAAGTAAAGCCTAAGTCTTCCCTGTTGTTTTTCGTGAGCTCAAAACCCATGCATCTTTTTCGGAGAATGTTGTAGCCACGTGGAAAGATCGCGAAAAGTCGCATTTGCAGTTGCAGTTGTTAGTCGTCCAATTTGTGCGACGGAATTTGGTGACTCGCAATTTTGGCACTGGCAGATTTCTTACTGGAGCAATGAAGAATTCGGAAAAATCTTAAAAGAACACGCGGAATTTTGGTAGCGTTCAGTTTTCTTGGTTATTTGGTTTAGAGTCTCGGTAGTGGGGTAGCTGACATGGTGAATCGATCTACATTCTTCTGGTTTCGCCGCGGAGGGAGTCAGGTGACAACCAGAAATGTGGTAGGCATCGTATGTATTTATCGTTTGTTTTGAATTTCGAACTAGGGGTAAGAAGACATAGAAAATCGACCTTCCAACTTCTTTTTCTATGTAGTCTGCGCTTACGACGGATTGTAAAAAGCGAGGGGTTGCCCATTCTCGGTTTGAGTGTACAGCAAGTGCCCGGTGCCCGCCGGTGCCAGCACCGTTCGCCACATGTTAAAACATTAAAATAAGCTTAAAAGATGAATCGCATAATGGCACCAGTGCCGGCACCGCCGATTTCGGTTGGTGCCGGTAAAGGGTGTGCCGTAGGTGCCTAGGAGTGGGCAACCCCCGGTAAGAATACGTATAAAATTGGTCTTCCAGCGTCGTTTCTCTATCAAGTCGATAGTTTGGCCGAATACGCCGACATTTGGCGAAAACGAGGAAGTCTTAGTTTTTATAAATTTCTTTGTCCAGGTGTTCGTGTCAGTATAGAGATTATAATAGTGTTGGGCGATATTCGATATCGATAACGATATATCGATATATCGGACCAAATATCGATATCGAATATCGAAACGTAAATATCGATATCGAAAACGATAATTTTTCATTCATAATTATTGTAAATAATCCCGCATAACCTACATTTATATAACCGAAATTTGAGCAATATATTTTCCGTAATTCAGTTCTTATGTATTCGGAGTTTGGATGATTCAAGATTCTATTTAAATATAATTTCGTTAGTAAATTTTGGCGAAAAAACTCGTATCCTATAGCGAAACAGACTAAAGAAATATCGATATCGATATATCGATTATCGAATATCGAAAGTGAAAATATCGATATATCGATATATCGAAAAATCCAAATATCGCCCAACTATTATAAGACTGAAATCCGCATATCTTTGTTTGCTACCGGGTAAATGGTGCGTTCTGAGAAGACCTAGAGCAGACATTTCGTAAAAAATTAAATCCTCAGATTAAACTTACAACCTATTAGAAAAAAAAAAACTGTTTGATCATTGTCATCTATGAGTTTTTGACTAGAATTAATGTGCCGGTCCTCATATGTGCTAGACCGGAAATTCCAGACAGAAAGGACTTACCTAATGGACCTCGTTAAGTGGTTGATTAGGAAGAAATAGCATGCAACATGGGATGGGGCGAAAACCGGAAATAGACCAGACCTGATTGTCTGGACAAATAACTCAACAAATATTTTCCTTTGGCATCCCATCGAAACATTTTGTCTTGTTTCTTCCGCCCGGTACCCGGTTCCCGGACTTTTCTCAGGTTGGACGAAATCAACTCTACTACCTACGTTGCTCCTGTTGGACTGATCTTCTGCTATTCCGTGTCCTCATCAGGCTTCTGTCTGGAGGCTATACTAATTAAAAAAGCTGTAGCATCGTGTTTTGATTGGCAGTTGAATAGTATGGTTCGATGGGACGATGAAATATTTCTGCCTCGCGCATTTCTCGTGTTTTCCCTGTTGATGTCCTGGTATTTTGTTTTACGACTGACTAATTTATCGTCGAAGATAGACTTCTGTGCCACTGCGGCTGTTTTTTTGCTAAAAAGTTCGGGAAAAAATGACGATAGTTCTGTAGTTGGGCGACAGTTTCCTTAAAATCTCCACCCTCTCAGCGGAGTCCAAGACGAGGGGTTGCCAACAGGCCTGTATCCAGGAATTTTTTCGGGGGGGGGGGGGGGTTATTGCCTGCTGGTCGGGCAAAAAAGTACAAAAAACATAGATCAGAGGGAAAAGCCTATACAAATCTTTTTTTTTATGTTTGGGGGGGGGGGGGGGGTCAACCCCCTACCCCCCCCCCTGGATACGGCCTTGGTTGCCAACCTCCGACCTCTACTGGGACTTGCCAGCCTCGCGAATTTGGAAAACTTAAAAACTTTATGTTTTTGGGATCCCAAAACGGAAGTGGAGGGATACCTATGACATCGCAAGAGTTGTCCGTCTGTCCGTCTGTGCGCACTATAACTCTCGAAGGGAATGAGATATTTTGATGAAACTTGGTGTGAGGATTCTTTGGGTCAAGAGTAAGGTCAAGTTCGTAGATGGGCTCTGTAGCCCTACATTTAGGGGTGGGGGAGGGGGTTTAAATTAAGGGCAAATTCAATAGTAAAAACGTCCAAGGAGACTGGCGAAGACTGGATCTGGCGAAGACAAGACCCAATTGTCTGGAACAAATATTGAATTTTTGGGATCCCATCGAAACCTTTGGTCTTGTTATAGTCCGGCCTTGAGTGGGCCACTTCCACCTCCAGACTCCAGAGTACACGTAGTTTGAGGAGTAACGCCTCAGTCAAGTTGGTTGACTACGAGAAGATTTGAGTCGCAAACACCATAGCCTAAGCAATGTTTGCTGCTATCAAGCCAATGTCAGCAGTAAATATGGTCACTCACTTTACCTAGGGACGGAAAATAGTGAAGTAAAATATGATTGAGTGAGAAAAATCAGCATAGCTTATACCAGGAAGTCCGAAAATCGTGGTCTGTGGATGAGTAACAAATTGTTTTGTGATCCGTAAGGAAATTTTAAATAGGCCGGGAAATCTAATTATGCTATATTTATTTATATCACACATCTGAACACGCCGTCATAGCAGGAGCGGCTCGAAGAGCTTGGGGGGGGGGGGATCTCAAAACATACGACTGGCTAATGCCCGACAATCATACCAGATTAGAAACAATATTCACAAACACAGTACCACAGGCGAAAAAATGTAAAAATTAAAAACAAATATTAATACCTTTTTTTTTTAGAAAAGGTTAGGCAAAAGGTCAATGCAGGAGTAAAATAATAAACACATAAATAACAGACATTCCATCATGTCGTTCATTTAGGCTTCCGCTTGAGAGAGCGAAGCCTCGGTAGCAGGTTCTAACATATGCAACCAGGATAAATTTAAATCGAGCGCCGCAGTCAAATATTGTTTTAATTTTTTTTTATCTGGAAAAATTAAATAGTTTCTCATACAGATTCTAGCTATTAATGTGGCTCGGACCCCAAAATCTAAAGCCTGAAGTCCCATCTAAATGACCAACCCTTTAAAGGACCCCGCGCACTATTTTCTCTTCAACTTTCAGTATTTTAATGTATATGAATACTTTAAAACTAGGCTGTGCTTTCAACAAGTAACCCACGGTTTTGACAGTGTTAAGCCTTTTCCGAGACCCATTGACAGGCATGCTCAAAACATACGACTGAGAGTACGACTCTGTGAAGCATGGGGGGGGGCCTACTAAGTCTCTGCCCTGAGGGAGGAGCCTTACGCGTTTCCTCAGCTACTGAGGATTAGTGACGAACTTCCCCCAAAGCACATACTTGAATCAATGTTTGAACCCTCACTCCCAACCAGGGGCAGGGGCGCCACTAGCCTTTTACCTTTGTGGGGGGGGGGGGACGTTAGGTTTGTGCCGACAGAATAAAAAATGTACCGACAACATTTCCCACCAGCATAGGACAGAACCGGTGTAAAACTAACCCTAGGTTTACACAGAGCAAATCGCGGCATTGAACGAGATTTTTCAATCGCAGCGACAGAAGATTTTTATCGCCGGGATGTTCACACTGAATTTTCGTCGGCAACAGAATTTAACGCGAAAAATTTGGAAAAAATCCCTTTTCTCGCTTTTCATACAAAATGGGGTAGAACTGAACAGCAATAATTAGTTTTTCTACAAGTGAATCATCAAAAGGGTCGTCCATGTTGCTGTTGCGTGCATACAATCGTACTGTCGCCCGATTACAGTTGAATTTTCCCAACATTGAAAATCGCCTGACGAAGCAACAGAAATCGCCGATTTTGGCGACGAAAATCTCGGCGATGGCCGATATCGGCTCAGTGTGAATGTCTGTGTGAACCTAGGGTAACTGTAATGCATCAGTTCATATTATTCCTTAAACTTAATTTCGTAAATTAAAGTTCACATATTTGGCTTTTCATTTCAGCTTTTGCTAAAAAGCGAAGCTTCCAGTGACTATGCCTAGAACAAGTTAAAGTATCGCCGCTGGCGAAATTTTGTAATTCTGCCTTTTTTCCGGAAACATTTTTCTGTACCTACCATACAAGCTCTAGCTTTTAACGTGTCTCAAACCCCCAAGAATTTCAATACTAAAACGATGGAACACCGATCTTCCAAATAGAGATTACTACAAAACGCGCTGCAGACGCAACAGTCGTTTTTTTTTTTAATAATATAAATGGTCGTTTTTTCTGCAAATACTGTCGTTAAAAAACTACCAGCGAACCGAAATGCCTTTCACCCAACGCATCTGCCATGAATCTGTCTCGACACGCACACACATAAACCCTGTCAAACCTTCACGGTACCTACTTGCTTCTTCGCCCACTGAAGAAACGTAACAATTCAGCACTGCTCATAATTGAGTTCCTATTTTGACCCACCCACCTCGCCGGAACCCTGCCAAGTCGTCTCAGCACTTAATAGAACTGTGTCCAAAAAAGTATCCATTCTTGTTATATCTACAACACGTTCCGAGTGAAGAGGTTTCCCCTGTCCTATTGATCCTAAGAAGACTACGGTGCTGATTCGCAGTCGTTTTCCCGGTCATTCTCCCTCCTCTCCGTTTCCTCTCCGTTGCCTACTGTGGCACAGGGAGTATATTAGCAACCAGAAGCCATTTTTCCTAAGATGGTACCGGATTCACCTTCAGTCCAAGCTGACTGCGAATTACTTTTTGGGATCCCAAAACGTAAGTGGAGGGATACCTATGACATTGCAAAAGTCGTCCTTCTATCCGTCCGTCTGTCCGTCCGTCCGTCTGTCCGTCTGTCCGTCCGTCCGTCTGTCCGTCCGTCCGTCTGTCCGTCCGTCCGTCCGTCCGTCTGTCCGTCCGTCCGTCCGTCTGTCCGTCCGTCCGTCTGTCCGTCCGTCTGTCCGTCCGTCAGTCCGTCCGTCTGTCCGTCTGTCCGTCCGTCCGTCTGTCCGTCCGTTCGGCTTGGGTCGCCGGACAAGTCAAGTTCGTAGATGGGCTTTGTAGCCCTACATTTAGGGGTGGGGTTCAAATTAAGGGGCAAACAAAATATTTTGAAACAGCTAATGTGATAGTCGATTATCAGGTAAGAAGACATGCTCAACACGATGATGAAAACCATTTTGTCATCGGACAAGTAGTTCACCGCGAATCCGGCAAAAACCGGAAAGTTTGCTAAAAGTAAAAGTTTTATTTGAAGTTGATTAGATGTTCGATTTAGAGGTAAGAATACATGCTGAACACGATGGTGAAAACCATTTTCTCGACCGACAAGTAGTTCGCCCGGAATCCGGCCCAGACCGGAAAGATTGTCAAAATTAAAAGTTTTATTTGGAATTGATTAGTTGTTCTATTTAGGGCAAGAAGACATGCTGAACACTTATGTGAAAACAATTTTCTACCCGGACATGTAGTCCGCCCGGAATCCGGCCAAAACCGGAAAATTGTTAAAAGTTAATGTTTTATTTTTAGTTGATTAGATATTCGATTTAGGGGTAAGAAGAGATGCTGAATCCGTGTGTGACAATCATTTTCTACCCGGACATATAGTTCGACCGTAATCCGGCTGGAGTCGGAAAATTTGTTATAAGTTAAATTTTTATTTGAAGTTGATTAGATGCTCATTATTGGGGAAAGAAGATACCCTGAGTTCGTGTTTTAGCTTTCTTTTTTCACCGGACAAGTAGTTCCGGAGTTCGGCCGAAACCGGGGAATCGGCAGAAGGGGCAGGAAGTTTTCGTCAAAACAGATATGACTTATAGGGGTAAACACACATGCTGAATCCTTATCCTGAACTTTGTTTTCTCAGGTGATTAGCTATTTGGCCTTAATCTGTTTCTGAATTTTAATCGTAAAATGTTCAAGGAGTCTGGCGAAGACTGGATATGGCGAAGACAAGACCGAGTTGTCTGGATCAGATATTGAATTTTTGGGATCCCATCGAAACCTTTGTTCTTGTTGTTCCTGCGATATTTCGGTCCTTTTTGGCAAGGATCCTCGTCAGGCTGTAGCTGGAAGATACGAACCTGCAATTATGTTCGATTGTAGGTTTTCTGAAGCTAATTTTTCTCCTAGGTGATTGTTTATATTTTGAATTATATGTACTATATGTTCCTCTTTCTACCGTATTTAAAATAGTAAAGATGGCTAATAAGTCTGGTTTGTTTGCTATGCCGCCTCCAGCTGGTGGCTGACTCTAGGGATTGCTCACTCCCAAAAACGATGTACACCAAGTGGCTCGTGCCGTGGTGCCGGTGCCGTCGTGCCGTTTTATGTCAATAAGTTTGGTTTGTTTAGTATGCCGCCTAAAGCTGGTGGCTGACCTCAGGCTGACCGCAGAACGTAAATTTTTTATGATTTTGAATTGAGACCCGACGCGAATAAAAATTAACTTGGAGTTGGAATGGCGAGGCGCGAATTTTTTGGGCCCGACGACGCGGGCTTTTTCGCTTACATGCTGAATTCACGTAGCGAACTCGTATGCGTTCTGTCGGCACCTAGCTTAACTCGGCTCAAGAGCGTCACCTTGTCAAGGAATGGATCGCTGTTACCATTGTACGACGGACTGCGGCGAGGCTCTAACCTCTGTGTTTATTTTTTATATGTGTGTTTAATCTTTTAAATTCCTAACTTTAGTGCTCTTTTTACTTTCTAACTTTTAGCCCTTTGTTCTTTTCTTCCTTTATTGATTTTTATTTTCATAACCTCCGCGTAGAGGGATCTCACTTTGTGAGACTATAGTTGCGTTTTTGCAGATACCTTGGTATCTGTTACCAAAGGACCACGTGTCTCAGACGACCGGGATAGAACTTGGTGAGAAGAACAAGCACAGGTCCTAGACACGTCGTTGACATAACCGGACCACATTTGGGCATTGTGGGGGTCGAGGGGGTGGGGGGGGGGGGGGTCCGGAATTTAACTGATCCTGCTAGTTTGGTACTTCTGGATGTGCTAGGACGATGAAACTTGGACGACATGTCATGGACCCGAACCGATTGACTTGATAATAGTCGTTTCCTGGATCCAACCACTGTGGGGGGAGTGGAGGGATGGAGAGCCCGGAATCTGTTGGCATGCATAACTTTTGAACAGGTGATCGGAATTAAATGAAACTTGATAAGTGGAAAGAACTATCGTCTGAGATGTTCCATGTTAAGTCTTGGTCGAATCAGATATTTGTGAGGGGGGGGGGGAGTTGAAGGGTGGACCGAATATCTCGTGAAACGCTTAGAGTTGAGGGATTGGGATGGAACTTGGTGAGAAGAACAAGCATTAGCCGTAGATACGTAATTGACAGAACCAGGTCGTATTGGGGCTCTGTGGGGGGTGTTGGAGGGTGTTTCCGGGAATTCCGGTGATCGCCAGTTACGATAGTTCCAGCTATTCTAAGAACAATGAAACTTTGCAGACCTATTAATGACTTAAGGACCCGACATAATGCCCTAGGAAAACTTGTGCTCCTGGATCCGACCATCTTTGGGGAGTTGAGGGAAGGGGAATCCGGAAATCACTGGTTTCCGTAAGTTGCGAACGGGTGGTCCGATTCGAGTGAAATTTTATTGGGTGATAAGAACTGATAACCTAGACAAGCAAAACATGCGTCCGAACCACATGTGGACACGTTTAGGAGAGTTGGACGAGGGGGGGGGGGGGTACAGAATGGGATGCAAGTTGGACAGAATGCGGCCTTGATTTGTTATTTGGTGTCTGGATCGGATCCGGTCATGGTAGGGGCAGGGGTGTCCCGACACCTTCCTGATAAGGGGTGTACAACTTCAGAATTTTCCGGAATTTTTTTCGAGATTTTACCGGAATTTTTCAAGGTTTTACCGGAAATTCTCCGTAGCGATAATCTCTGCAGACACTCTAGAATACTGTTGTGTTCTGAATTCGATTATGTATTGTAAACGAGAGCAAATAAAACAAGAGCTAAGAGCTCATATGGCACTTGTTACGAGTAGGTGGTACACGAAAGAAGATGAGAACGTCACAAAGTACCCTGCCATCCAAAAATGTGATTCGGACCCATAAACAGGATATCTAGTTTTACTCAAGTCTGAGTATTACCGACATCGCCTCGGATAATCTAGGGCAAATGAGTATTCTACCTTCCAAGTTTCAACTCCGTAGATCCACTCGTTTGGTCCCTAGACGCGCCACACGATTTCCGGTACCGCCCCCCCTCCAACTCCCCCTACCATGGCAGAATTTGGTTCGGACTCCTAAATGGATTATCTGAAGTATTTTCTGTTACCGCCTGTTAAGTTTCATGCAAACCTGAGCGTTTTGAGAACTTTCGGTAACTCTCCCCCCTCCCCCCACCTCGGTCGGATACAATTCGAACCCTAAAATATGTCATCTGTGGCATGTGATCTCTCTACACTCCAAGTTTCCTTCCAATTGCTCCACTTGTTTGACCCCTATGCGAGCCACATCATTCCCGGGACTCGCCTTCCTACTCCCCTTGCTGTGGCTGAATACGACTCAAACCCATAAAAGTCGCATATCATACAAGTCCTATTCCCGTTCATTAAGTTTGACTGGAATCGGAGAATAGCCTATCTGCAAATTTCAGATTTCAGCTTTAACCCCTCCCCCCCTCCCCTATACCCATCCGGATTGGATCCAGACGCCAAATAACAAATCAAAGCCGAATAAACCCGGTACTGTCCAACTTGCATCCCTTGCTGTCGATCCGTTTTGTTTTGTGAATGTTACCCCCCCCCTCCTCCAACTCTTCCAACCGCGGCCGCATGTGGTTCGAACACATGTTTTGCTTTTCTAGGTGGAATTATCCTAACTGGCGATCACCGGAGTTTCGGGAAACCGCCTCCGACTCCCCCATAAAGCCCCAATTCGATCTGGTTTTGTGATTGACGTATCTAGGGCTAATGCTTTTTCTTCCCACCAAATTCCATCGCAATACCATTTCACGAGATTTCCGGTGATTCACTCCAATTCCATCCCCCTCCCCCATAGGTATGGAGTCCGGTCAGGACTTGACGTGGAACATCTGAGAAGATAGCTCTTTCCACTTGCCAAGTTTCATTCAATTCCGATAACCCGTTCAAAAGTTATGCAAGCCACTAAATCCGGGCTCCCCATCCCTCCACTCCCCCGTGATGGTTGGATCGGGCAAACGACTATTCTCAAGTCCGCCTGTTGGGGTCGGAGATACTCCTCCCAAGTTTCATCGTCCTAGTACATCAGGAAGTACCGAACTCGTGGGATCAGCAGATTACAGAGCTGCCCTCCCCCCCAACTCCCCCACAGTGCCCGAATCTGGTCCGGTTATGTCAAACTATGTATTTAGGACTTATACTTGTTCTTCCCACCAAGTTTCAACCCGATCCCTCCACTCTAAGCGTTTCCCAAGATTTCCGGTTCCCCCCCCCCTCCAGCTCCCCCCAAAGTCGTCGGATCCGGTCCGGATTTGAAGCGGGTCTTCTGAGCCACGGGGTCTTACTAAATATCAAGTTTCATTAAGATCCGATCACCCATTCAAAAGTTAAATACCTCTAGATTCCGGATTCCCACTCTCTCCACTCCCCCCACGATGATCGGAACGGGGAATTGACTGTTTCCAGCTTAATCTTTTAGAGTCTCTGATATACCTGCCAAGTTTCATCGTCCTAACTAATGTGGAAGTGTTTCCCAAGATTTCCGGCTCCCCCTCTAGCTCCCCCCAAAGTCACCGGATCCGGTCCAGATTTGACATGGGTCGTGCGATCACCCGTTCAAAAATGATAAATACCTCAAGATTCCGGATTCCCGCTCCCTCCACTCCCCCTACGATGCTCGGATCTGGGAACTGACTTTTCCCAACTTATTCATTTGGAGTCCCTGATATGCCTGGAAGGGGATTCCCGTAAGTTTAGGCTCGCATATGGGTCAAACAAGTGGAGCGATTTTAGTGAAACTTGGTATGTAGAGAACTCATATTCTCTAGATGACATATTTTAGGGTCCGAACTGGATCCGACCACGCTGGGGGGGGGGGTACGGGAAGTCCCCAAAAAACATTCAGATTTGAGTGAAACTTGATAGGTGGTAAGAGAGAATGCTTCAGATGATCCATTTAGTAGTCCGAAGTCCGAACCAGATTCGGACTCGGTAGGGGACGTTGGAGGGGGGTACCGGAAACCGTGTGGCATGTGCAGGGACCAAACGAATGGATCTTTAGTGTTGGAACTTGGAAGGTAGAAAAGTCATTTGCCCTCGGTGATCCGAGGCGACGGAAATGCTCAGACTTTAGTGAAACTAGATATCGTATTTCTAGGTCCGAACCGCACTTTTAGATGGCGGGGTATTTTGGTTTCTTGTCTACTTTTTAGGTACCACCTACTCGTATCAAGTGCCATATAAGCTCGTAGCTCTTGTTGTAGTTACCGTGGTATTTGATACCACGGTCTAAAGTCGTTTTTGCAGTTACCATGGTATCTGATATTCAGATACCACGTTACCTTACCAGATACCACCGTAACTGCGAAAAAGACTATTGACCGTGGTATCAGATACCATGGTATCTACAAAAATGCAACTTATACGTATGTCACCGTCCTGCCGCTTGTTAGTCGAGTAGTTCCTCTCGCACCTCGACTAGGCGGTAGCCTATATTAGCTATGGCCTGATGAGGACCTCTGCTAAGGTGGCCATTCATTTAGCATCACCAATATCTTTGTCACGAAGCTTGGCCGAGTTCTTGTTTTGCAGCATTGATATGGTGGTCTGAGGTGGTCATTTTAATACCCACCAATCAATCAGACGCTGCAGTATTCTCCAAGGAAAGAGAAGCCCCCGAAAGTTGTATTCAGTTTTCCGAATTCAAACAGAACTTTCTGTTTGTACCGGATTTTTCAGAGTTTGGCTAAACTTCCATGTTTATATTGAATTACAGAAATTCTGTTGGGACTACAAAACAGACTGTGAGTTGCCCATTCGTTTATTGATATCACCACTGTTGGAACTGACAGAACTTTCATTGAAACTCGGAAACCACCTAACTGATTTCACGGAAGACATTTTTTTTTTTTACACGTTTCGGCGCATTGGAAAGATCAGTAAGGAAAGATCAGTTTAGATTTTTATAGACAAAATATGCTACTAATATACGCTACTACACTAATCTAGTGACGGAGTATAGGAGTGGTAGACTGGCTTTTTAATTAAACATTTGGGCCAGGTGGTATGGAATTCACTCCCAGATAGTGTTAAGGCGGCTGACCACCAACAATTGTTTAAAAAAAGAGTAAAGAAATTTTTGTTGGAGGGAGGAGTCACGATTCAGAGAATGAAGGTATAAGTTATTATTTCTTTTTTTATTACCTTTATTTGTTTATTTTTCTTTCTTCTTCTTTTTTTCTTCGTTTTTGTGTGTGTTATATGAAAAAAAATTGATGAATTAGTGTTGAAATGAAATTAAGTTATTGTTTTAGTTAAGTTGAAGTAGTTTGTGGTAACCGCCCAGTGCCAGTGCATTTATGTCTTCTCATGGGCGGTTACCTATCATGATGGGTTATTCTGTAATTTAGCAATAAAATGATCTAATCTAATAATAGTAGGCAAAATTCAGTATATCATTTGCGAAACCTCGGGCAGTACTACGAAGCTCTAGTGATACACTGTTTGTAAAGCCCAATAATGAATCGACGTGGAATAAAGTAAACAAGAGCTACGAGCTCATATGGCACTTGTACGAGTAGGCTGTACAAGAAAGTAGATGAGAACGTCACAAAATACACCCGCCATCCAAAAATGCGGTTCGGAAATAGAACTAGGATATTTAGTTTCACTCATTTCTGAGCAGTTCCGGCATCGTCTCGATTGTCTGTAGCAAATGCACATGACTGTTCAAACTTTCATCCCAATAAATCCATTTGTTTGATCCCTAGACGTGCTACACGGTTTCCGGTACTCACTCTATCTCAACCTACCGTGGCCGAATCTGGTTCGGAAAAAAAAAATCGACCACCTAAAGCATCTTTGTTTATACCATCTATCAAGTTTCGTCGAATCTGAGCATTTTTGGAAAGTTCCGGTACCCCCCCCCCCCTCCCACCAACGTTGTCGGAGCCGGTTCGGGCCCAATCTCTTAATTCCCTGTTCCTGTCCATCAAGTTTGACTGAAATTGGAGCATAGCCTATCTGCAAGTTTCCAGTACCCCCCCTACCTTGGCCGAATCCGGCCCGGACGCCAAATAACAAATCTAGGCCGCATAAACTCGGCACTGTCGAATTGCATCTCATTCGGTCCATCCGTTTGGTTTTTGTGCATTTCAAAAGTCCCCCACCCCCAATTCCCCTAATCGTGGTCGCATATGGTTCGAACGCATGTTTTACATGTCGAGGCCATCGATTCGTATCACCCATGATCTTTCACTCGAATCAGACCACTCGTTCGCAATTTATAGAAGTCAATTTCCATATTTCTCTTCTCTTGCTCCCCAAAAAATGCTCGGATCTAGGAACGGAAGTTTCCGGGGGTATGTTGTGTCAGGTTCCTAAGTCAAGATAATTCGGGTCGCTAATATGCCTGCAAAGTTTCGTTGTCGTTTTACATCTGGAACTATTCTAACTCACGACTACCGGAATTCCAGGAAACCCCCTCCAACTCCCCCCACAGAGCCCCGAAACCATCTGGCTCCGTCAATTTCATCTAGGCCTAATGCTTGTTCCATCCATTAAGTTTCGTCCCAATCCATCTGCTTTTAGAGTTTCTTGAGTTTTCCACACCCCCCCCCCATCCCCACAGGTATCGGACCCGACCCGGACGTGACACTGAACGTCCGAGGCGATAGCTCACCAGACAAGTTTCATTCAAATCCGATCACCCGTTCAAAAGTTATGCACGCCACTAGATTCCGGACTCCCCATCCACCCACTCCCCCCACGATGGTCGGGTCGGGGAAACGGCTGTTCTCAAGTCAATATGTTCGGATCCCTGACATACCTGCCAAGTTTCATCGCCCTAGGACATCAGGAAGTATGCCGAACTCGCGGGATCGCTAGAAATCCGGACCCCCACCCCAACTACCCCACAGTGCCCTGATCCGGTCCGGTTATGTCAATGACGTGTCTAGGACTTGTGCTTGTTAAAGCATACAAAACAGGTATACGCACATAGGGGTACCAAAAATCCGACAGGAAAAATCCACGATGAATATCGATTAGTCATGAACAGTGAAGCCACGACGTAACGCATTTTCGTCGGGGCTTCAAGCCTATTTAGGTGAATAAAGTGATGGTTAAGTATTGTCCTATCACAGACCTTTTCGGTCAAACTTTAAAGTATTTGATTTGGTCAAAAGTTTATAATAGTCGTATTTTTCGTAAATCAAAGAACAGCTGAAGCTTAATCCCTAGTAAAAAAAAAAAAAAATCAAGCCTAAAGATAAACGGGAAGACCACGGTAATCATAATCAACTTCAATACTAAATTCTTCCGGAATGTCTACCGGAATGTCCGCCCATCTAGGTGTTTCCAAAAGAGCTGCAAAATAAAAGGTTTGAATCTCTTTTGATTTTTAGTTGTTAGGAAGTCTCTTTAGCTTGTAGAAACATCTATTAATTTTTCATTTTTATATTTTAGGCAAAAAGGCGGAAGTTTGCGGGGACTCTGAGCTAAAATGTAAGGATGGAAGATGCATCCCGCAGCGGTGGCAGTGTGACGGAGAAAAGGACTGCGATGAAGGAGAAGACGAAGATTCTAATTTGTGTAGTAAGTACCGTGCCTTGCAAGGAAGTGCGGCTTTTACTTAGTAGTCAGTTTGTTTCCCGATCAATCAATCGATTTTATTTTGACCTGATAGCGCTAGGGTAACACGGTTTTAACATTTAATTCTCTTTACTTTACGCTAATTCTCTTTACTTTACGGCCAAACGGTGAAAAGAGGGATCGTGCTACATGTAATACAATGAGGCATATGTAGCATGTATGTATCTCTTCCTCTTCCACTATCGTGGTCTCCCATAAATACTCTTTAAAGTATTACATACTTTCCTAGAGTAGTACTCTAGGAAATTCCTACCCTTGCTATGTTCCGACGGAAAAGCAGTCTGCCGTCTCCTTTCTCCGTTCTCGAGTTCATTCCCGATCGAATAATACATTCTCGTTGGCAGTCCTCCGCAGAGTATGTTCTTGGGAAGCTCAAAATTAGACAAGTACAATGGTGTAGTCTACCGTAGCCTTATTCTTCCGTGAGTTGTTATACGAACACACCTGCTGCTACTTACCTTAGTCACTATTTTCTCTCGCTTTTCGTGTCAGATGCGACCAGCGCTTATACTTGTAGTAATTCTTTTGCACTTTTTTTTATTTTCTTGTTTGCACGGGGCGAATTTGACGCTATCCTATCATAGAAGGCCGATTTTTCCAAAAGTTTTCGTTAGCCTATCTCTATAATTTTGTTTTTCTATCGTTTGCACGGTCTTTTGTTTTATTAGAGCCACCTCTGATTTGCAAATGGAAAGAGTTCCGCTGCGTTTCAGAAAAGAATTGCATTCCCCTCGGCTGGCACTGTGATGGCTCGAATGACTGTATCGACGGCTCAGACGAGGAAAATTGCAGTAAGCTGTGTTTCTTTTCTTTTTCTTAGTTCTGCGCCCTTATTGTTGCTTATGTTCTTGGTATCTTGTGGGTTTTGCCTCTTGCTTCCTTTTTTTTTGTCCCTATCTTTCATTCCCTGTTACTATATTTACAGCCCCAAATCCTAGGACTTCCTGCTAATAACATAATAATAATAATAATAATATAATGCAAAAATAAGGCACATAGCCTCTACAAAACATAGTGAGTCTTAAGTTGCGTTTTTTTGGATTCACTTCTGTGAAGTTTGTAGTTTGGCTCTTGTTCTGTCTTATTTGCGTTTTATTGAGTTCTTGTTTCCGATAAGTCAAACTACGCCAAACTACGTCTGCGAGGTAGTTTGTAGTTTGAGCTCCGTAGTTTCAGGTTCGAAACTACAGCAAATGGAATGGACAAATAAAACGGCTCTTAAGCGAAACTACGCCGAAACTACGTAAACAAAAAAATCAACTTTACTGGGTGTTCTTGGTATCTAAGCGGTATGGTAGTCTAGGAGTCCAGGTTTACTCTAGGTTCACACAGAGCAAATCGAGGCGATGAACGAGATTTTTCAATCGCAGCGACAGAAGATTCTTATCGCCTGGATGTTCACACTGTGTTTTCGTCGGCAACAGAATTTAACGCGAAAAAAACAAAAAAAAACAACTTAAATAATTAAAATAATAAAAAATAATTGATTTTTCTAAAAGTTAATCATCAAAAGGGTCGTCCATGTTGCTGCTTCGTGCATAAAATGGTACTGTTGCCCGGTTAAACTTGAATTTTCTCAACATTGAAAATCGCCTGACGAAGCAACAGAAATTGCCGATTTGGCGACGAAAATCTCGTCGATGGCCAATATCGCCTCAGTGTGAACGTCTTTGTGAACCTAGCGTTAGTCTCTGCCTGCCACCGGCTTTCCGGTTTGTCTCGTACGTTTCAAGCTGGACACCTCCGTATTTGAGGGATCCGAAACGGCGGTTACGGCAGGCCTAGGGGGGAGGTTTCACTTTTCTCTGCCCGTCTGTTCGCGATCGCTTTTGAAAGGAATTGAGATATGACAGCTAGTTAAAGTTCAATGGGCACATCAAACTACCCCAATCCCACTCTGTAACAACCTTGGAACAAGGCTTACCCCCTAGATCAGCAGCTTTTTCAACAGTTTCCTCTCTGTGATATTTCAAAGCGTAATTTTTTGGGCCAGTACATTCTCAATTTACTAGCTTGGACAAATATAATAGTGATATTTCTTATAATACTTAATAGATCTTGATTTTATGCATAAATCAGCTTGTATAATTCAGATTTGAATAGGTTATTTGTTTTTGAATGATTTTTGTAGCTATGTTATTTTGTATAAGCTTATTGCATATTCTGGTTTATTTTATAAAGCAAGCTGCTTCAGAACACTATTCCACGAAGAAAAACTTTTAATAGGCACTTTAAGCCATGGAACTTTTGATGAAACACTAGAACAATCAGGTAAACTGCATCTACGGCTTGACTTTGGTGACATCTCAAATATATCCTTTTCTATCAAGCATTGCTGGGAGTTTTTGAATTTCCTGCCACGATATCCCAGCTTCTAAGATTTGGTTCACCGAAATGCCAGAGAGGTAAAAACAAGGGCTAAAAAGAAAACGGCCGATTTTCGTAGCGCCTTCTAAAGGAAGTCGGAAATGTTTATGTGTGAAGGATTTAATACAAAGTAAGGCATTAGAAGTGTCCATTGTGCTTTAAGGAATGCGAGAAAATGTGGGAATAACACGAATAGTAAAGCAATAATTATTTTAAGGAGAAAAACGGTCGAGATATTTTGTCCCTCAATCAGGCTTAATTATTTTTTCGAGGAACGTAACCGTCTTGCCTAAGTGTTTCCTAATCAATAGGGTTAAGGAAAGACGAATGTGAGTCCGAATTATTCCAAGTATGAGCACATTTTGAATGGTCCATCATTTGAAAAAACAAATAAAAATGTGAATCATAGTGCACGCTGAGAAGCCTGGCAAGTAGATGTAACAAAAAGTGAACGTGTATCTGATTGATTCGATAAGTTCGGTTTCCTTGTTAGCTGAAGTCTCTGCCTGCTTTTATTTGTCTTGCAATAGGCTTAAGTTTAGAAATGGTATATATAGCGCTAATTAAAAGACCCCTGAAAACTTCCCAAGTGTGGGCATGGTTAGGAAACATCAGTTCTTGATATTTGTCTCTGGTTTTCACACCCGATGCGTTTTCCAATAGTCTTCCTTTTCTCCTAAATGTTTCCTAGTGTCCTTTTTACCCGTCTACTCATCTTTTATCTTGTGGGGGAGGGTGGAGCTTAATCCTGTCCTACGGTTAGCAACTACCAAGTTTGTAGCGTCCAAGGGGAGTCAAACTTGGCTTTCGGGACAAAGCTTGCTTCGTTCCTTCTTCAGTGTGTTGGTTTAGCAGGAAGGCATTCAGTCCCGTCACGCCGATTTTCTTCCCGGATCCGGAATACTAAAGTATTCAGTCGATTTTCCGGTTAGTTAGTAATTCGAATCGCAAGAAATGGCTTGTTGCTTGTGGGGGATTCAATCGTTTTGCGAGCTGAGTGATCTATGGTCTGGGCTCCCAGATGCCTCGTTGCAAGGCTTCTGATTCCTTTATCCAATGCGTGTGGGAAATCCGAAGCCTTTCCGATCCAAAAATCGTAGGATTAAACGAACCTACCTTAGGTGAAGTTTGATCCTGGTTATGCCGACTAATAGGAGCACTGGCGTAATGAGGGTTCATTTGAGATAGACGTGGCGACCTTTAAACGGGGAGCGTGTCAGGATTTAGAGGGAATCATACAGCTAACATCAGACACAAAAGGGGGGGGGGGGGAGGGAGGGCAAATGAACCCTCATTACGCCAGTGCTCCTATTAGTCGGCATAACCAGGATCCAACTTCACCTAAGGTAGGTTCGTTTATTCCTACAGATATACCTCCTGGAGCACTGGCTCCATTCGAGTTCATTTGAGATTTTAGAGCATGATGTTTGCTGTATGATTGTACAGGTACTAAATACAAAACAAGAACAGATTTTGTACAGGGGCTTAACCTAATATACACATTTTTCGAACATCGAATCATGCCGCATCACAGAACACAGTTCATTATCGCCAAAAACTTAGGAGGGGTTATCATTTTATGGAAATTTCAATTTTACGTGTTCTTCTCAGTCCCGATCTTCCTGCCAAGTGTTGTACAGCTTTCGACCATGGTCTTCGGTTGTTGGAAGAGGTCAGATTTCTTTTAGATACGGTACCTTACCAAATTACACCCATGTGAACGGGAGAAGTCTGTGATACTGGTTATTTACCAGACAGGTGTTTATCCTATCAATTGCAGCAATAGGTACTTAGGTCTTCTTAGTATGGACATTCCCCTGCTTTTACCAGCTTCTGACCATCCTCAGAAAGCTTAGTTAACTCGCTCAAATGCTGAAAATCCACGTCCAGAACCTACTTAACGCCTGCTTGACCTTTTTTCGTTTAACCTATCTGTAGTTTGATGATCGGTGAAGTTATTCCTAGGATTTTTGTTTATGTGATTAGTTTAACCCCTCTAATTTCTACCATGCTCGCAAGATCTCTGACCTACTTCCCAGCGGGATTGACTAAAAAGAGGCACGGCACGACGTAGTGTAGGAGGCACGAGTACTAAAATAGGCACGAGTACTAGAAAGAGGAACGAAAATGAAAAGAGCCCTTTCAGGTCAGCATGAGCCGCAGGAAAGATGTTCTAACCTGCCTTCTTTTATGCTCTGGAATTACGAACTCTCACTTCCTTGTAGGCTATTCTTCTACTACTTGCGAATCTCTTTTTGTTACTCGTGCCTCCCTCCGTGCCTCTTTTTAGTTGATTCCCTTCCCAGCCTCCGTACGAGTGTGACATTAGTGGCTTACGGTTGAAGTTTCTGCACTAACTCTGCTCTAACCCTACTTGCTTCGCTTTCAGCACGCACCACATGTAAAGAAGATGAGTACGCATGCCCATCTCACTCAGGTACTTGTATCCCTTCTGCTTGGCTTTGCGATGATGAGATAGATTGTTTGGATGGATCTGATGAGACCATTTGCAGTGAGTATCCTAGCTCGATTCTCTAGTATATACCGAAGAGAGCAAAATAACACTAGAGAGTACCACCAAGACTTGGAAAAAGTGACACACACTGCGCTAGCAGCGATACTAGCACCACTAGCGATTGAGAACGTCCCTACTGAAGCTCATTCAGTCGTGCACTAGCGCTGGCTCTGAGTAGTCTGATTACTTTATATTCTGAACACAGCAAGAAAAAAAGATAATACAACCTCTCCTGTTTCCTCGGTGCGTGTGGACCGCAACTTAGCTTTACTAGAAATTTATAAGCCCGCAAGCTTATCTCGCTTTAAGTGCCGCAAGCGTAGTGGGTGGCGCTACGAGTATGGCCCGTTTGCGAAGCAAGGAAAGTATATGTCTTGACGCTACTTCCTAGTTTTATTTTGCTCTGATACCGAATCTTCGACATGCTTTGGTTAGCTTCTTGACCCCCCCCCCCAAAAAAAAAGAAAAAAAAGAGGAAGTATATGAGTGTAAAAGCCGGCTTCTCTTCGTTTTGTGGTGTAATTCAGTATCCGAGCTTGCGTGTCTACAATCTAAGAAGTTTGATATGAGATAAACTTTTTGTTAAACATTATGATAATGCATCCGTTATGAGCCTTTTAAGTCTTATGTTTCAAGACAAAACTTCTATTATGACCATTCCACGATTAGTATTGCATTGATTATCACGCTTGCCACGTTTGTTCTCTTTACGTGACACATCAGGCTCACGATCGTTGTTCCAGAAAAGCTTATTGGTCCGAAGACCGGTTGTTCGAATTTTGCCAAGATTGTCATCCAAGCAAGGGACACTGAAAGAGGCTAAAAACAGACGAAGCCTTGACTAATTTTCTGTAAACATAGTTAAGTTTAATGTGGTCAACTGTCTCAGAACATCTTAGCTGAAACACTATTAGTGGTGTCCTCTCAGTGTTACGTTTCGTGCAGATTTAAAATTTAAGAGGGCCGTAACCGATGCATTCTTATAACGTGCATCAGTAGTCCTCAGGGTGGGTGATCTAAGGTGTGTCGGCCAACGCTTCCTCCCCCTTCCAATTTCCCGCAGCACCCTTTCTGCGGCTGGATTGTTGGCGAATAGGCTCACAGAGCCACGCCACTTTCTCCGCAGCAAACTAAACTGTCAGGCTGGGACTCTAGTCATCATTATGTTATGTCAGTCATTCGGCAAAGGGCAAATTAATAACGGACCTCCTATGGATTAAGCCGCTTTCATATTGAAGTGTTAAATCTTTCCAGAGCAAAATAACTCTAAAAAGAGTAATGCGAAGACCTATCCTTCCCATTCATCAAAAATGGGCCTCCGTCGCTTTGTTCGCTGCGTGCAGTGGCGGACGTAGATTCTAGCCAGCGCTCGTTAACGATTGGTCAGACCAAAATAATTCTGCTCTGCGATTGGTTGAGTTTCGGTAGGGATGTTCGTATCCGGTAGTGGAGCTGGTGTTGCTGCGATTTGACTGTGTGTCAATTTTTCAAAGTTGACACACTGACGCGACGCAACCTCTGCGTCGCGTTTGCGGCGACGCAACGCAGAGCTTACGGAGACAAATAAAACGCAACATTCTTGTGTTGCGTCGACGCGTACACATGAGATTTTCAGTCGAAAATTGCAGTTTTTGAAGAAAACTAGAGAAAAACCTTCTAATGATGAAGAAAGCTTACTAGTGATGAAAGAAACGACAATACACTAGAAGAAACCGAGAAAGGAAAACGTATATACGCAGCTAGACTGAAAGCTTATCACGCTCTTGTGAAAGATGCGCTACGCAACCTGTACGCAACGCGAGATAAAAGGCATACGCCATGACGTGTCAGTGTGAGAGCGTTTTTAGTGGAGTGTTCCTTGCAACAATCCACTATTGCGAGCGCTGTAGCAGCTTTCGGTTTTCACCATATTTTGTGGAGCTGATAACTCGTGAACGAGTGCATATATCAAGTTAAAACTTGGCACACTTGTGGGTATTGGGTCTAGTTTTGCCTTTCAGGAGTCCCACCCCCCCACACCCAGCCGGTTCAGGGGGAAATGGGCCCAGATTGCGCCCAGTGAATAATTCATAACTTGACCAGAACTGGACATAGGGCTGGGAAATTGCTTTGAAAATTGCACGTGCCCCAACCACCCCGTTCATGGGCAACTGTGCCCAGATTGCCCAGGAGTAACCGTGACAGAAATTAACAGGTATCAAGTTGAAACTTGGTAGGATTGTGAGCATTGGGGTCTCTTTTTACTTTTTGCGGGTCCCAAGCCCCACCCGCACTTGGTTCAGGGGCAATTGGGCCCAGATTGCCCAATTTTTAATGTTTGTAACTTGACAATAACTGGAGATAAGGCGATGAAATTCCTTTGTGCTTTTGGATCATAGGGGTTGGGAAGAATTGAACCACCCCCACCCTCACCGTTCATGGGCAAGTGGGCCCAAATTGCCCATGAAAAAAGTTTTTGACCCGTGACTGGAATCAAACTTTAAGCTGGTAAAAAAAAGGTGTAAATACGTATTTTGATGGGTCCCGACCCCCCCCCCCCCCTCCCGTTCATGGTGAGCTGGGCCCAGATTTCCGATGCGTTAAGTTCGTCAATGACAGGTCTCAAGTCCAACTCTTGTATATTCGGGGAGATCTATCTATGGATGAGGCCGAGGGTTTGCTGTAACAGCAACAATTAAGACGACGCGACGTACTTTGATCTTTAATGAACAGTGATATGCTCGATGATATGCCGTTCTTAATGAATTGTGACAAAGAGGGCACTAGGCTCCTGCGATTTGGTCTATTGCACTTGTTATTACCTTGCTAATTAAGAAGACGTTTAAAGGATGGGACTGGCTGGCAGTCCCAAAGGCAGACCATTCAGTGTTCGAACAAATGCTATTCGTGCAAGACCTTCAACATTTCTTTGGATTTATACTGGCGGTTTGTTTCGAAAACGATAGGTTCACAGACGATCAAGTTTTCGCGGGCACATTTTCTTTATTTCATCGCTGTGTTTTCCTAGTCTACTTCAAGTTCGTTTACATAATATTAAACTTAAACTTGAACTTGAACTAAACCTGAAAAACTTGTTTCGGCTGGGATAGATTTTAATCTTTTCGTTGGAAATGATGGTGGTACTGAAATTGTGCAGGAATGCCCTATTCGCGACCGCCACACCCCATTCGTCTGTCCGTACCGCGAACCACATGGGAATTTCGCGTGTGAAGAAGTTTTGCTGGGAGCCGAGAGGGGCGCTGTCAAATATTTTATTTTGTGGGCGGTAGATTTTCGAGTGAATCGTTTGCTCAGGTAACAACCATAGAAGGAGTGCTTTCTGTTCCGTAAAAGCTTTACGGAAAAATGCGGCAATAACTCAGGCTATAAGCAAACCTTATCCCTAAATTTGTTAATAAATAAGTAGAACTCCGGATGTCCAAGAAAAGAAGGAGTCAGTGTGAATATGATCAGTTGGCTTTTTATATACACTCATTTGTATGTATAATAAGCAGTGGTAAAGCAGGGAGGGGGAACTGCGGCAGCTACTGAAACAGAGGTTCAGAAACATGAAGAATCTATGAGAAAAAGTTCCTCAGGTCTACCCAATAGTAACTTTCCATTGCATTTTCAGCATACCCAGTCTGGAAAGGTGGAAGTAAACAATTTTCAAGCGTCTTGCTTTGTCGTGCTGCATTTTAGTCATTTTATTTAGTCACGTTCTTGACGGAACCCGATCATGTCGGGGCTCTTTGGGGGGAGTTGGAGTGGATTTACCGGAATTCCGGTGATCGCGAGATAGGATACTTCCGGATGTGCTAAGGACGATAAAACTAGGCAGGCATATTAGTGACTCGACCAAAGAGACTTGAGGACCCGACATAATGCCATGCCCTAGGAAGACTTCCGTGCCTGGATCCGACCATTTTTCGGGGGGTAGAGGGAGGAGGAATCCGGAAATACTAACTTTGTAAGGTTGCGAAAAAATGGTCCGATTCAGGTAAAAAATTATGGGTGATAAAAACTGATGACCCAGATATGCAAAGCGAAGCCATGGTTGGGGGAGTTGGGGGGGGGGGGGGAGATTTTGTTACATGCACAAAAACCAAACGGATTGGGCAGAATGTAATGCAACTTGAACAGTACCAAAGTTATGCGGCCTAGATTTGTCATTTGGCAACCGGATCCGGCCAAGGTAGGAGGAGGATGAAGTTGGAACCAGAAATTTGCAGATATGCTAGGATTCGAGTTGAAGAAGAGATGTGGAGAAGAGATGTTAGTATTTGTCCCGAGTCGTATTCGCCCACAGTAGGGGGGAGTTCTGGAAATGTTGTGGCTCGCATAGATTGTCTGCCTTAGATGACATTTTAAGATCTGGACCGGATCCGAGCACGATGGGGAAGGATATCGGAATTCCCGTAAAAATGCTCAGATTCACTTTCTCGCTTCTCACACCACCTAATTGTAAAGTGCCATGTGAGCTCGTAGCTCTTGTTATCTCCTCTACCTCGAAACCTTCTTTACTTAATCCTCGCGCTCCGCCAATCCCTTTCTCAGCTTCACTATTTTCTCACCCTATTACTTTTCTGTGTGTCAGCAACAGAGACTGTCATAAACTTCTATTTGTCCAAAGAGATTTCGAAAATCCCCCCCTCTCGAATGCGAACGATCTTGTTCGACACTGATGAATCCCCCCTCCGAAAATTGAGGATCTCTGCATAGAGTTAGTGACGAAAAAGAGAGGTGGCTCGATTCGTCTCTTGATTGAAAAGATGAAAAAAAAAGGAAAAAACGACAGGCCGAAAGGGAACAACGCCGACGTTCCACCCAATGGATTGACGTTTTGAATGATAACTGATATAGACACAGGAACTATAACCAGACTATAACCTGAAATGTAGTTATATGTGCCCTACAATGCTATTGTATTGCAACAAATCCACTTTCGAACAAGTTCATATTTTGTATATTTGTCCATCCTTTGAAGCTATTTAAAACAAAAGCTAGAAGCTCCTGACATTTGCATATGGCCGTATCCGTCCCGGCCGAAAAATGTACTTATGTTGGACATGTGCTCTCGCCTTCTATCGGGCTTAGCTAGAATCGGATAGAAAGTGTCCGATGGATCGGTTCACATTTGCGAAAGTCTGATGTCATGAATGTTGTGTTGGTTCTGTGCACCCAGCTACTCTGAAGTCGGTCGGATCCGGCGGGAACCAGAAAATAGAACTTCTAGGGCTGATGACCATTCCACCCATAACTTTCGGTAAAAACGTGTACCAAAAGATGTCCCTGCCCCCCCCCCACTTACTCTCCAATAGATTTCGTCCCAACCCCTTCTTCTGTCTGGCACTTATGCGCACGAAAAGATTTCCTCCCCCCAATACGCCACGGATAAGATCAACGTCCGCAGTGATCAAATCATTCGTACGTTTGCGTTCCAGTCTCCAGCAACATAAAGTTGGTGTAATTCAACATTATCGATCATAACTTGCAGTAGGGACAGACAAGTCTGAAATCAAAGAAACAATAATAATAATAATAATTTATTTATGACCTATCATACTTGTATTTCTTTTCTTGACAAATGAATTTATACTGTCACCCGTTACGGGCAGTGCTCACTTAGGGTGTAGTTAGTTTACAGTGTATGAGGGATCCCAAAAAGTAAGTGGAGGGATACATATGATATCGCAAATGTCCGTCTGTCCGTCTGTCTGTAAGCACGATAACTCTCGAAGGGAATTAGATATTTTGATGAAACTTGGTGGGAGGATTCATTGGGTCAAGGGTAAAGTTAAGTTCGTAGATGGGCTCTGTAGCCCTGCATTTAGGGGTGGGGGAGGGGGTTCAAATTAAGGGACAAACAAATTATTTTTAAATAGCTAATGTGATAGGCGATTATGGGGTAGACGGTATTCTAAGCACGATAGTGAAAACCATTTTCTCGCCGGACAAGTAGTTCGTCCGGAATCTGGCAAAAACCGGAAAGTTGGTTAAAAGTAAAAGTTTTATTTGAAGTTTATTAAATGTCCGGTTTAAGGGTAAGAAGGCATGCTGAACACCATGGTGGAAACCATTTTCTCGCCGAACAAGTAGTTCGTCCGGAATCCGGTGAAAACCGGAAAGTTGGTTAAAAGTAAATGTTTCATTTGAAGTTGATTGAATGTTCGATCTAGGGGTGAAAGGACATGCTGAACACGATAGTGAAAACCATTTTCTCGCCGAACAACTAATTCGCCCGGAATCCGGCCGAACCGGAAAATTAGTTGAAAGCAAAAGTTTGATTAGGTGACAGATTAAGGGGTAAGAAGAGAGGCTGAGTCTGTACATGACAATCGTTTTTTACCCGGACATATAATTAGTCCGGAGTCCGGTTGTAACCGGAATTTTTTTGTAAGTCAAAGTTTCATTTAAAGTTGATTAGATGTTCATTATAGTGTTAAGAGGATGTACGAGTGGAGGCGAGGTTTAATGAAGATAAGGCTCCTGGGGTGTGGGCTGAAGACATTCTGACACCGTAGGTGCCCACTAGCCCCAGGACCAGTCAGGAAACCGGACAAAAGAGACAAGGGAAAGTCTCAGGGAATTCTATAGCTCAGCCGCAGTCAATCCAGAAATCCCTAATCAAGCTGGTTCACACATCCTAGCGAAGCTGGAATTCACATATCCAGTCAAGCCCGAGGCCTACTAGCCGAGATGGACCATAACGTCTATAGTTAATTTATCTATGTAAATCGTGTACAAGAACATATAATACAGCACTAAAGGGGTCCCTAACTAAATATATAAACTGGTCCTTACCATAAATTATAATACAGAGTAACTCAGGTCTTGCTCCGACCAAGGATGAAAGAGAACTGTTCTTGGCTGCGGATTCATTCCGTAGCCAAAATACTTAGAATGAAATGGATCAAAGCCTGACCTCGGATTAGCGAGCAGCTAACTGAAGCTAGGATAAAGACCGAGTGACCTATTGTCACGATGCCGGGAAATTAATGATGGTGATGGAAACCGAAGAGATATATAGAAAAGTAGGCGATAGATGGAGGGAATAACTAGGAGGACTATTGCAGAGCAAAGTGCTATGGGATGTCTCCATAACACACCTCCCCCCCTTGGGCAGAGTGGTGTACGGGCAACAAAAGAGTCTACAATGTTTCCATTCCAGCCCCACCTACTAACATACCATCGATAGCTAAGCCATCGCGGCAACCCAGGTTTCTGACAGAGGGGGCAATCAAATAAGTGTGAAAAATCAAAGCCCACTCTCTGTTCAGTTAGTTCAGGGTCCTTTATTGAGCTTCAGTCCTACTGACCTTACCCTGACCACACGAACCAAACCAAAACAAATATAAAATGCGAAATAAAGGCAGAATTAATATTTGAAGCGTCGATGCCTTTAAATTCTAAAATAAATTAGGGCTGGAAGAAACTTTAAAAAGGGATTATCAGGGAAATGTTGCCAGTACCACAACTCGTCCCAAAAGAGAAGTCTCTGAGATTTGTTAAAAATAGAAAATGGAAAAGGGAAAACTAGGAGGAATTTGGGAGGAAAGGGAAAAAGAAAGGCCGCAATTTTAAAAAATTACTCCAGTTAGCTGTCGCAACGACCTAAGGTAAGACCTTGATGCAAAAAAAACTTGAAGTAGAAATGGGGGAGGTCCTACGCACTCTAAGCCGCAAAATAAAGCACTAAAGGTAAGGGCACGCAAGTAATGAAAGCGCAAAAGACAGGCGCAAAGCATTTTTAAGCATGATTGCCGGACACACGGCGTCAATCTGATGATTGATAATATATAAATTATATGAAGAAGTATAAGGCAACAAAGCGCGGAAGCAGAAAAAGCAATGCTTAAAGGAACAGTGCAGTTATCGCAAGGGCTAGCGAAGTGAAACCGAAATCAACATATGTACAAAAGCGACTTTAAAGAGGGCCTACACAATTAAACTAAGAAGGGGGGGGGACGAACATATATATACCTAACCGGAAATATTTATAGCCGCACTTGCGAGCGGGAAAACGCGGACCTAACACTCCTACCTAAATATTTACATTTCCACTTGGCTGTCGTGGTGTCCAGTCCAGGTGATACGGATTGATGGAGGTGGATTTGGAGGATTTGACTAGTGATGGGGGTTGAGTTGATGGTGGAATAGTTGTTGGTTGTTGGTTTAAAGTTGGAAATGGCGTTGTTGATGACTCTACGAGCTTGTATCGCTGGAGTGAGGATACGTAGTAGAGTAGGTTCTTCCTTTCTTAGTTGATTGTTGAGGGTAAGTTGGTTTGGTGGCTTTAGGTCGTGGCACATCGTGTGAGCGGGACCGTGATGCGGTACGGAAGTCGGCGGACTGGTACCGATCTGGTGGTCTCTGCAGGCGGTTGGATTTCCGGAGGGGAAGGGTAAGCTCGACCCGTGGAGGGGAGACAGGAGAATGAGCGTCTGGAGGCCGGGTGAGGAGGGCGGATACGGATGGCAAGGCGTGCGTGTCATAGGTGGCGTAGTGACGTGCAAGGTTGACGGCGTCGGTGGCGTGATGTACAAGGTTGGTGGCGTTGGTGGCGTGATTAATGACTGTCGACGGCGTTACGGGCTCCGTTGGCGGCGTTGGCGATGTGAGTTGTCCCATCGGTGGCGCTGTGACGCTCGGAGACGCTGGGACCTCAACGCCGTTGCTTCTTCTGTCGCTACCTGCGTGCCGTGCGGAAAAGTCGTGACAGAAAATTTCGTCGGAGATTTCAGATAGAGAATTTGAACTAGATTCGGATGGCTCTGAATTAAAAGTTAGCTGATAGAGGGCCGACTGGTTTGGGTTGAACTTGAAATTTCTGAATTTGCTTTCTGATATTTTAGGTGTGCTAGGAGTTGAATCTGACAATGAGTGCTGTACCGGGACTGAGAGTCGGTCCGGCAAGCTTGCGTAAGTAGTATTCGAAGCATTGATAAACTCAAAATCGTTAGTCACAAGGGACAGTGACGGACTTGAGATTTGACTATCTGAACTGAGGTTATTAGAAGAAACGGCACGGGGCAGCGACTGGCGAGGGTCCACCAGCGGCGACGACACCTGCAAGAGAAAAGATGCCTGCTCGGAGGGACACTCCGGCGTTAATGGCCGGGGCCAATCGCTTCTCATAGTATCAGCTTGCTCGGTATACTCGATTTGGTAAGGGGAATAAGAAAGGAAAGTGCTGTTCTGGGGAGGGAGATTGGTAGGGGTTATTGAGGCGGGCCTTAACACCGGCGCCTCGCAAAAGACAGTTGTCTCGAGAAGATTTGACTCACTGTCAAAATGTGGCGGCGATATACGAGGGCACATTGGTGATTCTGTCGTTGGTCGTAGTAAGAAAGGTTCTGGGATAGGGTTGTCGAGGTGACAATAATTCGAGGCCCTTGGTGTTTGCGGCAGAAGTAGAGGCGCGTTAAACAGCGCTACCAAGTCCAACGGTACTGAACATGGAGCAGATTGCTCCGTAATCGTTGCGATTGGGGGTAAAACCTGGCGTTCACTAGCCGGCACGGCAGGCAAATTTGTCGATTCAGCCTTGGGTTCTAATACCCATGGGGATCTTAACCTAGATCCCTCCAAACGGTCAAAATGGACGACCTGCGTCTTTGATCCGAACTTTTGGATCTCATAATTCCGGCCTTCATTCATAGCGCGAATAACGCGGTATGGTCCATCTGCGCGCTCTTTACGAAGTTTTGAACCTATACCAGGGGCAGGGGGGACTTTGAGAAAAACAATATCACCAGGGCTATGCGGGGTGAATTTTTCGCAATCTTTATCGTACTGGGATTTCTGCTTATGTTTTGAAACATGAATATTGGCAGAAATCTGGTCATGTGCTATTTTCATTCTGTTTAGGATCTCAGATTTGTAGTTCTCCATAGAATCATAAAACAGGCGACGTGGTGCCACATCGAAAAGGGAAGGCATGGGATCACGCAAAAACATAGCATAAAACGGGGTCTCCTTAGTAGACACGTTATGTGCGGTATTCAACCAAAATATCGCAAACGGCAAGTGTTCGTCCCAGTCATCTCGACTGGGGGAGAGGTACTGGGAAAGAATGTCTTTCACAGTCCGGTGCATTCTCTCGACCTGACCGTTGCAATTTGGACGGAAAGAAGTAGTGGTGAGGTGGTGCATGCTCATGACTTTCATAATTTCTTCAAACATTTTTGATGTGAAATTAGTGCCTCGATCTGTTAAAATCTGGCTCGGAAAACCATGAGGGAGAAATACTTTTTCGATTAAAGCCCGGGCGACAACATGAGTTTGTTGGTTTGGGAGGGGAATGCCGAACATGAATTTTGTGAAATGACAGCAAACTTGCAAAATAACGGAATTGTCATTACGGCTTCTTGGGAGGGGGCCAACAATATCGATGGAGACAAGCTCCATAGGGCCAGATGGAACCGGGATTATACCTAGCGGGGCTATGGGAGTCCTATTGGAGACCTTACGTTTCAGACAGTCAACACATACTGAAACGTGATGTCGGGCCCTAGTGTACATGTTGGGGAACCACACGGAAAATCTTATTTTGTGGAGCATTTTGGAAAGACCAAAATGTCCAGAAAAGGCATGAAAATGTTCCAAGACCTGGGGCACAAGACTGTCAGGGATAACAGGCACGACGTGAACCATGTCACGGTACGTAGCAGAAGGTGAAAAAATAAAACACAAAATTTCATCTTCAACACAAAAGGACTCGACACTTCTTTCAAGTATAGAGTAATCGGGAGGGAGCTCTGCTGTGCCTGCTAAACGCTGAACCATTCCTTTACAGAATATATCACCAGACTGTGCCCTTCGAATTCCATCTAAACCTATCTCTTGGGGAAGTTCAGATAGCTGAACAACATTCACCAAGGGTTGGGGGTCAGTTTTCTCGCCTACTGGAGCTTCTACCAGGCGGGATAACGCATCCACGAACATTTCCTTGCCTGGCATGTAATCGACACGAAAAGTGTACTCCTGAAGCTCCAGGCAAATCCTAGCCAATTTTCCGTTAGGGCAGTCCATGAAAGGCAAGGCTTTCAAGGGCTGATGGTCCGTTCGGACCAGAAAGGGTTTAGACACTAAGTAGTGTCTATACTTCTTCACAAACTCCGAAAGGGCTACAGCTTCCCTTTTGGTCGTGGAATATCTTTGTTCGACTGGGGAAAGAACGCGACTGGCATATGCTATGGCTCTCTCTTGCCCATCCTGGACCTGAGAAAGACAAGCGCCTATGGCAAAACCCGAACTGTCACATGTGAGAATGAATTCGGATCCCTCAAAATCGGGATACGAAAGGATAGGCTCTGAAAGTAAACTGCTTCGCAGTGTCTCAAAGGCCGTGATCTGGGGTTCGCAAAATTCAAAGGCCCGACCCTTACGTGTTAACTCAGAAAGAGGTTTTGCAATCTTTGCAAAACCGTCAACAAATTTGCGAAAATAGCTTAGCAATGCTAAGCTGGACCTCAATTCCGCAATATTTTGGGGATAACGGAGGTTTTTAACCGCAGAAAGTTTGTCGGGATCCGGCTGGATACCGTCCGCAGAGATCACGTGGCCTAAAAAGGTAAGCTTGGGGACGCAAAATTCACATTTGGAGGGTTTGAGCTTTAGGTTGTGGTCACGGAACCGGGTAAAAACTTCTCGAAGGACAGAAAAATGCTCAGGGTGGTCTTTGGTGCCAACGCCCGTATCATCCAACATGGCAAACGTATTTAACCCCAAAATATCGCGAAGAACAATTTCTATCATCCGCTTGCAAGTGGCTGGGGCATTAGAGAGACCGAAACACATGCGGCGATATTGGTATAGACCGAAGGGAGTATTAATGGCAGTTTTCTCGCGATGTGGAGGGTGGACGCTGGTTTGGAGGAAACCTTGTACGAGATCCATTTTTGAAAAAACCGTGAAGCCATGCATTCTGTCGAGGATGTCATCGATACGCGGAAGGGAATAACTATCAAACTTAGTTATTTTGTTCAAACGCCGGTAATCGTTCACAAGCCGATATGAACCATCCTTTTTCTTAACTAGAGATACTGGTGAAGCCCAGGGGCTGCAACTCTCTTCTAAAACACCCTGTCGGAGTATGGCTTCAACTCGTGTTTTCAGTTCACTTTGCAGTTGGATAGGTACTCGGTAGGGGCGTTGGCGGATGGGGGGGTGGTCACCGGTCTCGATGCGATGGGTGACAACAGTACAGTCGCCCAAATCATCATCAGACCTGGCAAAAATGGTCCGGAATTCCCACAATATGTCTTCCATTTCAGTCTTATAAGTGGGGGGAATGTGATCAAGTGGAAAATTTTTCAGGTAATCATCCCTCGAAATGTCGCTCCATCCGATTTTTACAGAGTTTACCATTGACTCGAAAAATGGTTCGACTAGGTCGTTAACCAGATCAGAAGCGGTTGCATCGGAGGGGTGGGGGTCAATCGAGAGGAGGGATAGGTCACCTTTCCGTACTCGTACTTTCGTCAGAGAATGGTTCTCTGCGATAAATACGACAGTACCATCTGGGGAAATAGGGACCAACTGTGGAAGAACCATAATATTTCGGGCTTGTAAAGCTTCATTGCCCTCAATCAATATGTTTTTCGTACCCGTGGGTAGGCCTAAAACACTGCAACTAATGGGTCTTGTATAATGCGGTCTTATGCGGTAAGCGCACTTCGACGGGACTAGTTTTTCTCCGATACCTATACTACAAACTCTAGGTTCCATTATCGAAGGCTGGGACTGACCAGGGAATTTGAGGGAGAAAACATCGGTGGTTGGGTCTAACATCAATCCTGCGGACCGAATGAACGGCCGGCCGACCAAAGCACCGAAACATAGCCTAGGGATCACCAAAAATTTCTCCATGAACGTTCGACCTAATAAAGAAAATCGTACAGTAACCTCGGAGGTGACTGTAAGCAGACCACACAATGTAGACGCTGAAATGGATGTTTTCGATCGGTCAATGATGCAGCTCTGAATATTCGCAGCAGTATCGTCAGACATAAGGTTGCACTCGGCCCCGGTATCGTACAAAGTCTTGACACGGTAAGTCCCAAAACACAAATTTACAAAAGACAGATTTCAACTGCCCTGTACCGTGCAAACTAAACAAGACTCAGGAGGAGAGTGCTCTAGCCTAAACGAGGGTTTTGCGACCTGTTCGGGCCTCTCATTAGGCTGGGCGAATGAGGGACATTGTGGCGCGGGTTCTGGAACCGGTATTGGTGTGGGGTAGAAGGACCGGTCCGTCGCGGAGCCCCAAAGTAGCGCGGACCTTGCACGTTTCCCTGGTTAAAAGGGCGAAAACCGCGGGCTTTGTCCGGGCACCATTTTTCTTCGTGACCGACACGCAAGCAAAAATCACAAATTGGCTGGTCTCTAAAGGACCTCGAAGATGTAGGCGCGGCAGGTCTTTCATTACCGAGAAGAGTAGTCACAGTGTCGGCTTTGACGGTGTAAATCGATCGTGACTGGGAAAGTGCCGCCTCATGGTAATCCCTGGCTGAGCGGTCAGCCCTAACCTGTCGCAAAACCTCTATTGCCTGTGGCAGACTAGTCAGGCTCCTTCTTTTTACCTCATCATAGTAAGGGACGGGGAGGCCTCTGATGAATTCGGTCAAGTAGACCCTAAGAACCTCACTCTTCGCCCTGTCAGCCGGAGTATAAGAGTAACGCAAATCCAAAGACTTTTGAATCAACTGACCATAAAGGTCAGGCGTCATGCTTTCCGGCTGATAAATCACTCGTTCCTCAGCCACACGAAACTCCTCCTCCCTGCCCCGACAGCGGAGCTGGAGGGAAGCTTCGAATGCTGCCCATGAAACTTTCTGTAGAGCGTCCAAACTTTCAACCCAACTGGTCAACGGTGAAACCAGCCGAGAAGAAAGGATTGCGAACTGCTCTGGCCATGCAACAACTCCACAAAAAGAAAATTTGTGTCGTGCTTGCTCAAGCCAGGATGCCGCGCTTGTTTCCCCGTTGAAAGTAGGGATTTCTTTGGCTATCTCTAGCTTAAGCCGTAGCCGAGCTAGAGTGACTTCTGGGTTTTCTTCCCGAGCCGGTGGATCGTTGAAAACAATTAAGTCTTGGTGAGCCGGCTGGGGTGGCGCTGGGTTCGGGTTTATGGCAGGGGCATAGGGACGACAGTTGGGCATCGTATCAAATGATGGTTGAGGAGGAGACGATCGGGTATGAATAAACTGTTGGGGATATTGTTGGGGACCGTAAAAGGATGTTTGGGGTAAATACATGTTGGTTGGGCGGGTGGGGACTTGTTGTGTATAAAAGTGTTCATGGTATTCTTGTGGTTGGTGAAAATCAGCTCGATGGGCCGGGTATTGGTAGGAGGGATATTGCGGTACTTGTGGTTGGTAATCAGGCATACGCTGAGACCACCGAGACAAAGGTTCTGCTGGAGGATTGTCAAATTGTTGCAAACATTCATCTTCGAAAAATAACCGAGATGCGAGGGGTCGCGATGTCTGGGGTCGAGGGGCAGGGAAACGAGAAGGATCAAAAAAGTTTTCCATTTCTGAGAAAGAAAAAAAAACGAGACCAGAATAATCAAGGGTATGAATGTCCGCATTAACAAAAACCAATCCAAATTGCCAAAAACACCAAAAATATTCGCTCAAAAATTCATGAGAGAAAGTTCTGACAAAAAAAAATATCGAAAAATGTGAAAATAACGCTTACAAAAATATATGGTTTACAAAGACAATGGGAACAAGCTCGACTGGACGTGTAAACTCAGACTAAACTAAGACGCGGAACCAACTTGATATCTAACCAATGTTTTTACTTCATGAGGGAAAAAAAATATGTGGCATGAATTAATGGCATTAACCTTAAATTTATTATCAAAAGAAAATAGGCCAGAGGCTTCATGCGAAATCGCCGCATCCGGATGGCGAATAAACACACATACGCTAGATGGCGATCGAAACGCAAGAAAACCTGAAAAAAAAATGTGGTGGTGGGGGAGTGATGACGGAGGGAACGACTGGCGAAACGCACACAACGTCTATGTGGCAAATTACTACACACATTTAGACCGAAACCAGTCGAAATTCCACGAAAATGTCACGAATGAAGCGCGATATACATTCTTGAGGGAGTATCTATCTCCGCAAGAAAAATATACCAGCAGATCACCACCAATCAAAAAAAATAAACTGGCCGATAGGGGAATATGAAAAATTAAGGATAAGCCGAAAAAATGCCACAAATAGACGACGTCCCTGCATCACTCCATAGGGCTAGTAAATCGTGCCATAAAGACAACGTCGAAAAAAAGGCGAGAAAGGTTGATTTTATTCCGAATAACCATGGCTTTCATGAAAAAAAAAATATTATGTCGGGGAACTAAACAAAATAATCCTCATGGAATTGGGAATAATAGCAGGCAAAATTACGTTTCCGGGTATGTGAAAAATGTAATCATACGCAAGTGCTAGTTTATCAATGGTACCGCAAGCACGCATTGTCAGTGTTGAGAGCACTGATCTAAAATAGACACGGCGAAATGACGTAATGATGTACCCCGGTGGATAAATTATTTTGCCGATGCGATGACGATTTGCAGTCCGTGGCGCGAAAAACACTCACTTGACGACAAAAATTCCTGAAAATGCGGGAGGAAAAGGGGGAAAGAAATTTCACAGTCGGTGGCGCGACACACACTCACATGTAGACTGCAAAATTCCTGAAAGGGGAAGAGGGCAGGAGAAAAGAAAATTCGCGGTCAGTGGCGCGAAATACACTCACATGTCGACCGGAAAAATCCTTAAAAGGGAAGGGGGAGGGACAAGAAATTTCTCAATCAGTGGCGCGAAACACACTCACATGTAAACCGGAAAATTCTTTAAAAAAAAATGGGAGGAAAGAGGGAAAGAAAATTCACAGTCAGTGGCGCGACACACACTCACATGGCGACCGGAAAAATCCAAAAAACTATACGAGGGAAAACAAAAACAAAAGGATAAACCCGACATAAAATAATTTTCATATGTGAAGAAAGCCGACGGAAATATCAAAGAGCAAAAATGGAAAAACCTAAACCTACATTTTTGTTCTGGACTGACCGAGCTGAACCGTAAAAAAAAATGAAATAAAATAAATAAGGGAGTTATTTTTATTTTGCTAAATTAAAGGGTAGGGCGGGTGGGTGGAAAAAAATTTATTTGTCGTGACTACGAACAAAAAATTTGGACGTGGGTCCTCCTTATTATGAGGAAATAAGGGCTTACAAAAATAAACTTCCCACTTCTGATACCATTGTTAAGATTACATCCCACTTCTGACACCATTGTTAAGAGGATGTACGAGTGGAGGCGAGGTTTAATGAAGATAAGGCTCCTGGGGTGTGGGCTGAAGACATTCTGACACCGTAGGTGCCCACTAGCCCCAGGACCAGTCAGGAAACCGGACAAAAGAGACAAGGGAAAGTCTCAGGGAATTCTATAGCTCAGCCGCAGTCAATCCAGAAATCCCTAATCAAGCTGGTTCACACATCCTAGCGAAGCTGGAATTCACATATCCAGTCAAGCCCGAGGCCTACTAGCCGAGATGGACCATAACGTCTATAGTTAATTTATCTATGTAAATCGTGTACAAGAACATATAATACAGCACTAAAGGGGTCCCTAACTAAATATATAAACTGGTCCTTACCATAAATTATAATACAGAGTAACTCAGGTCTTGCTCCGACCAAGGATGAAAGAGAACTGTTCTTGGCTGCGGATTCATTCCGTAGCCAAAATACTTAGAATGAAATGGATCAAAGCCTGACCTCGGATTAGCGAGCAGCTAACTGAAGCTAGGATAAAGACCGAGTGACCTATTGTCACGATGCCGGGAAATTAATGATGGTGATGGAAACCGAAGAGATATATAGAAAAGTAGGCGATAGATGGAGGGAATAACTAGGAGGACTATTGCAGAGCAAAGTGCTATGGGATGTCTCCATAACAATAGGGATAAGGCGATACGCTTGATTCGTTTCTGAATTTTCTTTTTTAGCTGGACTAGCAGTTCGCTCGGAACTCGGGCGAAACCGGAATCTTGGCAGAAGTAAAGCAGGAAGTCTTGGTCAGTATCGTCAAAATAGATATGGCTTATAGAGGTATATCTGAACCTTGTTTTCTCCGATGATTAGCCTGGCGAAGACTGGATCGGGCGAAGACAAGGCCCAATTGTCTGAATAAAATATTATATTCTTGGGATCCCATCGACACCTTTGGTCTTGTTGTTAACAAACAAGCTGAATCTGAAACTGAGACACTCACAAAGAGAAAGCCGGAGTATAAATACAAAAAGAGGAAAAAGTAATATAGGTAAAGACAGAAGATCATACAAAAAACAACACGAAACTAACTTCTAACAAATTAACCTAATAATGAACCAAACATAAAAAGAATGAACAACAACAACAGAGCCAGAACTAGAACAAAAAACCTTCCAAGGGTGGTTCGAAGGATTTTCTGACATCTCAGAAAAAAGTTTATCCGCAGCATCAGGAGAATCCGGCAAGCTATATCTCTCCCGCAGTCTTCCGTTCCTTGTCCAAGGCAGTACCCGAATGAGGAACTTTGCATTCAATGAAAAGAAGAAAATAGTTTGTGTTTCATTATTAGTGTTTTAAATTGTTGTTGGCGCTTCAGGAATCTGTTGTATGGCCGTATTAGGCTTTTTCCAATAAATTATTATTATTATTATTATTATTATTTGAAATAAGCTCTTCTAGTTTTATTCTATCTGATTGAGTTAATATGTTCCAGAAGGGAACCAACTATAGAACATGAGGGATAGAAACAGCACTGTTCACTTTTGCAAGGTGGCGTTTACCAAGATTAAGTTTTGCTCCAACTGCACCAGTATACCCATTACGTATCTTACGCTCAGTTTGAGCGAGAAGTTTGAGCGATCCGTTTGTTTGAGCGATCCGAGTCGACTTCAGGGGGAACGCAAGTCTAAAGTTATGCCCGATTCAGAGAGGGTTTTGGTCGGTGAATAGGTCAAAGTCAAAGGACTCCTTCTGTGCGATGTCTATCTCAGTCTCAGAGGTCATCAGAGGGAATCGGGTTGTGACTCTGACACAACATCACATTTCCATCAAGTTGACGTTGCTGCTTTTTTGCATCCTTGAAGTGCCTGAAGCAGCAAGCTTGCTAATTACTCACTGGTTGAGTAAGAGCGCTTCATAACGAACGAACGGGCGAGAAAGCGTGTCATTTTCTTGTAACAAGGCTAAAAGTTACTAAGGAATCCCGAACCCTAACAATTATTGGATTTGTAGAGAATCGACATTGAAAATTTGCGATCTTTGCCAGATTCCGTAGAAATCTTAGGAAACGCTTAGAGTGGAGGGATCCGTGTGACACTTGTTGGGGAACACGCACAAGTCCTAGATACATCTTTGACATAATCGGACCGGATTTCGATACTGTGGGGGAAGTTAGGGGGGGGGGGTCTGGTGATTCAGCGATTTCAGTACTTCCCGATATACTAGGATGATGGAACTCGGCAGGAATGTAAGGGATCCATATAGACCGACTTGAAAATAGTCATTTGAAATATCTGAACATCGTGGGGGGAGTGGAGGGATAGGGAATCCGGAATCTAGTGGCATTTACAGTCTTTGAACGGGCGATCGGATCTGAATGAAACTTGGCAAGTAGAAAGAACTATCGTCTCAGATGTTCCATGCCAAGTCCGGACCGGATCCGATACCGAGGGGGGGGGGGAAGGAGGAGTTGGAAGGCGGTACCGGAAATTTTGTGAAACGTTTGTTTAAAACGTTTTCAATGGAATTTGATGGAAAATTCCAAGCATTAGATACTTGCTTGACACAACTAGGTTATATCGGGTCTCTTTGGGGGGAGTTGGAGGGGTTTTCTCGGAATTCCGGTGATCGCGAGTTAGGATAGTTCCAGATGTGCTAAGGAGGACAAAACTTGGTATGCATATTAGTGACCCGACCAAGTAGACATACAGATCCGACACAATGCCCTAGGAAGACCTCCGTAACTGGAGACGACAGTTTTTCGGGGAGTTTAGAGAGGGAGAATCTGGAAATTACTGACTTCCGTAGGTTGCGCACAAATGGTTCGATTCAAGTGAAACTTTATGGGTAATAAGAACTGATGACCTACAAGTACAAAGCATGTGTCCGAACCCATTCGGCCATGGGTTTTTTTCGGGGGGGGGGACTAGAGGCGGCGTAGAAATCCAGATTTGTTTGGAATTTCAACCAACTGCCCGGAATTCCAGGCTCTTACCAAATGTAAACTTTGTGACATGCTCAAAACCAAACGGATTGGCCTAACGAGGTGCAAGTTGGATAGTACTAAATTTATGCAGCCTACATTTGTCATTTGGTGTCCGAACCGGTTCCGACCAAGGTAGAGGATGATGAAGCGAGAACCGGAAATTTGCAGATATGCTCCGGTTCGAGTTAAACTTGATGGGCGGGAACAGGAGATGTTAGAGATGGGAAGTTTATGTGGCCAAGTCGTTTTCGGTCACAGTGGGGGGAGATGGAGGGGGAGTCCCGGAAATGTTGTTGCTCGCATAGGGATTGAACGAGTGGAGTGATTTGATTGGAACTTGGAGAGTAGAGAGATTATGTGCCTTAGGCTTAGATGACATATTTTAGGGTCCAGACTGGATCCGAGCACAGTGGGGAGGAGTACTAGAGTTTTTTTTGGCAAAATGCTCCGATTTACTTTCTCGTTTCTCCACCACCTACTCGTGACAAGTGCCATATGAGGTCGTAGCTCTTTTTTCTTTTTTCTGCCTCGGCCTTTCGCCACGAGAACGTTGGCTTTCGTGAGGATTACTGGAGGGGGGGGGGAAGCTTTTTCTGGAAGTGCGTTCGGGAAGCTAGGACGATGAAACTTGGCATGCTTCTAAATGGTATGAAACTATTGCCCATCGAAACCTTCGTTTCCCCAATTCGATCATCCGTTTGGGAATGGAGGGATGGAGACCCGTTATCTTCTTGCTGATATTAGTTGCGAAAGAGGGGGTTAACTGATATTTTGAGAAACTGCGTCTGCCCAGGTGAAACCTAACGGGTGGTTACAGCAAATGCTCTCGATGGGATTTACGTGTTCGAACCACCTCCGACCACAGTGGGGGTGTGGGATGGAGGGGGTCCCGAAATTTTCCGACATGCGTAGGGAACAAATAGATGGAAGGATAGGGATGATACTTGGCAATACAGAGTAGGTCGCGTGCCATAGATGTCTGGATCTGATACGACCTCTCATGGGGGAGGTTGAGGGGGGTCTCGGAAAATTTCTGTAAGCTCTTGTGTTCGATATAAACTCTATGGGTTTCCAAGCAAAAGCTCCAGTTCTGACATCCATCTGTCCGGATCGGATTTGACTTGAGAGTTGTCCCGGAAAACTCGTGACATGGACAACTCCGAACGAGCGACACGATTCGGGTGCAACAACAGAGTGGGGGAGAGGACACGTCCTAGGAGGAGTCCTATTTAAGGCCTGAACCATAGCTGGACCCTGTGGTTGAGCCAGAGGGGGGTACCGGCACTGTTTTGGCACGCGAGTCCTTCCAGGCGGGCTTTTGTTAGATGTACTATGGGTGTGACCTGACCGATTTGGGAATTGGTTATTCCTGGATCAGACCATCCAAGGGCAGTTGAGAGAGGGGAAATCCGGAGATTTTTAGCACGCATAACTTTAGGACGAGCTACCCGATCTGGATAGAATTTGACTGTTGGAAAGACCAAACGTCCTATGTAGATCAGGCCATTGTTGGGGAGTTGGCACGGGGGATCTTGGAAATCTTGTGACAAGTTTATGTTGGACAGATCAGGACGATACTTGGCGGACGCTATTATCAAATATTTCGACGGAACTGGAGGGGGTCTAGAAAGAGACATCCGATCTTGACGGTACGAACTTTAGCTGATAAACACATGCTCTGTATCCTTGTAAGTCTTGTGCGAGGTTTAAGTTCTTGCTTTTTGTTTTCCCAAGAATTATTTATTGGAAACACCGGTTTCGCCTTACTGATTTGGGGACAAAATACGGATCTGAGGCCAGTGGTTTAGCATCTGCGCAATTTCACTGTCCTAGCCCACCGGAAAACATCAAACTCGAGATTAGCGTACCGACCTACGGAAAAGCGGTCGGGATATGGAAACGGAAGGCTTGAAAATGAGCTGGGGATGTTATACGGGTACCTTTTCGTTAGGGACGCTATCTAATGTGAACATTATGTCCTGGTGACTTTTTGCTACAGACAACCCGAACTCGGCTTATTTACAAACGCGACATAAGATTTGACCCAAAGTGGCATCGCACCTAGTTTGATAACAGTGTCGTTGTTACAGACAGACGGACAATAAGGTGTCACTGATGTTATTAAATCGCAAAAGTCCCAACCGAGATCTGCACTCACGTGTCCTACAACCCCTTTCTCCTGGAGCACGTGGATAAGGGGATGATTGATGAAATTGCATTCTGCGGAATTTCCACTCTGGCCTCAGCTAAGCTAACACCGTAATTACTCTAAATGAAATCCATTCAACCATCCTTAGTCTCTTACTTCTTTCTGGAATTTCGTCACCTATTTGAACTTCTTCTGCGATTTGGTTAAACAGATTGAAAAATCAAATGAATGTCATTAATCTCCCGTCTTCACCTCCTGTTGAGAGCCTTTGTTTTCCCCACGGGTTTAGCGGTCTCGATCATACTTGTGATAACAGCCCATGCTAGGAAGAATGTTTTGGGAAAACTTTTGGCTTTTGGACAATAGAAGGGACTGTAACTACAGTAATGGGAAATTTAATAATCCCTTCCGTTTATTTTACACCTTACCATATTACCTAACGGTAGATTCCAAATTTACCCCGATACAGTCCACCCAAGTCCTTCACAAACTCGTGGCGGAAGAGCCAAACATTTTCTTATTTCTACCCTACCTGACGAAAGGCGTGTCGGCTTTAAAAACTGCTCCGTTATTTTTGTAGCCCTTAAAAAGTACTACAAAATGGGTATCTTGGAATTTTGCCGCTACCGTCGTTGTGGTCTCACAAAATTGAAATATAAATTTTCTTTGAACATGGGAAAAGCGTATACCTGCTCTTAACGAGTTTAGACTAGCGTCCCCCCTTAAGGGATGTATCAATGGTAATCCAAGGTACACAAGTTCCTGCGATGGTATGACATCAGAATCACCAAGATTAACTGTGTCTGGGGTTTAAGAGCGGTGTAAATTAAATAGTAACACTTGAGACACCGCATTTAAAGAAAAACTGATTTCATTGTAATTGAAATCTCTTTATAACTTTTTTTCCAAACTAAACACCGCCCTACTTAGGTTAAGAACATCATCCGCATAACTTAAAATGGACACACTGGCCCCGTTCAGTATGCAGCAAGGGGATAAATCGGCCTGTGCTCTTAGGGCCGCGTTATTGTAAATAGTAGGGGAAGTAATGCCCCTTGCTTACTCCCGAGATGAACGCGAAGTTCTGAGGGAAGGTGCGAAGAGCCAATCTTTAAACGTACCCGGAGGTGTCAATACATACAATAAAGAGGTCGAACTACGTCAACTGGCACCCCCCCCCCCCTTTTAACAGCTGAAGCGTAGCCTGTGAATGAATCAGAGATCCGAAAGCATTAATAACCTCATATGCACCAATGCACCTCAAACCATTCTATTAACGGCCCAAATGGAATCCCGAATGTCTTAAGACATTTTCTTCCCCTCGATAGACAATACTACGTCTGCTCCACTGACCACTAGGTCTTTGCCCTGTTCTCACATTTTCAGTTTGGCTTTGGTATAGCGAAAATCCCTCTCCACCCAGAGCTGTTTTCCAGGATTTCTCTCAATGATTTGCCGATATTAGAGGATTAGTCCTTGGGGAAATCGAATCATTCCCCTAGCGGTTTGAGCGGCTCTCTATGCTTCTGAAGTTGTTTTCTCCCATTTTATCTCTGGGGAAAGATGAGGAAAGAACGGTCAGACACCCGTTTTGATCATGGGGGACATTCACTACAGATATTTTGTGTTGTTCTGGTGGGGGGGGGGGTACAAGTGGGGGACCATGGGCCCAGAGGAGTTTTTCATTCCTTGAGACTCGAGATGGCGATAGGTTGCGCAGTTGGTGTTGGTATCCGCTCGATGTTGGGTCACCCGTTCTCTGCCAGTTGCCCGGTCGGTTGCCAGGAGTACCCTATCCATCAGGAAGCCGAGGAGCGCCAGTCAGTGTCTCCGACTCGAGTTTAAAATACGGAATCGTTTATTCGTAGTTTGTCTTTTGCGAAAAGAGTTGACAGATCTTTTTGCTAATCTGTATTTAGCTTTTGGCAGCCAGCAGGCAAATCGCATGCTAAAGCACATTCTCTTTTCGTGAATCTGTCTGAAAACCATTTTCAAGAATTTAGCTTAATTCGCCCGTCTGCAAACCGCTCTTTCTTGTTTTCGTATAAGAAGAAAAGCGAGTCTTGGTAAACAGTTGAACGGTGCCGTGTAGCATTTGGATGAGCGGTGATCATTACAAACCATGAATGCTGTAATATGTTGGATTTTATTTTTTCTAGTGTTTTACTTCAGCATGTCTGTTTCTAGCGACCCCATGCCTTGCTATAACCGTACTTTGGAAATGCTCTACCCTCTAAAACTGCCTCTATCCAGCAATTAAGTAATATTTATTCAAACAGTGTTTTCAACGGATACGTCAGCTACGATTCTTCATCGGCGATATTTCGGCCCTTCTTGGCAAGGGTCCACGTCAGGCTGTCAACCCTCTGGTTCAACTTCGGGGAATGAAACAAACCTGTAATCCTGAAAACATTGTTTGAATAAATGTTTCAAAGTCAGCTTGGGCTCAAAGAATATTTAATTCAGTAATAGATATTCCTTCAGCCCAAGCTGACTGCGAATCATATTTGACGGTACAAACAGACAAGTCAGCTACAGTTGATTGGATCTATATTTCGGCCTTCTTGGCAAGGGTCCTCTTCAGGTTCAGGCCGCTCAAGCTGAAAAATGACCCTTTCGACGACCCAATCCAACAGCAAAAACAGCAGCCGTGTGCAGAATGATATCACAGCACCAGCTTTAACTTCAACCAATTTTCAGAGAGAAGAATCTTTAATTGTTTTTCCACAAGTTCATATTCCAGCCTGAGCGGCTTGAGCCTGAAGAGAACCCTTGACAAGAAGGGCCGAAATAGAGCTCTAATAAAATGTAGGTGATCCGTTTTTCAAGTGCTCTCAAATACAGTTAAGTAATAGCTAAAGAAACAGTGTTTAATTATTATTTTTAGTTATATATTGCTAAGTTAAAAGTGTATCTTGTGCGTTGTTCCTTTCCTCGATTTTCTTTTCTCTATACTCCATCATCGGTATTTTATTGGAAGATGGGCAATAAACGTATACATTCATTACTCATGATGACTAACTCCCCTGCGCTCGCCAAGAGACAGAGTCAGTTAAAATGATTCGTCTGGGTGGCTGCTGGAGGTTTTGAACACTCTTTATTTGCACACTAGCCTAGTAACAAAAGCATATAACATGACGCTCTGGCCATTGACACGGTACTGATCATTCATTTCATTTCTCCCCTCTTGGCGGCTGTATTTCTCTGATCGCCTCGAGCGGTGCGTGGTGTCGATCGTATCGTCGTGAGATCAGGCAAACCATAACAGTGGCGTTTCTCGTTCTTCGCTAGGTTCACCGGCGTTAGACGTGATTCGGGCTTAGTCATATAGATTATTGCTGATGGCGGTGCCGTATGACCATACTAAAGTCTTTCTGTCGGCCTGGGAAGAGGGCGATAACATTTAGGTGGCCCTCCAAAGACGTGGTGTATCAGAACTAATACTGTAATGATCATTGTAATGTAATGATCATACTATAGAATCATCTTCGTATTTTCTCTAGATGGCACCTGTACGTCTGAGGAGTTTACTTGCAAGAGTGGCCGCTGTATCCCGACACAGTGGGTCTGTGACAGGGAGCATGACTGCGGTGATGGTTCCGACGAAGGTAAGTATATCAGTTGGTAGGCTAGTTCTAAGTTGGTGTGGCTAGGAATCGGAACTCCTTACGCTGTTCATCACTTTTTTACCATCTGACCCTGTGCTAATTCCATTACCCAGTACCTCCACATTTCTGCTTTTGACCATTTTTCCACTTTCCGTCTGGGAAGAATAATTTTTAGACCTGATTAATAATTTTTTTCTGTCTTGTTTGTTTATATTTATTCATATATTATTTGTTCATTCATTTATTTCTCTCAGAACTGAGGAGTACAAAATATAATGTATACAACAGAACCATACTTAAACCATCTGGCCCATTCAGTGACATATAAATACTATAAAAAATACACACGGTTTCGACAGCTAATTACGATTGTTTACGTACTATATTATTCACTGTTTATAAAATGGGTACAGGTTGTGGGTTTAGAGGGCTACTGAAGCTTTTTTTTTTTTATATAAAAGCTGGTCATCTTTTTCTTCAAAATTAAAACTGAGTCTTTTACTTTAAAATTAGTTTGCTTTTGTCCTGTGCGTTTAATGCGTTATGGAAAGCCTCAGTTTTTGTTTCTATTTTTTATTTGTACTGCACTATTTGTCGGTTTTTCTCTAGTGCTTTAATAAAACTTCATCATCATCATAGTCATGATGATAGATTCATTCGTCATTGCATCAGATCCCTGGACAAGTTTAGTCCCAGCTTTCCAAGTCAGCCCCAAATTTCGCGTACGTGCTAAACGTGCTCTTGATGACTATCTCTCCCTTCCGATGCAGAATCTCCGGGGACCTGCGGAAGAAATGAACAAATGGTGTCACAGCTGCGCTGCCTGAGTCGTTGAGTTTGAGTCGTTACGGACACGTTTACTCCTTCTTCATATGGTGTATTATTGTGATAAAGGTGCTACGAAGATACACGTTTAGTAGCCAAGCATTCGTATTTGTCAAATGTTGCTCCGGGTACGAAATAAGATAATTGTTGCTCCATTGCAAGCAAGCAAATTGGAACAAGAGCAAAACCATAAGCTTTTTTTTTTTTTTGGGGGGGGGGGGGGGCCGATTTTCTTCAAGGTCTGTCAGGACAGTAGCCTGTTGTAGGTACCATTTCGTTCCGTAAAGGGTTGAATCATAGCATACATGTGTCACGAATTCGTTCCTTAAAGGACCCCTCGCACTATTTACTCTTCAACTTGCAGCATTTTAAAATATTTGAATACTTTAAAACTATACTGTGCTTTCAAAGAATAGCCCACGGTTTTGGCTGTTTTAAGCTTTTTTCGAGACCCGTTGACTTGTAGCGAAGACAGGGAAACAACTTACATAACCGTTTTTTCTGATGGAAAAACATCTCGCGGACAACCGTCGACAGCGTGATACACATCGAAGGTAGCAAAACACGACAAGTAAAAAAATCAGCGTGGTTTTGTTAGGTGGGTTAGAATGTACCGTACGAAATCGGGGTCTCCGGGTTTAGAAAGAAATGGAGTGGTTACGGAAGTAGGTTGCGTCAGTATTATAGGTGAGACAGGTCCTTTAACATTTTTCCAGACAGTTCGGAATAGCCACTGTGCCCAACGGTGGGCGCCTTTACCCTGCTCCAGCCCACTAAAAGTAATGATTGTTCTCAGTGATTGTTTATCAGTTTCACCAAAATCATTAATACTTTATTGGGTTAGAGCTCGGTTCAAGGTGCCCAGCGTTCGACATAGTGTAATTTGGCGTTTGGCTATTCCTAATTATAAGTATACTCAGTGTCCAGTAAAGCATATCTTAAAAATCGGATTTGTTAAAAATCGGACTGAACAGGGATTCCGAATACTGGCTGACCTGTCTATCCAAGAGTGAAACAAGAAGTACTTTCTGTTAGAGCACTGTTTCACCCTCAATGTAAACTTTTTTATTTGATATTTCCTGTTTTCTTAAATTTTCTGTTTTCACCGGTTTCTGGCATTCGCTTCATCCACGTTCCATTCGATCCTGCGGCGACCCCTTAATCAGTTCTTCCTCAATTACCTTTTTGAAACTGGATTTCGGTAGGCCTGTCATTTTCCGCTTTCATGTTTAAGCATAAATTGTAGAATTAAGGCCTGGAAATGTCGTAGAACGGTCTGTAGGAAAGCCGATCAGAAATAATGAAAGGGGTTCTCAGTTTTCTGATACGAATTTTCTAATGTTGAATATTTAAACTACATGGGAGTTTAGCGAGAAGGTTGGCCTACTGTCTCGAAGGAAGAAAAAGTCCCTTAAACTGAACTGAGAAAATTCCGCTTTCAGTCCTAATGCTCGAGCATTCTAGCCTACGAGCCTTGGTTACCAAGAGGCATAGATTTTAAACAACGAGTTCTTTTAGCAGTAGGTGTAATTTCTTAGCCTATCGTTACACTGTTGACTGAGCTGAGGGAATTGCGAGCGAATAATGGATACCAGGCTGGCTAGTCACGACGTTTTCCAGATATAAACTTTTTCAAGAGTTTAATATTGCAGTTCTGTTTTAAAAAGCCAGGCTTTCCAGGATATACTACTATAATCATGGCCTTACATTCTAAGCTTGTTAGATACTTGCCACGCCTGGCTGAACTCCCTTCATTAGGCATGTTTCCCGGCCGGGCAACAATATACTTATTCCGGGTGGTCATTACGTCTCTCTAGCGTGTACTAATTTGCTGGTGCGGAATCGCTAGGATGAGATGGACTAGGTGTGGAAAAAATAGATTTTGGTCTCATGGTCTATATGTACGTCGAGGTAACTAAACGATGAAGTCGGAAAGAAGCTGCAGCTATTGAACGATGAAGCCTTGCTCATTCCTTTCTTTCCGCTGGACTGAATCGGAGGATTGTGACGTCCATTTGTAAATTGCAGAGCAAGAGGGACTTCAGGACTCACGTATATGGGTATATGTTTGCTTCGCCGCAAACTAAACCCTGTGTAGGCAAACATATACGCATAGCGTAGAGTCAGAAGGGTCTTGAAAAGCTTCGGTCGGGCAGGTTAAGGCAGATCAGGTAGATACTGCTAGTAAAAGCAAACAATTAGTTCTAATAGTAAGAACTGTACATCATTTGACAAAACTCTCAGTTTGATTGGTCATTATACCCTAGCCTGAGGGGTCGTTAGGTCTCATCCTAGTGTGCACGTTCAGCACCTCTGTAAAGGCTGGGTACCAGTGACCCCCCTTGTATGAACATTTCTTCTGCACAAGCCGACAGCGAACGTTGACGAATCACAGGCTCACTTTTCTAGCTTTGAGCCTGGAAAGGACCCTTGCCAAGAAAGGTCGAAATATCGCTTGAATCAGCTGACGTATCCGTTTATTGCAGTCAGATATACCCCCCCCCCCCCCTGTTTGTCTGCACCGTTAGAGGAGAAATACAGCTCTAATAAAATGTAGCTGACTTATCCGTTGTGCACCGTCAAACATGATTCGCAGTTAGCTTGGGCGGAAGGAACATCTGACACTCACGCGCTTAGGAAACTTCTGTAGCCCCTCTGTTTTTATGCTTCACCGCCACTCTTTCGAATGTCCTAAAACAGACGATTTCTATGCTTGCTCGCCCTTTCGTCTTCCTCAGCTGGCTCGGCTTGGACCAAATTTCTAATTCAGAGGGTGAACTGGGCTCAGGTTTGATGGCCCAGTTAGCAGGTCGTTAGGCCTGAATGAACTGTATTTAAAAGTAGAAAAGCGACTGAATTTCTTAAGATCTAGTAGGGCGGGGGATCAGCATGACGTTTGAACGGACGGAGAAAGGGGCCATTTTCGAGAAGCGTTTCTCGTACGATTGCATTAGGAAAGGTGGAAATCGTAAAAAGATTCAACATCTCAAGTAGCCTAGACTACTCGGGAGAACACTTCTAGACGATAAACACAATCATTAGCCAAGGACGAGTTATGTTGAGCGACTCGAGCCCGCGTGTGTGTGCTCTTTCTAACCTAGATTTTCTAGCAGAGTAGATGTAAGCTAGAAAAGGATTGTAGACAAAAATGTAGTTATAAGTCTTCTTTCTGTTTCTAAGTATATGATTTATAAAAAAAAAATATTATTATTTCTGTATTTTTACATAATTGTTTAGTTAGCTGATTTTTCGGAGCCATCTTCAAGGGGTGATAACTAGCTTACCAGGCACTGATATAGTTTCCTCTTAGTTTCGAAATGTAGAATGAATAGCCAACTAGCCTTATGTCTCGGACCCTGGGACCATGTTTGGACCATGCAGATAGGACTGAAATTGGGAGACTTGCGAAAATACCTTTTAGGTGTTGTTAAAGCACAACTCTGGCTCAACAAATGGCTCAGGAAATCATTTTTCGGAAATACTATTACTTCCATCTGGAAGTAGCAATTTTCTTGTTAGCGCTTGTCGACGCTGTTCAGCTTTCTCGCTCGCGGGAAATATTTGACAAAGCGGCGGCTAGACGCAACATATTTGACAACTGAACGCGCGATAGGTATAAAGTGGAAAAAACAGTCAAAAGAAAAGGAATCTGAAACAGAAGATAGACTCTATGGCCTACCATGTCTTCCAAAATGAACAAGACCAAAGGTTTCGATGGAATCCCAAAGGGAATATTTGTCGGAGTCCTTCGTCCAGACTTGTCGGGTCATAGATATTCTTATTCATTAGCTAATTACTTTATGTTTTGTTTTCCGAATTCCCGGTTCTCGCCGGATTCCGTCGGTAGGATCAACCAAGCAGGACACAGATGGCACATAGATCGATTCAGCATACCCCACTGTCGACACTCTAAACCGCTTTCTCAAGCAATTTTAATTATTACCAAAAGTCAGGGTTTTGCCGGATTCCGGTCGAATATCTATCCGGCTGGGAAAATGTAAAATATCCCGATCCAGCGTGTTTGTTACCCCTATTTCGACAGTCCAGCCGATATCAGACAAACTTTTGCCAGAAAAATTCGGTTTTCCCCGGATTCCGGACGGACTACTTGTCCTGCTTTAAAAAGACCTTCAGATATGGGTTCAGCATGCATTTTTGTTTACCTGTGGAGGAGTTGGAGGGGGGAGGGGGAATCCGGTGATACGCATTTAACGTACTTCCAGATTTCTCAGGACGATCAAACTTGGTAGGCATATCAGGGACTCGACCATATTCTAAGTCCCTTCCCCGATCCAATGGAGGAAGTGGTGGTAGTGGAGGAAGGAGGAATCCGGAATCTTTGTATGTCGAACTTTCGAAAGGGTGATCGAATCTTTATGAAACTTGATTTGGAAAGAGCTCGTGTTTCAGAAGTCTCATTGTAAGTCGGGACCGGATCCGGTGACTTTGGAAGGAGGAACCGGAAATCATTGTCAGAGTGGAGGGATCGTGATGAAACTTGGTGGAAAGAACAAGAACCAGCCCTAGATACATCTTTCCCAGAGCGGGGCCCGATCCAGGCACTGTGGGGGGAGTTGAAGGGGTGTCCGGATATCCGATGGTGGCGAGTGTAAACTTTGCACCAGGCACATTAAAGACCCGACAAGATTGACTTGGAAATAGGCACTCCGAGATCCGAACATCCTGGAGGGAGGGGGGAGAATGGAGTGAAGGAAAATCCAGAAACTTGAGGTATGCATAACTTTCGAACCGGTGATTAGATCTTAATAAAACTCGATAATTTGATGAGTACACGCCTCTGATGTTTTTCATTTGTGCCTTAACGGTTGTGCTTACAAATGAATTTCTAGTCCCCTTAAAGTGCGCAATACTGCACAGTGACAACAAAGTGAAACAAAAGTAGTTTGGGTCAAAAGATTTTCAAAAAAAATCAACGAAGAAACCAAAGAAACCAAAGTGCCAAACTATATGGCACTTGGCCCTTCGGCCAAGTGCCATATAGCGATCGCAATTTCTGTCCGTCCGTCGGTCTGTCGGTCTGTCGGTCTGTCCAGGTTTTGCTAGTTCGGGCACTTCCACATAAGCTAGAACGATAAAACTTGGCAGGCGTATCAGGGACCCCAAATGATTAAGTTGGAAATAGTCACTTCCCCGATCCGAGCACCGTGGGGGGAGTGGAGGGAGGGGGAATCCGGAATCTTGAGGTATTTTTAACTTTTGAACGGGTGATCGGATCTCGATGAAACTTGATATTTGGAACGACCTCATGCCTCAGACAACCCACTTAAAATCCGGACCGGATCCGGTGACTTTTGGGGGGAGCTGGAGGGGGCAACCGGAAATCTTGGGAAACGCTATGAGTGGAGGGATCGAGATAAAACATGGTGGGAAGACACCTAGCAAACACTAGATACATCATTGGCATAACCGAGCCGATTCGGGCACTGTGGGGGGAGTGGAGGGAGGGGGAATCCGGAATCTTGAGGTATTTATAACTTTTGAACGGGTGATCGGATCTCGTTGGAACTTGATATTTGGAAAGGCCTCATGCCTCAGACGACCTACTTAAAATCCGGACCGGATCCGGTGACTTTTGGGGGGAGCTGGAGGGGGCAACCGGAAATCTTGGGAAACGCTATGAGTGGAGGGATTGAGATGAAACTTGGTGGGAAGACACCTAGCAAACACTAGATACATCATTGACATAACCGAGCCGATTCGGGTACTGTGGGGGGAGTGGAGGGAGGGGGAATCCGGAATCTTGAGGTATTTATAACTTTTGAACGGGTGATCGGATCTCGATGGAACTTGATATTTGGAACGACTTCATGCCTCAGACGACCCACTTAAAATCCGGACCGGATCCGGTGACTTTTTGGGGGAGCTGGAGGGGGCAACCGGAAATCTTGGGAAACGCTATGAGTGGAGGGATCGAGATGAAACTTGGTGGGAAGACACCTAGCAAACACTAGATACATCATTGACATAACCGAGCCGATTCGGGCACTGTGGGGGGAGTGGAGGGAGGGGGAATCCGGAATCTTGAGGTATTTATAACTTTTTAACGGGTGATCGGATCTCGTTGGAACTTGATATTTGGAAAGACCTCCTACCTCAGACGACCCACTTATAATCTGGACCGGATCCGGTGACTTTTGGGGGGGAGCTGCAGGGGTCAACCGGAAATCTTGGGAAACGCTATGAGTGGAGGGATCGAGATGAAACTTGGTGAGAAGACACCTAGCAAACACTAAATACATCATTGACTTGACCGAGCCGATTCGGGTACTGTGGGGGGAGTGGAGGGAGGGGGAATCCGGAATCTTGAGGTATTTATAACTTTTGAACGGGTGATCGGATCTCGATGGAACTTGATATTTGGAACGACCTCATGCCTCAGACGACCTACTTAAAATCCGGACCGGATCCGGTGACTTTTGGGGGGGAGCTGGAGGGGGCAACCGGAAATCTTGAGAAACGCTATGAGTGGAGGGATCGAGATGAAACTTGGTGGGAAGACACCTAGCAAACACTAGATACATCATTGACATAACCGAGCCGATTCGAGCACTGTGGGGGGAGTGGAGGGAGGGGGAATCCGGAATCTTGAGGTATTTATAACTTTTTAACGGGTGATCGGATCTCGTTGGAACTTGATATTTGGAAAGACCTCATACCTCAGACGACCCACTTATAATCTGGACCGGATCCGGTGACTTTTGGGGGGGAGCTGCAGGGGTCAACCGGAAATCTTGGGAAACGCTATGAGTGGAGGGATCGAGATAAAACTTGGTGGGAAGACACCTAGCAAACACTAGATACATCATTGACATAACCGATCCGATTCGGGTACTGTGGGGGGAGTGGAGGGAGGGGGAATCCGGAATCTTGAGGTATTTATAACTTTTGAACGGGTGATCGGATCTCGATGGAACTTGATATTTGGAAAGACCTCATACCTCAGACGACCCACTTATAATCTGGACCGGATCCGGTGACTTTTGGGGGGGGGGAGCTGCAGGGGTCAACTGGAAATCTTGGGAAACGCTATGAGTGGAGGGATCGAGATGAAACTTGGTGGGAAGACACCTAGCAAACACTAGATACGTCATTGACATAACCGAGCCGATTCAGGCACTGTGGGGGGGGGGAGTCAATGGAGGGGGAATCCGGAATCTTGAGGTATTTATAACTTTTGAACGGGTGACCGGATCTCGATGAAACTTGATATTTGGAAAGACCTCATGCCTCAGACGACCCACTTAAAATCCGGACCGGATCCGGTGACTTTTGGGGGGAGCTGGAGGGGAGAACCGGAAATATTGGAAAACGCTATGAGTGGAGGGATCGAGATGAAACTTGGTGGGAAGACACCTAGCAAACACTAGATATACCATTGACATAATCGAGCCGTGCTTACTCGTAACAAGTGCCATATGAGCTCGTAGCTCTTGTTTTATAGGCCAACGAATATACTGAAATAAAAGGTGAATATTTCGGGAGGACAACCGCCTCCCTTCTCCCTTCTTCAGCCAAAACGAGGATGAAGATCAACAGCCAAGAAAACTAAAACAAACCAAACAAGACCAAAGGTTTCGATGGGATCCCAAAAATTCAATATCTGATCCAGACAACTGGGTCTTGTCTTAGCCAGATCCAGTCTTCGCCAGACTTCTTGAACATTTTTACAATTAAAATTCATAAACAGATTAAGGCCAAATAGCTAATCACCTGAGAAAACCAAGTTCAGATTTGGATTCAGCATGTGTGTTTACCCCTATAAGTCATATCTGTTTTGACGAAAACTTCCTGCCACTTCTGCCAATTTCCCGGTTCCGGCCGAACTCCAGAACTACTTGTCCGGCGAAAAAAGAAAGCTCAAAGACGAAATCAGGGTATCTTCTTTCCCCAGTAATGAACATCTAATCAACTTCAAATAGAAATTTAGCTTATAACAAATTTTCCGATTCCAGCCGGATTCCGGTCGAACTATATGTCCGGGTAAAATACGATTGTCACACAGGGGACTCAGCATATCTTCTTACCCCTAAATCGCTTATCTAATCAACTAGAAATAAAACTTTGACTTCCAACAGTTTTCCGGTTTTGGCCGGATTCCGGACGGACTACATGTCCGGGTAGAAACTTGTTTTCACATAAGTGTTCAGCATGTCTTCTTGCCCTAAATCGAACATCTAATCAACTCCAAATAAAACTTTTAATTTTGACAAACTTTCCGGTTTGGGCCGGATTCCGGTCGAAATACTTGTCCGTCGAGAAAATTGTTTTCACCATCGTCTTCAGCATGTCTCCCTACCTCTAAATCGAACATTTAATCAACTTCAAATAAAACTTTTACTTTCAACAAACTTTCCGGTTTGGGCCGGATTCCCGGCGAAATACTTGTCTATCGAGAAAATAGTTTTCACCATCGTCTTCAGCATGTCTTCCTACCCCTAAATCGAACATCTAATCAGTTTCAAATTAAACTTTTACTTTCAACAAACTTTCCGGTTTGGGCCCGATTCCGGGCGAAATACTTGTCCGTCGAGAAAATAATTTTCACCGTCGTCTTCAGCATGTCTTCCTACCCCGAAATCGAATATCTAATCAACTTCAAATAAAACTTTTACTTTCAACAAACTTTCCGGTTTTGGCCGGATTCCGGGCGGACTACGTGTCCGATGACAAAATGGTTTTCACCATCGTGTTCAGCATGTCTTCTTACCTCATAATCGACTATCATATTAGCTGTTTCAAAATATTGTGTTTGTCCCTTAATTTGAATCCCCTCCCCCACCCCTAAATGTAGAGCTACAAAGCCCATCTACGAACTTGACTGGTCCGACGACCCAACGAACCTTCTCACCAAGTTTCATCAAAATATCTCATTCCCTTCGAGAGTTATCGTGCTTACAGACGGACGGACGGACAGACGGACAACTTTTGCGATGTCATAGGTATCCCTCCACTTACGTTTTGGGATCCCAAAAACCAACAAGAAACCAAAGATGAAAATACAAATTGAAAGCCTAAAATAAAGACAGCGAGCCACTCACCAATACCTGCGACTAACAATTATGATTGTTCTCGCTCGATACTAGCAAATGACAAATGACTACATTTTTATGATCGACAAGGGCCCATAGTCATCTTAACCACAAAATAAAGAAAACAAAACACTTTTGAGCAAACGATACATTTTATTTGACGGTGCAAAACGGAAAAGTCAGCTACATTTTAATCCCCAAGGGCCCATGATGATTTCTGCCTCAAGGGTTTTGCTTACAAATGATTTTGTAGCCCTCTTAAAGCGCGATTCATTACCTCAAAAGGGCAAAAAAAACTTTCGACTAAACGATATATTGTCATGATCCGGAGTACACGCCTCTGATGTTTTTCATTTGTGCCTCAAGGATTTTGCTTACAGATGAACTTCTAGTCCCCTCAAAGTGTGCATATTAACCGCAAAGTGAAAAAAAAAGATAGTTTGGACCAAAAGATAGCCTACATTTTATAACCGATAAGGACATATGCTCTTCTTTACCTCATGGTACTCATCTTAACCGTAAAGTAAAAACAAAATAATACTTTTTAGCAAACGATACATTTTAATGAGTCCGTGATAATTTCTGCGACGAGGATTTTGCTTACAAATGAATTTCTAGCCCTCTTAAAGCGCGCATCATTACCGCAAGAGTGCAAAAAATACTTTCGACAAACGAGACATTTTCATGATTCCCAGCGAGATTCCTGCCTCAAGGTTTTTTTTTTACAAAGGATTACAGTAAACCACGAATTAACAAATTCCCACAGTCATCGTCTGACCCAACTTTGTCAGTGCCATATGAGCTTCTAGCTCTTGTTTCGGTTTTGGCCGGATTCCAGGCGAACTACTTGTCTGTCAAGAAAAAAGTTTCAGATATGGATTCAGCATGTTTCCTTGAACTATCCCATTAGCTTTTAAAACTATTTTTCGCCCCTCAGCCCATGCTAACAGACAGACGGACGGACAAACTTTACGAAATCATAGGTCTCCCGTCACTCACGTTTTGGGATCCCAGAAACAACTCACTGAAGCTTCTCATGTCCTTACGTGTGAAAGAGTTGTCGCAGACCTTGAAGCTTTCGGCGAAGATTGCATTCCTTGACTGACAAAAATCGGCTCGGCCGAAAAAGCCCTCACTACTCCTGGGTACAAGACGGAAAAATGGCTAAAGCTGGTGATTTGTGAAGCTTGTAGTTCTGTATGGGAGCCATGTATAGTATAAAAAGACCAAACTTTTCGATGGGATCCCAAAAACTTAATGTTTGATCCAAACAATTAGGTGTTGTAGACATCCGGTCTTTGCCAGACTCCTTGAAAATTTCACTACTAAAATTTAGAAACAAATTAAGGCCTAATCTGTTAATTTGGATAATCGTCTTAGCTAATCATCTGAGGTAATCAGCTAATCTGAGCTAATCTGTCTAATCATCGGAGAAAACCAGGTTCAGCTATGGATTCAACATGCTGCATATCTACTTACACTATATCGAAACTATGACTGAATTGAGAATGAACTTTTACATATACCAAATTTCCGGGTTTGTCCTTATTCCGAACGAACTACTTGTTCAGCGAGTAAACAAGTTCCAGATATAGATTCAGAACGTCCGTTTACCCCTGTATTGAAAGTCCGAACTGCTTCAAATTTTTGTGTTGTTGCTTACTAACTTTCTGGTTTTTACGGGATTCCGGGCTAACTAATTGTCAGGCGACATACTGAGTTTCAGACATGGGTTCAGTATGTCTCCTTATCCCTAGATCGACGATCTCATTGGCTTTTTAAAACCACTGTTTTCGTCCCTTAATTTGAAGTCCCTCCCTCACCCCAAAATATATAACCATGGGGTCAATCTACGAATTTGACCTATACTTTGACCCAACGGATCCTCACACCAAGTGAATAAAATATCTCAATCCCTGCTAGAATTATAGTGCTAGCAGACAGACGGATAGACGGACGGACGGACAACTTTACTACCTAAGTCATAGGTATCCCGTCACTTGCGTTTTGGGATCCCAAAAAGCAGAATAAGATAAATTGATTGGGAAGCAGCTTAACCGAATGAGCAGGATAAAATACCAAAATTATTTCTGTATAGCATGGTGTTAATAATATTCAGTTATTTATATTTTCTCGTTTTAGGTGAGCATTAATATAAGGTTTGAAGCCAAGCTGACCATTCATTACGAAAGAAATAGAAAACCGTGATTTTCGGGTTTTTTTCTTGATCAGCTAATTATCCCTCTAAGATGATGTGCGAGGGATAAATATAAATTCGGATATTTCGGTTGCACTTCCGGCAAACCGTCTTCAGCGAAAAACAAAACAAAACTAAATCATAAAATCCACCACAATCACAAAATTTCTTTCGTAGGTGAGCATTGTACAGTTCGAAGCTGCAATAGCGATCAGTTCGACTGTGGCGGAGAGCACTGTATCCCCCTGAAGTGGCACTGTGATGGTGACGGCGACTGCCCAGACTCAGCAGACGAAGTGGTAAGTACGAGACATCTTACCAGTAAGCAATTCTCCTTCTTCTCGCTGAAGATCGCACGCCATCTAGAAAGGGTGGGACGTTTGGCATTTAAAGGAATTGAAGCGTGTTTGAAACAAGATTGTCTGTTGGTTCTTGAGATTTATGATGAAGAGGTGAGAAAATAAGGAAAAGACTCCGTAACCAAGATACCAGGGAGCTCTGGAGGGAACGGAAAATTTTGCTACTTTATGTAATGCAATGTCTATTTTTCACCCATCGTACAAGAAAGAGAGAATGAGTATAAAAAAGAAAGAAAGTAGAAAAAACACAGAGAAAAGATCACACAACAAAGAAAAACAAAGGGCAAATCACGGAGGGAAAAATCATAATTATAATTAAAAAAATGTCAAAGAACAATCCCTTGCTACTCATGGCTCATGACATAGCTCATAGAGCTTTCGAATCGGGTCAACCATACCGTATTTGTTGGTCAAGTAGGTATTGCGCGTGTACCGTATGTTCGAACAGCCTAAATAATCACCCATCTTATATTGTAGGAATTTGTTGTGACCATCTCTAATGTTCCTTTTGCCCAGCAGTGCATAGGACGGGGTCGGTAACCCCGACAGAGTCTTGGTTTTAGTTTTGTATTAATAAATAGGATTGGGGATTGGAAAATGGTTACGAAAAATGTTAAAAAAAAACTCAGCTCGAAGACTGTTTTCTCGAAAACGTCCACCTACACTGGAGGAGATAAAAAAGATGAGATCATGTTATTTTAAATATGCAAAGCACCTGCTCCACTTGTCGAAATTATGCCATAACCATACTTTGACGGAGAAGTTCAAAATTCAAGATGCAAGCGTTACCCTTTTGGATGTTTCTTCTTCGCTATTAAAAATCATTGACAACAGAACCCAACCAGCGCACGACCTTCTACACTGCTTCCTGGCCGACGATTGAAATTAAGTGTCTTTTTGTGTATGTTTATGTGTTTTATTTACTTTCTTCATTTACTCCGCTTTCTGAAAACGGCGGGTTATAAATAAATTACTTAATTATTACTTACTTACTTACTGTCAGAAGTTTCATAACAGACAACACAAGGACGCGTATTTTCAACAGACATAATGCGTAACATACAACACTTGGGATTTTATCTATTGTGTTTGAAAACGTTATGCATGAAATATTATGCATAACAAGCATTGCCAGAACAGCCGAAAAACCGTCAAAAAAGTATCTGCTCTGCTTAATTGTCCGACATCACTGACAAACAAAAAAGTCAGCAGATGCTTTTTGGGCTGTTTTATGGCTCTTCCGGGCAATGCCTGTTATGCGTAACGTTTCATGCATAACGTTTTCAAATACAACAGATAACATACGTGTCATAGAATAATGGAATATACGCTACTAGTATAAATTATAATTAGCTTTGTTGACAGATCTCCTTTGGGCGCACTACATAGGTTGGTCACTGAAAATTGTACTAAAAATAACTAAATATTTGTGATACCCATTTGATCTCTTGCAGATCTTACTGATCCGTAAGAACAGGTCCGTTTTCGTAAAAATTTGACAGTGGCCGATCAGGTAGTATCTGAGAAAAGACGGCGAGTAAAGCAATGTTATTTCCAATCTTCTGTGCCTGTTGGTAACGGGTACCTTGGTTAGCTTGGCCTTGCTTAGAACTGGGAGGAAACAAATCTTCTGACATTTTGACCTTGAGATGTCTCTTAGCCCTACCGACCTAATCAGACCTAGTCAACTATAAAAAATAAAACGTGGTTTTTCACGCCAAAATCTGGCCTCTTTTCGAGTGTGCAACCCGAGGAAAAGTTCTGTAAAGGCCCATTCACAAAGGGTTTTAGCTAATGCTTGGTACCAGCCAGTTCCAGAAATCGCTTTGAGACCGAAAACTAGCTGGGTTTCTGCCGTTCGCAATTGATATTGGTGCCAGTTTCGGGTACCAGCTAGTCTCGCACCCAAGTTGAAATCAGTTCAACTTTTGGGGTACTAGCCAATCAGATTATTTTGGGGAATATTCTGATTGGCTAGTTTCGAACCAAGCCCAATAGATAAAATCACGTACACTCCTTGCTGTCTTGAAACGCGAAAGTGACATTGTTCAATCAATCAATCAATCAATCAATCTTTATTATCGAAAAACATTCCTTACGGTAATGTTGCATAAGAATATGTAATGCTAACATAAGAATACTTATGTTCTCTCGTCACACATAAGTATATACAACTGCGCTTTTACATAGTCAAATATTCAATAATTAGGCTACACAAGAACAAGAATTGCAACAAATTAAAGCGCTAACATTCAATATTAATATAAAAAAGAGGAAAAGAATTTAAAACTACTTCGGTCTGACGTGGTTCAGCGTTAGCTAATCGGAACATACCTGAGAATTCCCCTAAGTAATGTGATTGGCTAGTACCCTGAAAATTTGAACTGATTTCAACTTGGGTGCGAGACTAGTTGTTACCCGAAACTGGCATCAGTATCGATTGCGAACGGCAGAAACCCAGCTAATTCTCGGTCTCAGAGCGATGTCCGGGACTGGCTGGTACCGAGTATTAGTTAAAACCCTTTGTGAATGGGCCTTAAAGCAGAGAAGATGCAAACCGGCGTAATTGATTAGAACGTAGTCTCAGCAGAACACCCATCTTGTAGACTTAAACATGTAGTAGCTCTTTCTGTCACTTGCAATGCTAATGAATGAAGGAGAGGTTTTCTCCCAGTCGATTGCGTTGACAGAACCTCACCCTCCCTTCCGATGAGAAGGATAGAATCAAAGGGAGATTCCGGCTTTTCCTTCCTCTGATTTTCTCTCCCTTCTGTCTGTAGTTTATCTGGACCATTTTGCGCGTAGAAAATATTTCGACCTGGTGGTAGTTAGTCTAATGCAGTGTCGGCCCAGTGAGGGGGCTTTCTAACATTGTCAACAGCGACAAAGACAGGGGGTGGGGGGACACAAAGTAGGCTACGTGATTCTGAGTGACAAAAACCAAGGACCATGGGAAGGACTATTAAAGTCTTACCTATAATACTTATGCAACCTGCTTCCATGATCACTCGATATATTTCTCAACCCGGAGACCCCAATTTCGTACGGTACACTCTAAACCCTCTAACAAAACCACGCTGATTTTCTCACTTGCGGTGTTTTGCCACCTTCGATGTGTATCACGCTGTCGACGATTGTTTTTCCATCAGAAAGACCGGTTATGTACATTGTTTCCCTGTTTTCGCTACAAGTCTACGGGTCTCTGAAAAGGCTTAAAACAGCCAAAACCGTGGGTTATTTGTTGAAAGCACAGCCTAGTTTTAAAGAATTCAAATATTTAAAATACTGTAAGTTGAAGAGTAAAGAGTGCGAGGGTCCTTTAAAGAGCAGTATCTGCGCTTTTATAGAGTACATAGCTCGCCACATCGCTCGGTGCCTAGGTTGATAAGCTCAGTTCAGTGCAGTTTCGTGACCAGATGATACATAATGATTAATAATGCGTAAAATAATGAATAGTTAGAATGAATAGTTAAGGGTGACCAACAAGAAAAATAGGTGTAAAAGTGGGATCGCCCCACATTCAGGGTCAAAAAATGATATTATTAAAACTAAAAACAGTACTAAGTATGATAACAGATCAGTCGACTCGAGCTATTGGGACCCAAAGTTGGAGAATATAACCAGAGACACACCTCGCACTATTTAATGTTAATGTTCGGATATTCAAACTATTTGAATAGTGTAAAACTATGCTGTGATTTTAACACACTATCCATGGCTTTCGGTGTTTTAAGCCTTTTCCCAAGCCCATTGACTTCTAACAAAAACTCGGTAAAGTCCAGATAACCGGTTTTACAAATCAATAGCACGATGCGAGTTTACTCGTTGGGGAGCATAATGCGAATGGAAAATAATTGAATCATGGTAAGTGCAAAGATTAGTGAGGTATCGTTAGCGGGCTTATAATGTAACATATGAAATGTGGGTTTCTATTAATGAATGCAATTACCGAAGTAGGTTGCATTGGCGTTGTAGACACGACGGGTCCTTTAGTACCCTTCAGTTTGTAACGTCCGATGCAGATAATGTGATGTTTTACTGAAAGCACACAGGCTATGATATTGTATTCTTCCCGAAAAGGTACAACCATGCAGAAACAAAGCGTGAAGTACTGTTCCGTCGCGTTTTCTGTTCATGCGCAATAAAGCCTCTTCTGCATTCATCGATGAATGAATGAATGAATGAATTTATTCCCAATAAAGCCCAAGGGCCATGGCGGGAAACATAACACAATAACAAAAACAAAATATCATACACTCCAACAACAAACCAAAAAACCAACTTCTATAAAAATAGTTCACGGTGGGCCAGGAATCTACCCAGCCTTCGGATCTCACTAAAACACTTACTTCCCATACTTGAAACCAAATCCCTTTCCTCCCAAGCCTCCCGACCAAACACTTCCTTTCTTAATTCTTTCAACTCCTCACAATAACATATCAAATGTACCACATCCTCTCCTTCAATACCACACATTGGACACAAATAAGGACCAGTACCTTTCCTATCTCTACCAATATAATTTCTCCGCATCCCCACCGGAAGAGCATCCGCCCTAAGACTCACCATCCACTTCAATTCTGCCCCCCCCCCCCAATCCCAACTTAAAATATAATTCTTCTCCCCATGTCTCTTTGGCCATACAACTTCAGAGATTGGTGCTCTGATACCGAGTCTGATACACCCCCATGCCACCTCTGAATCTCTTAGCCTTTCTTTCACTAACTTAGCTACCATACCAAGGGGGTAACCTGGTCCCACTCCATCACACCACAGACCCCCAAAACCACAATCCTCCAATATTTTTTTTAGCTTGCTGAGGCCAAGAATCCCTTTTCTGACCTCCAAGTATTTCCAAATACGCCGCTTTCAGAACTCTCACTCTTGGCAAACTCGTCACTTTCTCCCAATATCTTACCATAGCTACTAACCTACTATTGTCTCGGGTAAACTTGAGCTTAGCTCCAGGCTTAGTGAGTGGCGGATTACAAACTATGCTTAACCTGAAAATGCATAGGCCTAGGCGGAAGTTGGTTCTTTCGCAGTCGTCCCTCTACCAGTTCGGTGCGTTCATTGCACATTTTTGGTGTGATGAAGTATATTTGGAAATGTGAAAAAACAGGCCTGCAATATTGTAAGGCATATGAGGTTCGGTATTAAAGGCTGAACGAGGGCCCGGCGGCAATACAAAAAAACGTTGATTTAATCTTCAAAATTTGATTCTCTGAAAAACTGTGTCTCGGAGAAGACACCCACGGGCTTGGGAGAAAATTTTTTAGTAGCAAGGGCTCGGGCTCGAGAACTGTCTTAAATCCCGATATCGGTAACCTCCTAAAATGAGAATATATGCTGGGATTAAAACCGAAGTCTCCGAGGAAAGGCTAATGTTGCGAGAGTCGAAGACGGATCAGACGTGACGTGAAGTTAAAACAAAAAAAATACAGTTGTTTCGGTGCATACTACGTATGTGTAATGTGCAGCAGTAGGCGGTACTGTATCGAGCGATCAACTTCTTTGGGTAACGTGCAAAGGGACCCTGAAATTTTGACTGCCTTGGCCCTCCGCGGGGTTAGTCGGGTTCTATTACGGGTCCAGTCACGTCAGTCAGACAAACTAAGTAAGTAAGTAACTAATTTATTTCTAAATATAAGGTTTGAAGCCAAGCTGACCATTCATTACAAAAGAAACAGAAAACCGTGATCTTGTTTTTTTTCTTTCTTGATCAGCTAGTTATCCCTCTAAGATAATGTGCGAAGGATAAATGTAATTTTGGATATTTCGGTTGCACTTCCGGCAAACCGTCCTCATCGATTTTTTTTTTTTTGTTAGTTGCTTTTTCGCTGAAGACAGTTTATCACCGAAATATCGGAAATTATATTTAGCCTTCGCACATCATCTTAGAGGGATAACTAGCTGGTCGAGAAACAAAAAACGAAAATCACGGTTTTCTATTTCTTTCGTAATTTATTTCTGACCCACCATTTGAAAAGCGGAGTAGGTAAAATAAAATAAAAGAATTAAACAAATATAATATACAATTTTTCATTCATCGGCCAGAAAAGAATGTAGAGTGTCAATGACTAAGTGACTGATGTCTTCAGCGAAATTTGTTCGTATGTTGTCTGGATATTAAGAATTTGAAAGCAAAATGCGCGTAAAAGAAACTTGACGAAAAGTCACCTAGGTGCTGTGAGTTTTATCCATAGCCTATAAATTAACAGAACAACGCCACTATGACCGCTAAAGCTTTAAGCTTTTGAAAATTTAGCCAAATCATATAGGCTACGGTGTGATTCGAGTATGATTGCAGCGGCTGACATAAGTAAGTTTTACTGAACATTAGTCAAGACGATGCCTAATTGAGAGGAAGGGGTTCATTTTGATTTCCAAAATGCTAAGGATTAAAAATGGTTGGTTTGCGACATCAACTCGAGAAGTAGTCATTAGCTAATTGGAGTAAAGGGCGGTGGGGTGGGGGTGGGGTAATTATGACCTAAAAGCTGTAATGCTATAAATATTCTGAGACGCTTGACTCTTAAGCTAATAAGATACTCAAACAATGGGTGGGGTTGGGGGGGGGGGGGTATTCAGACCATAGGTGTCTTGCTCTGTTTAGATTGCATGTTCATAATGGTTCTGTCTTTTATAAAGGCAGAATTGTCGGATCATGGGAAATGTTTAAAGTCGGAATTATAATATTAGTCTGGTATAATACTAATAGAAAAGTGTCCGCCCTTTGATTTAACCTTGCATTGCTTGCAAGAATTTAATATAAAGCATAAATGTTTGTTTTCCTTGAATCAAATGTCGATCGATTCAGTCGTCGGTCCCTATGTATACGATGTACTTGTTATTCGAATCCAAATAACTTCTGACTTTCAATGCCGATTTAGAGTTTCCCAGTTACTTATTCTTATTTTAAAAAAAAAACATAAATAGTAGGCGGTAGAACGCCTACTTGGACCTTGTATTGCGTATCCTGCCAATTAGTCAACCCAGTTTTCACACAGTTTCATTTCAACATTTATTTCAGGTCATATCTCATAAAGTGTATTAGTTAATTTGTTGTCGTTTTTGTGTATTTCGTAAATACTTAATTCACCTCTTCTAGCTTTAAGCTATTTGGAATTAACTATGATTCATTGATTGGTTGCTTGTAGACGAAAGGTTTATAAATTGTCTATAAATTATAAATATTTATTATCTTCCGGTTTGGTGTAGTTTTTTCCTCATGTATAGCCGCTGCGGCGCCAATTTCATTTATTGCTGTAACCAGGACGTTTCATTTTCTTACAAAGCTGAAGTTACGTTAAGCTTGTTTGGCCTTAGGCCTTTGTACCAATTAGGGCGCAAGTGCTGTGGGCGGAGGTTCTGGAAACGGCTGACGCGAAAGCTTTGTTTGTTCAAAATACAATTTGGGAAGGAACCAGAAACATAGCTGTCAGTAGCAGAGCTTTGAGTATGCTTGGCATATGGGATAGCCTCAATGGATCCCCGGGGGAAAGAAAACGATCCGGGCCAATTAGGGAGTATTTTCCGGGAATTGGCTGGCATACTGTTTAAATTCAGATAACATCGTTCTTCTGATTTCGACATTAAAGGACACCTGAATGACGATTACCAAGTATCATCCCTATCTGTATGACTTCCGTTAACATTGCCTGCAGAACACCCAATCCAAATACGAAATAGTGTTTCCAAGCTATGATTTTTGCTCCATTTTGCATCTGTTCTTATTTCAGTACCAAACAATTTTAGAAATCAACAAATGTCTCCAATCAACCCTTCTTCTGGAATATTTTTTAACCAGTTTAGCCCAAACGTATATCTAGAAGAAATTCCAATACGATCCGGCCAGCACTGTACAAGATTTGAATGAATTGCGCTTTTTGTCTTGGAGTCTGCATGTGCAAAACTCCAGAAACGAACATCCCTATTTTGAAAACACCACGCTTAGGAGAAGAATGCTCTCCGTAGCCATGTCTGTAAATGCATTCTCCATGGTGTGTTCAAGTATGGTTTCATTGTTCAGGTGTCCTTTAAGGGCAGTTTTTTTTTTTATTCTGGTGATCTGCGTTAAACGGATGCGTTTGCTGAACATTCCTTTTTGACAAGGGTCCTCTTCAGGCTCAAGCTCAAGCGTTTTTCTATTTTCGTGGCACTTGCCTTCCGGCCAAGTGCCATATACCGATCACTTTTACGTCGGTCGGTCAGTCCGTCCGGTGATCTCGTGTTAGGGTACTTCCAGATGGGCTAGGGCGATGAAACGTGGCAGGCGTCTTAGGGACCCAATCAAACCAACTTGGAAATAGTCACTTCCCCGATCCGACCATCGTGGGGGAAACGGGGGGAGAAGAAATCCGGAATCTTAAGGTATATACAACTTTTGAAGGGGGGTATTGGATCTTAAAGAAACTTGTTATTTGGAAAGATCTCGTGTCTCACATGTCACACTTCAGGTCCGGACCGTATATGGTGACTTTGGGGTTGGGATGGAAAGCCGGAAATAGTATGACAAGCTCAGAGTGGGGTGGAATGAAACTTGGTGGGAACTACAAGTACAAGCCTTAGATACAAAGTTGACAGGACTCGACAGTATTCGTGCACATTGGGGGGAGATGGAGGGGGCAGGGCGTGAATTCCGGTGATCCCCAGTTAAGGTACTTCCAGGTGTGCTAGATGATCAAGAATCCGGAACCTTGATATGTTTTTAAGTTTCGAACGGGTGATTGGATCTTTGTGAAACTTGATTTTTGGAAGGAACTCGTGTTTCAAAAGGCTCGTTTTAGTCCTGACCGGATCCGTTGACTTGGGGGGGGGGGGGGGGTGAATAGGAAATCTTGTAACGCGGTCAGAGTGGAGGGCAGGATGAAACTTCGTGGGAAGATCACGATACATCTTTCATAGAGCCAGACGAGATCCGGGCACTGTGGGGGGAGTTGAGGGGGGGGGGGTGCAGAATTTAGGTGATGACGAGTTTTAAGGTACTTGGAGATGTGCTAGGATTTTTGCTGGCACATTAAAGACCCGACATGATTGACTTGGAAATAATCACTCCTAGATCAGACCATCCTAGGGGGTGGGGGAGAATGGAGGGAAGTAAAATCCGGAAACTTGATGCATGCGTAACTTTCGAACCGGTGATCCGATCTCAATGAAACTTCATAATTGGGTAGAGCACATACCTCTGATCTTTTTCGTTTGTGCCTCAAGGGTTTTGCGTAAATAAATGAATTTCTAGTGTCCTTAAGCGCGCATCTTACCGCACACCGAGTTTTTTTTTAAAGTTTGGGTCCAAAGATACATTTTCATGATCTACAGGGCCCATGATCATCTTTACCTCAGGGGTTTTGCTTAATAAAGAATTCCTTGAAGTACTCATCCTAATCGCAAAGGAAAAAAAGAAATACTTTTTTTTAGCAAACGATACATTCTCATGATGTCCAACGGCCTATGGAGATTCATGCCTCAAGGGTTTTGTTTACAAAGTATGGCAATAAACCACGAGTTGTCAAATTCCCACAGTCATCCTGCCATATGAGCTTTTAGCTCTTGTTTCTAGCTTGAGCCTGAAGAGGATCCTTGCCAAGAAGGTCCGTAATTTCGTTAGAATAAAACTCAGCTAACATATCTGTTTAACGCAGTCAGGTTTGATTCGCAGTGAGCCTTGGCTGACGAATATTCATATAGAGCGTGTTCCATCCTACTTACCGTAGTTACTACGCATGACGTCACGAATTCTGGCTTTTTGCCGTCAAGGCTGGAACGATTATTTTATTTTCCAGCAGGATCTCACGCCAAGGGCGAATCCGACCAATCACGTTACAGAGATGCGTAGTTACTACGCTTACTACGCTCCCGAGCATGGTAAGCAAATAGTAACTATTAGTTACTATTCCGACAAGGTTGGAACGGTCAGCGTAGTAACTTTTCGTGAGGATGGAACGGAAATAGTAACTAATAGTAACTATTGTTAGAAGGGTGGAACACGCTCATAGTGATAGTAATTTTTGTCTGTCTTTGTCATGCTTGTTCCTGTTCGGGGACTTATAAATCAGCAAAGGAGATAAATTGGCAGGCATACTAAGGACCTGGTCTGATGCTCTGACGAACCTTCTTTTTTATATTTGATAATCCATAGGGGGGGGGGGGGGGTAGCGAGGGGATTTGTTACTCGAAGGAGACATTTTAGCTGTGGAACAAGGGAGCCGCACATCACGTTCAACTTGAAGCTGGTGCCTTCCTGCTAGCACGAAGATTTCCACTCGAAAGCTGAGACGTGTTTGAAGGAACTAAGGCTTTTTTTTGTACGACTTGGTACGGTCCTCTCTGACATAAACTATAAAATTCCACTTCACGCATTGCAGGCTCTGGGGTCTTCGCTCAGCAAAAACCATCAATTTTATCCCCAGGCATGAGTTTTACGAAGCTTTTCAAAATGCAATATGATATTCATCAATCCGGTCTGAAGTTAAAATTTTCCGTTGAAACCCTCAGAGATTAGACCTTAGCATTTCGCAAACACAGCTGACAGGTATTGAGCTCTGTATTGAGACACAGTCCGATTTTCGCTGTCGGATGCAGTCGATGCAGAAGACCCCTATGCCCGGGCCCCACTATAGTCACACCTAGTAATAACGCCGGTAATAAGGCCGTCTTATGGTGGGTTTACACACTGCGTAAAATCCGAGCGTATTTTAACGCACTTTTTGAGCTTGAAAAGATTTCTAGCAATACGGACGTTTTATAGAAATCAGTCCGTTTTGTATTTAATACGTCCGTATTGCTAGAAATCTTTTCAAGCTCAAAACGTGCGTAAAATACGCTCGGATTTCAAAATATGCTCGGATTTTACGCAGTGTGTAAATGGACCATTACTGCCGAAATTGGGAAGAAAAGACGCAAAACGTAAGATTGTCGAGATGGAAAAATCCATCTCCACCATTTTGAAACGTATCTTTCGAGTGTTTGGACCAATCACAGACCAGAGTCGCTGATTTTAGCCAGTTCTGTTTACGTTTGATGATGGTGGTTATACATCTTGAATTTCTTCGTTCCAGGTGTGAGCCGGATTAAACGTAAAAGTGGGTAATAACCAAATTAACGAACCAAATTACGTACAGGTGTGACTGAATGTGGCACGGGGATTAGTATTTCGCAACCACAGTTGATAGGTATTGAGCTCGGTATTGAGACTCAGTCCGATTTTCGCAGTCGGAAGCTTGGCTACGAAGTGTTGACGGATCGTTTCTAGATAGTGTCGCGAATTTCCAATGCTAATTTCTGATGCGAAATCAGATCGGACTGTGTGTGCACGTAGCTTAAGGGACCCGTTGTTCAGGGTTGGTCACCAAGAACCAGGGTGTAGGCGTTACTTCAGGGTACTTTGGGTTACTCAGGGTTACTTTAGGTTATTTTTGGTTGCATTGGGTTACATTAGGTTACATTGGGTTACTTTGAGATACTTTTGGGTTACTTTCCAGGGTGTACGAAGTTACTTTTGGTGACCAAGCCTGGCCCGTTGTACCTCAAATGTCAACACGACTTCTGAATTTCATTCATTAATTAACCTGGAGAACTAAATTCATATGTTACATTCTAAACCCGCTAACGAGACAACGGTAGTCTTTAAATTGCACTTGCCACGATTTCTCATGCGCATTATGCTCCCCACGACTGTTCGCGTGTCACGTTACTGATACGTAAAACCGGATATATGAATTTTGCCGATTTTTTTTCAACGGCCTGGGAAAAGGCTTAAAATAAGCCAAAGCCGTGGATAATTTGTTGAAAGCAGAGCCTAGTTCTACACTATTCAAATAGTTTTGAATAGTGGAAGGTGGACAAGAAATAGTGTGAGGTGTGCTTTAATGCTAACCAGAGGGATTCTTACCTATACAGCTTTAGTGCAGCTTTTGGCAACACTTTAGAATTTTAGCAAGTTACAAAAGCACTCGCCAACAGCAAAATCATTCGGGACTCAAACTTCCCTTAACCAACACCACTCGGAATACAGTACATAAGTTGTCCCCTAAAACTTTACGAAGCCACTGTACGTGGTTTATCAAAACTTCGACCTTAAGAGCAATTCGGACTTTTCGAAAGCTAATTTGGAACAACGAGGGAATTCTTAATGGGTCGAAACAAACTTCCTTGACAGGAGCATTTCAGACACCTGGGGCGTTAAATTTTGACAATCTCAAACCTAGAGTTTATTACTTATGATCTCGATGGGTCAAGTTTTTTGGGGGGATCACAAAACGCAAGTGGAGGGATACCTATGATTTCGTAAAAGCTGTCCATACTCTCGAAGCGGTTGAGATATTTTGTTCAAATTTAGCATGAGGACTCTTTGGGTCAAAGTACACGTCAAGTTCGAAGATGGGCTTTGTAACCCTATATTTAGGGGTGGGGTAGGGGTTTCAAGTTAAGGGACCAACATAAATATTTATAGAAGATTTAGAGGTAAGGAGACATGCTGAATCTAAATATGAAAGTTATTTTCTCTCCGGACAAGTAGTTCACCCGGAATCCGGCAAAAACCGGAAAATCTGTGAAAAATTGAAGTTCAGTCTGAAGTTAATTAGAGGTTCAATCTAGGGTTAAGGAGCCATTCTGAAAACGTATTTGAAGTAAACTTTTTTTGCCGGACAAGTTTTCGCCCGGAATCTGGCCAAAACCGGAAAATTTATTTAAGGTTGAAAAGTCAAAATAAAAGTTTTATTTGAACTTGATTAGATGTTCGATTCAAGTATAAGAAGACATTCTGAATCCTTATATGAGAATCATTTTCTACCCTGACATATAGTTAATTAGAGGTTCGATGTAGTGGTGAGGAGGCATGCTGAATCCATGTATGTGAATTATTTTCTCGCCGGACAGATAGTTCGCCCGGAATCCGGCCTAAACCTGAAAATTCTTTAAAAGTTAAAGTTTTACCTGAAGTTGATTAAAGGTTCGATATAGGGGTAAGGGGATATGATGACTTCGTTTTTGAGCTTTGTTTTAACGGACAAATAGTTGGCCTAGAATTTGGCAGAAACCGGATATTTGGCAGAAGTAAGGCAGTTTGAAGCTGATATCAATTTCGTCAAGGTATAAATGACGTATAGGGGTAAATACACATGCTGAATCCATACCTGAACTTGGTTTTTGCAGATTATTAACCACTGGCCTTAATCTGTTTCCAAATTTTAATAGTAGAAATATTCATTGAGTCTGGCGAAGACCGGATATCTGCAAGATCCAACTGTCGGGATACGATATGAAATTTTGGGGTTCCCATCGAAACCTTTGGTCTTTTTTTAAATTGGTTTATACAAAGTATACAGGATTTCAAACAATCCTCTCACTCGCCTGTTCGTGTTTTAACGGATTTGTATGGATATTTTTAGTATTTGTCTGTTCTGTTTAGTTATACATTGTTATCCCTTTGTGGAATTGCGGGTTAACTGTGAATTAATTAATGAATAACCGCATAGCAAAAAAGAGGATCTTCTATTTCGTCGCGTTTGTAAAAAAAACACAACGAAATATGAACTATTATCTCCATGGGATATCCCACTGTCGATGATGTTAAGCTGACTATTACACGATACTGGGAAGCAATTAACCAATATAAAAGGTTAACCACTTACTCAGTTGTGTTTTGTGTTGTGTTGTGCGGATTTGTTCTCGCCTGTGTTTTATTTTCATATAATCTTTAATTTTTAGCTTAGCCTACACACGTTTCCTCTCCTTCTAGCCTAGGCCAATAAACCAATTTGTACACCGTTGTATTATTTCTAGTACAAAAAAAAAATACTTGAACGCGTTCAATACATTGTCGGACTAATTACAATGTACACGGCCGTGAACACTGGGATTTCTGAAGGATTGCTGGGATTTCTGGATTTGTTCTTATTCTTTGTTTGTTCGGCTATCCTGGCTCTTACATTTTCTATCTCTTTTCTCTTTCTTCTTTATACTTCATTTGACACATTTTTATGGCACTTGCAGCTCCACTCAAGTGCCATATACCGATCACTTTTCGGTCTGTCGGTCCGTCGGTCTGTCTGTCAGGCCACTCATCTCGAGTTCGGGTACTTCCAGAAGTGCTAGGACGATGAAACTTGGCAGGCATATCAGGGACCCGACCAAACTAACTTGGAAATAGTCACTTCCCCGTTTCAACCACCGTGGGGGGAGTGGAGGGAGTGGGAGTCCAGAATATTGACGTATTTTTACTTTTTGAACAGGAAAAGGATCTTAATGAAAATTGATATTTCGAATGATCTCCTGTCTAGGGTATCACACGTCAAGTCTGGATCCCCGAACCGACTTTCTCCGGATCCGGGAGTCCGGAAACTAAGAACAAGTGTAGCAAAAGGGGAGCAAAAGGAAAATGTCAAGATGTGGTATGGATCAGGCGTCCTCTCTCATGGATGCCCAACACACTAGAGCTCACGGCCGTCGTAGCCTGTATTTAGAACCGAATGCCGAAAGACCTATAGTTTAAAGTTCAATGGGCACATCCATCTACCCCAATCCCACTCTGTAACAACCAAGGAACAATGCTTACCCCCTGGATCAGCAGCTTTTTCAACAGTTTCCTCTCAGTGATATTTCAAAGCGTAATTTTTGGGGCCAGTACATGCTCAATTTACTAGCTTGGACAAAGATAAAAGTGATGTTTCTTATAATACTTAGTAGATCTTTATTTTATGCATAAATCAGCTTGTATAATTCAGATTTGAATAGGTTATTTGTTTTTGAATGATTTTTTAGCTATTTTATTTTGTAACTGGTACATTTTATAAAGCAACCTAATCAAGCTTCACAACACTATTCCACAAAGAAAAACTTTTCATAGGCACTTTAAGCCATGGAACGTCTGATTAAACACTAGAACAATCAGGTAAACTGCATCTGCGGCGTGACTTTGGTGACATCTCAAATATATCCTTTTATATCAAGCATTGCTGGGAGTTTTTGAATTACCTGCCACGATATCCCAGCTCTTAAGATTTGGATCGCCGAAAAGCCAGAGAGGTAAAGACAAGGGATAACAAGAAAACGACCGATTTTCGTAGCGCCTTCCAAGGGAACTCGGAAATGTTTATTTGTGAAGTATTTAATACAAATCATTAGAAGTGTCCATTGTGCTTTAAGGATTTTGGTAACAAATGCTATAATAAACTTTTATCTGATTGTTTTATGACTTTCCTGGTATAGATTATCAGTTTCAGATGCTCATGATCCTGTGACCATGAGTCAGAGTTTAGTTGAGAAACTAGTTACATACATAAGTTTGGAACGGGTAATCGGACATGCATGAAACTTGACAAGTGTCAAGAATGTGTCTCAGATGTTCGGTTTCAATTCGAACCGGATCCGATAACTGGTGCGGGGGACCTGGAGGGGGAACCGAGAATCTCGTTGATCGCGAATTAAGGTACTTCCAGATGTGCTAGGACGATGCAACTTGCCTTGGACAGTAGAGACTTGACAATATTGGCTTAGAAATTGCCACTTCTAAGATCCGACCATCCCTTAAAGTACTAATCCTAACCGCAAAGTACAAAAAATTGTTTCAATCAAAAATTACATTTTCATGATCCGATGAGCCCATGATCATTTTTGCCTAAAGGGTTTCGCTCAAAAATGAATTTTTAGCACCCTTAAAGTGCGTATCTTAACCGAAAAGTGAAAAAGAAAATAAATTTTTGACCAAACGATATATATTCATGGTCCCTAAGGGCCTATGATCACTTGTCTCAAGGGTTTTGCTTACAAGTTATGATTTTGTACAAACTTCAAGTACAAACTATAGTTTTGAGCAAATATAAGTTTTCATAATCCCGATGAGCTTATTAATATTTGCGCTTCAAGAATGTTCGTTACAAATGAATCTCTAGTGCCCCTAAAGTGAGCATCATCATAGCCAAATGCAAAAATAAAATAGTTTTTTACGAACGATACATGCTTGTGATTTCCAAGCACGTATGATCATTCTTATCGGAAGGGTTTTGCTTACAAATGATCACAGCAAAGCCACGAACTGACGAACTCCTACTTTCCTCCTCTGACCCAGCCTTGCAAGTGCCATATGAGCTTCCATCTCTTGTTTTGTTTGAAATGTATAAACAAAACCATCCATTCATTTAATGACAAATTTATAAAGAGAAACCGAGTTTCATTTTCTTCCATGATCCTTCATAGCCTACTGTCGTACCCGGGATTTTCTTTAAAATTTCTTGTTAGGGAAAGTCCGAACAGTCCATAGAAAACAGAGATTACGCCATAGTTTCCAAACCCCCGAGTCTTAGAACAGTGATCCCTCTTGTAGTGAAGATAACCAACCCTTTCAAGAAGGAAACAGGAATACCTTAATCCTTTTGTGCCCCAGAGAAGAAACAAAAGTTCTTAGAAAAACAAAATCAACCAGAATTTTCTTTAAAGCACAACTCTTACTAGAAACGATCTTTTCCCTATGAAATGAATCAGAAAAAACTCTTTTGGAAGTACGATTACTTCCCACCTAAAACAAGCGATTCCCTTGTTAGCGCCTGTCGAGTATATCCAGCCTCCCTGCTCTCCGACGCGGCGGCTGGGCGCAAAACATTTGAAAACTGAACCGTGCCTTGGTTAAGAAGTAGGAAAACTAAGCAAATAAAAGAAGTAATAAAGAGGGGAGTATCACGTACTTATATGTGAAAGAGTTGTCAGCGTACATTGAAGATTACGACAAACTTTTCGTTGGGTGACGGGAAAACTCGGAAAGCCGAAAAAGCGCTAAAAACTCGTAATTACGAAACGAAACTATGGAGAAAGGAGTGGATTTTAGAAGCTTATAATTCCATATGGGAGCTAAGTATATTATAAAAGGCAGAATAAGCAAGAGGGATCCTTTAAGAAATCCCGTTACTATTGTCGATGATTTTTAAGATTTGTCTAGGTTATTCTTTATTTTCATCTCCTTCTAAACTTTTCCTGGGGAGCAGCAGCTCGGGATTTTCTTTAAAATTCCTTGTTAGGGAAAGTCCGATCAGTCCGTAGAAAACAATGATCACGCCATAATCTCCAAGCCCCCGAGTCTTAGAACAGAGATCCCTCTTGTAGTGAAGATAATCAGTCCTTCAGGAAGGAAACAGGAATAGCTTAATCATTTTGTGCCCCAGAGAAGAAAGAAAAATTCTTAGAAAAACAAAATCGACCAGAATTTTCTTTAAGAAATCCTGTTGGTAGTGTCGACTTTTAAGGTTTGTCTAGGTTATTCTTATTTCTATCTTCTTCTGAATCCGTCTTCTTCTGAGTCCGAAATTTCCTGTTTTGGTCTCGTGAAGAATGAATACACTTGATGACTATCTCTCCCTACCGATGCCGAATCTCCAGGTACCTGCGGAAGAACGGAAGAAACGGTGTCACAGCTGCGTTGGCTCGGGATTTGAGTCATTGCGTTTGAGTCGTTACGGAAACGTTTACTCCTTCTTCCTGAGAAACACGGGCGTGTTTCGGACTTGGTCATATAGAGTAAGAAGAAAAATAAAAGAAGTACCTAATGATCTACGGAGTAAACTCGGTATGGAGATAGAAAAACAAGAGCTGGAAGCTCAGATGGCACTTGCAAGGCTGATTCAAAGGATGAAAGTAAAGGAATTTGCCAATACGTGGGTTTGTTCTGATTGTTTGCGAGCAAAACCCTTGAGATAAGAATGATCGTGGGCCCTTGGAAATCGCGAGAATGCATCGTTTGGTAAGCAATATCTGATTTTTGCACTTGGCTGTAGCCTAATGATGCGCACTATAGCCTAATGATGCGCACATCACTTTTCGGTGAAGATGCGGACTTTAAGGGTGCTAGAACTTCATTTTCAAGCAAAACCCTTATTGCACAAACGATTATGGGCCGAAATGTATCGTTTTTTTTTTTTTTTTTGTCATCCTTGCGCAGCCGAAATGTATCGTTTGATCAAAAGTCCTTTTTTATGACACTTGCTTTCCGGCCAAGTGCCATATACCGATCACTTTTCCGTCGGTCCGTCGGTCAGTCCGGTGTTTGCGAGTTAGGGTACTTCCAGTTGTGCTAGGACGATCAAACTTGGCAGGCTTATTAGGGACCCGACCAAACTGACTTGGAAATAGTCACTTGCCCAATCCGACCATCGTAGGGGGAGTCGGCGGAATCGGGAAAATAGGGGCATGCATAACTTTCAAATGGGCGATCGGATCTTGATCAAACTTGATATGTGGATAGACCTCGGGTCTCAGATGTCTCATTTCAGGTTAGGACCGGATCTGATGAATCTGTGGGGGAGTCGGAGGGGGGAACCGGAAATCGTGTGAAACTCTCAGAGTGGATCGATCGGGATGAAACTTGGTGGGAAGAACAAGCACAAGCTCTAGATAGATAACTGACAGAAATGGGTCGGATTCCGACACTTTGGGGAGAGTTGGAGGGGGGGGGGTCCGGAATTTCGGCGATGTACTTCCCGGTGGGCTGGGACGATAAAACTTGGCAGGCGTATCAGGGACCCGACAAGACTAACTTGGATAGAGTCAATCGCCTGATCCTACCATCGCGGGGGAGGGGGAGAGGGCGGAATCCGGAAATTAGTGGCATGCATAACTTTCGAACGGGTCATCGGATCTTAATAAAACTTGATATCTTGAAAGACCTCATGTCTAAGATGTCCAGTTTCAACTCCGGGCCGGATCCGATGAACGGGGGGGGGGCGGAGGGTAGAACCGGAAATATTGTGACACGCAGAGAGTGGAGCGATCAGGATGAAACTTGGCGGGAAGTACTGGCACAAGTCCTAGGTGTATCAGTGACGGAATAGGACGGGATTCGAGTACCGAGGGGGGGGAGCTGTAGGGGGGTGTCTGGAATTCCGGTTATCGTGAGTTAAGGTACTTCCAGATGTGCTAGAACGATCAAACCTTTGCTGGAGCATTAGCCTAGAACCTTGACATCATTGGGTTAGACATCGTCACTTCTCTGATCCAACTGTCCCTTAAAGAACTGATCTTAACCGCAAAATTCAAAAAATACTTTTAAACAAAATTTACTTTTCCACGATCGCCATGAGGACATGATCCATTTTACCTCAAGTGTTTTGCTTAGAAATTATTTTGAGGCACCCGTAAAGTGCGCATTTGAACCGAAAAGGGAAAAAAAACTTTTGACCATCACTTCCATCCTCTGAACCAGCCTTGCAAGTTTGGCGCATCTTAACCGAAGGTGAATAAAATACTTTTGACCATCACTTCCATCTGACCCGGCCTTGCAAGTGCCACATGAGCTTCCAGCTCTTGTTTTATTTTGCGGTTAAGATGCGCACTTTAAGGGAGCTAGAAATTCATTTGTAAGGAAAACGCTTATTGCAAAAGTTATCATGGGCTCATGGGGATCAAGAAAACGAATAGTTTGCTTAAAAGTATCCATGGCACCTGCCTTCCGGCCAAGTGCCATATACCGATCACTTTTCCGTTGGTCTGTCGGTCGGTTAGTCCGGTGTTTCCGAGTTAGGGTACTTCCAGATGTGCTAGGACGTTGGAACTTGGCAGGCATATTAGGGACCCGGCCAAACTAACTTGGAAATGGTCACTTGCTCGATCCGACCATCGTGGGGGAAGGGAGGAGAGCCGGAATCTGGAACTTAGTGACACCCGTAACTTTCGAACGGGTGATCGGATCTTAATGAAGATTGATGTTTGGAAAGAGGTCATGTCTTAGATGTCCCATTCAAGTCCGGACTGAATCCGATGAATGTGGGGGGGGGGGGGGGTCGGAGGGTGGAACCGGAAATCAGGTGACACGCGTAAAGTGGAGCGATTGGGAAGAAACCGTCCGGACTTGAATGGAACATCTGAGACATGACGTCTCTCCAAATATCAACTTTCATTAAGATCCGATAACCCGTTCAAAAGTTATGCATGCCACTAAATTCCGGATTCCGGCTCCCCTCCCTCCCCCCACGATGATCTGATCTGACAAGTGACTATTTCCAACTTAGTTTGGTCGGGTCCCTAATATGCCTGCCAAGTTTTATCGTCCTAGCATATCTGGAAGTACCCTAACTCGCAAACACCGGACTAACGGACCGACAGACAGACAGACCGACGGAAAAGTGATCGGTAAATGGCACTTGGCCGGAAGGCAACTGCCATAAAAACCGAACCGGGTTCAGGCACCATGAGGGAAGTTGTGGGGGGGGGGGGGGGCGGAATTTCAGTGATCACGAATTAGGGAACTTCCAGAAACTTGGCGGTTTAGATTAGTACTTTAAGGAATCGTCTGATTTGGGAGATGACGATTTCTAAGCCAATCTTATCGACCTCTAATGTTCCAGCCAAGTTTCATCGACCTAGCACATCTGGAATCGCGATTACCGGAATGCCGACCCCGACCCCATCCAACTACCCCCACAGTGTCCGGATCCAATCTGGTTCTACAAATGATTTTTCTAGAGCATTTGTTTGTTATTCCCGTTCACCCCGGGTTACGTATTCCCCCCCCCCCCCAACAGTTGTAGGATCCGGTCCAGACATGAAAAAGAACATCGGACACATGTCCTCTGTTCAGTTATTGAATTTCACTGGAATCCGATCACCCTTTCCAAAGTTACGCATGACTCAATATTCCGGAGTCCCCTCCCTCCACTCCCCCACGATGATCGGATAGAGACAATTACTAGTTCCAAGTCGGTCTGATCGGGTCCCTTATATGTCCGCCAAGTTTCGTCGTGAAAATCCCGAAAACCGCCATCACCGGAATTGCGCCCCCCCCCCCCCTCCCCCAAAGTTTCAGGATCCAGTCCGATTGTGTAAACGATTTATCTAGAGCGGATGCTTGTTCTTCCTAGCAATATCCACTCCGATCCCTCCATGTAAAACGTTTCACGAGATTTCCGGTCTCCCCCGAACTCCCCCAAAGCTGTCTAATCCGGTCCAGAATTCAAATGGGACATCAGAAACGTGTCTTCTGTTAAGTCATTATTTTCATTCGAATCCGATCACCCCTTCGAAAGTTACGCACGACTCAATGTTCTAGATACCCCCCACCCCTAGATGGTCGAATCGGGAAACTGATCATTTCTTAGTTAGTTTGGTTGTGTCCCCGATATGCTTGCCAAGTTTCATCGTCCTAGCACACCTGGAAATACCATAACTCGCAATCGTGGGACAGACCGCCCGACCAACAGACCAAAATGCGATCGGTAAATGGCACTTGAGCCAGAGCCTGTAATTGCCATAAAACAAATAACGAGGTATTAGAAAAAAATATACCATATCAGCGTTCATTGATTACTGAATTAGTCATTTTATTACACTTCTGATGCGTCATAATGGTATTAATCCCAAAATGGCGGTGGAGGTATGATGATGAATCACTGATGAAGAGCGAGAGTTTTGGTAGTGCAAAAAATTTAGAGCAATACCTCAGGTTATTAGTCAAATATTCTGACCGCTATTTGTAGTACGAGGCTTCGTTTTCAAGTTGATATGTACGTATAGGTCTCTATAGAACAATCATTATGGTAGGTGTTCTACTTTCAATCCTAAGCTTTCGGAAGTGACCGTGATCGTTTCAGCCAATGATAGCACGCCGGACCCGGACGAGCACGGTTACGACGGACTTACGATCTCCAGTGGAGGACCCACTTATGTTGTATACTATTGTACGCTTCTTCATCTTCTGAAGTTGCGCTCACAAGAATCCCTAGCCAACCACAGAAGCCTATGCACTTGCCTAGGCTTAACCAAACATCTAGTGTAGAGCCCAGAACAACTGCCTCGAGTATCTGTCGGTTCATTTACATGTTTTCCTGAACTACGAAACAATTGAGGGATACTAACGAGTTGCTAAGAAGATCTACTCAGTCCACGTGTTTGAGTTCTAAAATTTACTTCTCTGATTCAGGATAATCCCTGGACAGTTCGTCACAGACAACGTGTCCCACGGACAATTCGTCCCAGAGAATTTGGTCAGACGGACAGTTGGTCAGGCGGGCAATTCGTCATAGAAAGGGCTATAAAAGCGAAATCAGGCCCGAACCATAGTTATAATCCCTAAGTGGAATGTTCTTATAAGAATGAATGGAGAACTGATCATTTTCACAATGTTGTCCTTTATAAAGGCAAGCGATTTAACTAGTCTGATACGGACGATAAGAGGAAGTCCAGTAACCGCGAAGTCTCTCACGCACGGCTAAAGTTGAACACATTGTGGTGACATATTTGCCTCGTTTCAGTTTTTATGGCACTTGCCTTCCGGCCAAGTGCCATATACCGATCACATTTCCGTCGGTCGGTCGGTTAGTCCGGTGTTTGCGAGTTAGGGTACTTCAAGATACGCTAGGACGATGAATCTTGGCAGGCACATCAGGGAGCCGACCAAACTAACTTGGAAATAGTCACTTGGCTGATCCGACCATCGTGGTGGGAGAGGGAGGTGGTGGAATCCGGAAAATAGGGAGATTCATAACTTTCGAACGGTTGATCGGATCATAATGAAACTTTATATCTGGAAAGATCTTGTGTCTCAGATGTCTCATTTCGAGTCCGGACCGGATCCGATGAATCTGGGGGGAGTAGGAGGGGGAACTGGAAATCGTGTGAAACTCTCAGAGTGGAGCGATCGGGATGAAACTTGGTGGTAAGAACAAGCACAAGCTCTAGCTACATCGCAGACAGAATTAGACCGGATTCGGACACTGTGGAGGGAGTTGGAGGGGAGGGGTCCGGAATTCCGGCAATCTGTATTTAATGTATTTCCAGGTGGGATAGGACGACAAAACTTAGCAGGCTTGTCAGTGACCCGATCAAACTAACTTGGAAATAGTCACTTGCCCGATCCGAACATCGTGGGGGGAGGGGGAGGTGGTGGAATCCGGAAAATAGGGGCATGCATAACTTTCGAACGGGTGATTGGATCTTAATAAAACTTGATATCTGGAAAGATCTCGTGTCTTAGATGTCTCATTTCAAGTCTGTGCCGGATCCGACGAATCTGGGGGGAATCGACGAAAATGGGGGGAACCCGAAAATTCACAAGGAATTGGTCCGGAACCATAACACCACAACAATTAAAAGAAAAGAAGAAAAATAAGGAGGATAGACACTCAGCACACTATTTACAGCAATGCAGGTATACTACTATAAACGTACGGTATAGCAGCCATTGGTTATGGTTTTTACGGTTTTAATGTTACCAAACAATGATAGTGTGCCTGCTAACCCGTCCAGCTAACCTGTACACACTTTTTCGGCACCGGCTGGCACCAGCCGAAATAAGCGGTGCCGGTACCGCATATAAATTTATCAGACCTCATCCCCTTGCAATAATCTTTATGATCAAGTTCGTAACACGCCAATGAACCTCGGGAAGAACGAGAAACGTCACCCAAAAGAATCCTCAAAATTGCCTTAAATCATATGTAAATCAATCAACAACGTTTTTTGTTGTGACGTTTCTGGCGCTTCGCTAGGCACATGGTGAGTCTTCATCAGTAACCAAGAGTTAGTCACTAACAGTAGTGAGTACTGTACACCTTGCCAAAGAACAAGAACCAAGGTTTCGATGGGATCACAAAAATGTAGTATTTGATCCAGACAACTGGGTCTTGTAGAGATCCAGTCTTCGCCAGACCCCTTGAGCAATTTACTAGTAAAATTTAGAAACAAATTAAGGCAAATGGTAATCATCTCTGAAGACCAAATTCAAATATGGATTCAGCATGTGTGTTTACCCGTATAGCCTGCGCATATCTACTTTGACGAAAGTTGCTGCCTTACTCCTGCCAAATTTCCGGTTACGACCGGATTCCGGGCGAACTATTTGTGTTGCAAAAATTGTTTAAAAACAGATTCAGCGTATCTCCTTACCCCTATCTCGAACCTCTAATCAACTTCAGATAAAACTTCAACTTTTAACAAATTTTCGGATCTCAGCCGGATTTGTGGCGAACTATGTGTCCAGGTAGAAAATGATTGCCGTACACGAATTCAGCATACCTTCTTATCCGTGAATCGAACACCTAATGCAATTCATATACAACTTTTACTTTTAACATATTTTTCGGTTCTGGCCAGATTCTGAGCGACAGGCCCGTATCCAGGAATTTATTTCCGGGGGGGGGGGGGGGGGTCAAACCCCTAAGCCCCCCCCCTGGATACGGCCTTGCTGGGCGATCTATACTTCCGGCGAGAAAATAATGTTCATATTCGGATTTAGCATGTTTCCCTATACTTACATCAAACCTCTAATTAACTACAGATTAAACTTCTATTTTGGCAAATTTTCCGGGATTCCGTGTGAAATACCTGTCCGGTGAGAAAATAATTTTCATATTCTGATTCAGCATGTCTCCTTACCCCTAAATCGTACATCTAATAAACTTAAGATAAAACTTTTAGTTTTAACAGACTTCCCGGTTTTGGCCAGATTCCGGGCGAACTACTTGACCGGCGAGAAGATAGTTTTCATATTCCGTGTTCAGCATGTCTTTACAGCTACATCGACTATTTCTTTAGCTTTTAAAAAATATTTTTTCGCTCCTCAATTTGAAACCCCTCCCCCTCCCTAAATACGCAGCTATGGGTCCATCTATGAAACGGCCTTTCCCTTGACCCAAAGAATTCTCACACCAAGTTTCATCAAAACATCTTATTCCCTTCAAGAGTTATCGTGCTGACAGACGGACGGACAGAAGTCACAGATATCCCTCCACTTATGTTTTAGGATCTCAAAAACGTGACTATTTAGATGTATTTGTCCAAATTATTTTCAACAACAACTTAATTGTTTTCCCTCGAGCAGTTTATATCCTACTCGGGGCCCAAATCGGTGGCACGCAAGTAATCTCACCTTGCTATGGTGTACCCAAAAACCCAAACCGCTGTGAGAAAAGGTGGGAATGGCGCCTGTCTGTCCGAAATAATTACAGTTCCTTATACACCGCAATTATATTCATTACCTAATGACAAGGGAAGCTCAAAAAAGTGATCGTACAGATTATTTCCAGCAATCAGCAGAAACAATTACCTTAATAACAGTTCCGTTCGAGGTTCGGTTGCAAAATAAACTTCGGAAATGATACACGTGGCAAAGTTTACACAGAAGAACATACTATCAATCAATCAATCAATTTTACTAGCAATTGACAGCACATGACACTTTGCATTATAAGAAAGAAAAGAAAAAAGTTATGTTAAAAAGAAAAAAAAATTAGTTTTCGCCTCTGATGGGTAATTTGCGAGGATGTGTAAGAACGACATGCTAGTACAGTAGAGGTAGACTTCATTGAACACTTTTTAAATTTTGGGCCATCTTCGTTTTGTTTTCCGAGTCTAAAACGGTGAAATGGAAATAATAATCAAGAACTTAACATCGGCTAAAAGCCAAGTGTCTCAAATTTTCTTTGCGGTAATAAATAAGGTAAAATTCAATTAATCTCATCCGTCTTTAATGTTCTTTTTCTCCTGTTGGAATGCTTCGGACAGTCGTGAATGTGATGTAATACTTAGAACACCGAAAAAGAGCAAAAGAATAAAAAGATTAACCTGTGTGTTTAAATCTAACTTGGTTTAACATAATTTATTCTTTGCCCTTGCACTCCAGTCAGCTCAAGTTTTGGTAACTTTCGGTCCTCACAACAAGAGCTGGAAGCTCATATGGCACTTGCAAGGCTGGGTCAGATGGAAGTGATGGTCAAAAGTTTCATCATGATTGCTCCACTCTATGCGTGTCACAAGATGTCCGGTTTTCCCTCTGACCCCCTCCCCTCCTGTCAGTTCGTCAGATCCGGTCCGGACTTGAAATGGGACATGCTGAGACATGGGGTCTTTCAAGATATCAAGTTTCGTTAAGATCTGATAACCCATTCGAAAGTTATGCATGCTACTAATTTCCGGATTCTGCCGTCTCCCCCTACCCCCACGATAGTCAGATCGGGCAAGTGACTGTTTCCAAGTTAATCTGGTCTGGTCCCTGAGATGCCTGCCAAGTCTTATCGTCCTAGCCAACCTGGAAGTATATTAACTACGGATCGCCGGAATTCCGGAACCCCCATCTGCCTCCCCCCCACGGTGTCCGAATCCGGTCCAGTCCTGTCAGTGATGTATTTAGAGCGTGTGCTTGTTCTTCGCACCAAGTTTCATCCCGATCGCCCCCATCTTGAGAGTTTCACACGATTTCCGGTTCTCCCCTCCGATTCCCCCCAGATTCGTCGGATCCGTCTGAAATGCCTCCCCTCATAAAAAAAAAAAAAAAATCCGTTTTTTATATTTTTCCCCTGTGAGTTTTTTCAGCGGTCGGAAAATATCTTCCGGTTCAAGTGGCTCTAGTCCGTTTTCACACATGGTAACGGGGCCTCTGATTTGATCACCTGTCACCGGTCCATCAAGCTTCTAGAAATAAGTAAGCCCGATTGGCTTTGCTCGGGAACGACTGGCTATAACAGTTCGTTAATAGGCGATGGAGTTGGTTGTAGTGAAACATTGTAGGTTTTCACATTACTTTAATTTACGATATTTGCAGGGATGTCCAGAGAACCTTAACCGGACTCACCAGTGCTCGGAACACGAGTTCATGTGCGCCGACAAGATAAACTGTGTTCACTCGAGTTGGCGCTGCGACGGTGACCCTGATTGTCCGGATAAGTCAGACGAGGAGGGTTGCGCTGCTGGCACCAGCCGGTAAGACTTGAACTCTTTAGGACATATTTACAATAAACCAGTGCCTACTTGTGCCTGCTTCTTAGCAGTTAGGCCGTATTCAGGTAGTGGTTGGGGTTGTGACCTCCACCACGCGTATGAAGTGAAAAAAGGTAGTATGGTGGTAGTATTTGGGTTCAAGTTTAATTTTTTGGGAAAGAACAAAGAAAAGTCGCCAACATTCGATATAATTTTGCATTTTATTGCGGGGAAGGACAGTCATTTCCGGGACAGAGTTGCAGCTTGGTCTTTATTTAAGCTCAAAACCGGTGGAAATGCCATCTACTAGCTGTAAATACATAAACGAGAGACAAGCTCAGAGGTCGGGAACTGTGACGCTGATTACATGACGCGAAATTCCCGGAAACATCCTGGACCTCGAAAAGGACTGGGTAATTCTGGAATGAGAGGTCGGGATAGTAGGCAGTAGGGACGACAAGACACCTTGAAAAAAATTGTACTTTGTGCCGAGATCACCGAGCTACGAATAGCTACGAATTAGCTAAATTACTCCTTTTAGATAGAAAACCAAAGGGGAAACCTAGCTTGAAAGACGTATTTTGCTACCTTTGCATAAGTCTACGCGAATCAAATTTCTTGCCGTATGTCTTTTAAAGTGCACGCTGTCCGATTTTCGCAGTTCACGCACAATGGAAAATGGAACCGTCGACCTGAACGGTCGCAAATTCCAGTTAACATTCTGTTAGTGAAACCGTTGAAAGCTGTTATTGGAAGTCTGCGTCGTTTGTGGAATGGTGCCAAGTGAAGGCATTGATGAGATGTATGTTAGTCTTGTTTATCTGCCAGTTCTGAAGTTTTTTCAGACAAGTCTTGACTCGGAAGTCGATACAAATTCGGTAAAAAAGTTTGCTGTAGAGTTCTTCAATGTTGACGCGATTGTCGCTGCGATAAATCAATCAGTCAATCAATCAATCAATATCTTTTAATTCAGTCGACAGACCATACAGAAAGAAAAACACACAAAATAAACAAGACAAGTAAACAACAAAATTCCACATCTCACCGCATTGGGAATGTGTGGACTGACAGAAGATGTCGCCACAATGGCAGACTGTGGTGGATATGGTTGCTAGCAGTAACAATTAGCGGATTCTCAGAATCCCAAAGCCTATTAAGAAGCGACACTGTAGCTTTTCTTTTAAGCTCTTTGTATGTACAGCATCTGTTCAGAACAAGAGATTGTGACATGCTTGCGAAGCGGCTCAACTTTAGCAAACGACGGAAAATGCTATTGAAACAAACATTAAGCCCATAATCCGTCCGAACAGAGTGCTTATACACTAACGCAATACCAAATAACTGGTAACAGTAAGTGCGAAAAAGGCAAAGTTTAACACTAGTACAAGTTATCCCAAATTTCCATATAAGAACATTGCCACGCTTGCATAGACTGGCCATCGTCTGCCGCAGATGACTATCATCATTTAAAGATTCATTGATGACAAAACCTAAATACCGGAAATCTCTTACGTACTCAATACGCCTACCCGAAAGGAAAATGTCTTTTTTAAGTGCCTTGCATTTAGGAGGCAAAAACGCCATAGCATAAGTTTTCTTAGTATTGAACATAATATCAAACTCCTCGGCATATACATCACACAACTCCAGTAACCTGTTTAGCCCGAAAACAGTCGGACTCAAAAGCACTAAATCATCAGCAAATAAGAAGTGGTTGAACGATCGGTTACCAATCATGCACCCAACTGATGCTTTTTGAAGCCTCTCAGTTAGACCGTCCACGTACACCGCGTACAAAATTGGGGAAAGTAGGCCACCTTGCCTCAAACCATTGACCATGACGAATTCGTCGCTGAGTTTGTTGCCCCACCGTATAGAAAACCGCTGGGACCGAAACCAAAAACATAACAGTCGGACAACAGAAGGTGGCACGCCCCGATCTAACAAAATCCGTAACATTTTTTTGTGATTTACTCTGTCGAAAGCTTTCGTAGAGTCCACAAAACAAGCGAAAACAGGTGTCGAAAAAAACCAAAAGTATTCTACAACAAACTTCAAAAGAAATACCGGAAATTCGACACTGCATTTATCCTTGAAACCAAACTGATAAAAACTAGTCTTTACCGACTCACGGATAGCATCAGCAAGACAATATTCAAAAATTTTCGAAATAAGGGTTGCTAGTGCTATTGGACGATAGTTATCGGATTTTGTTATATCACAACCCCTCCCCTTAGGTATCGGAACAATAACAACCTTAGTAAGAAGGTCAGGAACAAAACCATGACGGACAAAACCATTGAAAAGGGAAGTCAGAATAGCTATTTTCTCAAAAGAAGCATACTTGAGATGCTTTGCTGACAGACTGTCAAGGCCTCCTGCCTTTTCAAGGTCCATCTCTTTCAAATACTTTTCAACAAGACAACTTTGAAAAATGACTATCGGATTTTCATCAGGTAAAACCAATAAATCATCACAATCACTAGGAATGGAATTAAACAGATTCTCAAATTTCATCTTCCAATGTCTTGCTATCTCCTGTTCACCCGTAATATTATCTAGGCACTGAGCAATCGGGGGCCGAGACGAGAAAGCACGCTTCACATGTGACCAAAACTTCCTGGGTTTATCCAGCAAAAAAGACTTAGCAAGACTTTCAGCCCTTAGTTGGTTCTCATTCCCCCTACACCACCTCAGTTTAATTTTGAATAAAGATCTTGCAGATCTCATCGCTTCATGGACCGAACATAGCAGGGGTCTACCAGCAGCAACCCATTCATGAAATTTAGTTTTCGAATGCGCGTAAAGCTCTTTCAGATGGTTGTTCCACCCGGGTATGATTGGTGGACGCCGTCGGCCATTCGTACCCCTGGAGGGAAGCAGAAGCTTAGAAGCTAGGATCATAGCGTTAATAAAAGAAATATATACGTCGTTTAGCTCTGACACGTGCGAAGGGTCATTACATTGACTGTTATTACACTGAAGCCCTGGGGCCTGGAGATCTAGTTCATTAAACTGGGCGCGTGTTGATGAAGTATAAGCCATTATTGACTCAGGGTCACAAGAATTCCAGTCCACAATATTCACGGGACCACTACTGCTACTATTGCCGATGACATCCACAGGGACTCGTAGGTTAAACGCTAAAGGTAAGTGGTCAGGGCCGAATTCCTTACGAATCCTAAGGTCACTTACAAGGGAACCCAAATTTCTACTTACTAGTATGTGGTCTAGCCAAGAAACCGAATTCAGATGGGCTTCGCTGACATATGTATAATCGTCTTGTAGCTGTTCCACATCCGCGAGAACCAGATTGTTTGCTGTTGAAAATTCTAACAATTGTTTGAAAAACGGGGTTTCACATCCAGGTCTCGCATTAGCATTCCAGTCTCCCAAAATACACAAGCTATCGTACGAACCTAACTCAATATATCCTTGAAGACGACTTAGACAATCTAAAAACAGTGGCTCATTTTCGGCACAACATACAGGCATATACACATTTATAAAAAGGATCTTGAACGCCAGCGACTGGAAAGTAACCCCTATCATTCTATCATCCGGCAAATCAGACATGGAAACTTGGGATCCTAGGCACTTACGCCACAAAATAGCTACACCTCCATAAGGTCTGCCAACTAGGCCTTCCGAACTTAGCACCGGTGACACACCAATCCCATAGAAATCAGGGTGGAGTGATTGTAACATATTTAGATCGCAATCTATCAGCCATATCTCCTGTAGACACACGATGTCCGCAGATTCTAGAAGCTCAAGAACCTCGTGTTGGTTAGCTCGGATCGACCGACAGTTATACGTAACACACCTTAATCTACTGTTCATCAAGTTGTGGAGTTGGGGATGGATTAGCCGGTTGCCGAGACTCATAGAATTTCCTCACTAGTACACCAGCTGGCCAAAACTTGTCGCTCATCACTTCGTCCCGGTGAATGGCAGGCATCGTCACTTTGAATGACGCACTGCTTGTCGCTCTAGCTTGTATTCTCGTACACTCAACTCTTTCCCGGGGACACTTTAGCTTTCGAATGAGTAACTCAGACAATTGGGCCTCTGTAGTACTGCAGTCCAAACGGGCAACAAAAACACTGATGAACTTGGACTCAAGGGCCGATTTCACCCCCCCCCCGAATCTGCCACGGGTCTGAGAACCCACAACCACTTTAGGACCTTGTTTTTGTACCCTCGGTACCTCATTATTCCCGCGAAGTACGTCCGCGAACGACCTTCCACGAATCGACCCACCTCTTCTCCTGCTATCAGATCGCAATCGAGACGGATTTGTATTTGATCGGCCGTCATCTACGGAAATAGATTCCTGACGCTGCTCTCCCGAGGCGACCGTGCTCGGAGCCGTATCAGCTGGCGCCTGCGAAGTAAGACCAGGGAGCAAACGCGTATCATTCATATTCCGCGTTGGAATAGTGGATGCTATGATGCTCGTGACGTCATCTTTCGATAGCAACTTCGCTTGGACGTCCGTAAGCGATGCGCTCAGTTCTTCGATTTTTGCTTGGAGAATGGAATACGAAGTTAAAATAGAAGTAAGATCGCAGTTCTCCATAGACATTGGTGGTAGCCTTGAAAGATTCTGCGCAAATATGAACAGGTTCCCACGATTCATGTTCTGGAGTAGGAATAGTATATCGTCCAAAATAATTTGTTTCGACCTTTTTGTCGTGATTATGCGATCAGCGAAGGTATTACGATCGTCATCATCTAGTACTGACGCTAGATCATTTTTCGCTTTTGCTACTTCTTCCGGACTGTAAAACTCATAGCAGATTTTGCTAAGAATAGCGATCGGAGTATTATCGATCTTATTCACGCAGAAGCATAGGAGCTCGTTGACAAGGTTTCGTCGCGACATCCTGTAGAAATTGCATGGAAGGAAGACTTACTCCAAGGGGGCGATAACAGTACCCAGGTACAGCCCCCCGCTTTCAGCAAATGCAGGTAGAAGACGTTTACCCTTGACACATTGTTTATGAAGAGGCTAGCAGTGTATAGCAAGTCTAATATTATTGGGTATTGAACGGTGCAGCCGACTTCGCGAGCTACTTCGAAAAGTTCCGAAAAGCTTCGAAAAGTTCTTCGCTACTTCTAAAGTTCCTGTGGGCTCTTTGCTTTTCCTAATGAGCTCCCCCCCCCCCCCGAGAAGAAATGCCTATGCCAATCATCTATGTGATATTGTTGATGCTTTCTGTCGCTTCCGAGCGAAGTTCCAGGCATTCCAGCTGTTGCCATGTCTGTATTGACTAGCAAGCTAAGCTCTGTTGCTAATGATGTCCGCTTTATGGCTGAAGCAGTTGGATTCCAGGACGCAACACATTGACACCTTTGAAAGCAACGAAGGGATCACTAATAATGTAAGAGCGAATACTCAAAGAAATCGTCTCATCGTCCGCACTTCGCTTCTAATGCAGAAGTTGTTGCGAGATCTATCACCAAGGGTTTGCCGGAGGGTTCTACTGCCAAAGTAATATCTCCTAAATTTTTGGATGTTGTCAGGAGTGATTTTGTCACCAATACGGCCGACGTCTTGAAATCCCTGATGCTTGTGAAGTCCTGGCTATTTAGTGCTCCCATTCTTTCAAACTCGGGTTCAAAAGTCAAGTTGGCCTCCTTATAGCTATGAAAATCGGGGCCGAAGTTTTTCGTGTTCATGAATTCCACCGAATGCCCAGGCACTGCTTTCGCTGTCAATCCCCAAACCACAGTATAGCCAAATGCCCGCATCTGTCTGATTCTCCGAAATGCGCTCGTTGCGCTGGTTGCCACAGTTATAGCAAAGACTCGCCTTGCTCAGTTCTTCCAAAGTGTGGTAACTACGACGGCTGTCATGTCTCTTATAGCCTCAGATGCAGCATTAGGAGGAACCCCGTGGGTCTTCGTAAATAATGATTTTGCAGGCAAAGAAACTGCGCTTTGTGTCATTAAATCTAAATGGCACAAAAGACAAAGATTTACTAGCCTACTTGATGATTTGCTAGGCAGCTCGGACATCCTTTGTCTCCAAAAGCATCTGCTATCCGCCCCTAGTAGCAAAAGTTTGCGCCGATCTCCTGAGCATTTTGTATTCATCCAGCCGGCAATGAAAAGTAGAGGTCGTCCTTACGGTGGGTTAGCCATTTTTGTTCGAGCCATTGAGTGTTCAGCACCACCAAAACTGTTCCAGTCTGGGCGTTATGCTCTTGCCGTTCAGTTGGACAATATTGTTCTTGTTAACATATATTTACTTTTCGACCGGCGGAACATTGCATCACATAGTTCATTTGCTAAGGCTTGTCAGAAAATCGGAACACTTCTATCAGACATTTCGTGGAAAGGAATGAAATGGGCTCTTGTTGGGGATATCAACACTGATCTTTTAACTTTCTCAAAACTCTTGATTAAGCGAGGGAAAGACGCAGACCTTTGCCAAAGCAATCGGCCAATTACAGTTTCTTGTACCATGAGGAAAATCCTGGAATACGCCCTTCGTCCAGAATTAGTTGAAAAATGTTTCTTTGGTTCAATGTAGTTTGGATTCCGTTAGAGCGCCAGTTGTGCGCACGCTCATTAAATATTGACAAAAATGAAGAAGCAGGCTACCCGCGACGAGTCTGCTATTCATATATATTCTATAGATATAACTGGTGCTTTTGACAATATAACACATTCTCAGGCCCTATTTTCTATTCTGGTGTGGTTCTGTCTGTTGTCTATGTTAAAATTTTGGTATGGTCATCTTCAATAAGGTTCAAATGGCAAGGTAGCTTGTCAGAGATTGTTCCTGTCCGAATAGGCAAACCATGCCTTCAGCTACATAGCCTACGCCAAGAATAAATAAGGGTTATTTATTCTTGCCTACGCGGACGACTTGCTCTTATAAGCCTTAGCAGTTCCGCACTCACAAAAAATGTAAATAAGCTGTCGTCGGAACTTCTCAAAATCGGCCTTGAAGTTAACCTGTCAAAATGTGAGTACCTGCATTTCAACCCTTCGTCAAATGGTTCGACTACATCCAAAGCTTCTATCTCTCTTGGATCGTTCATCGTCAAATCAACAGACTCTCTGCGATGGCTCGGCATAACATTCAAATCTTCATTGTCAAAATTTTGCTCTTCGGTTGTTCAAGAAGTCTGTAAACCAATCCGTACCGCTTATGGGCGCATCGTCCCCAACCGGGGGGCGCTATAATCGTAAGGCTTTGGGAAATTTGTACAGCACCTTCTGCGCTCCTTCTATCCTAATTCGTGTTGATATCACTCATGTTTTGCGAAAGAAGGAGATTAAAAAGATGAGATCATGTTATTTTAAATATGCAAAGCACCTGCTCCACTTGTCGAAATTATGCCATAACCATACTTTGACGGAGAAGTTCAAATTCAAGATGCAAGTGTTACCCTTTTGGATGTTTCCTCATCGCTTTAAAAATCATGGACAAGAGCGCCCAACCAGCGCACGACGTTATCCACTGCTTCCTGGCCGAAGTTTGAAAATTAAGTGTCTTTTTCTGTGTGTTTAAGTGTTTTGTTTATTTTCTTTCACTTACTCCGCTTTTTCAAAATCGTGGGTTACAAAGAAAGTACCTTCTTACCTACTTACTTTAATGCGCTTAAAGTACTATGTGCACTAATTGTGCTTTACTTTTCATAAAATGTTTCACAAATAAAAGTTGTGAAAGCGCCATCCCCGAGATGGCGCTTCCAAATAACCCGTTTTCTTGATATCGCTTGTCATGTCACCTTGTCGGCATCTCGGTGAAGACCATTCCGGAGATTGCAATTGCAAGGCGCGGAAAATTCAAAACTCTCGGTCACGTAAGAAAATCAATCATTTCCTAGAGCCGAGTTATAAGGAGTTTCTTGGCTGCTAAAATAAACCGTCTCCGTAGCTGGCAGATTTCACAAATGCTCTCATTGAAACTTCTGGTGTTTGTAGTAACAAGGAAAGGTTTTGATTTCTGGATGTGATGTTATGAAGTAACAAAAATGTACAAGTACACAAACTTACGTGCAGCTCAGTCCAGAGTTTACAGTGAATTCTCGGTTAATACTGATAATAGAACACTATTGTCAATAATACAGATAATTTGGAATACATTGTAACAACGAAGAGATAGGAAGAAATAACTCTTACATTTATCGAAGCTAGTAAAATGGAGGATGGCAGGCAGCAAAACCGCCATACCGAGCTTCTGCCGAAAATATATTGTCTAGAATTCGGCTGATTTCTGCTGTAATATTTTTCTCTAAGGGGTTTTTCTTTAAGGGACCTGGAATGCCCCGCTATTACAGTACAACTGAAGGCGTTAGGCCATTCCAAAAGTACTGCCTCCCACAGACTTATACCGAGCGAAAATGGTTTTGGATACTAGCCCCCCCCCCTTATGTTGAAACGAGTGCTCTGTTATGCTCTAGACTCTTCTCTCTTCTTTTCATGTTTCATAGCTCGATTAGTGTCCTCCATCCATCTCCATCTGCAGAAGTTGCTCTTTCCTTTTTTACTATTGCTTTGTTATTTTTCTCCGTCATTTCTTCCGGAATGTCGCGGTGCAAACCGGTTAATCCCCCCCCCCCCTCAATAATCAAGGTTGGCAACAGAAGCGTCTGGGGGGAGGGGGGCAAGCAACCCCCCCCCATATTTCGGAGGCAAAAAGTGAGGATTACGAAGCCTTTTTTTTTTGTTGTTTATTATTCGTTATCTGTCGACCAGTTTTTGTACCACTTAAAAGCTCGTTTAAAAGTTCCTTAAATATCAAAAACGTGATGAATGTACATGAAGACAAATGTGTCCTGAGCGATCCTGGTGGGAATTGGATGGTATACTATACATGTCATGTGCTTCAGATGATACATTTTTGGGTCCCGGTCCCCTGCCGGATCCGACCTATTAAGTGGACATTTTACAGAGATGCTTAATGTGGGTATGAGCAGGTGCCCTAGGTGTCACATTTCTAGGTCCCGACCGAAGCCGGCGACGGTGGGGAGGTATTTGGGACGTCGTCATTTACTTTCTTGTACGACTTACTAGTAACTCGTGCCGTAGGCAATTGGCTCTTGTTGTGCTAGGAGGTAAACTGATAGTGTTGTGAATCCCGAATGTCGATGGTGTAGACATCTCAAATGCGCAGACTGCTTCGAATGTAACACCATAAAAGCTTTACTGAAGGTCGCATCGGTTCAGTTTCCTGCCATGGAACCGTTTATAAATGCCTCTGTGATTGGTTCACTAGACTGATGACTTCAGTTGTAAAATTTCATCATGCCATATTGAGCATTAAGCCATTGGAATAGTAGTATAGTGTAGGTCGCTACGGAAAATAATTGTAAAATCCCATCTCTTTGTCACAATTTTAAAGAAAAGGCGAAGTATAGTAAAGAAGAGAAAATAAATAGTCGAAATCTTCCAGGTGAAATTTAATATAGCACTTTAAACACTAAGATATCTCGTTCTTTGCAGATGTCCTCGATTCCCCCTCGCCGTCTTTTTCATTTTTTTTTTGAATAATCAAATATTCACAAGATTCCAGAGATCCTGGCGTCTGGCTTTTTCCATGGACCTTATTGTTTTATATTTTTTGGCATGGACTCGCGCCACTAAGATTTCAAAATCGGCAGAGATAATTCATTTATTTTTTATTTTGTCGTCTGCCCGAGAAATCCTATTAAAAGAGCGGAGAACACAAGCTATAAGATGTTTAATGGCGTCTGTTGTTGGATCGATCCTTAAAATACAAGCTAAAAATCCGGGGATAAATGAAATAATTTATTAAACAAAACACCCCAGTCGCACTTGCCGATACATAGTGCTTGCGTGACTTAGACTAACACAAGTGAGAACTACAAAAAATGAAGTCATTTTGACAAGCGTTAAGTAAATGCACAGATGATGGGACCAGACTATGCTGATAGGAAATGGGTTGTGATTATTACTGTCGGTCGCGATATTTTCTCCTCACCACAGTCTTATCCGTTTGTTTGAAGTGTAATCTGTTCGAAATGTAAATTTGTAGAATAGAATAGAATAGAATTTTATTTTTCAAAAGTAGCTGTCCAGCGTTACCGCCAAATTTGATCTTTTCGTTATACAAAATGAGGAATAACAATACTTTGTCACGAAGGAAAAAAAACAAACTAATCGGTTATTCTGATTCAAGTCGTGTCTTTCTTTTCTCTGTTTACTGTTCTATAGAAGTGGGTAAATAAAAAGATTCTTTCATTCGTTCAAACTAATTGTTAAACCCATGCTAAACCAATCACTACTGTAAAGATGCGAAGCAAAATTAAATTACTAAACTGTCATCGGGTTGTAGGATAAGAACATCGCCTAATGTAGTGTTTACACGGACAAGAAATCTCGTCGATTAGAAAGGAATTCCGGATGACTTGAAAGGATCCTGTTCGTGAAGAAGACTAGAAAAAAAAAGTCTAGCGGGGCGAGAATTCCTTTCATTATGAAAGGAATTCTGGTCTACTTGAAAGGAATCTCATTGCCGCGCTGGTGAAAAGACTAAACAAAATTCTAGCTAGCTTTTGATAGCAGCAGTTATCAGTACTGGTGTCATAAATGCCATCAAAACATTTTTTTTGTTGTTGACTGGTGAATTTATTTTTGTCCGACTTTCTCGTTTGAAGAGTTATTTTTTCCCTCTGTGTGTGAACATGATCTTGTCACCAAGACCGGCAACCTTTGCTGCAAAACTCTTGCCGAAAACGTTTATCTCATCTCCAGTTTATCAAATAAACAAGTGCGCAAGCGCTCAGACGTGGAGTGTAAAAGTAAAATGTGTATCTCATTTTATATACAAATAGCCTTAGAACCAAGACATTTCTCATCCCTAATAACCAAACAAGTATTGAAATAACCTAATTTGTAATCATCCCACTTTATATGCTTTAAAAGTAAACAAACCGCCAGTAAATCCATAGAAATTTTGAAGATCAAACACTGAGAATGGTCTGTCAGCCAGTCCCACCCTTTGAACCTCTTTCATTAGCAAGGAAATAACAAGTGCAATAAACCAAATCGTAGCAGCCTAATGCCCCCTTTGTCACAATTCATTAAGAACGGCATATCATCGATCATATGTCAAAACAGTCCAGTTTCCAACTGGTAATTAAAGATTAAAGTATGTCGCGTCGTCTTATTTGTTGCTCTTACACCAAATCACCAAATCCTCATCCGGGGGGGGGGGGGTCGTGACCCATCAAATGCGTATTTAAACCTCTTTTTCCTCAAGTATACCAGCTTAGAGTTTGATTCCGGTCACGGGTCAAAAACTTTTTTAATAGGCAGTTTGGGCCCACTTGCCCATGAACGGGGAGGGTGGGGGTAGTTCAGCTCTCTCCAACCCCTATGATCCAAAAGCTCAAACGAATTTCATTGCCTTATTTCCACTTATTGTCAAGTTAAAAACATTAAAAAATGGGCCAACTGGGCCCAATTGCCCCTAAACCAAGTGGGGATGGGGTTTGGGATCGGCAAAAAGTAAAAAGAGACCCCAATGCTCAAAATCCTACCAAGTTTCAACTTGATACTTGTTGATTCCTGTCACGAGTAACGAACTTTACTCCTGGGCAATGTGGGCCCAGTTGCCCATGAACATGGTGGAGGTGCAACTTTCAAAGTAATTTCCCAGCCCTAGGATCTACATGTACAAGGAATTTCATCTTCCTATGTCCAGTTCTGGTCAAGTTATGAATATAATTCACTGGGCAATCTGGGCCCATTTACCCCTGAACCGGGTTGAGGTGGGGGGGGGGGGGGGGTGGAACCCCGAAAGGCACAACTAGACCCCAATACCCCACTAGTATACCAAGTGTGAACTTGATACCTGTTGATTCCTGTCACGGGTAACGAACTTTACTCCTAGGCAATCTGGGCCCAGTTGCCCATGAACGTGGTGGGTGGGGGAGGTGCAACTTTCAAAGCAATTTCCCAGCCCTAAGATCTATATGTACGACAAACTTCATCGTCCTGTGTCCAGTTCTGGTCAAGTTATGAACATTATTCACTGGGCAATCTGGGCCCATTTGCCCCTGAACCGGGGGTGGGGGGTGGGACCCTCAAAAGGCACAACTAGACCCCAATACCCACTAGTATACCAAGTTTGAACTTGATACTTGCACTGGTTCACGAGTTATGAGCTCCACAAAATACGGTGAAAACCGGAAATCGAAAACCGAAAGCTGCTACAGCGCTCGCTATAGTGTATTGTTCGAAGGAACACTCCACTAAAAATGAGAAAGATGCATCACAGTATGTGATCTGGTACAAGAGGGCCAAAGAAGTTTTGGTGGGAGGAATCATCGGTAAAAGTGGGGATGAGAGCAGAGGATATTAAGTTGACAATATCGTAAGAGGAAATTTTTTACCGTTGGTGATAGAAGGAAGTATCTGGGGAAGGAAAAAGGAAGAAATGGTCAGTACCTTTGCCCCATGTGCGGAGAGAAAGATAGAGATTTTTTCAGTTTTTTCGTTGATTGTGAGGAGCTGTGAGGGCTAAGAAATATATGTTTGAAGTTGAGAAAGGGGACGAGGATTGGTTCATAGGGTTTTAAATAATAAGACTTATGTAATGTGAAGAAGTGCGCTAGGTAGATCGGTGTGGGTAGCCTATAGCATATGGGGAAAGATTTTTGAGGTGGTAGTTTTAGCTAACAAAAAATTTGCGCTTGATTTTGTGTACCACCATGCCAGAAAGTTTTTTTATGTGATTAAACATTACATCATAAACCAACTGGGTTTTGAAATATTTGCTCTTACTTTCCTTCTGTTTCTTCTTTCACAGTTTCACCGGCAAGATGGCATTTTAAACTAAATTGTATACCCCAATCAACAAGACCAAAGGTTTCGATGGGATCCCAAAAATCTAATATTTGATCCAGACAATTGGTTCTTATCTTCGCCAGATTCAGTCTTCGCCAGGCTAATCATCAGAGAGAACCGAGTTCAGATATACCTCTATAAGCCATATCTATTTTGATGATACTGACCGAAACTTCCTGCTTTACTTCTGCCAAATTTCCGGTTTTGCCCGAACTCCGAGCGAACTACTAGTACAGCAAAACAAAAGAAAATTCAGAAACGAATCCAGCGGATCTCTTTATCCCTGTAAAGCACATATGATCAAATTTAAATAAAACTTTGACTTAAAAAAAAATTCCGGTCAAAACCGGATTCCGGACTAATTATATGTCCGGGTAAAAAATTATTGTCATACACAGACTCAGCGTCTCTTCTTACCCCTAAATCTGTCATCTAATCAACTTCAGATAAAACTTTCGCTTTTAACAAACTTTCCGGTTTTGGCCGGATTCCTGGCGAACTTGTTGTCTGGTGAGAAAATGGTTTTCACCATCGTGTTCAGCATGTCTCCTTACCCCTAAGTCAAACATTTAATCAACTTCAAATGACACTTCTACTTTCACGAAACTTTCCGGTTTTTGCCGGATTCCGGACGAACTACTTGTCCGTCAAGAAAATGGTTTTCACCATCGTACTCACATGTCTTCTTACCCATAATCGACTATCACATTAGCTGTTTAAAAATATTTTGTTTGTCCCTTAATTTGAAACCCCTCCCCCACCCTCAAATATAGGGCTACATAGCCCATCTTCGAACTTGACCTGTACTTTGACCCAAAGGATCCTCCCACCAAGTGTCATCAAAATATCTCAATCCCTTCGAGAGTTATCGTGCGGACAGACGGACAGACGGACAACTTTTGTGATGTCATAGGTATCCCTCCACTTACGTTTTGGGATCCCAAAAAGACGCCTATTAAGGTGTGAGTTGTTTTTTTTCAGCTTACTATTTTTGCATGAAGAAAGTTGAAACAGTTAGCTGTTAGCTGATACCAAGTTTGTTATTTTTCCTTTTCCATTTGACTATTCTACGAGGAAGCCAAGGTAGTGAAACATTTAGAGAAGTGTTCTATAAGCATACCTCTACTGTAGGAGCGAAGTCTCAGCATTCCAGTTGTGTTGGCAAAAACCTAACACACGTGGTTCGACTCGCCCATCCGGATCCAATGGAATGCGTTGGCCGTGCTTTGAATTTGATGGCCCGTCACGCACAAGAACTGATTGTTAGCGCTGACGCATCTAACGTTGAAATGCCTCAAATTATGAGAATGTCAAAAAAAGGAATGTGGTAGACAGAGAGTAGAACTTGACAAGCTTTTTCGAACTGACAAGACTCGTTTTATTTATAAAGCACAAGACACAGTAGACACAATCTGTACCTCTATAGGCCATATCTATTTTGACGATACTGACCGAAACTTCCTGCTTTACTTCTGCCAAATTTGCGGTTTCGCCCGAATTCCGAGTGAACTATAGTCCAGCAAAAAAAGAAAATTCAGAAAAAAATCCAGCGTATCTCCTTATCCCTATAAAGAACATCTAGTCAGCATTAAATAAAACTTTGACTTAAAAAAAATGTGGGTACAACCGGATTCCGGACTAATTATATGTCCGGGTAAATAATGATTGTCCTATACAGACTCAGCGTCTCTTCTTACCCCTAAATCTAACATCTAATCAACTTCAGATAAAACTTTGCTTTTGACATATTTTCCGGTTTTGGCCGGATTCCAGGTGAACTAGTTTTCCGGCGAGAAAATGGTTCACCATCGTGATCAGCATGTCTTCTTACCCCATACCCCATCAGATTAGCTGTTTAAAAATATTTTGTTTGTCCCTTAATTTGAACCCCCTCCCCCACTCCCAAATATAGGGCTACAGAGCCCATCTACTAACTCGACCTTACCCTTGACCCAAACAATCCTCACACCAAGTTTCATCAAAATATCTCATTCCCTTCGACAGTTATCGTGCTTACAGACGGACGGACGGACAACTTTTGCGATGTCATAGGTTACACTTACGTTTTGGGATCCCAAAAAGTTACAGGCCGACTCCAGCCATTGTAGCCGCGCACGGATAAAATTGCATAGCCGCACTGTCAGAAGTTTCATAACAGATAACACAAAGATGCGCAGTTTCAACAGACAACACTTGGGATGTACTCTGTTGTGAATCTGAAAACGTTATGCATGAAACGTTATACACAATAAGCATTGCCGAAGAGCCAAAAATCCCGAAAAAGCACCTGCTAATTCTTTTGTTTGTCGTCGTTATATCGGAAAATTCCTGACAATGCTTGCTATGCGTAACATTTAATGCGGAACGTTTTCAAAATCACAACAGACAACACTTGCAGTCGCATAGGTGGCGTACGGTCCTCTAAGAATTTACTTGTGAAGAGTGAATCTAATTCTACAGTGTTCTTCAAAACTGTGCTAACTAAATTTTTTTTGGAAATTTTAAGTTAACTATGAGCGTGTTCCACCCTAGTTACCGTAGTTATACTACGCATGACGTCACGAATTCTGGCTTTTGCCGTCAAGGCTGGAACGATTTTTCTATTTTCCAGAGCATCTCACGCCAGGGGTGAATCCGACCAATCACGTTACAGAGATGCGTAGTTACTACGCTCCTGAGCATGGTAAGCAAATAGTAACTATTAGTTACTATTCCGACAAGGTTGGAACGGCCAGCGTAGTAACTTTTCCTGAACTTTTCGTGAGGATGGAACGGAAATAGTAACTAATAGTAACTATTGTTAGAAGGGTGGAACACGCTCTATACCATTGGAAAGAACATAACTGATTTGGTATTTTTAAATTGTGCCAATTGTTATATGACGACATGAACAGCATCTAACAGGTAGATTAATTTTAACTTTCTGAGTTCCTACTTTCTTCATGCAGTTGTCATACACAAAGCTGGGCCCAAAAATTATGAAAATGTAGTTAGCACAGTTTTGAAGAACACGGTACAATCCGAGGGGTTACTCACTCTCTGGCACCCAGTGTACACTCATTCCCTGCACATCCCGGCAGCTATGCACTTTTATTAAACTTTGTGATTTTTAAACACCGACTATTAAATTGGATGGTACCTTCCGGCACCTCCCGGCACCGCCACCCGGTGTACACGGGTTTGGGGAGTGAGCAACCCCTCGGTACAACTATCATTCAACCATACCGAACTACATGAGGAATACCATTAAGAAAATAAATAAAAGGAACAAGAAAAAAACGAAACATATGCATAAGAAAACCAAACAGAACCGTCAATCTAAATTGTATACTGATTATTCCCACTGTAATCTTCGGTCGCGCAGGCGGGAATGATTACCTTAAATCGCATTGTCCAGCGACAAAGGTGGATGATCCTCCTGTTGTTGTCGCTGGTTTGAGTGATGTTAGTCACACATGGAGCGTGTTCCACCCTCCTACAAATTGTAACTGTTAGTTACTATTTCCGTTGCAGCTCACCGAAAGTTACTACGCTGAGCGTTCCAACCTTCTTGAAATAGTAACTATTTGCTTACCACGCTCGGGAGCGTAGTAACCTCGGTAGTAACTACGGATCTCTATACCATGATTGGTTGGATTCGCCCGTGGTATGATATTCTGCTGGAAAATAGAAAAATCGTTCCAGCCTTAACGGCAAAAAGCCAGAATTCGTGACGTCATGCATAGTAACTACGGTAAGTAGGATGAAGCACGCTCATGATGTAGGGACTGGCTTATTTCCAGGGTTTGGCTTCCCACTCCTTGTCAAGCTTGGGTTTGAATGAGTCCGCTGTCTTTGCACTGACTGTGTCCTATGACAGGCTATTCCAGTTTTGCACCATTCTAGTTGAGAAGAAGTGGTGATTGCAGAGGCTGTGGCAGGAATGAAAGATCCGGGCCTGGAGATCTTCCACTGCGGTGACAGGTTCGGAGACTGTAAATTCGTTAACTAAATAGACACAGAAACGCAATTTCAAATAACGGAATAAAGATGAACGAATGTTTCTGATTTAAACTGGGCAAATTATGAAGAAATTTGTTTTTCAAAATAAGGGTGAGGAAGAGCACCTGAAGGAAGACGTTGTAATATAGCTAGATATATTTCCGACAAAACCGACGCTTTTTTGCAACTGTGGTTGTTTCTTCCTAATTCGAAGGGCCAGAAAGGACGACAAATGACACGTCAGCTTTACGTACTTCGTTTTCCCTTAGTAATAGTGCTCATTTTCCAGCATCGGTCCGCTTAGCTGCAAGGATGGAGAATGCATTCAAGGATCCCAAATATGTAGCGACAAACCTGGTTGCAACGATACGTTAGATGGACCCTGTTGCACAGGTTAGTGGATCAAGGCCTTTCCTACCCCACCCCAACCCCCTCTCCGCTTGACCTTAAAAATGTCCTCGGCTCGAGGTCCGGTGTTCGCTCTTCCTGATGCAGCTGCGAAAAGAAACCAAGATTTTGAGCGTGTTCCACACTTCTAACAATAGTAACTATTTTCGTTCCAGCCTTCTGAAAAGTTACGCTGATCGTTCCAACCTTCTCGAAATAGTAACTAATAACAACTATTGCTTACCACGCTCGGGAGCGCAATAACCGTTGTAACTACGATCTCTGTAACGTGATCGGCCCAGTTAGCGAGTGGTGTGATATTTTGCCGAAAACAGGAAAATTTGTTTCAGCTCTGCCGCCGGGGATCGACTAAAACCAGGAAGGGAAGGGAACGTAAGAAAAGCAGGAAGGCATACTAAAACCAGGAAGGGCATACTAAAACGAGGAAGGGCATCCTAAAACCAGGAAGGCTGTCGCCAAAATTTGCGGCAACGTTCCCTTCCTCTATTTAGTATTATTCGAGGGGTCGGCAACTTTTCAAATTAGAAGTTCACCATCCCTTCCTCGTTTTAGTATCCTGACATGGGTAGGAATTAAGTTCAGTGACGGGTCGGTAACTATACAAATTGTGATTCACCTTTTCGTTTCTCGTTCTGACGGTAGGCGACTAACCAGGAAGGGCATACTAAAACGAGGAAGGTATGGTGAACTTTGAATTTGAAAAGTTGCCGACCCCTCAAATAATACTGAATAGAGGAAGGGAACGGTGCGGCAAATTCTGGCGACAGCCTTCCTCGTTGTAGTATGCCCTTCCTGCTTTTCTCGCGTTCCCTTCCCTTCCTGGTTTTAGTCGATCCCCTGCCGCCGAACATCCAGGAACCGTGACGTCATGCGTAGTAACATAGATAAGTAGGGTGGCACACCACCTTAGAGCTGTCTTGCTAAACTGTGACATTTAACATTATGAGCGTCCTTAGGCGTATTTCCCGGTGACTCCCGTAATGGAGTTCGTGCGTTTCTGTTTGTCCCAGAGACTCACTCCTCGTATTCATGCGAGTCCCCATGGACGGGATTCTCGAATTATCGTCAAAAGTGGACTCCCTTTCAGATTCGGTGGGAAGTCGATTTGGGGAGTTGCTAGTGTTGTTGGTTTTTGAAAACCATATATTAGAGACTCACTCCCCATATTTTCGGGAGTCTCTACTGACGATGAATTCTCCGATTACCGTAACCATCATCAAAAGGGAACTCACTTTCAGATGTGGTGAGGAGTCGATTTGGGGAGTCGCTGTTGTTGTTGCTTTTTCAAAACTAGATATTAAGGATGGTTAAAAATAATTTCTGAGATCAATATTGAGTTTAGTTATGGGATAATATAAGACCGATTTTGAGAAAAAAAAGGTATTCTCATTATTAAAACTGTATTTATAAAAAATACGAACGTAAAATCATATCAAATAAGTCAGAATAAACAATTGCATATACGGTGGACCATGACATGTACAAGGTGGTTGCGTCACCTAAATAAATTTTCTTCCGTACTTTGTAGATAAATATTCTTTGAGCCCAAGCTGACTTAGAAACATTTATTCAAACAATGTTTACAACGGATACGTCAGAAGAATCATAGCTGACCTATCCGTTGTAAACATTGTTTGAATAAAAATTTTCTTCGAAACAAAGCTCGTGGAGGCCACTCCGCACAGCCTTGCTGTTTTCCGTGTTTGGCGGATACCGAGAATGTTCGTACTATGACCCTTTCAAGCATTACCTTCCGCGAAAAGATAGTACTTAAAAAGGTTTTGTTTTATTTATTTTATGACCTTTTAAGTGTTTTACGAAAAGAAACTCAAAATGCTCGTAACATAAATATCCTCCAACATTCAAAACAAGGATGCGTATCTATGCGTTAAATGTTATTACGACTCCTCTCGGTGTATAACCGAATAAAAAGACAACTCTGAGAGTTATCCAACCGTTCTGGAAGACGCTCCAGTCTCCTGGAAAAAAGTCGTGTTCTTGGAAACCAGTTTTTCTACAACTTGTTTCCCCGGGAGACGTATGGTTGAATAACTTCCCCGGTTTTCGGGAAGATCGTTACCATACTGCGACTTACGCTAAGTGCACCATGGGAGGCGAAAGCATTAAAATGGATATGGAGTTGAAAACATTCGAAGCAGATTTTCCTGATAATCGGCGGTAGGTACGCCACATGTTCATTAGAAAGCGCAATATTAAATATTGATTAACGCAATGTTTATGTGACATTTGAAGAAAAATTAATATGTACCAGGACAAAAAATTCGGCGCTTTGCCGCATTTGCATGTCAAGCAAGGTAAGCATCTGGCTTTCAGAAGGAGACTTGCGGGTCTTTTGATGTCATTTGCTTCCGAGGGGTTGCCCACTCTTGATTTTAGTGTCAGCAAGTGTGCGGTGCCCCAGTTGCCGCTTCTTAGGAAATTAAAATAAGTATGTCAGAAGTGTTTGAAAGATGAATCGCCTAATTTATGATGCTGATTTCGGTCAGTGTACTGCAGTCGGCGGGGAGTGGGTAGCCCCTCTGTCGCTTCCAGATTCTCAAATCTCAAGGATTCAAGTCCTGACCATGCCAAAATATTTTGCTTTAAACTTCGCGGTAATAAGAAGAAGACCTAAGGTTTCGATGGGATCCCAAAAATCTAATGTTTGATCCTGACAACTGGGTCTTGTCTTCGCCAAATCCAGTCTTCGCAAAGGCTAATCATTAGAGAAAACCAAGTTTAGATATACCTCTATAAGCCATATCTATTTTGACGATACTGACCGAAACTTCCTGCTTTACTTCTGACAAATTTCCGGTTTCGTCCGAATTTCGAGCGGACTACTTGTCCAGCAAAAAACGAAAATTCAGAATCGAATTGAGCTTACGGTATCTCCTTATCCCTATAAAGAACAGCTAATCAATTTCAAATAAAACTTTAGCTTCTAAAAAAATAACGATTACAACCGGATTCCGGACGAATTATATGTCCGGTTGAAAAAATGATTGTCATAAACAGGCTCAAAGTCTGTTCTTACCCCTAACATCTATTCAACTTCAAGTAAAACTTATTACTTATTTTTAACAAATTTTCCAGTTTTGGCCGGATTCCGGGCTAATTAGTTGTCCGGGTAGGAAATGCTTTTCACACAAGTGTTCAGCATGTTTGCTTACCCGTAAATCAAACTTTTAATCAACTTCAAATCAAGCTTTACTTTTAACCAACTTTCCGTTTTTGCCGGATTCCAGACAAACTACTAGTCCGGCGAGAAAATGGTTCATCATCGTGTTCATCATGTCTTCTTACCCCTAAATCGAACATTCACTCGACTTCAAATGAAACTTTTACTTTTTACCAACTTTCCGTTTTTTTGCCGGATTCCGGGCGAACTGCTTGTCGGACGAGAAAATGTTTTTCATATTCGTGTACAGCATGTCTTCTTACCCCATAATCGACTATCGCATTAGCTGTTCAAAAATATTTGGTTTGCCTCTTAATCTGAATCCCCTCCCCCACCCCTAAATGTAGGGCTACAGAGCCCATCTACGAACCTGACCTTACCCTTGACCCAAACAGTCTTCACACCAAGTTTCATCAAAATATCTCATTCCCTTCGAGAGTTATCGTGCTAACAGACGGACGGACGGAAAGACGGACAACTTTTACGATGTCAGAGGTGTCCCTCCACTTACGTTTTGGGATCCCAAAAACTGACTTCGACTCCCGCCGGGCATGAAACAAATCATATGTAGCTTTTTTTTTAAATTTGATTTTACAAATGTTTTTATTTCTGTTTTATTGTTGTGCTGATAGCCATTTTGACAGTGCCTAGCAGTGTACGTTCGGAATCGAACCACTAGATGATCCCTTGGTCGTACCAATCCCTATCCATAATCTGGATTAGAGACATGAACGTGAGTGATGTAGACATCGCAAATTCAAGAACTTTCGAACAAACTCCTTAAAGAGTTATATAAGAAGAATGTGGTTTAAGAGGATCTCGGAAGAAATGATTTCTAGTCCTGCATTTCCTTGAGAGCATAATTGAAATTGACATTAATTTTATCTCAGTAATATAGATTTTATTTTAGTATGTTAATGAGCCAAATGGACAAGTGCACAGCGGAGTAAAAGAAAGAAAGGAGAAACAAGCACACAGAGAAAAGTAAAAATATGAACACAGAAAATTGTAGCCTAAGAGAATGGTGAAAAACATCACATAGGCTATAAACTGAACGACCTGATTTGCATAACAGAGAAAGACGCTGACGATCCCTCTAGTGACCGAGTTTCGTCTTGAACGCCGAACTTATGGATTAATTTATGGTTGCGACAGGAACGAGGGTAATAGGCCTCATAAACGTTCGGCATGTGGTGGCGTTGGAACTCTGCCAAGAAGAAAACCTGCAGTCTCCAGGATCTGCAGTTTCGGACCAATCAAGATCACACATTTTTTGGCCGACGAGGTTCATTATTGTTCATTCGTTCCTTTCATTTCGGCCTGAAATTCAGCTCGAGCATGTTCGTGAATGAACCGTTAATGAGACCAGATTATGTTCCTATAATATTATATCATAAATACTAAAATTGGGGATCACCCTATATTAATTTTGAAGGACAAAATTTTGCTTTTAAATAAAAATGGGTATTTATTTGATATTGTTTTATCTTTTAGTTGGAGCAATTGCCACAACGTGCCAAGACAATGAATTTGACTGTGGCGGGGGCTTGTGTGTTGATGCCGCCAAAGTATGCGACGGCAACAATGACTGCGGCAATTGGTCCGACGAGCCAGCTGGCAGATGCAACACCAACGAGTGCTCAGTCAGCAATGGTGGCTGCCAGCACGACTGCGTGGATATGCCGGTTGGGTACAAGTGTACCTGCCATTCTGGCTACGAGCTACATGGCAATAGCAGCTGTGAAGGTGAGGTTCCCAGTATTTCATCTCTTGGCCGAACGAAAGCTTGTAAAGTTTTTGCAGCCAGACCGGAGATGAGCGGATTTGAATTCGAATCCAGGATTCGTCTTTTTGGCCTGATTCGAATCCGGGTTCGAATCTTCTGCTTGCCGAGCTTGATTCGGATTCGGATTCCATACCCTGAATCACGAATTCTCTCTAATTTCTAATATTTTTCCCAGCTTTTACACACTGTGCAGGTATTATGCTGAACGAGCCCTAAAATCATTCCTGATTCCCGAGGGGTAACCCATACTATAACAAGCACACATGAAAATCGAGAAATATGGTCTACATCGTCCAAGTAACTCTCTCGTTTGTCTTTGGCATCGGTGCTTTTTTGTCACCTCTGTTTTTAAACTATAACAGATATATGTAACCTACATGCTTCGATTTTTTTTAAAGGTCGGATTCGATTCAGATTCGAATCCTCTGCATGAAATGGTGAATTCGGAATCGGATTCGTACTTAGCCCTGTATCCGGATTCGAATTCTTTCTTGACCGGATCGCCCATCTCTAAGCCAGACATGCACGAAATGAAAAGTCGCGTTGTCCCCCTCCCCCCCCCCCCCACACACACAGACCCCCCTTACATAAACATCCATTATTCAGAGATAAGTGATTGGTGTTGGAGTAAGACAAGGCCTCATGGGGGTTTTCTGTCAGCATCTGTGCTGTTGATGGGGTTCTCTAAAGCTAGCTGCCAAAGTCAGCTTTAAAAAGGGCCATTGAAAAAAAAACGTGTGGCAAGATATAGTTGTGTTTTTGCATATACCATGGTATCTGATACCACGGTCTGAAGTGGTTTTTGCAGTTATCGTGGTATCTGATACCACGGTCAAAAGGCGTTTTTGCAGTTATCGTGGTATCTGATAGATAAGATAAGACAAGATTTATTTCCGTAAGAGCACAAAGGGCCATGGAAACAACAAAACAACCCCAAAACGAAACCATAAAGCCCCCTTCACACTGACTTAAGAAGCTTAAGTGAACCATTCACACTGGCCAACTTAAGAATCTTAAGTAAAAACACCAATCAATTAACTGAGAGCTCTCTGTTGACCGCGGTATCGAACGTTCCTAAAGACTCCTGTATCAACCCGTACAAGAAACGGCAGAAGGCATGCCCATTTGGAGCATTTTTACAGAAAATGAAAGAAAACGATCAGACTAAACAAAACAAAACCTAAATGCTGAGCCCTTGACTTTGCTACCAATGAAATACAAAACAATACTGTTAAACCTTCTGTTCAAAACATTTGTGTCTCCACGCTCAGTTACCATCCCTCCTGTGACCCAGGACAACTTTTGTAAACACTTGAAATCCTTCGAGAGTGATTGAATCTCTTAAGATCAAAGGGACGTTCAATTTTCCGTAGTCGGTGTCAAGAGACAAACTCGATTCGAAAAATGAAATTGTCGTACGAAATACCAGTTTTTTTGTAAATGGGAGGGGGGGGGGGGGGTTGTACATCAGGGTTGAAATTGCTGACGAACTTGGCTGCTCTTTGAAGTTCGCTATTTTTCTTAACTAGTCTGAATACCGATTTAAATGAACTACCGAAATGGTTCTTTTTCGTACACTTGGCAGTATCCTAGACTATTTGTATTTCAAAACTGTCCAATGTACCAAACTGTCAGATTTTCAGTAATTAGGGTCACTGTTTGGTTTTGCTTAGTACTCCTAAAGTGGCAGTGCTATTTCTTAACGATAAAAAGTAGAATATGATAATCATTTCTAATGATTTCGTTTCCGAGCGTCTAGAACACATGTTGAATATTTTAATTGAAAATCTTCACCGTTCAGACCACTTTAGTCTTAAAGAGGTTTTAGTTGATCACGGGTTTTCAGAAAAAGCAGCATACTTGCCAACTGAAACTGCTAGAAAACTTTCTCCCTTCTAGTCATTTCGAGAAGCACTTCCAAATTATTCCTCTACAGAGCGCTTCGGGGAGGGGTTCACTCAATGCGTAATGAAGGAAAAAAGCCAAGGGCTTCGGCGGGATCGCTTTCCTTTCTGTACGGCAGTCTGATGGAGCCCTCTACTGACCCTCAGAACCTGAAGTTTGTCCGACTCCCTAAATGCCTTCTGTTCCTAAGTTTCGAGGCTGTAATGGATCTCCGCGGATTCTGTTGAGAAAAAAAGTACAAAGGTTAAGTCATTTACAATACAAATAAAGAAGTTTTCTATTCTTAGTACATAAGACAATAGATTACAGATACAAATTAAAATACAATAATGTCGACGATATAAAATTTGGAATAACCAATTTTAAACAAAATTTTTTGAACAACCCAATTTCGCCAAAAACAAACGATCTCAACCCATTTTACCCTTTTTAATGCTGTGGAACAGCAGGTTCTTCGAAACCCCGCCTTCTTTTTCTAAATTCTTTGTCGAAAGACAAAAAGACATTTTGCTCAGTCCCTGAATGAACATGGCAGAATACTGGCGTGTCATTTCGTGGTTTTAGCTGGGAAAAGAAAAAGGGAAGGCCTTTCTGTCTTTCTCATGTGGCATTTGTAACCACTCGTACGTAATTGATTGGAGAGCCTGAGTGGTATCGGGGGAATATCAGCGAAACGTATCCGCGGAAGGAAAACGAAAGGTTAAGGTTTTCCATTATTTGTGAACCAGGTAGACTAGACGTTTACTGAAAAGCTAGATTGTCTGCATTGCGGCGAAACTCTCTTATATTTGCCGGTGGCATCAAATGTCTCTGTGTCTCCTGACCTTCGGTTGTCCAGGAAGCTGGTTCGTCCTGTCATCTTGGCTGTTCGCAAATGCTAGTGAATGCCAAATATGCAGCCCAGGGCATGCCTTGCCTACGGTGTACCTCGTCCGCCAATACGTTTTGTGTGGTTCTCCTGCTCATCAACAGTGTGAACTAACAAACGACTATTCGACGCAAAAACGTCCCTGTTGAATCAACGAAGGTGAATCTCCGCCAAAATGCTTTGTTTGAAAAATATGTCGATTACGACACAAGTTGACAAGTGGAGTGGAAGACCTTCAGTTGTTGATCGATCTACCAACAGTGTTGGCCAGAGAAATTTCTGTTGGTCGCTAGAACATACTGTTGTTCAACAGTGGCTCAGTGTATGTATGTATGTATGTATTGTACATGGAAAGCCCAACGGGCCATGGTACAAAAAAAAATATGCAAATCGAATGCAAATGCATAACTACATATCAACACACTTTCTGAAGACAAAACAAAGAAAACTAACTACATAATTAAAACACTTCAAAAGAACAAAGACTGCTAAAACCTCTAAAAAAAACGACTAATACCGGGTTTGACGAGGACGTTCCTGGACGTTCTTTGATGGTGGATGGATAGATAGATAGACATATATTTTTATTTATCCAACTCGCAGCGCCGACATGGCACTAAATAGCCTTCTAGTCTAGTGGAACTGTCAACGGATGTCGGTATTCTAGAGGCGATTTCTGATGAAAATGCGCAGCATGTTTAGCTTTATCCGTGACATATCGCAATACAAAATACTTCATTTAGCTGTGCTTCAGAACGGGATAATCTTAAGAAGTAATATCCAGTAGCTTACACGGTTGGTATAGTAGCATTAGTTACTGCTATATGCTACTAAACTTCATATAGCTACTTTTCGACTATTTTTGGGGGATACTTAGGACTCCGAGTGTGAGAAAAGGGAACGGCCCAATCTTCGGTACTGAGGCAGAAAAGGGGACAATTAAAACAACGAATCTTGACCAGTGGGTCTCTTAACATACAACAAAGAAGATGCAAAGCTTCAATCAATCAATCATTTATTTCCAAATATCTCTTAAAAGTGATAACATAGGATTGTCAATATAAGAGCAAGGTATAATACCCTTGCAAATCAATACACGTACCAATCAAGCTCACTATATATGTATACAATTCGAGTCTATTGTAACTGTGAGCGTGTTCCATCCTACTTACCGTAGTTACTACGCATGACGTCACGAATTCTGTTTTTGTGCCGTCAAGGCTGGAACGATTTTTCTATTTTCCAGCAGGATCTCACGCCAGGGGCGGATCCGACCAATCAGGTTACAGAGATGCTTAGTTACTACGCTTACTACGCTCCCGAGTATGGTAAGCAAATAGTAACTATTAGTTACTATTCCGACAAGGTTGGAACGGTCAGCGTAGTAACTTTTCGTGAGGATGGAACGGAAATAGTAACTAATAGTAACTATTGTTAGAAGGGTGGAACACGCTCTGTGTGACATGTTTGCATAAAGGGGAAATCACGATGGAGATTGGAAAAATACGCAATTGTGATGCTTTAGTTCTATTTGTTCATTTCTTGCTGCGAGACCTGCAGGCACTGTTTCTGAAGAAATCGAATTGTGTTCCTCGTTAAGTTTATGCCTAAGGGGACTTTGAAAATCCACGTCTCGCAGACACTCTTCACGTCACTTAACTTCAGAAAAAGGAGTTTGAAAGGTTAAAGTCGTTCAGTGCTCGTTTGGAGCTCTTTTGAACCTCAGAGAGGGGGGATAGCTCAGGGGCATCAAAGGATGACGAGGTAGAATTAGATGATCGGAAATTTACGCTGGATTGATTTGAAAGTCTTAGAAATATTCCGAAAACCTTTTATAATAAAAATAATAGATTTATTGCCCATCATAATGCACAAACGTACAAAAAGACGAAGTACTTAAATGAGGAAGAAGAAAAAACCAAGAAAGAAAGAAATAAAAGAGAAGAACATTACTGTCAACAGAAATTATAGAAGGAACACCAAGTTTTTTCAAAAATACCATTACTTTCCACCCGAAATTAGCGATTTTCTTGTTAGCGCTTGTCGACACTAACCAGCCTTCCTGCTCTCCGACGCGGCGGGTGGGAGCAAAACGTTTGAAAACTGAACACGCCGTGGTTAGAACGATGGAAAACTAACGTAAATAAAAGAAGTAAAAAACAGAATATTCTCATATCCTTATGTTTGAAAGAGTTGTCAGTGGACATTAAAGACTCCGACAAACTTTGCTTTGTGTGAAAGGCAAAACTCGGCATGGCCGAAAAAGCGCTAAAATTCGTAGGCAGAAAACGAAACAATGGAGAAAGGTGAGGATTTTTATGGCACTTGAGCTTACTCAAGTGCCATATAGCGATTGTAATTTCTGTCCGTCAGTCGGTCTGTCGGTCCCGGTTTTGCTAGTTCAGGCACTTCCAGATAAGCTAGGACGATGAAACTTGGCAGGCATATCAGGAACTGGACCAGATTAAATTAGAAATTGTCGCTTCCTCGATCCGACCATCTGGAGGGGAGTGGAGGGAGGGGGAATCCGGAAAAAATAGGAAAAATGAGATATTTTTAGCTTACGAACGGGTGATCGGATCTTAATGAAACTTGATATATGGAAGGACTTCGTGTCTCAGACCCTCCATTTTAAATCCGGACCGGATCCGGTGACACTGGGGGGAGTAGGAGGGGGAAACCGGAAATCTTGGAAAACACTTAGAGTGGAGGGATCCGGATGAAACTTGGTGGAAAGTACAAGCAAAAGTCCTAGATACGTGACTGATATAACCGGAACGGATCCGCTCACTTTGGGGGAGTTGGGGGGGGGAGAAGTCCGAATTTGTAGTGATCCCGCGAGTTCCGTGCTTCCTGATGTGCTGGGACGATGGAAATTTACAGGTATGTCTGGGACCCGACCAAATTAAATAGGAAATCGTCAATTCCCCGATTCGACCATCTGGGGGGGGGGGAGTGGAGGGAGGGTGAAGCCAAAATTTGAGGTATTTTTAGCTTGCGAACGGGTGATCGGATCTTGATGAAAATTGATATTTAGGATGATCTCGTGTCTCAGACATCTCACTTTAAATCCGGGCCGGATCCGATGACACTGGGGGGAGTTGGAGGAGGGAACCGGAAATTTTGAGAAACGCTTAAAGTGGAGGGATCGGGATGAAACTTGGTGGGAAAAACAAGCACAGGTCGTAGACACGTCATTGACATAACCGGACCGGATCAGGGCACTGTGGGGGAGTTGGGGTTGGGGTCCGGATTTCTAGCGATCCCGCGAGTTCGGCATACTTCCTGATGTCCTAGGGTGATGAAACTTGGCTGGTATGTCAGGGATCCGAACGGATTGACTTGAGAACAGCCGTTTCCCCGACCCGACCATCGTGGGGGGAGTGGGTAGATGGGGAGTCCGGAATCTAGTGGCGTGCATAACTTTTGAACGGGTGATCGGATTTGAATGAAACTTGTCTGGTGAGCTATCGCCTCGGACGTTCAGTGTCAGGTCCGGGTCGGGTCCGATACCTGTGGGGTTGGGGGGGGGGGGATGGAAAACTCAAGAAACTCTAAAAGCAGAGGGATTGGGACAAAACCTAATGGATGGAACAAGCATTAGGCCTAGATGAAGTTGACGGAGCCCGATGGTTTCGGGGCTCTGTGGGGGGAGTTGAAGGGGGTTTCCTGGAATTCCGGTAGTCGTGAGTTAGAATAGTTCCAGATGTAAAACGACAACGAAACTTTGCAGGCATATTAGCGACCCGAATTATCTTGACTTAAGAACCTGACACAACATACCCCCGGAAACTTCCTTTCCTAGATCCGAGCATTTTTTGGGGAGCAAGAGAAGAGAAATATGGAAATTGACTTCTATAAATTGCGAACGAGTGGTCTGATTTGAGTGAAACTTCATGGGTGATACGAATCGATGGCCTCGACATGTAAAACATGCGTTCGAACCATATGCGACCACGATTAGGGGAATTGGGGGTGGGGGGACTTTTGACATGCACAAAAACCAAACGGATGGACCGAATGAGATGCAATTCGACAGTGCCGAGTTTATGCGGCCTAGATTTGTTATTTGGCGTCCGGGCCGGATTCGGCCAAGGTAGGGGGGGGGGGGGTATTGGAAACTTGCAGATAGGCTATGCTCCAATTTCAGTCAAACTTGATGGACAGGAACAGGGAATTAAGAGATTGGGCCAGAACCGGCTCCGACAACGTTGGTGGGAGGGGGGGGGGTACCGGAACTTTCCAAAAATGCTCAGATTCGAGTGAAACTTGATCGATGGTATAAACGAAGATGCTTTAGGTGGTCGATTTTTTTTTATTCCCAACCAGATTCGGCCACGGTAGGTGGAGATAGAGTGAGTACCGGAAATCGTGTAGCACGTCTAGGGATCAAACAAATGGATTTATTGGGATGAAAGTTTGAACACTCATGTGCATTTGCTACAGACAATCGAGACGATGCCGGAACTGCTCAGAAATGAGTGAAACTAAATATCCTATTTCTTTTTCCGAACCGCATTTTTGATGGCGGGTGCATTTTGTGACGTTCTCATCTACTTTCTTGTACAGCCTACTCGTACAAGTGCCATATGAGCTCGTAGCTCTTGTTGAAGCTTATAATTCCACAAGGTAGCTAGGTATACCATACAAGGCAGAATAAGCAAGAGGGGTCCTTTAAAAAGAAAACCACACACACTGACAGAATTTACACTGATTAAAGCATCTGCTGAGCTTAAGGCTGCGCTAAAAGTGCTCTCGTCTTTCCCGAATAACAGAAAGAGGTCTTGCTACTCCATACTTGGAAGACAATCTGCTATTACTTGTCCAAGGTGGATTTATGGATGTCTTTCATATCTGAGCATGAAAACAGCTTCCAAAGGGAGCTATACAAAATGGACAATAAATGTACCAAAAGTTCAAGAAACTGGATCAGACGTACTTAAAGAAAGCAAAAGAAGTAGGTCTTATTCAGGAAAATACCACCTGCCGCCAGTGTAAACATGTAGAGAAGTACAAAATGTACTCTTGGCAAGTAACAACTTCCGACGTGACGTGAGGACTTGTAGTTTACTTTGCACTTTATTGCTCATTCGGCTCACACACACTTGGCTGCATTAAGAACCGGATCTCCCAAACTTTCAATTTCACTCAGTCTAGTTACTAAATCATTTTCTACTTCCCGTTCTTCTTCTAAACGGATCTCGGAAATAGCAGTTACACCAAGCAATTAGAAAGCGTACACGGCTTTTTGCTGACACAGGAACAACTGTTTTATCTGCTGGTCGGTGGTCATATTTGGAGTCTCAGAAGATGCACAAAGGGAAAAAAAGGCCTGCTTTCCAGACATAAATCCTTCGATGAAATATGGTACTGTGGGAAAGCACACAATTATGCCAGATGGCAAGGACTTGGACACACGAACATGCCATAAACTGCTTTCTAATTTCGCGAAAGGCGAACGTTTCAAGGAGAGCAAGCTAAAGGGATTGGCCAGAATAATTCTTTTCCTTGTGTCACTTTTGTTCCTGTTGTGACAATCTGTGCAGTAAAGAGAAATGCTTTAGGGCAGTAGTAACCTCTGATCCAAGTAGGAAATAGATTCCCGAGTAGCGTACCTACAGCTTCATCAAGTGGTTCACACTGAATCCGAGAAAAAATAGCGAACGCAATGCAAATAGTTAGGAAATTAGAAACTAACTGCAGTTTCTACTGCAAGCACTTAAGGATTTTCCCTAAACACACCGTTTAAATGTAAACACGTAACGGCGGCTTGCTAGCCGCTCTCCACATTTTGTGGTTCTAACGTTTGTTTCTCGTTCGTGAAGATTAAATCTCAATGAGATCGAATTAGGTTTTCGACTGGACCTTGTGGACTAACTGCCCTTTTTGGGATCCCAAAACGTAAGTGGAGGGATACCTATGACATCGCAAAAGTTGTCCGTCTGTCAGCACGATAACGTAGATGGGCTCTGTAGCCCTGCATTTAGGGGTTGGGGAGGGGGGTTAAAATTAAGGGGCAAATAAAATATTTTTAAACAGCTAATGTGATAGTTGACTGTGGGATAAGAAGACATGCTGATCACGATGATGAAAACCATTTTCTCGCCGGACAAGTAGTTCGTCCGGAGTAGGGCAAAAACCGGAAAATTGGTTAAAATTAAAAGTTTTATTTGAAGTTGATTAGATGTTCTATTATGGGGCAAGAAGACATGGTGAAGACGATGACGAAAACCATTTTCTCGCCGGACAACTCGTTGCCCTGGAATCCGGCCAAACCGGAAATTTTGTTATAAGCAAAAGTTTTATTTGAAGTTGGTTAGATGACAGATTTAGGGCTAAGAAAAGACGCTGAGTCAGGTTATGACAATCATTTTTTACCCGGACATATAATTCGTTCGGAATTCGGTTGAAACCGGAAATATCCGTTAGATGTATTAGATATTATTTATAGGGATAAGCAGATACGCTGAATTCGCTTCTGAACTGTTCTTTTTTGGGATCCCAAAACGTAAGTGGAGGGATACCTGTGACATCGCAAAAGTTGTCCGTCTGTCTGTCCGTCTGTAAGCACGATAACTCTCTAAGGGAATGAGATATTTTGATGAAACTTGGTGTGAGGGTTCGTTGGGTCGTCGGACCAGTCAAGTTCGTAGATGGGCTTTGTAGCTCTACATTTAGGGGTGGGGGAGGGGATTCAAATTAAGGACAAACAAAATATTTTTAAACAGCTAATGTGATAGTCGATTATGGGGTAAGAAGACATGCTGAACACGATGGTGAAAACCATTTTGTCATCGGACAAGTATTTCGCCCAGAATCCGGCCCAAACCGGAAAGTTTGTTGAAAGTAAAAGTTTTATTTGAAATTGGTTAGGTGTTCGATTTAGGGGTAGGAAGACATGCTGAAGACGATGGTGAAAACTATTTTCTCCACGGACAAGTATTTCGCCCGGAATCCGGCCCAAACCGGAAAGTTTGTTGAAAGTAAAAGTTTTATTTGAAGTTGATTAAATGTTCGATTTAGAGGTAAGAAGACATGCTGAAGACGATGGTGAAAACTATTTTCTCGATGGACAAGTATTTCGACCGGAATCCGGCCCAAACCGGAAAGTTTGTCAAAATTATAAGTTTTATTTGGAGTTGATTAGATGTTCGATTTAGGGCAAGAAGACATGCTGAACACTTATGTGAAAACAAGTTTCTACCCGGACATGTAGTTCGTCCGGAATCTGGCCAAAACCGGAAAACTGTTGGAAGTCATAGTTTTATTCCTAGTTGATTAGATAAGCGATTTAGGGGTAAGAAGAGATGCTGAGTCCCTGTATGACAATCGTATTTTACCCGGACATATATTTCGACCGGAATCCGGCTGGAATCGGAAAATTTGTTATAAGCTAAAGTTTTATTTGAAGTTGATTAGATGTTCATTACTGGGAAAAGAAGATACCCTGATTTCGTCTTTGAGCTTTCTTTTTTCGCCGGACAAGTAGTTCTGGAGTTCGGCCGGAACCAGGAAATTGGCAGAAGTGGCAGGAAGTTTTCGTCAAAACAGATATGACTTATAGGGGTAATCACACATGCTGAATCCAGATCTGAACTTGGTTTTCTCAGGTGATTAGCTATTTGGCCTTAATCTGTTTCTGAATCGTAATTGTAAAAATGTTCAAGGAGTCTGGCGAAGACTGGATCTGGCTAAGACAAGACCCAGTTGTCTGGATCAGATATTGAATTTTTGGGATCCCATCGAATCCTTTGGTCTTGATTATGCTGGGCATGTAGTTCTCTCGGAATTCGGCCGAGACCGGAAATTTGGCAGAAGTAAAGGAGGAAGTCTGGGTCGGTATCGTCAAAATAGATATGGCTTATAGAGGTATATCAGAACTTGGTTTTCTCAGATGATTAGCGTGGCGAAGACTGGATCTGGCGAAGACAAGACCCAATTTGTCTGGATCAAATATTAGATGTCTGGGATCCCATCGAAACCTTAGGTCTTGTTTCAAATCTTGGCAAGAGATGTTCTAGCGGACTTCTGGTGGGCAAGGACTTGCCTTTACTTGGTCCCTAAAAATAGGTGTCAAGCCTAGTAGTGCCGCTTGATTTGACATTTCACACAGATGCGCTGATGAGAAAGTCTTTGTTTACAGATTATCCCGCCGAAGCAATTTTTGACATTATACCCTCCCCCCCCCCCCCTCACTGGGACTGCGGCTTTAACTATCTGAGGCGTATCCGAGATCGGAGACGTAAATAATGGATTAGAAAGCAACGTGATGTCGTGTCTCGGCGGATTTCCTCTTGGCATTTCACGGACAGGAGAGAGATGAACTACAAGAGGTCGTGGAAAATGAAAAGCTGAGGCTTTCCTGATACAGATATTAGACAGTTTACTTTTCCTCGGAAAGAAAACGGTACTGAGGAAAACAAGGTTGGAGTTATCGACGAGGGAATCCTGTGGGACATGTATGGTGACTTAAACTTATCGCAGTTAGGCTTTCGGGAATCCGGAAAGTGATTGGATATCATAGTATTTATATTTCTTAGTATTTGCCTGTCCTCTCTCTGTCTTTTAGCACTATGCATTTTCAAGCAGTCTAAGATATTTTTTTGGCTGTTAAATATTGTGTGAAGGTCCTTTTTTTTCTTTGAAATATCAAGTTTCATTAAGATCCGATCACCCGTTCAAAAGTTACAAATACCTCAATATTCAGGATTCCCCCTCCCTCCCCCCCACGATGGTCGGATCGGGAATATGACTATTTCTAAGTTAACCTTTTCGGGTCCCTGATATCCCTGCCAAGTTTCATCGTCCTAGCTTATGTGGAAGTGCCCGAACTAGCAAAAACCCGGACCGACCGACCGACGGAAGGACGGACAGAAATTGAGATTGGTATATGGCCCTTGGCCGAAGGGCCAGTTTCATACAAACTTTAAGTCAGCTGTGAAGACTGAAGTCCTTTTAGTCAAAGTGCAGTTCAAGTTCGAGAGCCGGTGGTTACAGAATAAAAGGTGAGGAAGAGATACGGAAGGCCATTCCACTACACCTCTTACTCCAGGCTGGCATTTCTTAAAGTAATGATGGTTGAAAGAACTCGTCTTCTTCTATAGCGGATTTTTTTACGCCTAGACACGAACACCGAACAAAAATTAAAATGGCGGAGAAAAAATAGCAGGGATTCATAATGTGTTATCCATGTTTCTTGGGTTCGCGCTACGTAACCTCGATAAAATTAGTTTCCTGTTCAATGGTATACGAAATGTCGGCGCAATGAACATGCTGCTTTTTCTGCTGTTATTTGAATGATCCATTTGTCAAAAGCCGAGTATCGACGCTCTTATAATCGTATATGGGGTGGCATATTTGTACTTCTGTGTACAAATCGGACAAAGCAAACCTTGCTCCCTCAAATGGTACAGGAGCGACAGATGTATAGGCTGTAATTTATTGCAAAAGCCAAGATCGACCATACTTCACCTGATGCCTTTATCCCTGAACTTACAAACATCTACTAAACAATCCTAATTACAGAAGAAAAAAAATTCCAGCGCATCTAGTGAATAAAATCCGATGTCACGAATCGTTATGCTGTTTGTTGAAGTTAAAATATTATAAAAGAGAACGCCACGAACTGGGTTCGACTAAAAAGAGGCATGGCAGAGTACGACGTAGTGTAGGAGGCACGACAACTAAAAAGAGGCACCAAAACTAAAAGGGCCCTTTCAGGCTTCGGAGTGAGGGGCAGGAACAGTGCTCTAACGCACATTCTATTAGGCTCTGGAGTTACGAACTCTCACTTACTTGTCTACTTCTGTTACTTGTCAATCTCTTTTTATTGCTCGTGCCACCTGCGCTTTACCGTGCCAAGCCGTGCCTCTTTTTAGTCGATCCCACACCACCTTCTGACACTGCTCCAAGAGATGTGTTCAACATCGTCTTTCAAAACTTCACGGGAAATGGTTTATCACCCGCTAACTCTTTATTTTTGTGTGCCGAAAGTCTCAATTTAAAATAATATTCAGATCCAAATTAATTTTTATCAAACCGCCGGTTTGAGCGGATGTGTTCTGGCCCACTTGGTGCTCGAGAGGCACTTAGCATTCATCTTAAGTCACCTTCGCTTCGCCCCTAGTAATCGCCAGTGGCAATTCAGTATTATCCGTATGAGACCGGTTCAGTTCTGTCGAAAGAAGCCCTTTGAGTTCATCAAGTTTTCCTCTGAGTTTTAAAGCTGTTCCCATGGAATTTAATCCTACGGCTGGGATACAAAGTCTGTTTTTCTAGAGATTAAACCAGACGAGATTATTCCTCCCCCCCCCCTAACGACACCTCACTGATATTCACAGTCGTCGTGTTTCGCCAATTTGGATGCGTATCCTAGTCCCAACGATTGTTTTCGAGAACGCTCATTTTTCCCGTTTTAACTAACAGCCAACGGGTCGGGAGAAAGGCTTAAAACAGCCAAAGCCGTGAGTAATCTATTGAGAAGAGTCTTGTCCTAAAGTATTCAACTATTTTAGAATATTTAAATTAAGAACCTGGAAGTTTAGAACTAGGGATAGGATATCAGCTGTTGGAATCCGCTTTATCTCGACTTTCGTCCTATCAGCCCATAGTCCGTCTGTTGGTCTAAGTTTTTGTCATTATTCCAGAAGTGTCATAATTTGATTGTGACGTGGGTTAAAAATTAAACGATAGTATGTTTTCTTAATTTTGAAAGGCGCCAGTATGCCATTCCACGGCTTCCTCACAGCTTGCTTATGGTACCTTGTAGTCTCACGTTTGTTCATGTTCCAATTCCCAGTTGTTTGGATAGCTAAACTTTGATCGGAAGCAAATTAGAAACCGTTTATTGTGAGATCTGAGTCCCTCGGCTGAAATACAGTTTAATTCCCTATATTACCTTAAACTGCGCTTGCAAGCAATAAGGATGTATCCTAGTATCCTGATAAATCAATCCAATCCAAGGGATTAAAGTCGTCCCTGCAAGCAGGGGCCTTACGACGTATCCTGATGAATAGCTTACAATTATTAATTTTCGAGTTTACAGCTTCAGGGGCGTTTCAGACAGTGTTGCTAACTTTGACACTTTTGTTGCTTTTTGACACTTTTTGTGACACCTTTTTTTTTTGCGAATGACATTATTTTGGTCGGAAAGGCACTTGCTCATTTACTTTACTAAAGTGACGGATTACCGCCCCCAAAACATAAAGTTTACTTTGATTTTGAACGCAAAAACAGTTTGAAGCCTTAAATAAAACTCATTTCCACTTAAATTTTGTTACAAAACTGTGATGTAACAGTTAAAAAATGCTATACAAATGTCGTACAAATCCAGATAGTACCAATTTTGCGCGTTGTGCAGCGGAATGCACACAAAAAAAATCGAGGTGTCAAAAAACACCTTTTTGTCAGCAATTGTGACACTTAATAGGAGTCGAGGTCTTGGCAACCATGGTTTCAGACCTCTTTTCACGATTGTTGTCAGGCTGCTGGTTTGGTCTTTTAAAGCATACCTCGTACTACATATTGTTTCTGCTAAGATGTTCTTAACTTAGCTATGCTTATAGAAAATTACATTGTAAGACTGTAAGCCTCTTTCCCTTTTCCCTTGCCATGGATGATAAACTTGGCAATATTTGCATAACCTGTCTGTGGACCACTAAGATTGTCAGAACCGACGGTCGGGAGCCCGATACGTCACGTAAATAGAGCAAACGTGGCAAGCTTGAAAATCAGTATACTGCTAAATAAGGAGATATGATACACTTGTGAGGGGTAGAATCTGGGGGGGGGGGGGGTTGATTGAAATACTACTAAAGTAAAATGGATTACTATCATTAGCCCAACGTGTCCTTTAATACTCTCCCATACCGCACTGCGCACCGGATCCCAGTTCGAAAGGAAACTCACATGGAATAGAATTAGATTTATATTTGTAGCCCCCTTACATGCCATGCACAGACGCTCTTTCTCGTGGACTGAATTTCTAAGTAAGCCTGGATAAGAACATCCAACTCTGTCATTACAGGTAGTCAAAGCTTAACAACCTAGGCCCACTCCCAATCCTACTCTTTCCCAAATTTAAATCGAGCCTGCTTAACTGCCTGAGTTGTTAAGCTGTGATAAGTAGTGAATTAAAAGACAAAACTGCTCTTTAGCCGGGATTTGAACCGACGACCTTCGGCTTACACGGCCGGTCACTGCACTGAGCTACAAAGGGGCTTCCGAAAATAGTTCGCAAACCACTACTAAAGTCAGATAAAAGACGTTGGAGTCCTAGATTTCTAAATTGTGTTCATTGCCTTCTGGTCAACTTTAACGGTTAAAGTCAGTTCCAGAACTTTCAAGATCTTTCAAGACTAATTTACTCTCGCCTGCTGAAAAAGGGAGGAAATGAATTACTGCAATTTCTCAGGTTAAGTTTACAGAAGCTGAAAGAATTGTAACATAACAGAATTTGGACATAAGAATATAATGTACTAAAATGACTAACAAGAGCTGAAGCTCATATGGCACTTGCAAGGCTAGTTCAGAGGATGAATTATAGAATTTGCCCTTTCGTGGGTTTGTTCTGATTATTTGTAAGCAAAACCCTTCGAGATAAGAATGAGCATGTACCCTTGGAAACCACAAGAATTTATCGTTTGGTAAAAAGTATTTTATTTTTGAACTTGGTTGGGATATGCATTTTAAAGGCGCTGAATTTCATCTGTAGGGGAGAGGGGGGCAGGTCAGTCACAGGGGAAGGTCCGGATATCCGATCTGGAAACCTCACTGTAAGTCCAGAGCCAACAAACGTTCAAATAAGCATACCTCTACTGTAGAATGGAAATATTAGGATCGTGGCTGCCTTAAACAAGGAAATAAAGTAGGTCTACACTTAGTAGGGTATTGACTTCTTTTTCACATAACTTACCAGCAGTTTACAGTGTATAGTCGTATTCGTTCGAGTTACAAGTGCCTACTCTGGATGCAGAAGTTCAGTGCCATCAGGTTAGGTTAGATATGGGTGAGCCCTTTAAAGTATCCATGACACTAGCATCGCTTTTTACTTTGCCCCTCAATAACGTCGTTTTTTATGGCACTTGAGCTTACTCAAGTGCCATATAGCGATTGTTATTTCTGTCCGTCAGTCGGTCTGTCGGTCTGTCGGTCCCGGTTTTGCTAGTTCGGGCACTTCCAGATAAGCTAGGACGATGAAACTTGGCAAGCATATCAGGAACTGGACCAGATTAAATTAGAAATTGTCGCTTCCTCGATCTGACCATCTGGAGGGGAGTGGAGGGAGGGGGAATCCGGAAAAAATAGGAAAAATGAGATATTTATAGCTTACGAACGGGTGATCGGATCTTAATGAAACTTAATACATGGAAGGACTTCGTGTCTCAGACCCTCCATTTTAAATCCAGACCGGATCCGGTGACACTGGGGGGAGTTAGAGGGGGAAACCGGAAATCTTGGAAAACACTTAGAGTGGAGGGATCCGAATGAAACTTGGTGGAAAGTACAAGCAAAAGTCCTAGATACGTGACTGATATAACCGGAACGGATCCGCTCACTTTGGGGGAGTTGGGGGGGGGGGGGGGAGAAGTCCGAATTTGTAGTGATCCCGCGAGTTCCGTGCTTCCTGATGTGCTGGGACGATGGAAATTGACAGGCATGTCTGGGACCCGACCAGCTTAAATAGGAAATCATCAATTCCCCGATTCGACCATCTGGGGGGGGGGGAGTGGAGGGAGGGTGAAGCCAAAATTTGAGGTATTTTTAGCTTGCGAACGGGTGATCGGATCTTGATGAGAATTGATATTTAGGATGACCTCGTGTCTCAGACACCTCACTTCAAATCCGGGCCGGATCCGATGACACTGGGGGGAGTTGGAGGAGGGAACCGGAAATTTTGAGAAACGCTTAAAGTGGAGGGATCGGGGTGAAACTTGGTGGGAAAAACAAGCACAGGTCCTAGACACGTCATTGACATAGCCGGACCGGATCAGGGCACTGTGGGGGAGTTGGGATGGGGGTCCGGATTTCTAGCGATCCCGCGAGTTCGGCATACTTCCTGGTGTCCTAGGGCGATGAAACTTGGCAGGTATGTCAAGGATCCGAACAGATTGACTTGAGAACAGCCGTTTCCCCGACCCGACCATCGTGGGGGGAGTGGGTGGATGGGGAGTCCGGAATCTAGTGGCGTGCAAAACTTTTGAACGGGTGATCGGATCTTGATGAAAATTGATATTTAGGATGACCTTGTGTCTCAGACACCTCACTTTAAATCCGGGCCGGATCCGATGACACTGGGGGGAGTTGGAGGAGGTAACCGGAAATTTTGAGAAACACTTAAAGTGGAGGGATCGGGATGAAACTTGGTGGGAAAAACAAGCACAGGTCCTAGACACGTCATTGACATAACTGGACCGGATCCGATGACACTGGGAGGAGTTGGAGGAGGGAACCGGAAATTTTGAGAAACGCTTAAAGTGGAGGGATCTGGATGAAACTTGGTGGGAAAAACAAGCACAGGTCCTCGACACGTCATTGACATAACCGGACCGGATCAGGGCACTGTGGGGGAGTTGGGGTGGAGGTCCGGATTTCTAGCGATCCCGCGAGTTTGGCATACTTCCTGATGTCCTAGGGCGATGAAACTTGGCAGGTATGTCAGGGATCCGAACAGATTGACTTGAGAACAGCTGTTTCCCCGACCCGACCATCGTGGGGGGAGTGGGTGGATGGGGAGTCCGGAATCTAGTGGCGTGCATAACTTTTGAACGGGTGATCGGATTTGAATGAAACTTGTCTGGTGAGCTATCGCCTCGGACGTTCAGTGTCACGTCCGAGTCGGGTCCGATACCTGTGGGGATGGGGGGGGGGTGTGGAAAACTCAAGAAACTCTAAAAGTAGAGGGATTGGGACGAAACTTAATGGATGGAACAAGCATTAGGCCTAGATGAAATTGACGGAGCCAGATAGTTTCGGGGCTCTGTGGGGGGAGTTGGAGGGGGTTTCCTGGAATTCCGGTAGTCGTGAGTTAGAATAGTTCCAGATGTAAAACGACAACGAAACTTTGCAGGCATGTTAGCGACCCGAATTATCTTGACTTAAAAACCTGACACAACATACCCCCGGAAACTTCCGTTCCTAGATCCGAGCATTTTTGGGGGAGCAAGAGAAGAGAAATATGGACTTCTATAAATTGCGAACGAGTGGTCTGATTCGAGTGAAACTTCATGGGTGATACGAATCGATGGCCTCGACATGTAAAACATGCGTTCGAACCATATGCGACCACGATTAGGGGAATTGGGGGTGGGGGGACTTTTGACATGCACAAAAACCAAACGGATGGACCGAATGAGATGCAATTCGACAGTGCCTAGTTTATGCGGCCTAGATTTGTTATTTGGCGTCTGGGCCGGATTCGGCCAAGGTAGGGGGGGGGGGGTACTGGAAACTTGCAGATAGGCTATGCTCCAATTTCAGTCAAACTTGATGAGGGAATTAAGAGATTGGGCCCGAACCGGCTCCGACAACGTTGGTGGGAAGGGGGGGGGGTACCGGAACTTTCCAAAAATGCTCAGATTCGAGTGAAACTTGGTAGATGGTATAAACGAAGATGCTTTAGGTGGTCGATTTTTTTTTTATTCCGAACCAGATTCGGCCACGGTAGGTGGAAATAGAGTGAGTACCGGAAATCGTGTAGCACGTCTAGGGATCAAACAAGTGGATTTATTGGGATGAAAGTTTGAACTGTCATGTGCATTTGCAATCGAGACGATGCCGGAACTGCTCAGAAATGAGTGAAACTAAATATCCTATTTCTATTTCCGAACCGCCTTTTTGGATGGCGGGTGTATTTTGTGACGTTTTCATCTACTTTCTTGTACAGCCTACTCGTACAAGTGCCATATGAGCTCGTAGCTCTTGTTTACTTCATTGAAGTTCTCTCTGTTTATTCTTCCCTGCTAATCATATAGTGTCCATAGTAGTAATATAAACCGAAACCTGGTATTTGTGCCACGCAATCTTTTTCATACTAGCCAATTCCAGCGCATGGGTCCACAGGCCTGCTCTGATATAGCTAACGAATTGACGTCAAGGTTTGTCTGAGAAATTGGCATGTTGGAATACGGGTGTATAGATTTCTTGCGTGGATCTTAGACACCAGATATTCAAATGACTACTTGTTCTCTCGCTCTGATCCTTTTCTTTATAGCTCTGTTCCGTATTCTCCTCGTCGATACAGTTGGGAAAAGAGGAGCCAAATTCCAGGCCCGGTTTAAACCTTACAAGTGTGACAGGGGCTTTGTGTTTTGAAAATGAGATTTCGGCACGGGGCACTGGAGCACTAAGAGGGATTTCCTAGGACTCCTGTTTTGTTGTGATAAACTGGAAACCTGTCGGGTCCCTTGATTCCCGCCCAACATTGAAATGTCAGCTTTTCAGAACTTCGCTTGGAATACAATTTTTATTTCGGATGCGTGGGACGAGTTTGGATGAAAGACGAAAGTCCTGCCTTTGCACAGGGACACTGTCCACATTGTTAGGCGGTTGGAGGAAACATTTTAGCGGAAATACAGAAGAAAAAGCTCAGATCATTTTTCTTTTCCGTAGTCTCACGGTGTTAGACTGAAGGAATAACAATTCATTCTACCATGGTAGCTGCCTCTTCTGTCACTGTGTATTCTACTTGCATATCATTTTCGTTCTTGACTTGTGGGGGGGGGGGAGGGAGTGGGAATCCGGAAAACTGAGTAGTTTTTAACTTTCAAACGTGTAATTAGATCTTAATGAAACGTGATATTTAGAAAGACCTTGTGTCTCAGACGTCCTATGTCAAATCCGGTGACTTCGGGGGAAGTTGGAAGGGGAACCGGAAATCTTGAGGTGGATGGATGGGTCGGATTAAACTTGGTTGGAAGAACAAGCACAAGTCCTAGATACGTCATAGGCATAACCGGTCTGGATTCGGGCACTGTGGGCGAGTTGAGGTCGGGGGGGGGGGGGTCTGGATTTCTGGTCATCCCGCGAGTTCGGTACTTCGCGATACGCTAGGAGATGAAACTTGGAAGGCATATCAGGGATCCGAACAGACTGACTTGAGAATAGTTGTTTCACCGATCTGACAATCGTGGGGGGATGGAGAATCCTGAATTTAGCGGCACTCATATCTTTTGACCGGGTGATCCGTATTTGAATGAAATTTGGCAAGTTGAACAAGACCAAAGGTTTCGATGGGATCCCACAAATTCAGTATTTGATCCAAACAACTGGGTCTTGCCTTTGCTAGATCCAGTCTTCGCCAGACTCCTTGAACATGTTTACTATAAAAATTCAGAAACAGATTAATGCCGAATAGATAACTATCTGAGAATACCAATGGATTCAGCATGTTTGTTTACCCCTACAGTCGTATCTGTTTTGACGAAAACTTCCTGCCACTTCTGCCAATTTCCCGGTTTCGGCCGAACTCCGGAACTACCTGTCCGGCGAGAAAAGAATGCTCAAAACGAACTCAGGGTATCTTTTTTCCCCAATAATGAACGTATAATCAACTTAAAAAAAAAAAAATAACTTATAGCAAATTTTCTGACTCCAGCCGGATTCCAGTCGAACTATATGTCCGGGTAAAAAATGATTGTCACACACGATTCAACGCATCTCTTCTTACCCCTAAATCAGATGTCTAATCAACCACAAATAAAACTTTCTTTTAACAATTTTCCGGTTTGGGCTGGATTCCGGGCGAACTACATGTCCGGGTAGGAAATGGTTTTCACCATCGTGTTCAGCATGCTTTCCTACCCCTAAATCGGACATCTAATCAACTTCAAATAAAACTTCTACTTTTAACAAACTTTCCGGTTTTGGCCGGATTCCGGACGAGTTACTTGTCCGACGACAAAATGGTTTTCACCATCGTGTTCAGCATGTCTCTTACCCAATAATCGACTATCACAGTAGCTTTTTCAAAATATTTTGTTTGTCCCTTATTTTGAACTCCCCCCCCCCCCACCTAAATGTAGGGCTAAAAAGCCCATCTACGAACTAGACTTATCCGTGACCCAACGAATCCTTACACCAAGTTTCATCAAAATATCTCATTCTCCTCGAGATTTATCGTGCTTACAGACGGACGGACGGACAGATGGACAACTTTTGCGATGTCATAGGTATCCCTCCACTTACGTTTTGAGATACCAAAGCTACCTTCTCAGATGTTCAGTGTCAAGTCCGGATCGGATGGGGGTGGAGGGGCACCGGAAAACTCCAGAAACGCTTAGAGTCGAGGGATTGAGATGGAACTTGTTGGGGAGAACAAGCATAAGGCCTAGATATGTAATTGACGTAGCCAGATGGTATTGGGGCTCTGTGGGGGGAGTGGGAGGGGGTTCTCCAGAACTCCGGTGATCGTGAGTTAGAATAGTTCCACATGTGAGAAGGACGATACGAGGCGTGTGCGTGTCAGGGACCCGAACAGACTGTCTTGAGAATAGTTGTTTCCCCGATCTTGTCCATCGTGGGAGGCGTGGAGTGATTCGTGGGAGGCGTGGAGTGATGGGGAATCCGGAATCTAGTGGCATGCATAACTTTTGAACGGGTTATCATGCTTTGAATGAAACTTGGCAAGTGGAAAGAGCTGCCGTTTCTGATGTTCCGTCTCAAGGCCGGATCTGATCCGATACCTGTGGGGGGTAGCTAGAGGGGACATCGGAATAATCGTGAAACGCTAAGGTTTAGATACGTAATTGACGGAGCCAGATAGTATCGGGGCTCTGTGGGGAGAGTTGGAGAGGGTTTCCCGGTGTTCCAGTGATTGCGAGTTAGAATAGTTCCAGGTGTGCTAAGGACGATGAAACTTTGCAGGCATATTAGTGACCCGAACAAATTGACTTAAAAACCCGACACAATACCCTAGGAAAACTTCGGTTCTTGGATCCGACCATTCTTGGGGGAGTGAGTGAAGAGGAACACGGAAATTTGCTTCTGTAAGTTGCGAACAGGTCGTCCGATTCCAGTGATACTTAATGCTTGCAAAGAATTGATGACCTAGACATGCAAAACATGCGTTCGAATCACATGCGGCCACGGATGGAGGAGTTGGGGGAGTGTGTGTCCAGAAACCAAACGGATGGACCGAGTCGGAAGCAAGTTGGACAATACCGAGTTCATGCGTCCTAGATTTGTTATTTGGTGTACGGACCGGGTCTGGACTAGGTTGAGGTGGGGGGGGGGGGGGCGGGAACCGGAGGTTTGTAGATAGGCTATGCTCCGGTTCCGGTCGAACTTGATGGACGGGAAAAGGAGATGTCAAAGAGGCGACTTTTATGTTTTCAAGTCGTATTCGGCCACAGTATTAAGAGTTGGAGAGGGAGTCCCGGAAATTTTGTGGCATGCATAGGGGTCAAACGAGTGTAGCGATTTAAGTGAAACATGGAATGTAGAGAGAGTATATGCACTAGATGACGTATTTTAGGGTCCGAAGCGGAACCGACCACGGTGGGGGAGGGGGGGGGGGGTACCGGAATTTTCCAAGAATGTTCATATTCGAGTAAAACTTGATAGATGGTAAGTGAAGATGCTTTAGGTGCTCGTTCACGAGTCCGGACCAGATTTGGCCGCGGTAGGGGGAGTTGGAGGGAGGAACCGGAAATTGTTTATGATCACGTCCAGGGATCAAACGAGTGGATTTATTGTGCTGAAACTTGGAAGTTGGAACAGTCATTTGCGCCAAATGATCCCAGGCGATGTCGGAAATGCTCAAACTTGAGAGAAATTACATATGCTATGACGAGGTCCGAAGCGCATTTTTGGATGTTAGTTGTATTTTGTGACATTCTCATCTCCTTTCTTGTACCGCCTACGCGTATAAGAAGTGCCATATGAGCTAGCTCGTAGCTCTTGTTTTGTTTTTCTTTCTGAAAGTGATGTCTTTTGTTTATTTTTGGAGGTCAGATTGTACTTTTCAGTAGTTGAGGACAGTGCTGGATGAACTTCTGCTGAGATTGATACGGCCTCGTATCATCCTCTCTGAAGGCGTGTACGATATTGTATCAACGTCCACAAAACTCATTGTCATAATGTATATGTCTGTGGGACTTCGGGAGATATACATTACATCGAGAAATTTACTATCGCCTACATAAAATTCATAGAGGTGAAAGCCTTTTTGGTGCAATTATGTTAGTGTTATATTACAAATGAACAGTATATATTATTACAAATAAAGTTACATTATAACTTAATTGTAACTGTACTTTAATTATAAAGGTATAATGATTGTAAAGGTACTTTATTATAAACATAGCGTATAGGCTTAAGATAAGTCATTTTTAGACAGTTAATTATTAAACCGGATGGTTAATGTTAAATATTGTGATTCAACTGGTCCCAGGGTAAGGGCTCAGTTGCCAGGGCCAACGGAATCATTTTGCTGTAATTTTCAAAACAGTAGCAGAGATTGAAAAAAGTTTCGTGAGAATCGGTTCGTCTCATCCTTCAATCAGCATCACTTGTCCCCAAGTTTGGGAATCCGAGTCGTTCAAGATCTCCTCGTAATCCCTTTGTGATCCTCTAGATTGTTTTATAATCACGGTTCCCTTTCGAGATCAAATCTTGGAAATGCCTGGTCTGAATCGCTTGCTGAAGCAGTCTTTCTTAGCCTCGGGGCGCTTTGTGGAAAGAATGTTAATGGGCGTTAAAACTCGCTTATTCGACCTCTCATCTTTCCTTCTAGAAAGCTGAAACGGCTATATCTGTTTCCCTGCTCTCTTGGGGACCGAAAGAGGAATGTGGAAGGGTTGACAATTATCACCTAACTCCACTCCCAAATGAAGCGTTTCTTTTAGGTTCACTTGTTTATGACTGCTGATCTCCGAGACTTATAAGATTGTATTGTTCGACAGCCATTGGCTTTGGTCTTAACATGCAAAGGGGACTGATTGTTTTCTCTATTATGCTCCTTTCATGTCGGGACTTGATTCACCCTGTACTTCGAACTGTACTACGCAGACACTCAGATCTAGTTTTCTCAGAGAGAACTGACACTCTTAAATCTATTGCATTTATCTAACTCAGTTGCGGGATGTCCAGTCGGTGACGACCTCACTTTAGCAGCTTAGTATTTTATTGGTAGAGGCGAAACTACGTTTGATTCACTCCTAGTTTTACCGTCTGTAGTTCCTGTCCCTATCCTCCCTTGTCTGCGGCCTTCCCATGTGCAGTAGGGTATTCTAATTCTGCCCCCCCCCCCCTGCGCTCAAAGAAGCAATGAAGAGAAGCGCTTTGCTCGGGTGGGGGGGGGGGGGGTGAAATTCATTTACCGTCAACAGCATTTTATGTGACCATTTAAAGATAATATTGAACAGTTTAATATTTGGTTGTTATTTCCTCTGTCTGTACCACTTCTTCTCACCCGACTTCTGCCGCTTTCGAGGTCATGGCCCATTTTTTTCCTTGAATAACACCTTGGGATAGGGATAACGCCACCCCTTAATTTGCCGGAGCCTAGCGAGAACCGAGTTGGTGTTGGCCTAAACTGCCGAGAATGAAAAAAAAAATGGGTTTGTTCAATTTCTCACTTCAGGTGAGGTTTTAGAGAGTTCGTGGGCAGGGATATGGTATTTTCTACCGGCGGGTCTAGGCGAGAATCCCCACCCTCGGACAACCCCCCAACCCCGGCTAAAAAAAAAACCGGTACCTCCCCCACCCAACCAACCCCCACCCCTCCTGCGAAAACGGCCCCCCATATCCTTTACATTTAATACAAATCCAAAAGATTTAACATTCACAAAACATTCGAACTTGACCTGTACTTTGACCCAAAGAGTGATCGTGTAAAACTCGAACAAAATATGTCAACCCTTTCGAGATTTATCGTGCTAACAGACGGATGATGTCATAGGTATCCCCCCACTTACGTTTCGGGATCCCAAAAACTAACGGCACCTAACTGCAGCGCCCTCGCCAAGAAGGGGAAGGAATTGGGAAAGGATTTTTTGGGGTTAATCGTTACACTGAGTGGCACGGGTTTTGATTTGATCTTTCACTTTTAACACCTCACTGATAACAGCTTACGGTGAATGTGTGTGTTCGTTCACTTCAGCAATTATTCTGTCGCCATCAGCCTTCACCTCCGCTGTACACTCCCCTCCCTTGTTTATCTTTGTTCTGGCTCCGCTTAACGCATTCAAAACTTAGAACACATCCTGCCAGCACTTTTTGCTTCACATACACATACCCTTTGTGCACGCACAAGCTTATTCTTACACTTGTTACTGGATAAAGCTTCCTGTTATCCTACTCTTATGTATCCGTCAATAGGTAGGCATATATGAGCTAATCTGGGTACCCAGCTAATCCCTTTTATTATCCGTGGCGCATTGCTTATTTGGGACTTAAGAGATTCTCTTGGGATTATTTTTTGTATGCGGGGGGGGAGGGGGGGGGGGGTTCGCCGGGAGTGGGTTGTCTGGAGGGGGGTTGGTACCGGCAAGGCTGTGTAGTCTGTTGACGTCGCCGGTGGTTTGGAATTTGACTCTGGATACTTGCAGCAAGCTTGTAGCTAGTTTTCCAGGTCACGTATTTATAGTCACTGTCTACTCTTCTCTTGAAAGCGACTGTTGTTTCGGCTATCACTGTAATCACACAATGGCAAGGATATTAATCGCCTACGGATCACCCTAGAAACCATATTAGGACAGAAGTATGGTATCATGGATGCCTTAAATAAGGAATGCACTTGAAGTATTGATCTGCTTCTCTCCCATTAGCCTGTTCGGTACGCCCTAGCGACATAGGACTGGATATTTTTTTTTTCTCTACTACGGTCAACTCTTTGAGATCCACTTTCTCCTCTGGCTAGAAGTGTCTAGTTCTCCCGTAGCGGCGAATGAAAACGAGATGCTGGAAATAAATTTAAGAAGTTGTAATGTTTATTCCAAGTTCCTGGATTGACCTAACACTGGAAGCGCTATTTAAATATTGGGAAAGGAGCAATATTCTTCAAACTTGCTCGATAAGCGTGAGCTCCGCCGTCACCTGGCAATGGCTTGGACAGCAAGACTAAGCACCCAGCCTTGTCGAGCGTAACTTACTTAAGCTTGCTTGATAAAAAATTATGTCCACGAGCGTCCCAAGGATTATTCGTGTTGCCACGACGAGGACGAGAGCTCAAACGGTTCCCCAACCAGGCTCCCGAATGAGAAAGAGATTCCCTTTCGCTTATCCGCGAGCTCACAGGTCTGCTCCCTAGGGAGATGTGCTTGTCATGTACCCATTTCAGGTTCGGCTTGAGACTACACAGCGGTTGTGGTAGCAGCTGGGGTTTTCATCATTCTTTTTAGGGAGCTGAAATGTCTAGTCGCTTTCCAAATGCCTCTGAAAGACAAATTTCACGAACTATTGTTTCTGATAGCTTTCTTGGCAGTCAAATTGCTTTTCTGGAGCAGCATTCAGTTTCTTTTTGGAAAGGTATAGTTTTCTGACAAAATGACTTGGCTTTTGAAGGGGCCTCGCCTCCCTAGGGAGGCAAGGAGATGGGCCGTCATGAGCTCGACTAAAAGCAGGAAAGGAAAGGAAAGAGAAAAGCAGGAAAATATACTCAAACCAGGAAGGGGCAAACTAAACGGGGAAAGAATTATCAGAAATCGAGGATTCGAAAAACTGGCAAGCCTTTCCTCTGTTTAGTATCCCGTGAGGGGTCAGCTACTTATATTTGTAAAAGTCTACCTTTTCCTCCTTTTAGCATTCGAAAAACTGGTGGGCAACTTAGATATTTGAATTCCACCATTTCTTTCCTCGTTTTAGTACTCTAATTTAAGAAACTATCCGTGACAAGGTACTAAAAAGAGGAAAGAAATGGTAGACTTGAAATATCTTAGTTGCCGACCCCTCACTGGACTCGGATAATTTTGGTCGCCTACCGACAGGGCATTAAAGGAGGAAAAGTTGAACTTTTACAAAGGTAAGTTGTCGACACCTCACGGAATACTAAACAGAGGAAAAGCACTGTGCAGCTTGCCAGTTTTTCGAATACTAAAAGGAGGAAAAGGTGAACTTTTACAAATGTCAGTTGCTGACCCCTCACATGATACTAAACAGAGGATAAGCTTGCCAGTTTTTCGAATCCTCGATTTTTGGTATTCTTTCCCCGTTTTAGTTTGCCCTTCCTGGTTTTAGTATCTTTGCCTGCTTTTCTCTTGCCTTTCCTTTCTTGCTTTTGGTCGATCCCGAATAAGGTTTACGCGATTTTTCGGGGCCAGATGCTAACTGCTGACTAGTGACTACGAAGGAAAAAACTATAAACCAGATACGATGAGATATCTGGTTCACCACGTATTAAAAGACCTCTGCTGTTGGATTGTGTAACTATTTGTTTAAAATCGTCCAGCCCCCCCCCCCCCCCCCCTCCCCTCCCCCGCCCACTCCTCGAAGCTGTGTAACTGACTTTTTCTTTCGTTTCAGATATAAACGAATGCTTAGAGGCTGGTGTCTGCTCTCAGATCTGCGTAAACCAAAAAGGATCTTTCAAATGCGACTGCGTCGACGGATACCGAAAAGACCCGAACGATCGAACAAGGTGTAAAGCCATCGAAGGTCATGCATCCTTGATCTTCGCCCATGGAGTGGATATAAGGAGGATTTCTCTTGATCGCCACGATTTGACGCAGCTGGTGAATGGGACCAAGTTTGTCAGCGGGATTGACTTTGATTTTAAGACGGGAATGCTGTACTGGTCGGATTCTCACCTTGATCGTATTTACAGGTATTTTTTTTTTTTATCACCCGTCATTTCAAACAGAAAAAGGACGGAGTACAAAAACGAAAAGAAAAACAAGCAAACGTTAACACTTCATAGGAAACACAAAAATCGACAATTACAAACATAGATGGGCTGTGTAACCATTTACAAAGTTGTCTGTTAGCACGATAGCTCTCGAAGGGGTTGAGATATTTTGTTCAAATTTGGCACGATGAATCTTTGGGTCAAAGTACAGGTCAAGTTCAAAGGGCTGTGTAGCCCTATATATAGGGGTGGGGGAGAGGTCTCAAATTAAGGGACGACAAAAAATATTTTTAAAAGCTAATGAGGTAAGGAGACACGCTGAATCCGAATATGAAAATTACTTTCTCACCGGACAAGTAGTTCATCCGGAATTCGAACAATTTAATAAAATTTGTTGACCAATCTTGTAGTCCTAGTCTACCCCTTTATTCACACAGGCGAAAGCCCTATGCGTGGGTGACGTGTGTAATCTATGTACCCAGGAGGGATGGTGGCTTCGGCCTCGTGTGTACGCGCAAAGTTGATTGGGTTTGATAGAAGACTATTGTTACGAGATATTCGTCTAAGGGGTAAGGAGGCCCATTGAATCCATATCTGAACTTAGTTTTCTTGCCGGACTAATGATTCACCAAGAATTCGGCCAAAACTGGAAATTTGGTTGAAACTCAAAATTGTTTCTGAAGTCGATTAGAGATTCGGTATCGGGATAAGGAGACATGCTGAATCGAATTTTCAGCTTTATTTCCTTGACGGATAAGCTGGCAAATTTTGCAAAAATCTGGAAATTTGGATTAAAAGGTTCGGCTCGCAGTGTCACTATATCATTTGGTCTGCATGCAGTTCGCCGGGAATGCTGCTAAAATGCAAGGAATTTGCTAAAATAGTTCACTCACTTGATTAGTTCAAAACGGTAGAATTTTTCTTTTACATATTCAAACGGTTGGTTTGAATAAACAGCAAAAATGCTAAAGGGGTCTCGCGAAGACTCGGTAATGTACAAGTCTGGATCAAGTCTGATAAATAGTTTTTGGGATCCCTTCCAATCCCATTTGGTCTTGTTCTAATAATTTGTGTTCCAGGTCTCCGCTGGACGAGGGCTATACATCTGAAGTTGTCATCCCTGGTGACGTCACTAGTGACGGTTTGGCAGTAGATTGGGTCTACAACCATTTATACTGGACGGACCACCAGAAGAAAACGATAGAAATGTCGGACCTGGATGGGAAAATGAGGATGGTTGTTGTTGAGGAAGAACTGAGAGAGCCCAGGAGCCTGGCAGTCAATCCGCTTGATGGGTAAGACAGTAATAAATTTTTTCACGAGTTCCTCACGAGAGCTGGACCTCAGTGTCTATTTTTTGTGTTCCAACCAACAAGTAGAATCCGTCGAGAAAAATGAATCTTCTAGACTTACAGGACCTGTCTTACCAATAATACTAACGCAACCTACTGCCATAATCACTCCATATATTTCTAAACCCGGAGACCCCAATTTCGTACGGTACATTCTAATCCCTCTAACAAAACCACGTTAATTTTGTCACTTGCCGTGTTTTGCTACCTTCGATGTGTATCACGCTGTTGGTGGTTGTCTGCGAGAAGTTTTTCCATCAGAAAAAATGGTTATGTAAATTGTTTCCCTGTTTTCGCTATAAGTCAATGGGTCTCGGAAAAGGCTTAAAACAGCCAAAACCGTGGTTTGTTTTGTTTGTTGAAAGCACAGCCTGGTTTTAAAGTATTCAAATATTTTAATATACCGCAAGTTGAAGAGCAAATAGTGCGAGGGGTCCTTTAAGAGCAGAAAAAACACGGTTTTCCGGTCTTTTCCGAAAACGCTATCGTTACTGGGAATGATTTAGACAAAAATAAAAACAAAATTCAATCAAACCGATCGGTTTGATCTGAGAACATAATGTACAGTGTAAACATGCGAAATCCCCCTTTAAGTCCTGAGGCGAGCTTAATTTCATCTATGAAGACTAATAGTACTGTTAATCCTAACGTATCGTTTTAACTGTGTTTCTGTCAACAGTAATATTTCAGGTGTTTCATAAGATGTACCACAGGGATGCGCAGTTTCAACAGATAACCTTCCAATTTTATCTGTTGTGATTTGCAAGTGTTATGCATTGAATTCTATGCATAGCAAGCATTGCCAGGAAGATCGGACAAAGCATCTGCTGACTTTTCCGATATCATGATGATAAATAAAATGTCAGTAGATGTGTTTTCGGCAGTGTTTCGACTCTTCTTGTACGCATAACGTTCTAGTGCGTAAGGTTTGAAAGACATGATAACACCCTACGTGTTATCTCTTGGAACCGCACATCCTTGAGTTGGGTTATCTGTTATGAAACTTCTGTTATCTGTCATGAAGGATTCAGGATTCAACAACTTTACTAAAAAAAATCATTGCGGCTTGACGACCGGTTACACACAAAGCACATACGCGCTTGAAAAACGCAACCAGTACACATTTACTATCATATTCTAACCAAACATTCACTAAAATAAACTAAAAATTTATTAATTTATTTGTCAATTTGTCCTCTCTCGTCTTCATAACCCTCCACTCACCAACTACCCTCAAGGAAAATGATAGGAAGGTAAATGATACAAAAGCTTCTTCAAAAATCCGGCCAGTGGAAACTATCCTTACAATGTGTCATTTAAGAACATACTAGCAGAATAGAATGTATTAGTGTTTATTTAGCATCGAATGGGTCATACACAGATTTGTATATACACGACATACAAATATTAATGCATTAAAAACATAATGATCCTGCTACACAAGTACACATGAATAACCTATCTCCTATTTAAGTTCCCCCTCACATATTCTACCCCCATTTAATAGCGTTGTCTTTGTTAAATGTCAATATAACAGGGAAGAGTTAAATATCACAGAACCGAAAAAGCGAAGACTGTGGTTTGGAAAATTAGGTTTTAGTTTAGGTTTTAAATTAAGCCTCCGCAGTACCGGTTTCCTAGACTGGAAGGACACCCTTAAGGTGGCAGCTGTAGTTTTTTATTTTGATTTGTGTTTTGGTAGTTTTGGATTAGCTTTTTTCCGAAATTAGAGTCACGGGACCAAATCATGTTGGAGGGGAAAGAGGTAAAAGATACTACGCGTAAAAAAGAAAACCCCACAGAACCACGATAGTCATGGTGGGACGATTTGACCACCTTGTAACAGTTCATAGGCCTGAGGTTTCCTAGTCTTTAGAAACAAAAATCTTTCTAATCGGGAAGATAAATGATACAGATTTCAAGCTGTGGATTTGACTGGATGGTCACGAGGCCCTGTTTCCCTGTAAGAATTAAGGGGAAATCGTTGGTGCTAGTGACATGCTGTATCGTAGGCAGGGCCGTATCCAGGAATTTATTTCGGGGGGGGGGGGGTATTGCCTGCTGGTCCGACAAAAAAGTACACAAACGCATAGATCAGAGGGAAAAGCCCATACAAATGATTATTTTTGTCTGTTTCTGGGGGGGTCAACCCCCTAACCCCCCCCCCCTCCCTGGATACGGCCTTGATCGTAGGCTTTCTAGCTAGCTGAGAGTCGTTAAGAAAATTCCTTGGAGAAGGATGAAAGATTAAATTTCAAGTTTCGCAATCAACTTTTGACCCGAAAAAGTAAAACTGACAAGGTATTAGAAGGGGGAGGGGACGCAGCCGCATATAAAGGAGTAAATCAGTGCTGTGAAAAAGTGACGCTACGATCCGCGCTGGATCTGGATCTTCATGATTTTGGCGACTGGTGTGGGGTCTTTGGGGCGGTCCGGTCCCTCAGTGCGCTAATACCGGATCAGAGATCCATCCGAATGAAACCGTGACATAATTATAGTTACCGCCAAAGTTTATCTCTTTTCCTCCTGTAATTGTGCTTATGATGAACTCATTGATGTACTGGCGGAGTAGGCTATATGTAGGTCGCCATATCGCCAATCAATTCTGTATTACTATAAAAAGTAGTCTTACCGCCTTGATTAATTATTCTAGCGTAAAAAGAATTATCCGATGGTGTTGCCTTATTTTTCACAACCGGTTACAGTTTCAGCGAAGTTCAGCGATAATCTCAATCTCTCTTCGAAAAACTTTCCTTTGTTCACATGTTTTCAAAACACAGATGTCGTAAACTGCAAAGCTTCCATCCTTTGAGTGTCCGGGATGATACTAATCTTTATGTAGACAGACACTCCACTCCTATTCCTTTTGAAGTAAGGTCATTTGAGAAACCCATTCTACGGAAATAAAACTTTCTTTGGATCCTTCTAAAATCCCGGAACGGGTGTTTTAGTGTAGATAGAGTTCTGTGCATAATAGATGTAGAGAGGTGGTGCTGCTTTGGGTACTAGATGGCGGTTAATGTCCCGTAACTGGTCACTCCCGAACTGATGACTGTGCGGAAACGGCTCGCTCTGGGCAGCTCAGGGAACTGGCGTTTCTTCCGAACTGGCAAGGATCCAACATGTGCTCAAAGTACGATACAGATAATCACTGACATGGTGCGTCCGTAATATTTTTATCACAAGTACAGTAAATAAAAATAATAGTAATAGTAATAAAAATGCAACATTCTAAACAAATGTATCGTCTACTGCAGAGAGGAGGGAGGGGGGGGGAGGCTTCGTAATCTCGACAGGCTGATAGTAAAGATAGAGAATGCTCGCACCTATGCAAGACGGAAATAGTGATGCATTTTTGCAGATACCATGGTATCTGATACCACGGTAACTGCAAAAAAGACTAATTGCAGATCCAGTGACCGTGGCAACAGATACCATGGTATCTGCAAAAACGCGCCTAGTATGAATAATATACAAGATAGAATGCCAACAGGCCTGTTAGAAGAACAAAGGTAACGAGTCACAGTCGAACCGTAATTTTGTCCCGAGAAGATGTTCAGGGGCCGATTTGGTGTACGGGATTAGCACCCCTCATTTTGCGAGCCTTAAAACTACGCCATGACATTGTTAAGCCTATGATGGACAGTGTCCGTGTTTGTTGTTCCTAGTAATTAGTATGACACTAGTATGATTTCTCGACGATGTTAATTCCCCCTTTCTAAAGCCGCGTTTCGTTTAATTGTGTTGCGAGAACAACACTTTGATGCGTTTTGCATATACCATGGTATCTGTACCGAAAATTGAGGTATATGTAACTTTCGAACCGGTGATCGGATCTTATTTGTGTTGCGAGAGCAACACCTTGGTTTTGTCGTGTTTTTTTTTGTTTTTTTTTTAGTACCCCGACTTTCGCTATTTCTCAGAAAGTAGTAAGGGTCTAACCTGTGCGGTTTTTACGGAAAGTGTGGACCTTAGGCCGGATTGACGAATATGACGTTACATTTTGGTAAGCTCCGTAGAACTCTTGCCTGGGGCCAAAAAGGATGGTTTTTGCTTCTAATTGAGCCACAGCCTACAGTGTTCGAACTAAAGTTGAGCTGTATAGCCTACGTCAGAGAGGACTATCTAAAGTTATGTAGCCGAGCTTTCATTTTATCAAACCATGTTTCTGCTTTCGAGTGGAAAGCTCCGTTCTAGCAGGCAAGTACCAGTTTTAAACTGAAGGTGGACTAAAATCTACAAGTGCGAAATATGTGCGGCAGTTCCCTGGCCCACAGCCAATACATCTTCTTTGAGTGATAAATAGAAAAATTTACAGGATCAAGAAAGTTTCATTTTCACACTGGTCCGAAAATGCTGCCATCTGCTGTTTCTACACATTTCTGTTCATTATCTCAGCTGAGTTTATCATTCCTTTTCTTACACTCGCGAGTGAGGAAGAGAAATGATATCAGATGGGTCTCCTAAACTTTAAAAGTTCTCTCAATGCTAAAGAAATTAGAGCTTGTCTTTTGCTCCTTTCTAAATGGTGATATTAGAAAGTCGGCCTACGGATAAAAAGTCAACTTTTGAACTAATACAGATAGAATTTTTTTTTTTCAACGGCATCCGGTAGACCTCGATGAGCTGATCAAAGTGTGTCATCTGTTTCTTGGAACAAAAATTCCTTCATGAGATACATTAGTTTGGGGTTGACAACTTTAGTAGTGAGGTACACACTGAAACCAAAAAACTAGACCTACGTTGCCTGGGCAACGTGAAGTGTTGCGGCAACCTTTGTCCGGCTTCGCCGGCTAAAGTGTTGCGAGAGCAACACTTTGGTTTTGTTTCTTCGCTGTCGGTTAAATGCTGAAATTGTCAACTTATCGAAGCTTTTAAAACGGTATGTTCTAAAAAGAATAATCACATAATCAAAAGCTGTTCTTCAGCGTTGTAAAACCAACAACAAAACAATATCGGAAGAAGGCTATCCGTAACGTTTCAGGATTAAAATACCATAGATGACACTATTTATTATTACAAAACTACCTTATTGTTTTACATTACCGTATCGTTTGTACCCGTTGCGTAAACAGTTAATCCTAGGTTATAGCGATAGACCATCGATACAAACTTTCTTACTGTCATATTTACAGAAATCGAATACAATGTGCACCAATTTTCAAAAATTTCTAGCCCCTCGTGAATCGATCTTACTTACAAGTCCGTCTCCCGTGATTGACATCAAATTCACCGGAAACAAATAATGGATACACCAGCTATCAAAAGTTGCAAACCCCTCATCGCTGAAGATGATTATAGCATAAAAGCCGATTATTACTTACAAGTCCCATGCATGTCTTACAATTGGGAACAAAATTGTTCTTACCATCGAATACACCTGAGACAAATAACAGGTATACCAACTAGCAAAAGCTGCAAACTCCTCGTTGCCGAAGATGATTATGAGCTAACAGTCGACTGTTGCTTACAAGTCCCTTACATGTCTCACAACTGGTATCGCCTATTTTTGGTTTCAGTGTGTACCTTACTCCTGAAGTTGTCAACCCCTTGAAACTTTCAAACTGGTTTATCTCATGAAGGATTTTTGTTCAAAACCATGGATGGTATATATTTTGATCAGCTCTTCAAGGGCTATCGATTGCCCTAACCACAACAAAACCATATCGGAAAAAGGGACTAAATTGACTTTGCAGTCAGTTGAACTTTATCCTTTTCAATCGTAGACGTCGTGACGGATGAAAACTTGGAATAATATCCTATATAATCTAGTTGGTATTATAAAGCTATCCGTAACTTTTTAGGATTAAAATACCATAGATGACACTATTAATTATTACGAAACTACCTTGTTTTACATTACAGTATCGTTTGTACCCGTTGCGTTAACAGTCAATCCTAGGTTACAGCGATAGACCAACGATACAAACTTTCTTACCGTCAGATTTATATAAATCGAATACAATGTGCAACAATTTGCATAAATTTCTAGCCCCTCGTGCACCGATTCTACTGACAAGTCCCTTTCCCGTGATAGACATCAAGTTCACCGGATAAAAATAATGGGTACACCGACTAGCAAAAGTTGCAAACCCCTCATCGCTGAAGATTTGTGTAGCATAACAGCCGATTATTACTTACAAGTCCCTTGCATGTTTTACATTTGGGAACCAAATTGTTCATCAAATGACAGGTACGCCAACTAGCGAGAGCATCAAACCCCTCATTGCCGAAGATGATTATGAGCTAACAGTCGCCTGTCGCGTACAAATTCCCTAAATGTCTCACAACTGGTATCGCCTATTTTTGGTTTCAGTGTGTACCTTACTACTGAAGTTGTCAACCCCTTGAAACTTTCAAACTGGTGTATCTCATAAAGGAAATGTTTTTTTTACCAAAAAATGGATGTCATATACTTTGATCAGCTCATCAGCGGCTATCGATTGCCGTCGAAGTTGAACTTTATCCTTTTCAATCGTAGATATCGTGACGGATGAAAACTTGGAACAATATCTTATATAATCTAGTTGATATTATAAAGCTATCCGTAACTTTTCAGGATTAAAATACCATAGATGACACTATTAATTATTACAAAATTACCTTATTGTTTTACATTACCGTATCGTTTGTACCCGTTGCGTAAACAGTTAATCCTAGGTTATAGCGATAGACCATCGGTACAAACTTTCTTACTGTCATATTTACAGAAATCGAATAGAATGTGCACCAATTTTCAAAAATTTCTAGCCCCTCGTGAACCGATTCTTACTTACAAGTCCCTCTCCCGTGATTGACATCAAATTCACCGGAAACAAATAATGGGTATACCAGCTATCAAAAGTTGCAAGCCCCTCATCGCTGAAGATGATTATAGCATAAGCTTTTTAAACGGGATGTTCTAAGAAAATTAATCATATGATCAAAAGGTATTCTTCAGCGTTGTAAAAACAACAACAAAATAATATAGGAAGAAGGGACTAAATTAACTTTGCAATCAGTTGTACTTTATCCTTTTCAATCGTAGTCATCGTGACGGATGAAAACTTGAAACAATATCTTATATAATCTAGTTGGTAATAGAAAGCTATCCGTAACTTTTCAGGATTAAAATACCATAGATGACACTATTAATTATTATGAAACTACCTCATTGCTTTACATTTTCGTTTGTATCCGTTGTGTAAACAGTTAATCCTCGGTTACATTGATAGACCATCGACACAAACTTTCTTACCGTCAGATTTATAGAAATCGAATACAATGTGCACCCATTTGCAAAAATTCCTAGCCCCTCGTGAACCGATTCCTACTTACAAGTCCCTCTCCCGTGATATACATTAAGTTAACTGGAAACAAATAATGGGTACACCAGCTAGCAAAAGCTGCAAACCCATCATCGCAGAAGATGATTGTAGCATAACAGCCGATTATTACTTACAAGTCCCTTGCATATCTTGTCATTGGGAACCAAATTGTTCTTACCATCGAATACACCGGAAACAAATAACAGGTATACCAACTAGCAAAAGCTGCAAACCCCTCATTACCGAAGATGATTATGGGCTAACAGTCGACTGTTGCTTAAAAATCCCCTATATGTATCATAACTGGTATCGCCTATTTTTGGTTTCAATGTACCTTACTATGAAGTTGTCAACCCCTTTGAAATTTTCAAACTGGTGTATCTCATGAAGGAATTTTTGTACCAAAAAATGGATGACACATACTTTGATCAGCTCATCAATGGCTATCGATTGCCGTCGAAAAAAAAATTCTACCTGTCTTAGTTCAAAAGTTGACTTTTTTGCCGTAGGCCAACTTTCTAACGTCACGACTTAGAAAGGAGCAAAGGATAAGCTCTAGTTTCTTTAGCAATGAGAGAACTTTTAAAGTTTAAGAGGCACATCTGATACCGTTACTCTACCACAAACCAAAGTGCAAAAAAAAAAAATTATAAACTCAGCTGAAATCGTCGCAGACATGGACAGAAACAATAGATGGCAGCACTTTCGGACCCGTGGGAAAAAGCCACTTTTTTGTCTCTGTAGATTTTTCTATTCATCACTCAAAGAAGATATGTTGGCTGTGGGGCCGGGTAACTGCCGCATATATTTAACACTTATAGATTTTAGTCCATCTTCAATTTGAAACTGGTGCCTGCCTGCTTGCGTGCTAGAACGGAGCTTTCCACTGGAAAGCAGAAACATCTTTTGATGAAACGAAAGGTTCGCTACACAACTTCAGATAGTCCTCTCTGACATAGGCTATACAACTCCACTTCACTTCGCAAACCGTAGGCTCTGGCTCGATGACAAGCAAAAACCATCCTTATTGGCCCCAGGCAAGAGTTCTACGGAGCTTTCCAAAATGTAATGTCATATTCATCAATCCGGCCTAAGGTCCACACTTTCCGTAAAAACCGCACAGGTTAGACCCTTCTCAGTTACCAGGAATAAAATGAAATCGGAGTCATAGGAAAAAAAAAAAAAAAAAAAAAAAAACGAGGACAAAACCAAAGTGTTGCTCTCGCAACACAAATAGGCCGATCCCAATCGTGCGATGAGGGGTTAGCAAAGTTGTGAAAATTGGGGCACATTTTTTGTTTCTCTAGAAATCCAAGGGTAAGAAAACTAATCTCCTTGGTCTATCACTGTAACTCAGAATGAAGTCTTTGAGGGGTTGACAACTTTGGTGGTAGAGTACACACTCAAACAAAGGATACGCGGAACCCAACTGTGAGACAAGTCAGGGACTTGTAACCAACAAAAGATTCTAGAATGGTCTATGGTGGTGGTCTTTCCGTCTTTCACTGTAACCTAGAATTAAGTGTTAACGCAACGGATACAAATGATGATGTAAAACTACGATAATTTGTAGAGTGACATCTATGGTATTTTGATCTAAAAAGCTATGGATAGCTTTATAGTACCAACTAGGTTATATAAGAAAATGTTCCGAGTTTCCACTTCACGATGTCTACGTTTGAAAAGGATATAGTTCAACTGCCGATATTCTGTTTTGTTTTTGTTTTCAACGCTGAGTGATAACCATGTGAAGAAAAATATTCTTCATGCGGATTGGAACATACCATTTTGAAAACCTCAATGGGTTGACAAATTCAGCATTTAACCGTTAGCGAAGACACAAAACCAAAGTGTTACTCTCGCAACACGTAAGTCGGCGAAGCCGAACAAAGGTTGCTACAACACTTCACGTTGCCTGGGCAACGTAGGACTAGTTCTCACTTGTCTCGTCTTACTTTTCGACCTTGTCATAGCCAAAAATCGTTTTTAATGAATGGATTTATTTCATGCAGCCTAGTAATAAGGCATGTGCACTGTACATACAGAAAAAAAAGAAATGCAGAGTTTTTGTTTATTAAAGCCTTGCCAGAGGCGTGACCTCGCCGTTCCCCGAGGACTCCTTTTTAGTCCCTAGTCCCTGCGTTTTTGTTTGTCCCAGGGACTCTGTCCCCGTATCCTCAAAAGTCCCCACGAACAGGGAATGTTCCGATTGCCATTAGCATCATCCCTTTCAAATTCGTAGTGGAATCAATTTTTGGTGATTTTGGGGCAATGCAAAATTAATTAAAAACAACCAGAATAAACAAAAACAAATATAAAACGACTAATTTCATCAACTACATATATTTTTTTTTAAACAAAATCCATTTTGGAAGTATTTGTTGTTTTCCGTACGCGGGGTCCGCGATTCCCTCTATTCTCGCCGTTCTCCTTGATTGCCCCAGGAGTCCTCCTTGTCCGGGCGCCAGACCTCTAAAATATGACAACTAGGTGATCAGAAAGACACATGAGTCAGTTTGAAGATTGTTTCCGACTATATCCACCACGCTGAATCTGAATACGGATGGTGGCAAAGCTGCAGATGACGGCTTGACCTTGTAAAATCTGAACCCTTTTTAGGCCTATAAAATTTGTCCTGACTGTTTTTTTTTCTCTAAGGTTCTACTAGTCCAATTTAGTTGCGGGGCATCTTTTTATTCCTAACTATGCCGCCTCTTAGAATAAGTTTTATTTAATATGGTATCTCATACAATCCCGGAGCCATAGGCTGGTAGTTATTAATTTTCACTGTAATCTCAGAATTCAAAGGTTTATTTCCGGATTGGGGACTCTTAACTTGATATATTTTTTGGATTTTTGATACTTCACCAGAATTTGCCTTGGGTACTGAGCTTCACATTGCCGTAAAGTTCGAAGCTCTCGGAGCCGCACAGAATTTTTGAAAAAGTATAGGATAAAAATGTATGAGAAAGTACATCTTTGCAACATGGACAATATTCTATACAAGAATTTGGCGTAGAATTCAATTATCAACTTTATTTTTCAGCCAAATATTAACTACGGTTGTAATAGGCGATGACTTATTTATATGCCTAAATTTGTTTTCCTGAAAAACGATACGGCGAGACATGTTTCTATGCCAAATTTTGACCCCGAGTCCACCGGTAGTTTTCATTTGGCGATCGTGTGTCAAATTTAGTTGAGATAGGCTATTTAATTTGCTATAAGGCCTAATTTTCTTGCAAATATCGTTATTAAGTCCAGATTTTAATGAGCCCACGAAGCTCTGTCTCTGTAAGGTAGAAGATTGACCCAGAAGCTCACTCGACAGAAGCTTTAACTAAAAGTTGAGACTGCTAACATGATTAAAGAGTGCCATGTGACTTGGGCTACTGTACATTTATTTTCAAATCCCTATGCTGGGACAATTGATCTAGTAAGAAATACAAGTAAAGCTGTCAAAATATGTCCCAAACGTATAAAATGTACAAAACTAAACGTTTCCCCAACGTACAAATAAAAAATCTCGTCTGAATACTAGCTGTCGGCACCAAATCAACCACCATATGCGCTAAGACTGTCGCATAGCATTTCCCCAGGCAAGGATCTTTATTTGCCGCAGGTAGGCTACTGTAATAGAAGGTCGAAGCCTTGTTGACGGGTGGAGGCGGAACATCAGCCCTGAAGTTACTGGACAGACTTCGAAAGTGTCGTGATGGGACAGCCAAACTTGAGTGTGTTGAAGGATGATTTTTTGCCCTAGGCCTATACCGATAAAACAAATTTCGTAAATCAAGGTTTCGGGCTCACACATGACGTACACTCCTCGCTTTCAGTGTAAGCTCAGCAATTTACTGAATGACCCTGAGATTTAACAGCAAGTGTAGCAAATATTATGTTTGTCTTTCGATAAGGGAAAGCTGACCACATCAGGTCCACTAATGCAATGCAACAGCCCTATATTACGACAGCCATGCTTTTCTTTTCTCAGTTTTGGTGGATCGGAAAGACTTTGTCACGGAACTGGCCTCATAGCTCGGGTTCATAGACTAGGTAACATTATGATTCGCTTCAAGAAGTATTTGGGAACATCCGTTTTCAGTAGCATTCGGAGACATGGACAGCCACACGCATGTCTACTTTTTGGGATCCCAAAACGTAAGTGGAGGGATGCCTGTGACATCGCAAAAGTTGTCCGTCTGTCTGTCCGTCTGTAAGCCCGATAACTCTCGAAGGGAATGAGATATTATGATGAAACTTGGTGTGAGGATTCGTTGGGTCGTCGGACCAGTCAAGTTCGTAGATGGGCTTTGTAGCCCTACATTTAGGGGTGGGGGAGGGGTTTAAATTAAGGGGCAAACAAAATATTTTGAAACAGCTAATTTGATAGTCGATTATGGGGTAAGAAGACATGCTGAACACGATGGTGAAAACCATTTTGTCATCGGACAGATCGCCCGGAATCCAGCCAACACCGGAAAGTGAAAGTTTGTTAAATGTAAAAGTTTTATTTGAAGTTGATTAAATGTTCGATTTAGGGGTAGGAAGACATGCTGAGGACGATGGTGAAAACCATTTGCTCGACGGACAAGTAGTTCGCCCGGAATCCGGCCCAAACCGGAAAGTTTGTTAAAATTAAAAGTTTTATTTGGAGTTGATTAGATGTTCGATTTAGGGCAAGAAAACATGCTGAACACTTATGTGAAAAAAATTTCTACCTGGACATGTAGTTCCCCCCGTATCCGGCCAAAACCGGAAAATTGTTAGAAGCTTAAGTTTTATTTCTAGTTGATTAGATAACCGATTTAAGGGTAAGAAGAGATGCTGAATCCGTGTTTGACAATCATATTTTACCCGGAAATTTAGTTCGACCGGAATCCGGCTGGAGTCGGAAAATTTGTTATAAGTTAAATTTTTATTTGAAGTTTATTAGATGTTCATTATTGGGGAAAGAAGATACCCTGAGTTCGTTTTTTAGCTTTCTTTTTTCGCCGGACAAGTAGTTCTGGAGTTCGGCCGAAACCAGGAAATTGGCAAAAGTGTCAGGAAGTTTTCGTCAAAACAGATATGACTTGTAGGGGTAAACACACATGCTGAATCCATATCTGAACTTGGTTTTCTCAGATGACTAGCTATTTGGCCTTAATCTGTTTCTGAATTTTAATTGTAAAAATGTTCAAGGAGTCTGGCGATTACTGGATCTGGCTAAGACAAGACCCAGTTGTCTGGATCAGATACTGGATTTTTGGGATCCCATCAAAACCTTTGGTCTTGTTCATGTGTGCTGCGTAAGGCAGATTCATAGTCCGGGTTCGGATTAAAAGTCATTTTGGATGCAACCAGTTTAGCACCTTTATTCCTTCACAGTCCGCCAGAGAGGTAATCCACGAATCCCAAGTCAGTGTTACAGAAATGGCTGAACAATTCGAAATACAGCATTTGGAGAGGCTTTGTGGCCTTTTTTTGCAATATATTATTATTATAATATCCCAGTTTTCTAGCACCGTGCACTTGGCGACGGCAAAACTCTTCGTCACTGAATTTCCTGACCGCTCATGACATCCAGTACTGTCTTTCAAAACAATAGAATGCCCGGAAATGTTTACAAGGCCGAACACTCGGTCATGCAGGTCAGCTATAATATAGAGTTCGGTTATTTTCGGTTGATTGTGGGGGTCAATTTAACAGTCTTGCAAGGATTCGTTTGAAAATCTCGATATTCTCGGTAATATTCGGTTTAATGGCACGAAATCTGCCGCCACACCACTTCCCGTGATTGTGTTAGTCGCTACTTCGCTTAGTAAACCTTCTAAATTTGTAGAGTTGCGAACAAACTTGGGAAAACTTGACTTGGTACCCGATCGACGTGTCAACAGCAACTAGAATCTTGCTAACAGCTTCTGATTCAACATGACCGCTGCGACCGGTCTTAGTTTTCGAGTGTTTCGCCTGTTTATTTCGCAATCTATAATCTTACTTCTAATCTTGGAAAAGGGATTGTGTTTTCCGAAGAACCACAAGCACATGCACTCAGGAGGCTCTTTGTCACTGTCTCATCAGCGACTTGATTTGAAATGAAGATCACCAGTGATTACACATATAAATGGATCAACAACGACAACAGAGACTTCGAGAACAACAGTCAACATATTTTCAGTTCTGGCAAGTCTACTAAGTACAGTGAAAACCTAAGGACAGAATAGTATGAGGTTGTCCACTTGACAACTTCCAATCAGCTTCATGTAATTCTCTTTATTCCCCCGGTTGAGGATGGACAGCATTTTCAGCTACAGCTTCTGTCAACCGTTGTGGTTCCGGGTCGGTTTACTACCTTAGAGAGCTCCTTGGGTTCATTTACAACGATATTTCCAATAAAGTTAGAGCTTATAGCAAATTAGATAGCCTATGACAACTGAGTTTGACATGCGATTGCCAAACCGACACTGACGTTGGACTTGGAGTCGAAATTGGGCAGAATGACATGTCTGGCAGTACCATTTTTCAGAAAAATTGTTAGGCCTATAAATTAGTTGTTAACTTATAAGAACCGTAGTTAATATTTGATTAAAAATAAAGTTGAAGTTTATGCTAAATACTATTGAAGAATATTGTGTCACATCACCATTTTGCAAAGACATTTCTCATACATGTTTCGCCTCTACTTTTTCGGAAAATTCTGTACGGCTTCACAGAACAGTCAGACTTTGTAACTTTACGGCAATGTGCAGCTCAGTACTCAAGACGAATTCTGGTAAAGTATAAAGACAATTAATAAAAAACCATATATCGGAAAAAATAAAACTTATTCTGAGAGGCAGCATTGTCAGGGATAAAATGAGATGTCCTGCAACGAAAGTCGGCTAGTAAATCCTTAGAAAAAAATAAAACAGTCTGGACACATTTTATAGGCCTAAAAAGGTTGTTTTTTCGCTTTTATAAGGTCAAGCCGTGTTCTCCAACATTCACCACCCATATTCAGATTCAGCGTGGTCAATACAGTCGGAAACTATCGTCAAACTGACTGTGTTTTTCTGATCAGCTCAACTCCAAATAAGCGAGATGCGTTTTAGTGGCGCTCGAACTATCGGGGAAAGGCGAGAATACGCCTCCAGGTGGGCCCTCCTAACATCTGTCGCAAGTAAAGCTCAGTTTACAGTTCGTTTGGCAAAATTATTCAAACTCAGGTACACAAACTGCTACTTACCTTATCGGGGGGGATTCCAATTGTCACGGGGACTCAATTGTTCAGTTTTGAGCCCTTTATAAGCGACAATACGGCTGACAAGAACAACAAGACCAAAGGTTTCGATGCAGTGTCTGGCCTACGCCACAGAATAAATAAAAAGGTTTCGATGGGATCCCAAAAGTTTAATATTTGATCCAGACAGTTAATATTTTTATAAATTTAGAAACACATCAAGGCTTACAGTAGGGGTTGAAAACCTTCGAAACTTAAAAAAATAAGGCTTATTTATATTTTCAAAAGACAGTTTAATAACTGGTAGATCTGAGAAAATGAAGTTCAGATATGGATTCAGCATGTGTGTTTACCCCTTCCAAGTCAAATCTATTTTGACGTAACTGATCAAAACTTCCTGCCTTACTTCTGCCAATTTTCCGGCTTCGGCGGAATTCTCGAACACTTGTCTGGCGAAAAAGTAAAGCTCGAAAACCAATTCAGCATATCTCCTTACCCCTATATACAACGTCTAATCAACTTCATATAAAATTTAACTTATAACAAATTTTTCGGTTTCAGCCGGGTTCCGGGCGAACGTATATTTATAACATATATTATCATTTATAGATTCAGCGTCTCTTCTTAACCCTAAATTGAACGTCTGATCAACTACAAATACAATTTTTGCTTTTAAAAAAAACTTTCCGGTTTGGGCCGGATTCCGGGTGAACTACTTGTCCGGCGAGAAAATGGTTTACATATTCGTGTTCAGTATGTTTTCTTGCCTCTTAATCGACTATCTCATTAGCCGTTTAAAAATATTTTGTTCGCCCCTTAATTTGACCCCCTCCCCCACCCCTAAATGTATTCTACATAGCCCATCGACGAACTCGACCTTTCCCTTGACCAAAGAATCCTCACACCAAGTTTCATCAAGATATCTCATTCCCTTCGAGAGTTATCGTGCTCACAGACAGACGGACAACTTTTACGATGTCACTTACGTTTTGGGATCCCAAAAAGCTAGTCACGAAACAGGATCTTCTTGCTTGACAAGAAGAGACAATTGCCACGCCTTGTCACAAACTAAACGGCATTTGCGAGACAAGATCTTGATCAGATTCAAATTATCTTAGATAGAACATGACTTAAAGGACATGTCGTACTTATGATAGTAATTCATTCTGAATTTCCACCCATTCTTGTCCCCGAAATTCTTCACGTCAGAAGTATAACCTATCTCGTCTTTAGCAACACACTGATTACGCTTGCCATTGTTTTTTGGATCCGAGGACGGAAGTGGAGGGATACCTATGACATCGCCAAAGTTGTCTGTCTGTAAGCACGATAACTCTCGAAAGGAATGAGACATTTTGATTAAACTTGGTGTGAGGATCCTTTGGGTCAAGGGAAACGTCGAGTTCGCTGATGGGCTCTATAGCCCTACGTTTAGGGGGGGGGGGGGGGGGTCAAATTAATGGGCAAACAAAATATTTTTAAACAGCTAATGAGATAGTCGATTAAGGGGTAAGAAGACATGAGACATGCTGAAGACGATTGTGAAAACCATTTTCTCGCCGGACAAGTAGCTCGCCCGGAATCCGGACAAAACCGGAAAGTTTGTTAAAAGTAACATTCCATTTAGGGGTAAGAAGACATGCTGAACATTGATAAGATTTATTCCACTAAAAGCACAGAGGCCATGGGAAAACAAATAAACACAAACAGAAATAAAAACACAAACCAAATAAATGCTAACTATTTTACATATTCCTTTACAGGAATCTTTCTCTGTGGTTCATCGAGACCGAAAGGAATCTTCCCAACTTTTCAATATCACCAAATATTTTACTTCCCATTACTTTTACCAACCAATCCTCCCCCCAATCACTAACACCAAAAATTTCCCCACGAAGATCTGAAAGCTCAGGACATACGCACATTACGTGAAAAATATTTTCGTCCAAATGTCCACACATTGGGCAAAAGTAAGAACCAGACAACACTCTTACCTTACCCAAATATCTTCTACGCCTTCCTAGAGGTAGACAATCACCTCGTAAACTCATTAACAACCTCAAATGATCTGCTGGTCATTTTCTACCCGAACAAGCAGTTCGCCCGGAATCCGTCCAAAACCGGAAAATTTGTTAAAAGCCAAAGTTTGATCTGTAGTTGATTAGATATCCGATCTAGGGGTAAAAAAAGATGCTGAATCCGTTTATGACAACCAATTTTCACCCGGATATATAGTTCGCCCGGAATCCGGCTGATACAGGAAAATTTGTTATAACTTAAATTTGTATTTAAAGTTGATTTGATGTTCGATATAGAGGTAAGGAGATACGCTGAATTTATTTTGAGCTTTATTTTTTCGCCAGACAAGTAGTTCCGGAATTCCACAGAAACCGGAAAATTGGCAGAAGTAATGCAGGAAGTTTCGATCGGTTTTGTCAAAATAGATATGGTTTATAGGTAAATACACATGCTGAATCCATTTCTGAACTTGTTTTTCTCAGATGATTAGCTATTTGGCCTTAATTTGTTTCTAAATTTTAATAGTAAAAATGTTCAAGGAGTCTGGCGGAGACTAGATCTGGCGAAGACAAGACCGAATTGTCTGGATCGAATATTGAACTTTTGGGATCCCACCGAAACCTTTGGTTTCTATTATTTTTTAGGAAATGCAAAAAATCGGATGATATTCGTGGTAAATATTCATTATATTCTTCAACTCCCCTTCCGACAGGTTTTCTGACAATGTTTCCACGACTACTGAAATTAGAGAAGGATTTTGTGTGAAAGATAATTTGATATAAGAATAAAAACGGTTTTTGGAATTCTGGAAGGGGGGTTTCCAAGGAGAAACTGTATTCTACAATAGCTCCCGTGGTGTCAGACTCAATCACAGTAATCTGATTCAGTGTGTCAATTGAGAGCAATTGAGTTCGGTGAATGAAGTACAAATAAACCGAAGACAAAGATGGGACTTTGTAATGGGGGGGGGGCTTGGAGAACAACAGAAGTGCTTCAATGCATTTGAATTATTTGCGAAAGCTTATAGCGGATGCTAGCTGGACACTTAGAGTGCTCAGTTTATTCATAGAAATTAACACTATTAACTCTTTATGGCCTTAACATAAGGCCTGGCAATGGGCGAGGCGTAGAACAACAGAAGTGCTTCAATGCATTTGAATTGTTTGCGAAAGTTTATAGCGGATGCTAGCGGACACTTAGAGTGCTCAGTTTATTCATAAAAATTAACACTGTTAACTCTTTATGGCCCTAACATAAGGCCTGGCAATGGGCGAGGCGTATTCTTCATTCATAATTATAGTCCTAAGGGAAACAAGCCAAACTCATAGAAAAAAGAAGGAGAGAAAAAAAGAGATTGAGGTTTTAGGTCGTTTTAATTACTGCGGCATGTTTTCGTACTAGGCTTGTCGACTGGGTTTTCACCTTCAGCGAAGATTCTTAATAATTCTTCATGAGCCGCAATCCTTAAGGGTCCCGCCGTACTTATACTGCCAATGTAATCTACTTCCGTAACTGCATTAGTTAAATACTAAGCCCGGAGACACTAATTGGAGATGTTACATTCTATTCCCGCTAACGAAACCTCATTAATCTTGCACTTGCCACGAGTCACCATTTTCCGTGCGCATTATGCTCCCGACGAGCGTTCCCCTATCGTTCTATCGATGCGTAAAACCGGTTATCTGAATTCTGCCGAGTTTTGATAGAAGTGAGTGGGCCCTGGAAAAAGCGTAAAACAGCCAAAGTCATGAATAATTTTTAAGAGCAGAGTCTAATTCTACAGTGTTCGGATAGTTTTGAACGTTGGGGCATGGTGTGGTTTAAGAGTTTCTTATGACAGTTAGAAAACTCGCGGTTAGTCAAAAGAAAGCTGACAGTTCAGGTCAGTATCAAGATTGGGCGACCGACCAAAAAGAACAGTATCCCCTTTTGTAATTACTTCATACTTGTTCACTACTCTTTCTGGGGTTTCCTTCGAAGCTAGATGGGTAATAAGAGGGTGGATGAGTGCTCTGTGCACCATATTGTGGGTGGGGTCTGTTTTTAGTCTGGTTCGAGTAGAGAGAGACAGAGAAGAGAAATCCGGGAACTTAAAAAGTATTTAAAGTTTTACGGAATAGGGCTGAGATTCCAGTTACACATCACTTATTCATGAAAACGCGATAAAAATGCGTTACTTCGTTTGTTCATTATCTACAGACTATTGATTTCGTCAGATGAACATATTCTTTCGGATTTGTGGTACCTTTATGTGCTTGTCCTTTTACACTTCAAATATTTACCAACTACAAAAGTAAGCCATTGCCGAAAATTAAAATAAAAATTTCGGTTCCTTGCAAGACATATCTTAACATCATCATCTCACTTTTTACAGACGGAACTTTCTGAGCTTAACACATGTCATACTGGAAATGCAGGCTTTTGTTGACATTTAAATTCTACGAGTCTGGATGAACTTTGGGTTGTCATGCAAGCAGTGCACGCCCTGAATGTTATTACCAGAGCCCCGGGCGAAAAAATGCAAAATCTTTTAGATTAGTTAAAATATTTCAGTGTATTTAAATATCAGATAGTAAAAATAAGCTATAGATGTTGCTTCAGCCCAAGCTGACTGCGAATCATGTTTGACGGTGCAAAACGGATAAGTCAGGTAAGTCAAAACGGATAAGTCTGACTTGTCCGTTTTGCACCGTCAAAAAATAAGCTGCCTTTTCAGTCAAACTGTAACGTCAAAACTAGTGGCTGATGACGGATCTTTTGGTCTCCTGGTCGTCAACAGGTATTTTGTCACCATTAACAGTTAAAAACTCGTGCAATTTAGGGTCAGGGTGGGACTCAAACATTGGTCCCATCACTGTAGGGATTGGTAATTATATATTTATTCTTTTTTGTTTTTGTGTGAACCACGGCTCTTTGGTTATATTGACTTAATAATTGAGAAAAGCCATTGATTCGCAAAAGACCAGCATATTCGCTGATTTATCTTGGTCTACCGATCGGGAGGTCGATCAGAGAGACCAGAGTTGATCATCAAACATATTCGCAAAAAGATTGCTGCATTTTATGGTTTCATTGTGGCGAATAAGTTGCGTTTCAACCGTCTTATTCTCGCCACGATTTTTAACTCGGTGACCCTGCCTCACATTTTCTACATCGCACCTTTCTCGCGAATGTTTAACACTGATAAAAAAAAAACAAATTCGCTCTATTTATTTTTGTTTCTGTAAATTCCTGCTCCGCCTCCCTCCTTGGACCCGAAATAGTAAAATCTTCACTACTTACAACATCACTGACCCACTTATAGCAGTTGGACAACTTATACAGAATTACAACAATAATCATCACAACAATCACAATTATCAAATCATTACAACAATAAGCATTAATTCTTCTACAATAGGGTAGTTTTATAGATAGGATAATGTTGTCGTAGTCTCTATGTTGTATTTGGTTTCCTCTTGTTATAGTGTTTCCTTCTTCTTTTCTTTCTTTATCCCTACTGCGTCTATGCCATGTGCTTTTTGATGGGTGAAAAATTAAATCGTTATTAATATTATTGTTTAAATGGTTCTTTGGCTAAGAGATGTCTGGAGGGATTTAAAGGGTATTGCTCTCGTTATGTACATGTGTTTTGTACGGCCATTTGATTCATTTATTCATAGAAGTAAATCCGAAAGTTGAACTATGGAAACCATATCTCTTCAGCGAGAGCGCGGCGCACGCCGCCCATTTCCGGTAATGACACCGGATTCTTCTAGGTGGATCTACTGGTCGGACTGGGGCCTGAAGCCGGATGGACGGATTGAAAGAGCTGCTATGGACGGATCTAATCGACAGATCATCGTTGATACCGACATACGGTGGCCCAACGGAATCACGTTAGATTATGTCATCAAAAGACTGTACTGGGTTGATGCCAAGCTGCATCGGATCTCGTCAAGTAATTACGATGGATCGGATCGGCGGGTGGTAAGTAAATTGGATTTATTCTTAGTGTACACGGATTCCGGTGAGATTTTGGGTGCGAACACTGAGTTAAAATAAATTTTTGCAATGCATTTTCGATCGGATTTTGTAGCCGACTGCTAATTTCACACTCGAAATTGGTTTCGTTGCGAAGCATCTGGCGTGGATCTGACAATATTTGAAGCAGAATTAACAAAAGATTCCCAATGAGAGACTTCAGAGGCGAATAATCTAGGCGAGTGCAATGTCAATAGCACAAACCGGGAGACGATTCATAAACTAAGAATATATTGATATGGCGGTAGGAATTTTCAGTTTAGAATTGCGGTAGGGGAAGAGCACAGAAATTTAGGGGCATACAAATCCTCCTGTAAACTTTGTTGGAAAAGCTTATTTACAAAATATCAACACAAATCGTGGCTTGTGACCAGATGGCCTGTTGACTTGCCAAGCTACATAATGTCAAAATCAATAAAGTCAAGATAAAACAATAACGTCAAGATAAGTAAGACAGACTGAAAATACTCGAACGTAAAATCTTAAAAGGAAAAGGCACACAACAAAAGACTAAAACTCACTGTTGAACAGTAGAGGTATGCTTATGTGAACGTTTGTTGACAGTGGACTTTGCCATTTCCATGCACTTGCTGTGCTTAAAGCTAACTACCAGTTAGCGAAAGTAGGTAATTAAGGACATCTGAAAACACCTGTATAGATATTTGCCTCTTCATTCTACCATTTAGCTAAAAACTGCACTGTTCACATTAAAGTAACTGTTCACATAAGCATACCTCTACTGCAGTATGAACAAGTTTAGGAATAAAACTGTTACGGTACGGTAAATTACGGTAAAATTTGTAGAGTACCGAAAAAGATGCGATGCACTGGGAAATTGTATTTTTAGTCTTGACTTGGACGGGTAGCCCTGTCGGAATCTGGTCAAAACAGGACGGTTATGAATATTGATTGTCTGATTATACTTTTTGCAGGAAGGTATTCCTAACAGATCTGGTCTAGGGGTTATTAGGATTGTATTATATATTAACGGGATTCGGTAAAGACTTGACGGTGCGGAACGGATAAGTCAGCTACATTTTGTTAGAGCTATATTTCGCTATATAAGTTCATGTTGCAGCTTGAGCTTGGAGAGGACCCTTGCCAAGAAGTGCTAAAATATAGCTCTAATAAAATGTAGCTGACTTATCCGTTCTGCACCGTCAAATATGATTCGCAGTCAGCTTGGACTGAAGGACTATTTACTCTGTTAGAACCGATTGTCTAATAAGAATAATAATAATAATACAAAGCAAGAGAAAAGGCTTTCGCCTCTAAACATTAGTTGCGTTTTTGCGGTAACCGGGTATCTGTAACTCTGAACAATTGTTGTTTTCGCAGTTACCGGATATCTGTTACCCTGGCGAATTGTCGTTTCTCAGTCACCCAGTAACTCCGGTATCTTGAACGAAGTAACCCTGCCGAGCTCGGGGTTACCGAAATTCAGTAACCTGGTAACTGCATCCTTTTCATCACACAAACAAACAAAATATGTCTTATTAACTGCCTTTGCAAGGGGCAAGTTTATTCTGATGGACGACTCTGGCACGGTTATCAGCTTTTTACCTGAAGAAGCTGTTTCTAATGGATTTGACCTTGGTAAGATTTTTTGGCTAAAAATTTCTGGACTCCGAGAATCATGGAATTTACGCTAACTGTCGTTTTTGGCTCAGTTACCGGGTATCAGTAACCCGGTATCTGAAGAAACGACAAGAGTGCACTCAGTTACCGGGTAACAGTTACTCTAGGTTACCGCAAAAACGCAACTATTAGAAGGATGGCCGGTATTCTCCTTTTTTGTCTTATTTTAGTGGGAAGGGACCTAGCTGTCGGTTGTTGAATGGCGGAGAGTAGGGAATGAAGTGCAACGGAACCTGGAAAAAAGGCTGAAAAGTTTTACTTTCTGTCTTTCTTTTCAGATCATTCAGGACAGGTTGGACTTGGTCGAACATCCATTCAGTATCACCACGTTCGAAGACACCATCTACTGGTCAGATTGGAATCTTCATTCAGTCATGAAGGCGAACAAGTTCAATGGGAAGGACGCCCAGGCTGTTATTAATTCAACCTTTGTAAGTATACCTTAATTTGTTTTTAACTCAAGATTCGCAGTGCAGGAAAGGAGGTCTGATATGGCGATAGTCTCCGTGGCCTGGTCTAAAAATGGTCGTTGAACCTATTATTAATAATAATAATACAAAGCAAGAGAAAAGGCTTTCGCCTCTAAATAACTCTAAGAAATTTTGAGTAATCGAACTGATCAGAGTTAAAAATCTCATCAACAATGCACTTAAAACTATTGATCGATTCAGCATTAACCGCATCTTCGGTAAGGCTGTTCCAAGGATCAACAATTCTGTTGCCAAAACCCCACTTAAAAACGTCCTTGTGGAATCTTGACTTTGTAAGCTTGTACGCGTGCCCCCGATGATGTGACGACTGAATCTTACTAAATCAGTCACTTCAAAATTGTCATAGCTTCCATCGGTTAATCCATTGATTAAGGTTTGAAATGACTCGTTGAAAAACGACGGATTCGGCTTTAACATGGTGTAGCAACTGAGTAGAATTCCGTTTCAAGTTGTCAAGAATACACGCGTTGAACAAATTATTTGACGTTGACGCGATAAAACCTTTTTCAGTTTGTTCAGAGCCTCGTTTTTGTTGCATTCTTCAGCTTCACTTCTGGGCCGATTCCGGACTGATTCTTTCTACATCCGTTTTAGCACTGCAGCGCTTCCGAGGAAGACGGCAGCGCTTCTTGAGAATCACGGACTTGCTCCCCGATCAAGTCCGTGCTTCCCTGCAAGATGCTGCAGCGCTGCCGCTTCAACCAAGAAGAAAGTGAATCCAAAAACGCATATTATGCAAAAGCAAAGAAGTGCCACAGCAGCGATGCGGCAGCGCTATTGCAACAAAAACGAGGCTCGGGTCTTTCGGAATTGTAGATTCAAAACTAACTAACCGCATGATTACCGAATGACAAAACAAAATTTGAGATACAAATATACTTTTTTTTGTCAAAAGGAGCAGGTTTCCTTGAATCCTATGAGTAATTTTTTGTTCAACTATATTATCCCCTTTTCAACCTAAAATAAGTTTTCTCGAACAGGTGTGTAATGCACATCGTGCTATGTCCCAGAGGTATATTGTGACAATTAATTTTGTGGGGGCTGATATGATATCGTATCATCCTCCAGAGAGGCTGATGTGAAGTCGTATCAACCTCCGCAGATGTTCATCCCAAGGCTTATCCTCAAATACTGAAAGTAGAAGCTGAAATCCAAAATATATTCAAATAATGTCTACAGCGGATACGTCAGCTACGATTCTTCATCAGCGATAGTTCGGCCTTTCTTGGCAAGGGTCCTCGTCAGGCTGTCAATCTTCTTTTTTGAAAACTAAAAATAAAAAAATAAAAATTTAATGAAAGAAGATCTTACATCCTTAGACAACCAGCCTAAGCCTTAGTTTATACCTTGTCACAGTCATATATCCACTTTGCTTTCCAAAAGGCTAGTTATTCAGTATCGGCCAGTGTCTTTTCTCGATTTTTTCTTGATTTTCTCAAGAGCCAGCATGTGGTTTTATTATTGCTAGATGTTGCCACTTTTCTCTGCGGGAAATGTTTGACACTTACGGCAGCAAATAACAGTGATTTTCTGGCGCCTATGAAACTGGGTACTTTGAACCAGCTATCAACGAGAAATCTCGCTTTATCACTTTCAGAATTATATGCCTCAACTTTTTGCTTCATTTTGTATTAACCGGTAAGGAACCAGTCTCAGAATTCCGGCTTGCTTTGCCGAAGAAACTAACATTTGTGACCAATCCCAGAATTTTGCTATCAATGGCAACACTGGTTTCGTTGATGTTACTTTCACGCCCCCTATAGTAGTCATTTTCTTAGGCCTGCAGTAGGCGTTTATGACCGCTAGATGGCACCCGTAATGATAGAAACTGTGATGGTAGAAACAGAAGTATTCGGGTCACAACAGTAGTCGTTTTAGTAGGTCTACAGTAGGATTGGCTTGCTACCTCACAAAAATAAAAACCCCTACCCTCCTAAAAAAGTACAACAAAAGATAATAAGTCTTACCTTTAAAAAATATTCTGTTCAAAAAGTTATACTTAGTACCTCCATCTCGGTTCATATATTAAATGTTTATTTTTCGATCTTTTGCATTTACTACATTATTGAAAGCTGGGTGTATTTTTTCCTTTTATTTGTCTATACTGCACTATTTTCTTCTTCTTAAGTGCGTAATTGTCATCATCATCATCATATCTAAATAACAACCTTGACGGCCATTTAAAAATATCAACCTCGGCTTCTGCTCGGTAGATAATTTCATAACCTATCTCGCCTTCGGCTCGGATAGGTTATTTTCAATAGCCGTCGCAATGTTATTTTCTGATATCAACCTTTGTGTCGGAAGTTAACCTTTTGTTATTTAAGATCTTGGATTTGAAAATCTTGATTTGAAATTAAACTAAAATAAACATAAACCTCTGCCCCAAACTTTAGCTTTGCTAGCTTATAGTACTGAATGCCTTTGACCTTTTCTATTCTCCATTCCTGAATGTCTTTTCCCTCCAGTGTTTTCCCGACTTCCTTGATTTATCCTTTAGGCTGATGATGTGTCCTAACATGGGTCCTAAACCCCCCTTCCAAATCCATGACTTCTCTACTTGATCATTTATCGCCTTGATTTGACATCTACCGCTGATTAAGCGACAAGTTAGCTAGTTAGCTAGGCTTCCCCAGATATGATGAGGATATATTCTAGGTCTAGTTTCGTAATCCCTCTGTTTTCGCAGTATACCCGTCCCTTCACAATTGACACAAAAAAGGGGAGTGTTCTGAATTATTCTTAGGGGGTCTGTCTCGGTTCCTAAGGGCTCTGTTGAGAAAATATCATGGATATTTCTGAGGTCAATTGGGAAGATAATTAATTTCTTTCAGGAGAAAGCCAAGGGTTTCCTTCGAGCTAATTAATACGGGAAAAGATTTGAAGTACGAGTCATTTCTTCGCCAACCATGGGTGCTATAATAGACGAGCTTTTGGTCGGAATTCTGGACTATATCATCTTATTAAAAAGAAAGGCCGTATCTCTTTCAGAACAAGACCAAAGGTGTCGATGGGATCCCGAAAATCTAAGATTTCATCCAGACAATTGGGTCTTTTCTTCGCCAAGCTAATCATCAGAGAAAACCGAGTTCAGATATTCTATCTATCTATCTATCTATACCTCTATAAGTCATATCTATTTTGACGATACTGACCGAAACTTCCTGCTTTACTTCTGCCAAATTTGCGGTTTCGCCCGAATTCCGAGCGAACTACTAGTCCAGCAAAAAAAAAATCAGAAACGAAGCCTGCGTGTCTCTTTATCCTTTATAAAGAACATCTAATCAACTTTTATTAAAACTTTGACTTAAAAAAAAAAATGCGTGTACAACTGGATTCGGACTAATTATATGTCCGGGTAAAAAAGTTATCGTCAGATACAGACTCAGCGTCTCTTCTTACCCCTAAATCTATCATCTAATAAACTTCAGATACAACTATTGATTTTAATGTATTTTCCGGTATTGGCCGGATTCCAGGCGAACTAGTTGTCCGGCGAGAAAATGTTTTCACCATCGTGTTCAGCATGTCTACTTACCCCTAAATCAAACATTTAATCAGCTTCAGATGAAACTTTTACTTCTAAGCAACTTTCTGTTGTTGGCCGGATTCCGGACGAACTACTTGTCCAGCGAGAAAATGGTCTTCACCATCGTGTTCAGCATGTCTTCTTACCCCTAAACCAAACATGTAATCAACTTCAAATAAAACTTTTACTTTTAACAAACTTTCCGGTTTTTGCCGGATTCCGGACGAACTACTTGTCCGGCGAGTAAATGATTTTCACCATCATGCTCAGCATGTCTTCTTACCCGTTATTCAATCATTTAATTAACTTCAAATGAAACTTTTACTTTTAACCAACTTTCCGTTTTTTGCCGGATTCCGGACGAACTACTTGTCCAGCAAAAAAATGGTATTCATCATCGTGCTCAGCCTGTCTTCTTACCCCATAATCCACTATCACATTAGCTGGTTAAAAATATTTTGTTGATTCTTAATTTGAACCCCCTCCCCAACCCACAAATATAGGGCTACAAAGCCCATCTACGAACTTGATCTTACCCTTGAGCCAAACAATCCTCACACCAAGTTTCATCAAGATATCTCATTGTCTTCGAGAGTTATCGTGCTTACAGTCGGTCGGACGGACGGACAACTTTTGCGATGTCACAGGTGTCCCTCCACTAACGTTCTGGGATCCCAAAAACACTTTCGTTGTTGTGATGTTTTCTTTATCTTCCCTCTTGGCATCGTATTATAACTATGGTTAGGAAGTTCAGTATCCCATATATTTCAGAGAAATCGCTACTACGACAGTTATTTTGAGTATTTCTCTTATTTTCTCTTTGTTTGCTCAACTTGACTTCCTTTGTGTTACAAATAAATTATTATCATGAAATATCGCGAAACTTTCGGTATCAGTTTTACGATCGGTCGTTCGCCGATATCCAGCGAAAGTGATATTAATTAGATCAAGACGTACCCCGGCTTCGGGTCCCAACGAAGCCTTTGTTCTTATTTCTCCTCACGACCAGTGAGATCTCTAGACCGCAAGGGGAGTAAGTACCTAATTGCTTTTGGGCACAGAAGAAAGGATTTTTTAAAAAGTCTTCGCCACGTGTTTACGAGCACAACGGAGCCATTTGCATACCTCCAAAGAAGATGATTATCTCCCAGTTTAATTGGCATCAGGCGAATCCCTGATCTTTCCCGAGCGAATGCTTAGGGATCCCAGACAATTCCTCATCAGGGAAGCTCAGATCAATTCTTGGAGTTTTGGTTGTGAGGGTGGAGGGTGGATTTCTTTGAACATAAATCGCCTCTTCATTCGGTACTCTTCTTTGGTCTAAGCTTTATTGCCTTGTTTAGTAATACAGAACTTCTAGTAATGAAAGAGATGAGAGCTATATACAAACTGACAGGAAAACGCCACTTGGTCGATGAAGCTCAATGGGGAAGTTGCAATTATTTAATTGTTCATTTCCCTCAGAGGGGGGAGTACAAAATATAATGTATAAAACAGAACTATGCCTAAACCATCTGGCCCATCCAGTCACATATAAATACTATAGAAAAGACACATGATTTCGATAACCAAATTACAATTGTTTACGTACTATATGTTCAAATATGTTTACGTACTTGTTCAAAAATGGGTGCAGGTTGTGGGTTTGAAGGGCTACCGAAGCTTTTTAAATAAAAGTTGGTCGTCTTTTTCTTCAAAATTAAAATTGGGTCTTTTACTTTAAAATTAGAAACCATTTGCACATTACCGAAAGAAATGGGGAACCCAAGGAGAAATTTGAAAAATGATATTTTAATAGCCGATTTGTCGCAAATTCGAAAATTTTCTACGATTGTTGCAGCAAAAAGAACATGAGATAAAGCAATGGCGGTGAACAATAACTCGAGGGTGTCTTTCGTGTATCGACCACGAAAACGAATTAAGAGGCCAAATGCCTTGCGAATTCTTTCTTGTATATGATTGACAGTTATAGACTGAGAAACCTTAGCTGACGATGCATAAATAAGCTGACGGACGCTATAATCGTAAAGCTTTGGGAAAATTGTACAGCACCTTCTGCGCTCCTTCTATACTATTTCGTTCTGGTGTCACTCATGTTCTGCGAAAGAAGGAGATAAAAAAGATGAGATCATGTTATTTTAAATATGCAAAGCACCTGCTCCACTTGTCTAAATTATGCCATAACCATACTTTGACGGAGAATTTCAAAATTCAAGATGCAAGTGTTACCCTATTGAATGTTTCTTCGTCGCTATCAAAAATCATTGACAACAGAACCCAACCAGCGCACGACCTTCTACACTGCTTCCTGGCCGACGATTGAAATTAAATGTCTTTTTGTGTATGTTTATTTGTTTTATTTACTTTCTTCATTTACTCCGCTTTCTGAAAAGGGTGGGTTATAAATAAATTACTTATATGGGATCCCTAAGTACGTCACTATGTAGCGAGTGCGAGTTTCTCACTTTCTCTGGGCAAAGGTACTAACATTAACAGAGAATTAATTTATGTGTATGATTTAGTGAGCTGTTGCCTAAGGCTCTGAAAACTGCATGATAAAAACAAGCGGCGTGTCATTTAACGAATGCCGTAAAACCTATTTGTCACGAAAAGCCCCTTTCGCTTGCTACTATTTCTTCATGTCACAGCATCTTCGTCTGGAAACAATTTGTTTTTCACCATTCGTTCCTAGACGTTTATAATTTGTGGCAGTTGTCTCTTGTATTTCTTTTTCAGGGGCGTTAATATAAGTTCTAGCAGTGTATTGTTTTACCATGGAGATCCTTTATTAGTCACTGGAGGGACGGGTATTATTGTTGGGATGATATTTGTCGGCGACGGACATAAAAGGAGCTCGGTCTGGAAAGGTTCTAAGTAAGGGGAAACTCTGTCTTGATCGCATTATCACAAACACTGTCGTTCCATGAAAGCTCGAAGGGCCAGGGAATAAAACAAACCACAACCTCATCTTCTTTTAAAGAAATCTTTTCTCTGTTACTCATGGCCGTCTTCCTAAATTTCCTATATCGACGAAGCTTTTACTTCCCGATGTTTGTTTAAACCTCTGCTCCCCCCCCCCCCGCCTTATTTTCCAAAATATTCTCCAACTGTTAGTTTTTGCGAAGACTGCGCCGGCTAGAAACCGAGACAAATTGAACCTTGGGCATTGGAACAGCCTGAGCTATGTTTGAGGAATGCCTCTTTGAACGCTTCTCACCACCGGATTTGGTTTTTGGAATCCCAAAACGTAAGTGGAGGGATACTTATGACATCGCAAAAGTTGTCCGTCTGTCCGTCCGTCCGTCTGTAAGCACGATAACTCTCAAAGGAATGAGATATTTTGATGAAACTTGGTGTGAGGATTCGTTGGGTCGTCGGACCAGTCGAGTTCGTAAATGGGCTGTGTAGCCCTACAGTTAGGGGTGGGGGATGGGGTTCAAATTAAGGGGCAAACAAAATATTTTGAAACAGCTAATGTGATAGTCGATTATGGGGTATGAAGACATACTAAACACGATGGTGAAAACCATTTTGTCATCCGACAAGTAGTTCGCCCGGAATCCGGCCGAAACCGGAAAGTTTGTTAAAAGTAAAAGTTTTATTTGAAGTGGATTAGATGTTCGATTTAGGGGTGGGAAGACATGCTGAAGACGATGGTGAAAACCATTTTCTCGACGGACAAGTAGTTTGCCCGGAATCCGGCCCAAACCGGAAAGTTTTTTAAAATTAAAAGTTTTATTTGGAGTTGATCAGATGTCCGATTTAGGGCAAGAAGACATGCTGAACACTTATGTGAAAACAATTTTCTACCCGGACATGTTCGTCCGGAATCCGGCCAAAACCGGAAAATTCTTAGAAGTTAAAGTTTTATTTGTAGTTGATTAGATAACCAATTTAGGGGTAAGAAGAGATGCTGAATCCGTGTGTGACAATCATATTTTACCGGGACATATAGTTTGACCGGAATCCGGCTGGAGTCGGAAAATTAGTTATAAGTTAAATTTTTATTTGAAGTTGATTAGATGTTCATTATTGGGGAAAGAAGATACCCTAAGTTCGTTTTTGAGCTTTCTTTTTTCGCCGGACAAGTAGTTCTGGAGTTCGGCCGAAACCGGGAAATTGGCAGAAGTGACAGGAAGTTTTCGTCAGAACAGATATGACTTATAGGGGTAATCACACATGATGAATCGGTATCTGAACTTGGTTTTCTAAGATGATTAGCTATTTGGCCTTAATCTGTTTCTGAATTTTGATAGTAAAAATGTTCAAGGAGTCTGGCGATGACTGGATCTGGCTAAGACAAGACCCAGTTGTCTGGATCAGGTATTGAATTTTTGGGATCCCATCGAAACCTTCGGTCTTGTTTATTCCAATAGTCAAATGAAATAAACAATTGAGATCATAAGCCAAGTATTTCATTTATTTCATACCAGTAATGAAATCATACTTAGAAATCACTTGCAATTCCATTTTTTTTTTTTTTTTTTTTTTTGTCGGGTTACTTTGGACGGTCACGATAGTAATGTAAAAACGGTTGCAGTACTTGAGACGCCGTAGCTTGGCCTCTTTTTTTTTAGGATGGAAAAACAACTAAGCGAGAAAGAGCGAACGATTCCAGTGGTTCTCTCTACGTCGACTTATTTTACTCGAATTGTTCTTTCCGCTAAGTATTGTCTAAAGTTTTACTAGGAAAAGATATTTGGAACAAAAATGTCTGCGCTGTTCAGAGTTTTTAAGAAAAGTCGACGGTTTCCGAGAAAAAAAATCAACGGTTTATAAACAAAAAAATCGTGGCCTATTTTTTACCGACTGGCCGACAACAGGGAGGGGGGGTCCCCCCATACGTGACACTCCCGGTCCGAAAGAACCCACCTTTACTGTACTATTGGCAGAAAGTTGGCGAGTGGAGGTCCTTAAGTTTAGTTTCATTTATGAAAACCCACCACTTCAAAAGTTGGAGCAAGAGCAAAGGACCCTAAATTGGGTTATATTATGACCCATCACCCAGGGAAATGGGAATGTACTCCCTAGACTGCAAATCCCCTGTTGCCATAGACCGCGGTGTAACTTTGCCGAGTTATTGATCTGCTGAAGAAACAATCGGAAGAAAGTATTTGCATGTCGTCTGTACCCTAGTTCTGCAGGTCCTACAACTTGATCCAGAGCTATGCAGCTGTAACACGTTTCCGATTTTCTGCCACGATAGGCGGATGAAGAAAGGATTTATAAATAAGCAGGTCTTCTTACAGTCCAATCCACACTAAGGGGATTTGCACGTAAAGAAGAGCATCAATACCCTGCCTCCTGTTTTCTTCATATTCCGACAAATTTGTCCACCGAACCGAAAACTGAAAGCATATCCTAATTCAAAGTGTCTTTTGTATACCCATGGTAACCTCCTAGTCAGTTTGCTGCATTTCAGACTTCCTCTTTTTAGCTGACCTTAATAGATTCATCCATCCAGTTAGGTTTTTTCGTCTACATCTTGTAACGCCATAAATATTGTTTTAAAAAAAGGTGATTTATTCTAACACACTTACAGTATAGAAGGCACCAAAAAATACAGAGCACTCCGGTGTTCACTTAAAGTCTTTGATTCATGTGGGCCGAGCAGGTGGGAGACACCATCATTTTTCGATGGGTCGGATTTTTACGAACACACTGTTACCTGTTTTCCCCAAAATCCTCACGATAGCCAACGTTGTCCAGAAATTGCTTGAAAATTCACTGCTGAGCGCCAATCCGCCATTGCTAATTAACTATTCATTGATCTCCTGACGCTTGTGAAAAGATTACTAGAACCTTCGAGAAGATCATGTGGCGTGTTAGAGGATTAAAACAATTAAGTATATCACCATGTGGACGTTTGGATATGTCGGAAGATGAAATCATCGGCCAGTTTGACATTTTTTGGTCTAGGAAGCTGAATATTATTTAGCTTAGTCTCAGAATCTTCAAGAAATCACTATAACGAATTTAGTATAATTTACGGCGTAGTTTACTGTTATCTAGTTTACATCCTTAATTCTTTGGACCTACAGGAATAAACAAGACAAAAACAGAATACTTAAAGAAATCGATAATGCAAATAATGAGTTTAATTTTTCTACACATTTTCCATATGCCTGCTACAATAACAAGACCAAAGGTTTCGATGGGATCCCAAAAATTCAATATCTGATCCAGACAACTGGGTCTTGTCTTAGCCAGATCCAGTCTTCGCCAGACTCCTTGAACATTTTTACAATTAAAATTCAGAAACAGATTGACGCCAAATAGCTAATCACCTAAGAAAACCAAGTTCAGATTTGGATTCAGCATGTGTGTTTACCCCTATAAGTAATATCTCTTTTGACGAAAACTTCCTGCCAATTTCCCGGTTCCGGCCGAACTCCAGAAGTCCGGCGAAAAAAGAAAGCTCAAAGACGAAATCAGGGTATCTTCTTTCCCCAGTAATGAACATCTAGTCAACTTCAAATAGAAATTTAGCTTATAACAAATTTTCCGATTCCAGCCGAATTCCGGTCGAAGTATATGTCCGGGTAAAATATGATTGTCATACAGGGACTCAGCATCTCTTCTTACCCCTAAATCGCTTATCTAATCAACTAGAAATAAAACTTTGACTTCCAACAGTTTTCCGGTTTTGGCCGGATTCCGGACGAACTACATGTCCGGGTAGAAAATTGTTTTCACATAAGTGTTCATCATGTCTTCTTGCCCTAAATCGAACATCTAATCAACTCCGAATAAAACTTTTAATTTCGACAAACTTTCCGGTTTGGGCCGGATTCCGGTCGAAATAGTTGTCCGTCCAGAAAATAGTTTTCACCATCGTCTTCAGCATGTCTTCCTACCTCTAAATTGAACATCTAATCAACTTCAAACAAAACTTTTACTTTCAACAAACTTTCCGGTTTGGGCCGGATTCCGGGCGAAATACTTGTCCGTCGAGAAAATAGTTTTCACCATCGTCTTCAGCATGTCTTCCTACCCCTAAATCAAATATCTAATCAATTTCAAATAAAACTTTTACTTTCAACAAACTTTCCGGTTTGGGCCGGATTCCAGGCGAAATATTTGTCCGTCGAAAAAATAATTTTCACCGTCGTCTTCAGCATGTCTTCCTACCCCTAAATCGAACATCTAATCAACTTCAAATAAAACTTTTACTTTCAACAAACTTTCCGGTTTTGGCCGGATTCCGGGCGAACTACTTGTCCGATGACAAAATAGTTTTCACCATCGTGTTCAGCATGTCTTCTTACCCCATAATCGACTATCACATTAGCTGTTTCAAAATATTTTGTTTGTCCCTTAATTTGAATCCCCTCCCCCACCCCTAAATGTAGAGCTACAAAGCCCATCTACGAACTTGACTGGTCGGACGACCCAACGAACCCTCACACAAAGTTTCATCAAAATATCTCGTTCCCTTCGAGAGTTATCGTGCTTACAGACGGACAGACGGACAACTTTTGCGATGTCATAGGTTTGGGATCCCAAAAACATTTTGTTAGATCCAAAGTCAAACTATGATGACTATGCAGGAAGTTTCGGTCAGTACCGTCAAAATAGATATGGCTTATACAGGTATATCTGAACTTGGTTTTCTCTAATGATTAGCCTGGCAAAGACTGGATCTGGCGAAGGCAAGACCCAGTTGTCTGGAGGAAATATTAGATTTTTGGGATCCCATCGACACCTTTGGTCTTGTTTTGGGTGGCACTTTTTCGGTTGAGGGGAAAAACGCAGCTATGTCTGCAAGAGGCTTTTCTTTGAGACAATGGGATGAGATTTGGTGACATCGTGGGCCTGTTGGCGGCCCTCGTTTCATCGCAGTAAAGCAACAAATGAAACCTGATATTATTTCATTATTTTCCTTCTGAATAACAAGCGCTATCACCATTCCGCCCATTTTACATTTTCCTTTCACGGTTGTTTTAATGTTGTTTTAATTTTTAATGCTTTTGGTGTCAAACCAAATCTGATCTTTCCATGGACAGTATTTTACAGAATTTAAAACCCGCCTCTCGTGTTGTTGGGATCCCAAAACAAACCGATGACATCGCAAAAGTTGTCCGTCTGTCCGCACGATAACTCTCGAATGGATTGAGATATTTTGATAAAACTTGGTGGGAGGATTCTTTGGGTCAAAGTACGGATCAGGTTCGAAGATGGGCTCTGCAGCCTTATATTTGAGGTTGGGGGACGGGTTTCAAATTAAGGGGCAAACAAAATATTTTTGAAAGCTATTGAGATAGTTGATTTAGAGGTAAGGAAACATGCTGAATTCGAATATGAAATTTATTTTCTCGCCGGGCAAATAGTTCACCCGGAATCCAGCGAAAACTGGAAAATTTGTGAAAAGTAAAAGTTTAATATGAAGTTGACTAAAGGGTAGATTTAGGGTCAACGAGTCGTGTTGACTCCGAATACGAAATGTATTTTCTCGCGGGACAATTAGTTCGGCCGGAATCCGGCCAAAACCGGAGAATTTGTTATAAGTAAAAGTTTTATTTAAATTTGATAAGATGTTCGATATGCGGATAAGAAGACTTGCTGAATTCGCATATGACAATCATTTCTCACCGTATGTATAGATAGCTCGGAATCCGGCTGAAACCGGAAAATTTGAAAAGTAAAAGTTTAATCTGAAGTTGATTAGAGGTTGGATGTAGGGGTAAGGAGACATGCTGAATTCGTTTTTGAGCTTTATTTTTTGCCAGACAAGTAGTTTGTCCGTAATCCGGCCGAAACCGGAAGTTGGGCCGAATTAAGGAAGGGAGGAGATACGACGTAGGCTATAGGGTAAACCGTATGCTGAACCCATATTTGAATATTTGACAGCGCAAAACGGATATCTGAATATATCTGAACTTGTTGAAATTCAGCTGGCATATCCGGTTTGAACTGTCAAATACGAACTTGGTCTTCTCCGATTGTTACCATCGGCCTGAACCTGTTTATAAGTGTTAAAACTAAAAATGATTAAGAAGACTTTTGAAGACCGAATATCTACAAGACCGAATTGTCGGGAGCAAATATTAAAATTTTAGGATCCCATTGAAACCTTTGGTCTTGTTTTTTATTGGTTCAGTCGGAGGTATGGACTGTACAAACCAATACGAAGCGTCCGGTGGCAGTGTTAGTCGAGATTGGGCGTAATAAGAAGTGTGGTTTCATAGCAGAGCAAAATAACACTAGCGAGTACCGCAGAGATCTATGCTTCGCGAACGGGCCATTATAGTCTTAGCGCCGCCCGTTACTCTTACCGCATTTAAAGCGAGACAAATTGGCGGGTTTAGAAATTTCTGGTAAAGCTAAAGCTAAGACTGTACACATTGTGGGAACAGGGGAGATTGTATCTTTTTGTTGCTGTGTTCAGAATTCGAAGCTATTGAAGCCAGCGTTGGTGCGCGACTGATAGAGTTTCAGTAGGACGTTCTCTATCGCTAGTGGCGCTGGTTTCGCTGCTATTCGAGTGTGTGTTACTTTTCCTGGCGCAACTCCCTAGTGTTTTTTGCTCTGTTTCACAGTGAAGAGGTGTTGCGAGAAATGATGCATAGGAGCTGATTTGTTCCTTCAGGCGAATCCGGAATTAAATACAAAAATTGTATACCCTGTTCCCTGTCCGGAGACTGAAAAGCTGTGTGTGTCAGTTTCGTTTATTATGGCGGTTATTTATAATGGCGGGTTACAGATATTTCTTCAGCCCAAGCTGACTACCAATCATATTTGACGGTACAAAACAGATAAGTCAGCTACACTTTAGTATAGCTATATTTCGGCCCTTCTTGGCAAGAGTCCTCTTCAGACTCAAGCTGGAAAATGATTTTGCATCGTCAAAGAAAAGGCGGGTTACAAATATATTACTTAGAAACTGGAATGATAAAGCTGTTCGGTGAACCTGTAATAGTCAACTGATGAGTGTCTTGCTTTCCAGAATATCAAAAACCCTATGGCTGTCCATGTGTACCACCAGTACCGACAACCCGACGGTCCAAACTTGTGTCAGCCAATTAACGGAAGGTGCTCCCACTTTTGCCTACGACTGCCTGTTGTGAATAACCTCCCCCCAAGAACAACCTGCGCATGCCCTGACGGGATGCGACTGCGGGGTGACAACATGACCTGCGCAGATGAAGGTTGGTTGATAGTTTATTTAGTTTTGTCCTGCTATTTGGGGTTCCTGGCACGGCCGGCCAGTTCGTCAAAATCATCACTTCAACCGAAAGAAAGAGCATGTTCCACCCTACTTACGATAGTTACTACGCTTGACGTCACGAATTCTGGCTTTTTGCCGTCTAAGCTGGAATTCAAGGCTATTCTCCAGCAGAATATCATACCACGGGTGAATCCAACCAATCACGTTACAGAGATGCGTAGTTACCACGCTTACTACTCTCCCGAGCATGGTAAGCAAATAGTTACTATTTCGAGAAGGTTGGAATGGTCAGCGTAGTAACTTTTTACGAGGTTGGAACGAAAGTAGTAACTAACAGTTAGTACTGTTAGAAGGGTGGAACGCGCTCAAAGTATGAACACAAAAAACAACATGAGTAAAGGTCGAAAGCTTGTTCATGTCTGGTTTAATAATTGCTACATTCGTTGCACTCCGGGCTCTCTCTGGTGGTCTGTCACCAGTGTCCGGTTCTTCTCTTATAGCGCGTTTTTTGGTTCACCGGTGAGTTGGCGAAAACTTGCGGACTCCTCCGCTGAAGCCACGCTCCCGAGCAGGTTCTGGTTAGCCCACACCGGTGAGTTAAAACCGGACACCGGTTATTTCAAAAACGGGTTATAAGACTGGTGAGTAGTCACCGGTGGGTGCAAAAAGGACTTATAAGAAAAAACCGGTGAGAACTCACGTGACAAAGAACGCAGCTAGTATCAGAAGCGGTACGCTTGCGCTTGTCGGCGCTGATGCAGGTTTTATTTAAAAATCATATGTTGAAGGGTCCGAGATACGCGCAGATAAACGAGAAAGAGTTCTTTCAGCATTTAAACAAGACCAAAGGTTTCGATGGGATCCCAAAATTTTAAAATTTGCTCCCGACAATTCGGTCTTGTAGATATTCGGTCTTCAACAGACTTCTTAAACATTTTTACTTTTAACATTTATAAACAGGTTAAGGCCAATGGTGACAATCGGAGAAGACCAAATTCGTATTTGACAGTGCAAACCGAATACGCCAGCTGAATTTCAACAAGTTCAGATAGATTCAGATATCCGTTTTGTGCTGTCAAATATTCAAATATGGTTTCAGCATATGGTTCACCCTATAGCCTACGTCGTATTTCCTTCCTACCTTACTTCTGCCCAACTTCCGGTTTCGGCCGGATTCCGGACAAACTACTTGTCTGGCAAAAAGCTAAAGCTCAAAAACTAATTCAGCATGTCTCCTTACCCCTACATCCAACCTCTAATCAACTTCACATTATACTTTTAACAAATTTTCCGGTTTCAGCCGGATTCCGAGCGATCTATACATCCGGTGAGAAAATGATTGTCATATGCGAACTCAGCATGTCTTCTTACCCGCAAATCGAGCATCTTATCAAATTTAAATAAAACTTTTACTTTTAACAAATTCTTCGGTTTTGGCCGGATTCCGGGCGAACTAATTGTCCGGCGAGAAAATAAATTTCATATTCAGACTCAGCACGTCTCCTTGCCCCTAAATCGACCCTTTAATCAACTTCATACTAAACTTTCACTTTTCACAAATTTTCCGGCTTTCGCCGGATTCCGGGTAAAGTATTTGTCCGGTGAGAAAATAAATTTCACATTCGAATTCAGCATGTCTCTTTACCTCTAAATCAACTGTCCCAATAGCTTAAAAAACAAAAAAATTGCCCCTTAATGAACCCCCCCCCCCCCCCCACACCCTCAAATATAGGGCTACAGAGCCCATCTTCGAACTTGACCCAAAGGATCCTCCCACCAAGTTTCATCAAAATCTCAATCCCTTCGAGAGTTATCGTGCGGACAGACGGAAAACTTTTGCGATGTCATAGGGTTCCCTCCACTTACGTTTTGGGATCCGAAAAAGCGAAAACCAGTTTGCTAGGTCGTTTGGTTAATTTTGCTTCCGACGAGAAACGGAAAAATAAGAGAGTACTACCAAGAACTTAAGCTGGAAGAAAGGCTGTCTTAACCGTGCTCGTCCAGACCCGGCGTGCTCTCCTTGGCTGAAAATAGCCAAAAAGGCGAAGACGGCTTCGACAGCGTACGATTGCCAGTGGAGACGATAATCTGCAAAATACTGTAGAATACTCCTGCCACCTCCTTCAGTCCAAGTAGGAGACTAAAAGAAACCCATTTCAGCATATATTGTATGTATCTATGTATTTATTTATAACCCATCTACAACAGCTACAAAAGCATGAAACGGAGTACAGAACAAAGAAAAGAAAAAAGAAGGAACTAATAAACTCATACCCAAATACAAAAACAACAACAAATTCGATAAATACTAAAATAGAATGCCGCTCCAGGGGTGGTGAGACGGCTTGTCTGCAGTCTTGGCGATGCCAACCCTGCTATCTATCCATGGCAATTTTTAAGCGTTCTGAACCCATTCACATTTAATGCAATAGTAGTTTCTTCTGGATTATTTTCATCTTCTATTGGGCGTTGGATCTGAGCCTAAACCATATTCTGTTGGCACCAGGGCTTGCAGCTCTGAAGCCAATACTTTAGAACACTCATTTCGGAGTTTTTTCCAAATCGGCAGACTACTATGCGGAGTCTGTGTGGGAATCCAATTTTCGGAAATTAAAAAAATCCCATTATCTCGGATGGGAAATCAGCGGAATGGGAACTTATCTAGTTTAATTTCAAAAATATTCCACCCAAAGCCAGAACGAATGGATTTCATTCTGAAATGATTAGAGCTCATTCTCCTAGACTCTGTGATGGTCCTCTTCAACGTGTGTTGAAAGCGCGAATGATTTAGGTATGGCAGAATGTTCTGAGTTACAAACAAGCTGTCCGAGGAAGATTTGTTGTTCCGGAACTTCTCAAATACTATTATCAACTTGCTAGTAGCCGGATACTCACCTCGGCACCCCCTTTCCCCGGTCACGTAATGACGTCAGTGATTGATCCGGAAGCATTTGGAGTTTGGAGCACCTTTAACCATTTAGCTTTTAGACGTTGTTCCTGAAATGGAATACTGGACACTTAAGGCGCAGTCTCGCCGTTCCCCCAGGACTCCACTTGAGGTGTCCCCGCGTTTTTGTTTGTCCCGGGGACTCACTACTTGTATTCTCGCGAGTCCACACGGACTGGGAATGCTCCGATTATCACCACCATCATCAGAAAGGACTCCCTTTCAGATTCGGAGGGGAATCAATTTTTGCTGGTGCTGGTGCAATATGGAATTAATTAAAAAGAATCAGAACCAACAAAACCGAAAATAAAGTGGATCCAGACTAATTTCGTCAACTGCATTTTTTTTTTCGAACAAAATCCATTTTAGAAGCATTCCCCGTGTTCTCGTTGTTTTCCTAGGCGGAGTCTGCGTGGAGAGACTCCCTCTATCGCCGTTCCATTCGATTTCCCGGGGAGTCCTCGGGGAACAGCGAGAATACACCTTTAGTTCGTAGCCGCTTTTCCCAGTTTATGCTTTCAGACATACTATGCGCGCTGCAGAAGGAATGAGGTGTCGAAATAAGCAATCGCGGTAGAGGCGTAAACCTGCGCCTATTTTTGGGTCTTTCTCTGCGGCGGATGTCTTCGAGTAACCACAAAAAAGTTGGCTTGGGGATTCTGGAATCGTCCATGCGTGACACATGTACGAAGTAGCTACATCTAGGACTTCGTATCGTCCCGATGAGTTAAGATTTGCCTATGATGTTTCTTATGTGCTCGTTCGTTACCTTCCAGTGTGTGGGCACATGGTACCACATTCTAAGTTTCGGGTACCATATTGATTGAGACAATTAGGAAGATGAGTGGGTTGGTCCTATAAGTACCAAATTTCTCTTAATCCTTTTTCTGCCCCCTCCAGTATACTTCGAATCATGGAAAAACTTATAGTGTACAAAATCCAACCAGAATACTTCGTTGTTTCAAGATACAAGGTCGATTCCGTTCACTCATGAAGAAGCAACAGTCGTCCATTTTGACCCCGGATAGACGCTCCCGCCGGACAAGTAGATTGACCGGGATATGGCGGAAACAGTAAATTTGGTAGAAGTAAAGGTTTATTCTGAAGTCGATTGGTCCATCCGTATAGGGGCAACTGGCAAGAACACAACCGGGAATTTCGAAGAAGAAAAATAAAGTTTTACTGTCGATAAAAATTTGTTGGAAAATGTAGGTATAGGCTACCCAATAAGACACGGTGAATAAGGAACTATTTCTAGGCTAGGACAGACAGTCCGGTCGGAATTGAGTCAAAACCGGATCTTTTCGAATAGGCCTGATGGATTCATATGCTTGTACTGGAAAGTACGACTTAGTGTAAGTGTGTAAGGGTTTGGCAAAGACGGAACATCTGCAAAACCTTAATATCTCTATTAAAAAGATCGACAAATATTTTCCGTTGGGATCCATCGAAACCTTTGGTCTTGTTCTCTCTTGCAAGACGGGGATAATCTGAACTTCATTCAAACATTTCCTCGGCTTCTTAACTGAATGAAAGTTATCTAGGCTATGTACCCAGTCTTCTATCTCGGCAAATGTTTGCATATTCGGGAAGGGCGGGAGTCTTTATTGCATGTGTGGGATGTGAAATTGAGAGCTTTTGGATGTGAAGCAGTTGAAACAAGACCAAAGGTTTCGATTGGATCCCAAAAATTCAATATCTGATCGAGACAATTGGGTCTTGTCTTCGCCAGACTCCTTGAACACTTTTACTATTAAAATTTAGAAAAAGATTAAGGCAAAATAGCTAATCATATGAGAAAACCAAGTTCAGATATGGATTCAGCATGTGTGTTTACCCCTTTAAGTCATATATATTTTGACGAAGCAGATCGAAACTTCCTGCCTTACTTCTGCCAATTTTCCGGTTTCGGCGGAATCCCGGAACTACTTGTCCGGCGAAAAAATAAAGCTCAAAAACGAATTCAGCATGTCTCCTTACCCTTACATCCAACCTCTAATCAACTTCCAATTAAACTTTTACTTTTAACAAATTTTCCGGTTTCAGCCGGATTCTGAGCGATCTATACGTCCGGTGAGAAAATGGTTGTCATATGCGAATTCAGCATGTCTACTTACCCGCTAATCGAACATCTTATCAAATTTAAATAAAACTTTTACTTTAAACAAATTCTCCGGTTTGGGCCGGATTCCGGCCGAACTAATCGTCCGGCGAGAAATAATTTTCATATTCGGACTCAGCACGTTTCCTTGCCCCTAAATCGAACCTCCAATCAACTTCATATTACTTTTCACAAATATTCTGGTTTTCGCCGGATTCCGGGTGAACTATTTGTCCGGCGAGAAAATAAATTTCATATTCGGATTCAGCGTGTCTCCTTACTTCTAATTCGACTCTTTCATCAGCTTTTAAAAAAAAAAATTTGTTCCCCATAATTTTAAACCCCTCCCCCACCCCTAAATATAAAGCTACATAGCCCATCTTGGAACTTGACCTGTACTTTGATCTAAAGAGTCCTCATGCCAAGTTTGATCAAAATATCTCAACCCCTTCGAGAGTTATCGTGCTAACAGACGGACGGACGGACGGACAGACGGACAACTTTACGATATCATAGGTATCCCTCCACTTACGTTTTGGGATCCCAAAAAGATGTCGCCTGCCGGAGACTAGCTGTTATTAACGCTGGAGAATAAGAGGTGGTGGAACTGGGCGGACATAAAAAGTGTAAATTGAAAAAAAATGTTCCTTAATTTATATTTTGCATCGTTCAAAACCTTTAAATTCGTGATCAGCACATTCTATATCACTATTATTGACATCTTACACAATTTTTATTGGCATATCGTAGTTCAAAAAGCTAATAAAAAATATTTTTAATTTGTCTGTCGATGGATTTTCGAATATTGTATATTTGATTTCTGACTATTAACAGGGGAAATAATGTAGCTGAACTTGGCATGGTAATACGATGATTTTTACCCATGGTTGAAGCCAGGCCCGTATCCAGGAATTTATTTCGTTTTTTTTTTACTTTCGGGGGGGGGGGGGGGTGGCCTGCTGGTCGGACAAAAAAGTACAAAAAACATATAGATCAGAGGGAAAAGCCTATACAAGTTATGATTTTTGTATGTTTCGGGGGGGGGGGGGTCAACCCCCTACCCCACCCCCCATGGATACGGATTTGGTTGCAGCTCAGTCTGTCTGGTGTGTTTATTATGTGAACAGTTACTTGAATGCGAACAATGCAGGTTTGTGGTAAATGGTAGAACGTGTAGTAAATGGTACTAAAGAACCTGATGTGAAGACGAATGGACGTTAACTAACCTGTTGTACCGACAAGACTTGAACTTCTCGTGTGCACCCGACGAAGTTTGCGCAATTTAATTTCTTACGTACAGGAGGGGTACAAGACCTTGTTTTTACACTACCTCGATTATTGCCGCGAAAATATTCGTATGGGTGGCAGGTGCTCTGTCGACTCGGATGGAGAATAGGGAATTTGATTTTGTGAAGCAACGTTGGCAAAGTTTGAGATTTGTGTGTCCCATTCAACTCGTCTTTTTGTGCTTTAGATATTTCGAGCGACATTTCAATACACGAGCGTATTATTTGAACCAGTTGTAATCCCTGTAGTTGTTGATTCATTCCAGCAAACTTAGGTTATTAAGGAACAGACTCGCATCACATCCTTAATCAACGAGTGTCTGGCACACGGAATCAGCGGGTTCAATTGGGTTAGAATAAACTTTTCTGCTGACAGTAGCCCACTATACCAGATGATGGCACTTGTTTCTGAGGAGGAGAATAACTTATCAGGTTTCAGGCCTACTTATTTATTGACGGTATATTCATAATCAACGGGTTCGATTTCGTTGTAAACCATTTCTCAACCACTGTGTTTGATAGCTGTACTCGTTAGTGAGAAGAAATAATGGAAGAGCATCAGGCTTCATTTCTACTTTAAGCCACCTATTCCGGAATTTATTATTGGCATATTCGGAATCAGCGGGGTCGATTTGTTTGGAATCCATTTTTCAACCTACTGTGCTTGAGAGCGATACTTCTTATAGAGAGGAAATAATGGAACAGCATCGAGCTTCATTTCTACTTTAAGCCATCGTTTCCGGAACCAGTTCCCGGCATATTCGGAATCAGCGTTTTCGATTTGGTCGGAATCCACTTTGAAACCTACTGTACCGTTTGGGTTAGGGGGGTGTCACATTTTCAGGACCTGGCGGTCGGACTATAGGGTAACTATGGCTTGGTGCTTTGAGGGCCTATCCAGATAGAAAAAAGTACTCAGTTTATTATGTTTTTAGTAGTACCCAACTCAGATTTCTATATGTACAGAGCAGAGTGCGCGGAGTAAAATCTACCTTTTCTCGTGGCTGCGTTCGCGTCATCTAGGGGAAACGTATGTTTGTGGAAGAGAATCGCCGAGAGAGTAAAAAAGGGTGATGGTACGTTTACACAGTGCGTAAATCAGAGCGTATTTGGGCTTGAAAAGATCTCTAGCAATACGGACATATTTGAGACATAGACATCTTTTCAAGCTCAAATACGTGCGTAAATACGCTCGGATTTTACGGAGTGTGTAAACCCACCATGAGGCTGTAGAGGCTAATATAAGATTATCTAGAGTTCTAACTTTTTGTTCTCGTTACAGAAGAGTTGCAGAAATCGATGGTCTCAATGACTGAAAACTCAGATTCGCCCGACCATGAAAGCCAACACGAGGATTTCCTGGCCGGAATCCTGGCCGGAACTGCTGCCGGCATTGTCCTCCTTGTCATTCTCGGGTTCGTTGTCTACAAATATGTTCTTCGAAGCGGCAGATCAGGGATGAATTTTGACAACCCGGTGTACAGGAAAACAACTGATGACAGATTAGTTCTACAGAAAAATGGCAGCGTGAGAAATGGGCGGCCATACTCCGGAGCGATTCCCGAAGATGTAAGTAAGCTGCTACTAGAAAATTATCCTTATAGAGTGTCCACTCACCATACTGGTCAGCCGAGAGTAGAGCAGAGGTATATTCATGCACAGCACATGTGCCAAATGAATAATTATAAATAAAATTTTTGTTTGTAACCCACTTTTCTATAAAAAGACAAGAGGAGTAAAATTACACAAAAAAAGAAGAAAAAGACAAAAGCATATGAACTGGGCCTAGGGACGTGAATGCGTTACTTGTTAACTTAGCACTAAGTAACTCAAAAGACTGAAGAATATCAGTGGCACCATACTTCTTAACAATACGTGCATTACGATACGGTGTCGGAAGGTACAGTAGAAATTTGCAGTATCTAAAGTAAGCAATTACGGCAGACAAAATTGGACTAAAATGAATATACACTGTAAAAAAAAATCTTGCAGTATTTTCTACTGGGATTAGTCATGTCTTTATTTAGATAAGATTATCCCTAATTCGGATTAATTTTATCCGAATAGAGATAATATTAATCCCAGTAGCAAGTTCTGCATCCTTATTCGCAGAAACTTTTTACAGTGTAGATAGTGACAAGATTATAGCTTCATGTTTTGGAAATAATAAATAAGTAAAGCTAATATGCCACTTAAAAAGGTTAGAGAAATAAAAAGTTCAACAGCAATAATGACTAGTTTACTGGCTGTTGTACAGGCCAACAAAACGTGGAACAAAACTCCTTCGATATCTTTTGTGCCTTGTAAGTTGTTGAAACGGTGGTCAGTTTAGCAACTCTCTTGCCTTGTCAGAACGGGAGCCACCTTTCGGTGGACCTGCTGCATTACGGTTTTTGTCGGATGGGATTTAAAAAAATAGTAGGGTTTTAAAACCGAACTGGAGGCAGAGGAAATCCTTCTCGCGTCCAATGTGGTGAGCTTACGAAGCAAATGATAAGGAATCAATAATGCACCATTTATAACACTTAGTTCAAGCTTCTGTATATTTTCAGTGTCATATTCATGCTCGAAAGCAAGGCCGAAATTCTCCACCAGTCATCAGGGGCGTCACTACTAGGGGGGGGGGGGGCTGAAAGACAATAATGCTCCTCAGCCAGCCGGGATTTAAACCCAAGACCCTCTGCTTACAAGGCAGGCGCTCTACCAACAGAGCTACCGAGGGGCTTGAGAACAGAGTTCGCAAACCACTACAAAAGTCTGGTAGAAGGAGCATTTTTGTCTTTCGTTCACTACTTATAAAATGTTTGCATCTCAAGGGCGTCTTCCCCATTGAAATTATATATTTGGCTCTATTTAGTTTTCACCATGAGACTCCGCCTTGTGAGTCCTGGTATGTCTACGTGGCTCAGACAATGGAGTCCTAGACTTTTAAATTATATTCGAAAAAACGGTTTCTGGTTTATTGGTCACGGTACAAGTCCCTTGTGTAAAGTGCCATCTATGTATTATGGTAAATACCTTGCCCCCCCCCCCCTCCCCCCACACATTTTGGCTAGTAACGCCTCTGCCAGTCATGCATATTCAGGCATTAGTCTGATAAATTAACAGTTAAGTTGGAGGAGATCGTTGGGGGAAAAAAGTTTGTAAAAGTTTTAAAAAGGGAACTAAAGGGGAAGCTTTGGTTGAGGATGTCTGTAACAAAGACATTAGCAGAGGAAGAGTAGGAAGTTCCTATAGGCCAGTTATAAGCCTATAAGCTCCTATAATCCTTTAAGCCCCGGGAGTCGCGATAATTAGGGCCTTCCAGCCGTTCGTCTGTCGTTTAAACGACCGCACTGTTGAGATTTCACCGAATTTTTTTTGTAAAATCATCGTCTAACTACATGTGGGACGTGTTGTTGCTTAAAGCAGGCCAAAAAAAATGGTATTTCTACCACATACACAATGCTAATCATCCCTACTGTCACTATGAATGTTTAAAACCACTAAAAACACCGTAAAACAATGAGCAAATAAAAAAAAAAAACAAATTTCCTAGATTTGAAATAACTCTATCTGGACTGAATCTCAGCCGATTATCCCGGACAGCTGTTTTGGCACGTAGGGAGCCAAGGGTTAAAATAATAATTTCCATCTAATGCTCCAACTCTTTATTATAAATACAAATAAATTAATAAACCAAGACCAGTGTGGTACCTCTGAAGACATACAAAAATTATCAATTAGGTCTTATAATTGTTTGCTAATCAATCCTGGAAAATCTCGTCATCTAGAAAAGAAGACTTTCGGCGTGGGTTTTTTCTCGAGCCGAAACAGCAACCCGGCAATCGCGTTCAATTCAAAATAAACCTGTGGCATGCGATAACTAAGAAAAGGTAAACGGAATGTTTGTATTATTGAATTCTTTGTTTTGCTCACACGTTCATCGTTTGAAGTTCGACAAAGACTGCTAAGTAGTAGGCAGCTCGATTTTTCACAACGCAGTTCTCCTATTTCGCGTTTTTGGACTATTCAGATGAAGCGAATTCTCTTTTTCTTGCATTTTTGTCAGAATCGAGAACGGGGAAAGCCTCGCGATTCAAATCGGGAAGTTGCTGCGATTGTGAATTCTCGATTCTCCTCTCTCCTTTCTCCTCCCTGATTGGTCAACAAAGTGCGGGTGTTCAGTGTGCGTAAACAAGTTTACCGGGTTGCGGACGAGCTGGCAAATTAGTATTTTGTCAAAAGCGAGAGTGGAGAGGCAGAGGAGCAAAAACAGTAATTTTTACGAGAAGCGAGAATGGAGAATTCAGATCAAAACGCAACTATTGATTCATATCAGTTGTTGTACCACAAGCAGTTTAATAAATGTCACAGAAATGTCCTGAGGAATAGGGGCTGGGAATTAATTGTCAGAACTGACGATTTTGAAGTCGAAAGCTTTCTGCAGCAGATCATTTAATATAACGTTCAACCGAGCATCAGTGTTTGCAACTATTGACAGAGTGGGGTAGGTGGAAGATTGTTCTTTGCCGTTATCAAGCAAGGCCTGCCAAGAAAGCACATTCTACTTGCCAGTACAAACAAATTCCAAGTCAAATTCTAGGACTGAGTTCTGAAACCGAAAACGGAAGAAACTAATTTACGAATTGTGTAGTGAAGCCCTAGGCACTCAGGCTATTGCGCAGTTGTTTTATTTCACTGACAGTTGTCTGGGTATTGGTCCAGCAGAATCTCTTACAGTTAAGAGAAAATTCTCCTAGTTTATACCCTTTGAAAGGAAAACACAATCAAAGCGCCCTCACTGGTCCGCCTCTGGCCAAATCTGATCTTCGCACGAAGAGTATTTTCACACTTATAGCCTCTCGCTTTGTTTTTCATTGGTTCGATCGGAGGTACGGACAGTATAATGCCCGGTCCCCACTATAGTCACACCTAGTAATAACGCCGGTAATAAGGCCGTCTTACGGTCGAAATTGGGAAGAAAAGACGCTGAAAACGTAAGATTGTCGAGATGGAAAAATCATCCCCGCCATTTTGAAACGTATCTTTCGAGTGTTGGACCAATCACAGACCAGAGTCGCTGATTTTAGCCAGTTTTGTTTACGTTTGAGTGATGATGGTGGTAATATATCTTGAATTTCTTCATTCCAGGTGTGACCAGGATGAAACTTGAGAGTGGGTAATTAAACAAATTAACGAACCAAATTACATAAAGGTGTGACTGAATGTGGCCCGGGCATAAACCAATCAGAGCCAACATTTTTACGGTGTTCTTCAAGCAGTGTTTTCACCGGCAGTAAGATTTTACTAGACCTAGTAAAACAAAACAAAAAATCTGGTAAATTCCATTTTAATCTAATGAAAAATTCCAATTTCTAGTAAAAAACGATGGTCGAACTCTGAAGTTGTGTCATTTTCCACAAATTCTGAGGAAATTTACAAAGACATTAGGATCCACGTTTGCTTCTCACTCTCTGCAGCTGGCTCAGTAGTATATAATCGCCGCTCCCACTCCACCCTCCCCCCAATTTCAAAACCCCATTTTAACATCAACTTCTTAAATTTTAACATCCTTTTTACCAAATTATCCCCCTTTTTAAGAACATTTTTATTTTCTTACTTCCAAAATAAAGGATACAAGAAATGAGAATATTACCCTTTACTACATATAAAATACTACAATATACACTACTTTTTTTTTTTTTTTTTTTTTCATTTTTTATTCAAATATTACTGAGTAAACAGTTCTAAATCCACATATGTTTCTTTGTTCTTGTTTTCGCGTACAATCGGTTGCAAAACCAGATTTTTCTTTAAAAGTAATTCGTTAGCAATGGCATTATATTTCTGTGTTATAAACAAATCACAGGGTTTGTCATTATGATTAATAACTACAACCAACTTATCACCATATTTTGTCTTAGCAATTCTCATTTTAACAATAGTATATTTCAAACCTAACACTAGTTCTTCTTTCCTGATTGTCTCATTGTATTTATTCATTCTGATTGTATTCAAGACTTCCTTTGTGGACTCCATTTATTAGGGGATGATTTTATTAAATAAAAATCCAGACTCACAAACTCACATACATATTTTTATTGATAATATCTAATGTAAAAAAAAAAATCCAAATCGATATTCATCACATCATCAAATTAAAATCTCCTCAATGTAACCAACAATTCTACCTCTAGTACTGATAAAGCTCTTAAGGCAACAAAAAACAGGAAATCTCATTGCGCATTAGATGATTCACATCACAAAACATTTCGTTGCGGAGATTTTTCGGGCCCCGTTGGCAGAATGCTCTAAGTCGTGCAAACTTAGAAACCATTGTATCAACGATGTCGTGAGATCGAATCCCACTACCAGCAATCCGTTGATAGTGAGTGATGGCGAAAAAAACTCTGAGATGAGTTTCCTCCCCATACGGGGCTACCCCAGACATATGTATATGTGTGTAGATATGATATTTTAACAACATCTTCAATCTTCAAAGTCTGGGGTGGGAGGTTTTGCAAAAATTTTATATTTTTGGTAAATTTTCTTGTATTTTGATAGTTTCGTTCTTACAATATTTATAACCGTTCAAGCGAACCTGTTTCATGTATTTTTCGCGAGGAAAAAATCGAAAGGTTTTACGCATCTCTGTTTCTCTCTGAATTACCTCCTCAATTGTTAACTGTCCGCATTTTAGCATCGAGAACAACTCAGTATAAAAATTGTAATTTGTCCTAAATTCTGCTTTTCTATCAGCAATGCTTAACTGCTTTTCAATTATTTCGATGATAACAGCACCCAAACTTAAAGAAGCTAAAGGTAGCACTAGAAACGCAGACATTCCTGCTGCCGAAAAGAGGAATTTGGATACAAGTAAGCTGTTACTTATACGATTGTAGTACTTGTAACTGCGACGGTAAACATACATTTTCTTTTCTAATTCTTCCATTTATTATGTAATAAAATTGTTTCAGAAATTATTTGATTGAATGAAAGGTTCGCGATTCGGAACACATCCGCCACCTGCTAAACTGTATGGAATCTTTCTTGACTGATCGGAGAGAACCTAGATAGCGCTTGCTCCTTGAAACACAAAACACATCTGCTATCTACGGAACTCTACTGAAACTTTCTTGACTGATCGGAGAGAATCTAGATAGCGCTTGCTCCGTGAAACACAAAACACATATGCTATCTACGGAACTCTACTGAAACTTTCTTGACTGATTGGAGAGAATATAGACAGCGCTTGCTCTGTGAAACGCATACTGAAACCAGTGCTTTTCTTTACGACTAAGAAAACGCAGTCGGGAGAAATTTATTAATAAAAATGTTCCCCTATTAAATGATGAATACTGCAGAGGTTATTCAGCTTTGTAAAAAGGTTATATCGAACAACAAATCGGTTATACAAAGATTATCGCTATACACATATAATGAACTGCGGACTTATGCGAAAATTAATAAAATCAAAACAAATGGAGCTAAGAAACATGAAATAACAAATAATATAATAAACCATCTTAATAAGTATATTTTGATAGCTGAAGATAAAATTAAAATTGAACGCAGAAACGAAAGAACTCATAATAAGAACAGACCATCCAACTACAAACCAGAACCGAGATTACGAACCATTCTGGAAGATGAGATAAGAGAAAATAATATCACCATTACAAAACTAAAACAAGAATACGATGATAACAAAGAAAAAGAGACAAGCGAATTAAAGAAATTTCTGAAAAACAAGAACCTATCAACTCGCGGAAACCGAGAAGAAGTCATACAAAAGGTTGAAGAATACTATAATAATATTATTACCAAACATAAAGATTCCGTACAGAAAAATAGAGATATCATAAGAGATCAAACAGAAAGACGTGATAACAGTAGACAGAAAGTAGTCGATTTATCAACTCTCTTCATAAATAAGAAAAAAATTAAAGAAGAAAAATTAATTCCTGATCATGTATTTAGAACGGAAGAAGAACAGCAGCCTACTATTTTTAGCGAAAGTGAGAATATATTCACTGTAAACGTTTCAGTTCAAGGTAATGGAGTTGACGAGCATACTCTTATTGCTTTTACTTTCGCAGATATACAGCGGCGAATGAACGAAATAAATCAATATAGAGTTCAGTTTGTAACTCGGGTTATTTTCCATCGACAGGAGAATGATGAAGAAGTAGTAGTATATTACAACAGTACTTCTTGGATTTTAAATAAAAATAGCATACTAACTCATAGTCATTTGGATGATAATAACAAGAGACTGAGTTCTTTAAGTAATACCCCTCGATCTGGGCTACAATTTAGTCGGTATGAAGGAATTGATTATAGGATGACACGAATAGAATCTTACATGGGAGGAACGTTTAAAATACTGCCAAATTTCGTAAAAAATAAAAGAGCTTGCTTGAATATTGAAAATAACGACCAGAAATGTTTCCTTTGGTCTATCTTAGCAAATCTACATCCAGCTAAGGATCATCCGGAAAGAATTTCGAAATATAAGCAATATGAGAACGAATTTGATTTCGAAGGGGTTACCAACTTCCCAATGGATACTAAAGATATACACAAATTTGAAAATAGATACAACATTAAAATTTGTTTATTTCAAATTGAAAAAGAGAAAATTATCAGAAGTCATATACTAAAAAGTACAATCAATGGCAAAACAGCTAAACATGTTATTAATTTATTATATTTCGATAATCACTATGTACTGGTAAAGGATCTGAGCAGATTAGTTGGTCCTCAAATATCTACAAGACAAAAAAAGACATACCTCTGCACTTTTTGCGGAAGGCATTTTACAAAAGAAGAACAATATGAAAAACATGAGAGTAAAAATAATTGCGAAGATCCTGATATTATAATGCCTCCTGAAGGTTCAAGTATACAATATAAAAATATTGCAAAACAAATGAAAGTACCTTATTGCATAATAGCAGACTTTGAGTCTTATAACGAAGAATACAATCAGGTAAACGGGAAGAAAACAATAAAAGTGGCCAAACAGAAACCATTTGCTTACGGGTTTCAGGTATGCTGTTCCTTTGATACAAACCAGAACAAATACTATGACTATTTCGATGAAGACGCTGCAGAACATTTTGTTAAAACCGTTACAAAAGTATCCACAGAAATTGCAAACAAATATGAAAGCAGACAAAGAAACCACACTTATACCAATGCAGAAATTACCGAAAAATGGAAAAATCTAATGAATAAGACTTGTCACATCTGTACAACTGAAATTACTGAAAATCCTCACTTTGATCACGACCACATGACAGGAGAAGATAGGGGATTTGCTCATGCTGAATGCAATATGAAATACAGGATTCCTAGGCATATCCCGGTAGTAATGCATAATTTATCAAAATATGATTCTCATTTATTTGTTAGAGAATTGATACCTAATAACGGAATTTTTGAAAGTGCAGAAAGTTTCATATCATTCTCGAAATCAATAAGTATTACAAAAGCGGATACGGAAATAAAATATGAGATGCGGTTTATAGATTCAATTAGATTTATGGCTTCATCTTTAGACAAACTATCAGCAAATTTAGCAACATGTGATTGCAAAGTACCTTGTAATCATCTAAGACAGAATTTCAAGTACACATCTAACAGCTTCAAAAATGAAGATGAATTCAAAGAAATAATTAAAAAAGGGGTGTATCCCTATGAATTCGTAGATAGTTTCGATAAAATGAAATGTACAAAGTTACCACCAATAGAAAGCTTTTATTCTAGGTTGACGGGGAAAGGTATTGACAAAAGTGATTATAAAAGAGCGGTATCTATATGGAAGCAATTTAACTGTGAAACTTTACTTGATTATACCAAGTTGTACCTAAAAAGTGATGTGTTAATTCTATCAGACGTTGTGGAGAATTTCAGAAATGTGTGTATACATAATTATGATCTGGATCCACTTCATTACTTCTCAGCTCCAGGACTAACATGGGATGCTTTCCTAAAACATTCGAAAGTAGACTTACCGTTATTCTCAAAGGAAGACATGTATACCTTTATAGAAAAAGGAATAAGAGGTGGTGTATCCCAATGTATAAAAAGATACGCAAAAGCAAATAATAAATATACAAGTGATTATAATGAGAATAAACCATCTAATTATTTAATGTATTTGGACGCTAATAATTTATATGGGTGGGCGATGTCGCAGAATTTACCAGCGAATGATTTCCAATTCATTTCCATACCGGATGATTTGAAAGAAAGGAATGAATATGAATCAATCGAGTATTACAACCATCTGAAAAGTCATATCAAGTCGGTGATTACGATTAAGTCGGTGAGACAAGATGTGGGTGCTATATATGAGGTAGATTTAGAATATCCAAAAGAACTACACGAATTACACAAGGATTTACCATTAGCACCCGAACACTTTAACGGTAAGCTATGTACTACAGTATTAGATAAAACAAACTATGTAGTTCACCACAGGAATCTAGAATTTTATTTACAAAAAGGTTTGATATTGAAGAGAGTACACAGAATACTAGGATTCACTGAAAGTGCTTACTTAAAAGGATATATAGACCACAACACAGCACTTAGAACTAAGGGTACAAATGACTTTGAAAAGGACTTCTTTAAACTGATGAATAATGCTTGCTTTGGAAAAACCATGGAAAACGTAAGGAAGCGAGCGGATATGGAAATAATAACGGATGATACAACAAGAGAAAAAATAATAAAGAAACCCAACTTTAAATCTGAAATAATATTCAGTGAAAACTTTTCAGTAGCAAGAATGTCAAAGGAAAAGATAAAATTAGACAAACCAATGTATATCGGCTTTGCTGTATTGGAACTATCCAAGTTATTGATGTATGAATTCCATTATGATTATATGAAGCCTAAATATGGAGATAAAATTGATTTGTGTTATATGGACACTGATTCTTTCATATATGATATTAGAACTGAAGATTTTTATCAAGATATCAAACAGGATTTGAATGAGAGGTTCGATACATCTGATTATGCGAAAGATAATCCATATGGGTTTCCTAATGTAAATAAGAAAGTGATAGGAATGATGAAAGATGAATTAGGTGGGCAAGTTATGACAGAATTTGTTGGATTACGATCAAAAGTATATGCTTATTTAAAGGACAACCAAGACCCTTCAAAAGCTAGCAAAAAACTGAAAGGAATAAAAACCAATATCGTTAAAGATAAAATTACCATTCAAAACTATAAGGATGTACTGTTTGGTAAAACGGAAAACCTTTCTATAACCCAGTATAACTTAAGATCATACAAGCACAATATGTTTCTAGAAGAACAGAATAAAAAAGCGTTAGATCCTAAGGATGATAAAAGGATAGTAACAAGCGATAAAATACACACTTTACCTTTAGGTTATAAACATTAAATTCAAGTACCTACTTCAAAACTTCAAGTACCTACTTAAAAAATTCAAGTACCTACTTCAAAACTTCAAGTACCTACTTAAAAAAAAATCAAGTACCTACTTAAAAACTTCAAGTACCTACTTACAAAATTCAAGTACCTACTTCAAAAATTCAAGTACCTACTTCAAAACTTCAAGTACCTACTTCAAAACTTCAGGTATATACTTAAAATACTCAAGTAAATCTTATAATGAAAAATTCTTCCTAAATAAATGAATGAAAAGGCTCCAATCAAAGTCTATGACTTTAGTGAAAAGAACACTTATCAGAATAAGCACGACCTTGCACCTCAGTGGCCATTTAGACTCTTAATTTGTGGTAGTTCTGGAACAGGGAAAACTAACCTTCTTTTGAATTTAATTTATGAATATCTTTGTTTCAACCGAATATACTTGTATGCAAAAGATCTTGAAGAAGATAAGTATCAAGACCTTATAACCAATTTAACCACTTTGGAGTCACAATGCAAATCGAAAGTCTTAACAGTAAGTAACAATCTTGATGATATTGTCGATGTTGACGACTTAGACCCTGAGTACCAAAACTTGATTATCTTTGACGATTTTGTCACTGAAAAAGACCAGAAGAAAATAGAAGATTTATTCATAAGAGGAAGAAAGAAAAATGCCTCAATTATTTACTTGTCTCAAAGCTATCATAAAACGCCAAAGGTGGTAAGGCTCCAATGCAATTATTTTGCATTCTTTCAGTGTTCTAATCCAAAAGAAGTAAAATTAATAAGACAAAGCCATGTATCCAGTATAGACGATGAAAAATTTCTCGAACAATTCGAGACTGCAACCAAGGGCTACGGTTTTTTCTTCATAGATTTAAAAATAAAAGATAAAACCCTTAAGTACAGGAAAAACTTTGAAAAATTTACCGGATAATTTATTTCTATAATAAATGAATAAATTTGGTAGTGTTGGAAAAAAGGTTAGTAACGAATCGAATGAAAAGAGAGTTACTGATGACAACGGTAATATTAACCTACAAGGTAAGAGAATTATTATGTTAGGAGATGCGAAAGCTGACCAGGACGCTATTAGTTTCAGATCTATGACTATTATTTTGAATCAATTTAAAGAAGAAATTACCGCACAACAAGTGGGGGCAAATCAGTATTTTAGCGAAGATATCAACAGATTAACTGCGATAGATGATTCTCCTGATAATTTATTGGTAAGGATTAAAGATAAAGGGTTATTTGTAAAAGAAATAGTTCGAGTTAATGATAAAGAGATTAACGCTGAAAACAAGTTGATAACAAATGTTCAAAACCCTAGAAACAAAAATGATGCTGTTAATTTAGCAACGTTAACTATGAATCTTTTAGATTATGACAAAAAGCTTCTTGGGCAACACACCCATAACGGTATAATTGAAGGAAAGATTGCTGGTCAAAAAACTCGTATCGATAATATTGAAAGAGCAGTAGTAAATATTTTAAAAAGGCTTCTAGAGCTAGAGCTAAAACCTGTTGACAAACCATTCGTTACCAGAATAGAAAAAATGATGGCTGGTAAATAAATTTTATATGATAAATTAATTCCCTAATAAATGGTTGAGATATTTGAGTATACAGTTTATTTGTCAAAGCTTCAGAAAGGAAAGCTGAAGAAATGTTTTGATGCTAAACAAAAATGTCAGATACGTGTTAGTCATAGTAGACAAAATGAACGAGAACCAGTTAAGTTACTTTTAAGTAAACGACAAATTGATAAAATTGAAACATGTAAAATGAATAATAAGGGTTGTGACATAGATGTATCATACAAGCAGATGAGAGAAGCGATTCAAAAAGGTGGATTACTTCCATTCTTAATACCGTTAGCTGTAGCCCTTGGTAAGGCAGCTTTAACAAGCGGAGCTGCTGCTTTGGGTACATTCGCTGGTAAGAAAATTATGGATAAAATGACCAACACAGGTGGTGCGCTAAAACTTCCTGGAACACAAAAAGTTACCGGTAATGGTGTACGTGGTAGACCTAAGAAGGAAAAAACCGATGATGTCAACACAGGTGGAGCGCTAACACTTCCTGGAACACAAAGAGTTGTCGGTCATGGGGTACGTGGAAGACCTAGGAAGTCAAAAAACGGGGACATCAAAAAAGAAGCAAAAGTAAAGTAGGACCTCTAACCAATTTTGATATTATGGATGCATTAGGGAGTATACCACAGTTTCGAGGTGTTTTCTCTTTAGATACGCTACCCAAACATATAAACGATTCGGAATGCGGTGTCATTAATTATGATAAACTCGGAATGCCTGGAACTCACTGGGTTGCCTATTGTAATCTACCTGAATACCCCCATGTAGAATTTTTTGATTCTTTCGGTATTCCTCCAGGAAAAGAAATAGTTAAATATCTAAAAAATTCAAAGAAAAAAATAGCTTATGAAAATCTTGCTGTTCAAAATATAGATGAATTAAACTGTGGTTTTCACTGCATTTCCTACATCCAGCGCAAAATGAAGTTGGTAGCTTTTCGTTTATAAAAATTGTTTTCTAATAAATGGAGATTTATTGTATGAAATGTAAAAAGAGCACTGATACTGAATCAATGTTTAAGGCAGTGTCACAGAAAAACAATGTTCCAATGCTGAAAGGGAATTGTGTTATTTGCGGATCGAGGAAAAATCGCTTTTTAAAAAAAACCTCAACGCAGAAACAGATATTTTAAAGACGTATTATTCTAATTATTCAGGTGTGGATGATATTTACAGAAAATTAAAAGAAAATGATGTTAAGGTTTCCAAGGATAAAATAAAAAATGTGTTGCAAAATGAGAATGTGTATACGTTACACAAACCTTCCTATCATAACTTTGAAAGGAGGCGAGTGTATGTTCACTATGTTGATGAGCAATGGCAAGCTGATTTAGTTGACATGCAGAAATATAAAAAAGAAAATAATAAAACAAATTACATTTTAACTGTTATTGATTGCTTTAGTAAATATGCTTGGTGTATCCCTCTGAAAGACAAAACGGGTGCTGAAATAATAAACGCATTCAGCCACATCTTTAAAGAAAGAATTCCTAAGAAACTACAAACTGATAAAGGTAAAGAATTTGTGATGAGAAATGTTCAAACTTTTTTGAAAAATAACGGCATACACTGGTTTGCATCTGAAAGCGAATTGAAAGCACAAATCGTTGAACGGTTCAATAGAACGCTAAAAGAAAAGCTATGGAAATATTTCACTCACAATAGCACTACTAATTGGATTGATATTTTACCTTTATTTGTGAGTAATTATAATAACTCGTACCACCGTTCAATACAAATGAAACCAGTTGATGCTAGTAAAAAGGTTAATCAGAAAAAGGTTTTTAGTGCTCTGTTTCCTCCAGTAGATGAGTACAAAATCACAGGAAACGTCAAAGTAGGGGATTTAGTCAGAATTAAAAAAGAAAAAAGTATTTTCGATAAAGGATATTTACCTAATTATACGGATGAAGTATTTCAGATAGCAACCATCAGACCTACCATTCCCATTACTTATGAAATATCTGACAAAAGTGGGGAATTAATTCAAGGAGGGTTTTATGAAAAAGAACTTTCAAAATTTATTATGAAATAAAATTACTTGTATATAAATGGATTCAAGACGCTTGAGTGATATGTTATCGGATATAGTGAAGAACAGAGAAGTTCAGAGAAGAAAGGTTCAACAAAATGAGATGGAGAAGGCAGGATTTCGGGAATATGCTTCAGAGTTAAACGCTCCAGTTATTATAGCACAAAAAGAAAACACTAAAGACACCATCAAAAAATTACAAGAGAACACTGAAATGATCATAAATAAACTACAGGAAGGTGATGATAGTTCAAGAACAAGGCTTCTCCAGATAGGTGAAACGAATCAACCATATCAGCTTCCAGTTTCAGGGGTAGAAATGCAGTCAACCGCTTTAGAAGCATCTCCAACAAGTATAAAAGTTGTTGATCTGAATGAAGGTGTTGATAAAGAGTTATTAAAAGCACTTAATGTGAAATATAGAGATAATCATAGAAGATATGAAGGGGAATATTTTGAGATGCCTCATTTTTATTATGATAACCCAGAGAATATAGAAGATGCTTTGGCTGAATTAACACCGATAAGTCAAAGTTATGGTGGTCTGAAAAGTAAAAGTTATAGTTCTAGTAAGTATGATAAAATTATTTTATTTATACAAGACTATAAGGATAGATTAAGAAAAATTCAATCTAGTATACCCTTTATCAGACAACAAGGAACTGGAATATTTATGAATTGTGATGAAATGATTTCAAAATTATACACTTTGATAGGTAGCAGAGTAAACGGAAATACATCTGATGAGGTGAGAAATGAAGCTATTGATATTTTGGATTCGTTAATGCGAAATAAATTTCTTACGAAGAGAAATTACAATTCAATATATAAAAAATATTTCTAATAAATGGTGTTGTTAAACATTGAAGGTAATGAAAGTATCATTGATATAACATTTAGTCAACCAATCGAATTGAATCGTAATTGGGATTATGAAATAGGTTTGAATCAGTGTACTTTGTGGTATTCATGGCATAATATAAGTGATAAATTTGGAAATAATACATTTCAATACAGGAAAGATGAAGATAATAATGCAACAGAATGGATGAATGTTACTATTCCTAATGGGATGTATAACGATGATTGTTTGAATTATTTTTTGTGTCAGTATTTTGATACCCCAAAAGATAAATGTCCTATTGTAATTTCATCCAATCCAGCATCTATGAGATTTGTCATACTATTACAAGAAAAATATATGTTTAGATTTAATAGTGACTTGTGTCAGATTTTAGGATTTGAGAAGGATAGTGAGATATCTAAGAAAATCAATGAAGGTACAAAGCTTCCGAATATAACAAGAAGCGTTGATAAAATTCAAATTCACTGCTCTCTCGTAAACAGTTCTATCGTAAACAAAAGTAAATCAGATGTCATTTGGACATTTGTTCCTAATACAGAACCGGGTTGTCAAATTGTTGAGAATCCTAGACAATTAATCTACCTTCCTATTAATACAAAAGACTTTATTTACTCCTTGAGAATGACAATTACTGATCAGTTGGGAAGACCTATCGATTTGAATGGTGATAACGTTGGATACGTGCTGCATTTAAGAAAAGCTTAAAGGATTAGTGAAATAAAATTATTTACCTATAAATGTTGATTAATAATAAGCGATTACTTTATAAAAGGCAGTATGGAAGTGGAATCGGTAGTGTATTCAAAAACATTGTTAATTCCCAGTTATTTCAAACGTCAGCAAAACAAATAAAAGATGGGGCTATGTCAATGTATAATAATGTTATTAAACCGAGATTTGAGTTGTTGAAAAACAGAGCAATAGAATATGGGAAAGATCTGATCGATGTAAACAAGAAGGAACTCATTGATGTAATTGGAAACAAAAAATCGATGAACGATCTTATCGGTACAAATAAAAGGATTTTAAATCAAAGAAGTCAGGACTTGATCAAAACGTTAATGACTGGAAATGGATTAAAGATTCTGAAATAAGTTTTATTTAATAATTTCTTTCTTATATAAATGGCAGTAAATAAAGTTATCAGTCCGCAATGGAACATATTTGACGAACCGCTTGTGGATGATACAGTGGTTAAATATGAATTTAAAGAAATTCGAGAAACAGATGTGAATGTATCTAATAAATCAGAGTTTGAATTCGTAACAAAGAAATTAGATTCCTGGTTTTATCCAAGTGAAAGTTATCTTGATGTTAGTTTAAGAATAGTAAACGAAGATGGGACTCCTATAGCTGCAACCGATGTTGCTACTTTAACGAATAATGGATTTAATTTATTCAGTACCGCTGAGTATGTAATAAACGATGAATCGGTTGAAAAAATTAATCATGTTGGTATTACAACTACCGTTACAAAGTTGATTGAATACTCTGATGATTATTCTAGAAGTGCAGCAAGAAATCATTTCTGGTATAAGGATTATAATCAAGGAAAAGAAATTAATCCTGTTATTGCTTCGTTTACTGCAACTCCAGTAGTAGCAGGGGCTGCAGGGGTTGCAGCAGGGGGTGGAACAGTCAGTTTGAGAAATAATAATAATTATAATAAAGGATTTGAAAAAAGATATAACAGAACAAAGAGCAGTAAATTAGTAAATATGTATTTACCATTATCAGAATTGTTTGGATTTCTGAAAGGAAACAAACGATTCTTCAGAGGTGCATCGCATAAATTATTTCTAAGAAGAAATGATGATAACAACATGATTATAAGAAATGGAAATACTAATTTCAAAGTAGTAATCGAGTATTTATCCTGGAAGATTCCTATTGTAGCTCCTAGTATCGAAATGATGAGTGAATTAGAAAAGGGTCTTGCTAAGGATAAAAAGCATAATCTGATGTGGGAAGCATGTAATACTTATAAAAGCGATGTTAGTCAAAATAAGGAACACACTTGGAAAGTTATTTCTGAGAGAAACAATCCAACAAAAGTAGTTGTGATGCTACAGAAAAATGAAAAGCATAACAATCAATTAATGAATAATATGGTGTTTGATCATATAAATTTAACAGACATAGAACTTAGAATTAATGGGGATAAAAATCCTGAAGAACCACTTAAATGTAATTTTAGCGATGATAAATGTAAATACTCAAATCTTTACAATAGGTTCATACATTTGGGTTATAAACAATTAGCATTTGATACTGGTAGTGTTGTTAGTATAGAAGAATTTAAAGAAGTATATCCACTATTCTGTTTCGATGTTTCCAAACACGAGTCAAATATTTATAATGGAACAACTGCTGATATTGAAATAAGTTTAACGTTGAAAGATAATCAACCCGTACCATATAATGTTTACTGTGTTATATATTATGAAAGAAAAGCTACGTTAGATATTATCAATAAAAATATGTATGTGAGTTTGTGAGTCTGGATTTTTATTTAATAAAATCATCCCCTAATAAATGGAGTCCACAAAGGAAGTCTTGAATACAATCAGAATGAATAAATACAATGAGACAATCAGGAAAGAAGAACTAGTGTTAGGTTTGAAATATACTATTGTTAAAATGAGAATTGCTAAGACAAAATATGGTGATAAGTTGGTTGTAGTTATTAATCATAATGACAAACCCTGTGATTTGTTTATAACACAGAAATATAATGCCATTGCTAACGAATTACTTTTAAAGAAAAATCTGGTTTTGCAACCGATTGTACGCGAAAACAAGAACAAAGAAACATATGTGGATTTAGAACTGTTTACTCAGTAATATTTGAATAAAAAATGAAAAAAAAAAAAAAAAAAAAAGTAGTGTATATTGTAGTATTTTATATGTAGTAAAGGGTAATATTCTCATTTCTTGTATCCTTTATTTTGGAAGTAAGAAAATAAAAATGTTCTTAAAAAGGGGGATAATTTGGTAAAAAGGATGTTAAAATTTAAGAAGTTGATGTTAAAATGGGGTTTTGAAATTGGGGGGAGGGTGGAGTGGGAGCGGCGATTATATACTACTTGGCTCCATGCGCAGAACTGCCAGAGCGACAGTTCTCAATTCTGTCTGTTAACCAAACCAAGGATCGGAGCTCTTTGACCATTGTGTTAAGTCGTCGGTTCCTGATGAAAACGAACGAACCAGTTGCTTTGAGAAAAATTGACTGTTTTTAAGAGAATTTGGCCTGTTTTAAGAAAAAATCGACTATTTTTATATTTTTTTTTTTAGAATTTTCGCTGCTTTCTGTACAGACGAGAAGCAGGGTTGTCACATGTACCACGATAGTGTGAATTGTCACTCTATTTTGTTTTTGCCACTCTTGTCCTACGAAGGACAAAAAAATCACTCTTTCATAAAGTGACCAAATATGTAAGTTTTGCAGCGGATTCCGACCAGAAGTGACTATTTCAAGTATTTTCATGAAAGTAAAATTAAGTGTAATTTTTACAGACGATTCCAATCAAAAGTGAACATTTCATGAAAATAAATTTCACTCCCAATTCACTCTCTGTTTTGGGCCAAAAGTCACTCTAAATATTTTTGATGTGGCAACTATGACGAGAAATGACTCAGTAAACTGTCTTTCGATGTATTTCTCTGTAGTTGAAATGTAGTACATTTGGTGAAAGCACGTGTCGCGACGATATCCACAAAAAAAATCTCCGAAGTTTAGTAGGCTAAAGCTAACTTTGGTCGGTTGGCAACACTGTGTTCAAGATCGCGCGTAATAAGCAGTTTTCTTTCACAGCGGATAGATATTGCGAAGGTTAATGCATGGGAACTGATCGTTTTTTTTCTTCCGTGAAATTTTAACTGCATTAACAGGCGTTACTAGCAAAACTGTTTGGGGGGGGGGGGACGAGGCATTTACCGACTGGTGCGTAATTTTTACCGACGGACATCGACTAATTTTCAGAAAAATCGACTGATTTTCAGAAAAATCCACTGATTTTCAGAAAAAAAGACTGTTTTCATGAAAAAAACCAACTTTTTTGACGAAAAATCGCGGCACTTGGCGCCGACTTTGTTATTTTTTACTGACTGACCGACAGCATTGGAGGGGGGGGGCGCCCCCCCCCCCCCCCCCCCCCCCCCTCCCCAGTCGTGACGCCCCTGCATGCAGCAACTGTGAGCGTGTTCCACCCTACTAACAATAGTAAATATTAGTTACTATTTTCGGTCCAACCTCGTGAAAAGTTACTACGCCGACCGTTGCAACCTTCTATAAAATAGTAACCATTTGCTTACCATGCTCGGGAGCGTAGTTAGCGTGGTAAGTATAACTTCTTTGACGTTATTGGCCCGGTCAGCCCGTTGCACGATATTTTGCAAAAAAAAATGTGGTCCAGCGTTGACGCCAAGAAGCCAAGATCCTTGACGTCGTGCGTAGTAACTACGGTAAGCAGGGTGGCACACGTTCTGTATGTCCGTGTTGGGAAGTCTGTTGGATAAGCAGTCAGTGGCCCTTAGAGTCGAAAGAATGCAGAATCGCTTAAGTAGATACAAATTAAAGCGCACATTTCATACAGACTTCGAACAGTTGCCGGGGTAACGGGAAACGCACAGGTATAGCTCAGCTCTATTCTAATCGATAAGGATAACCCCCCCCCCCCCCCCCCCCCCCCCCCGTTCCCACCATAAAATCAGTCTCATAACTTTTGCCCTCGAAAGCACCTTTGAAGTTTCTCGTCTATACGCAAAGGAAATCCGCGTCCCCCTCTCTTAGTTACCAAACGTTTGTCAGCAGTATCCCAGTCTCGGGACGGTTTTTGCATAAGATTGCTTTTAAAGCGAGGGTAACAGTCCTAGTTGTCTGAGACGAAAAAGTTTATAAACTTAGTTTCCGTAGGAACGGTTCAAGAAAATTGGCCCCTTCCTCATATCTATTCAGTTTAATTGTCCGAAAAAATACGAGTTTTGAGGGATGAGAAGTTTCGGAGAGAGTTTAGACCTGGATTTTCATTTGTTTGTTTGCTTTATTGGGTAGAGAAGTGAGAAGCGATTTCATTGTCAGCGAAAACTTTGGACAGCTCTAATAATTGATTTAGTCCCTTTCACCGTTTTTTTTCCGGGTTTTGTCAAGACAATGAATAACTAAAGGAACAAAGTGTTCTTACTTCTTACTGCGTCTTACCAGAGACATCTCACTCTTCACTTTAAAAAAAAATATGTATCAAAAATACATCCAAATACCATCTGAATACGCTAAGTAAAGTCCAGCAACTGTATTTGCTGCAAAATGACTGACAGAGCGAATATTATAGCGCTAAATAAGAATGGGGGAATATGACATGAAAATCGATCGTTCGTGAATAGTGCAGCAACAAAGTAACGCATTTTCATCGGGTCTTGAAGTCTTTTCAAGTGAATAATTGATTGAACTTTAAAGGACTCCTGGCACTACATAGTGTTTCTGCTCACACGTTTTACGATCGCTGACCACTTTATAACGAACTATGCTTGCAGAAAATTGCAAAATTTTTAGCCTCTTTCCACGTTCCTTGCCTTGCATGACAGTCTTGGCATAATATGCATAAGCTGTTCCCGGACGAATAAGCTCCTCGCAAACGATGATCGGGCGTAGGATACGCCACGCAAACAGAACAAACGTGATAAGCGTGATAATCAGAGTTTTACCAATAGCGGAGCTAAGATGAACTTATGAAGTGAAGAATCTCGGGAACCAGAATGAATGGAAATAATACTGAAATAGAAGTAATTACTATCATAAGTACCAACGTGTCCTTAAAGGAATCCGTAGACATTTTCAGCCTTATAGCCGCGACTCTCTACGTGCGAGCTGTAGATAGGGACTTTTTTCACAAAATCGTCCGCCAGCTTTTGGCGCCAGGACAGCTGTAGATTACAAGTACCGGTATCGCTCCTATACGGGACATTCTGCGAAGGGTTACTTACCTATTTTTGTCTGACATAACTCTGCTTTATTTCACTCTCCAGATAAATCAATATTTTAGACCAAAAACAAGTGAAAACCTCCCAGTAAATCTGCACTGAAGCCTAATAACGTTCCCAGTTCGTCCATCAATGCACTTCGGCTAGTAATTAAATACTGGAGGGCAACTTCTGCAACAATCATATGAATATACGCTTGGAGCGTACGTTGTCTGTCTAAGCGAATTTCAGCGGATCTTAAGATCGTAATTTGCTCCGGAGTGCAAAGTAAGGTCACTAAGGATAATAACTACACAAGGATGCTCAGTTTCAGCGTGTTTGAGATAATAGGCTACACTGTTTAGAAAATTGTGTTATAAGGGTTCTCTAAAGCACAACGGAAAACGCAGTTTCCAGATTACTTGTATTGAGAAACACTTGACATGTCATAATGGAAGATTATGTAATGTTAGCAGATAGTAGTTGCGCCGTTACAGATACCATGGTATCTGATACCACGGTCTAAAGTCGTTTTCGCAGCTGCTCCAGTATGTGAAACCACGGCCAAAAGGTATTTGTGTAGTAACCGTGGTATCTTGCCAGGTGGCGGGCCAGGTATCTAAAAAATGCATTATCACTAGCACAAGAGTCTAGCTTTTTTTTCAAATTGGTGGAAAAGAAGTTTTAGATGTGAGTGGATATCAGTGTTTCTTTTTGGATGATTTCCAAAACCGCAAACCCGGCAATTATCGTTTTTGCACAGCAACCGGAGTATCAGATACCACGGTAACTGCAAAAGCGGCTAATTGCAGATCCAGTTACCGTGGTAACAGATACCATGGTATCTGCAAAAACGCAACTAATGTTCATCTCACGTATGTTGAAATTCCGCATCCTAGTTGAAATTTTATTGAATAGGGGCAAACAACAAAAAATAAAGTAATTGTTATGAAAATCTTAATCGTCCTGTTTCTCTTCTAGTGTCTGGAACCTCTCACCCGACCTGGAACAAATGAATATGTATGAGCCTGAAAAGCAAGAAAATCCAAGAACTATTCTTACAATGGTGGAGAACACACTGACCATTGCTGCCTATAAGCGTATGATCTCGTAAACAGCCGTCTGTGATTGGTGGTGAACTAGTGCGAATTTCGCGGATGGATAGTGAAGGAACAGTTATTTTGCCTACGCCAGTAGCGTACACGTAAAGCTCATTGCCGCTTAAACTTAAGGGATCTGCAACTGCCTAACGGACTATCTACAGCGGAAAACCAGGCCGAGGCGCCAACAGCCAATCACAACGCTGGGCATGTGTGATATGTAGCGACTCTATTCGTTTGTTTCAAGTGATGTGCTGTAGCGATCCTGTCCGTAGTGATAGATTTTAACAAGCTTAATCCTACAGACACTGGGGGATAATCGAGGCTTTAATGTAACAAGAAGACTTCGTGCTGACTGTACCGATTTGCTTTTGTTGCTCGCAGATCTTATGGAATTCTAGCGTAAAACAGCAATTGCGAGTTCAGTTTCGTGATGGCTTCGGCAACTCAAAACGGTAATTCTGCTCATTCTCTGTGTTACTTTATCCTTGGTATATATCATGTGCAATGAATGGTAAACGATATGATATAATTTTGTACATTTCAATTCCAACCAATTATTGTGCAATTCTGTATTTTGTGTTTATACTCTAGACTATTCTTAGTAAGAACCCATGATAAACTTTACCAAGTCACTGTGAGCGATGCACTGGCCTGGAATGTTGCGTTGTTTAGACACCCACACGCCGGATATAATGAGCGTGTTCCACCCCACTTACTGTAGTTGTTATCCATGACGAATTCTGGATTTTTGCCGTCAAGGCTGGAACGATTTTACTATTTTCCAGCAGAATATCATGCCACGTCCGAATCCGACCAATCACGTTACAGAGATGCGTAGTGACCTACGCTCCCGAGCATGGTAAGCAAATAGTTACTATTTCAAGAAGGTTGGAACGGTCAGCCTAGTAACTTTTCGTGAGGTTGGAAAACAAATAGTTACTATTGTTAGAAGGGTGGAACACGTTCAAAGAAACCAGAGCCTTAAATTGCGCAAAGAGGTGGAAAAACCAAGCCGCTCACAGAGGTGCTAAATCATGGTCCTTCTTTAAACGGATGAAATCTGGAGACAGACAGGTGCTTTAACTGCCAGCTCTTAGTGTTAGAAAGCATGGTCGGGTTTGGTTAAGCTGGGAATCCCAAAAGCTTCGAAGAAATTTCGCCGGGAATCTTCTAGTAATCTGTACACAGCACCACGCTGTCTGAAGTTAGGTAGATATGATCGTGCCATATCGCATACGGTTGACTTTGTGGGGAAATCGTCAGTGCTGCTATCTGTATCCTAACAGCCCTTAGTTTAGGGAGGGCCTGAACACCCATAGTAAAGTGCGAAACTGTAGTGTCTGGCAAATCTGACGCACTGCAATTTTTGCGGACCAGGCTTTTGCATTTTTGTAAAATTTTTAAAGAATTTTTCCTTTTTTTGCCGTACGTCACCCTGATTTCAAGCAAGCGATTACAAAACTGTTATTTTAAGCTTGGGGTTCATAGTCATGTCATATGGCGTAATTTTTCTTCATAAGAAACATTATAAATATCTGCTGTGTTGTAGTTGTTTCGTGTCTGCCTTCTAACTTTTAACTGACAAGAAGTCAGCCATCAGTGTTTCCTCGTCTACCGTTCCAACTGGATCAGGTAACTTTTATCTGCCATTTTAGGGATAGGGTACGGGAGTTGAATTTTGCTTTCGTCCTGTTAACGGAATCTCGGATTTGGTCCTATTTCTTTTTCAAACTGGTGAAGTGAAGAAGCTTGTATAGTGTCACAACTACTCGGGTTTTGTTGTTTTCTGAAATGTTGCCTTTGAGTGACCTTCTGTATTGTATCGTGAACTTTTCTGCCAAAGAAACATTTTATCCTTATCAGTTTAATCGTCGCCAGTATCCAGCAGTTTATTCAACGCAGAGTTATGATGCACTTGCAGCCGCTCGTTAGCTAAAAACCGAAGTGCTTGTTTTCGGCGGATTAGGGCCAAATGAAAGATCCGCCGAGAGAACAAAAAGTGGATATGGGTTCGGCGTCTACTTTTTCTCTAACTGACTTCTAGCCTCTACACTGTGCAAAAAAAATCTTGCAGTATCTGCTGCTGGGATTAATTTTGTCTCCTCGGATTCGAATTAACCTTATCCCAGTAGAGATAAGATTAATCCCAGTAGCAAACACTGGAGTTAACTTTAATCCTTACTCAGAGGAACTTATTACCGTGTAATCACATAGTTAAAAGGCCCCTCGCGCTATTTACTCTTCAACGTTCACTATTTTAAAATATTTGAATACTTTAAGACTATGCTGTGCTTTCAACAAATAACCCACGGTTTTGGCTGTTTCAAGCCTTTTCCGAGATCTGTTGAACTGTAGCAAAATCAGGGAAACAATTTACATAACAGGTTTTTCTGATGGAAAAACTTCTCGCAGACAGCCGTCGACAGCGATACACATCGAAGGTAGCAAAACACGGCAAGTGAAAAATCAGCGCGGTTTTGTTAGAGAGGTTAGAATGTACCGTACGAAATTGGTGTCTCCGGGTTGAGAAATATAAGGAGTGATTATGGAAGTAGGTTGCATTAATATAATAGGTAAGACAGATCCTTTAAGCAAGCTCGTATCTTCTCCATGAGAAGGTTTTAGTTATCCCTCACCAGAGCACTGGCTCGTGATAGTTCAGCTGAGATTCGCGTCCGGCCTACGAGCGGGTAGCGTGCTAAGCTGATCAGTTGTGTCCAACCTTCGGGTGGTGTCGCGTGTTTTCAGAATGCAGGAAGAATCCCTATCTATGGATTACGATCTGGAGCTGGAAGAGATTGACGAAGAGGAACAATCATAGGACATTCTACGAAACGAATCGTTAAAGAAAAACCGCGACTTGATGTGGAAGAAGAAGTAGAGGAGATCAGAGAGGGCTCTGGCTTACTAACCCAGCACATAGCCTCCTATGCGTAGATCCACCGGATAACGCAGTGGCGGGAACGGAATCTTGTAAAGGACTCCTCTTGCGTATTCTGCCTTTTATAATATACCTAGTTCCCATATGGAATTATAAGCATCTAAAATCCCCACCTTTCTCCACTGTTTCGTTATATGCCTATTTTTAGGGCTTTTTTGGCCTTGCCAAGTTTGCCCGTCACACAAGGAAAAGTTTGCCGGAAACTTCTACGTCCGCTGTAAACTCGTTCACACATAAGGATGCGATAATGATTCTGACATTAACAGAAACTTCTGTTCATTACTACTTTTATTTGCTTAGTTTTCCCACATTGGTGGCAAACATTGTCCGTCTGTTAGTACGATAACTCTCGAAGGGAATAACGTATTTTGATGAAACTTGGTATGAGGATTCTTTGGTTCAAGGGTAAGATCAAGTTCCTAGATGGGCTCTGTAGCCCTACATTAGGGGTGGGGGTTCAAATTAAGGGTCAAACAAAATATTTTAAATAGCTAATGTGATAGTCGATGATGAGGTAAGAAGACATGCTAAACAGGATAGTGAAGACATTTTCTCGCCGGAGAAGGAGTTTATCCGGCAAAAACCGGGAAGTTGTCGGGATTCGACCGGAACCGGAAATAGGGCAGAAGTAAAGCAGGAAGTTTCGATCAGTATCGTCAAAATAGATATGGCTTATAAAGGTATATCTAAACTTGGTTTTCTCTGATGATTAGCCTGGCGAAAACTGGATCTGGCGAAGACCCAATTCTCTGGATCAAATATTAGATTTTTGGGGTCCCATCGAAATTTTTGGTCTTGTTACCATGTCGCTTTTGGTTTTCAAATGTTTTGCGACGAGCGCTTTTTGTCGATCCGTTTCATAGGAAAAAGATCGTTTCTAGTAAGAGCTGTGCTTTAAGCTGTGTCACTGTTTAGTGAGAATGCAGGAGAGGGCTCGCTCTGCCGTCTGTTGTTTTTCTCAGGATAAGCTGAGCAAGAAGAACAAGCTGTGGTGATAGGGAGGAACGGTTACTTGAAAGAGTAAGAAATATCACCCAGCCTAGACGGTCTCGGACGAGGGGCTGCTCACTTCTGTCGCAAGGTGTACAGGCAGGGCGGCTGTGCCTCTAATCGACTTTAACTTGTGCCAGATTTCTGATGTATATTTATTCCGGGCGAATTACTTGCACGGCGAGAAAATTAAGTTTTGTATTATTACGCATACATCGGATCTCTTTATCCAAAGACTTTAACAGTGGGAAACTCCGCTGTGCGCTGTGTAAAATCGAGCTGCCCGCCACCTAGCGTTCGGAGTGGATTTGGCAGATGGGATCGGTAGAAATGTCAACAGAGACGTTTCAGCGACAGTCCTTTGTTCTAATCAACTTCAGAATACATTTTAATTCTACCACAATAACAGCATTGTCGCAGCTGGTTTGTTGGTCACGGTACAAGTCCCTTGTGTAAACTGCCATCTATGTATTATTATAAATTTCCGTGACATGGGATGTGAACTGGTTAGATGAATTTGCCTTCGGGCGGGATCACTGTTCCTATGGCCGGCTTCTTCCAGACAATTGTAGTGGTTTGTGAACTCTGTTCTCAAGCCCCTCGGAAGCTCAGTTGGTAGAGCGCCTGGCTTGTAAGCAAAGGGTCCTGGGTTCAAATCCCGGCTGAGGAGCATTTTTGTCTTTCAGTTCACTACTTACAAAGCAGCAAGCTTCATAGAGTTTTACTTTTGTATTTTATTCATCTCCGCTGTTACGCAAAAAGCGGGTCATAAATAAATAAATAAAAAATAAATAAATAAATAGAAGACTGGAGACTCCTCTTAGAAGCCCTGGGAGCCTCTGCAGGCACAGGAGGATCTAGGGTAAGATAAGGTCTACAAAATTCCGTTCCATTCTGGATTACGGGTCAACTAGTTGTCCGGAGAGAAACAAGACCAAAGGTTTCGATGGGATCCCAAAAATTCAATATCTGATCCAGACAACTGGGTCTTGTCTTAGCCAGATCCAGTCTTCGCCAGACTCCTTGAACATTTTTACAATTAAAATTCAGAAACAGATTAAGGCCAAATAGCTAATCACCTGAGAAAACCAAGTTCGGATTTGGATTCAGCATGTGTGTTTACCCCTATAAGTCATATCTGTTTTGACGAAAACTTCCTGCCACTTCTGCCAATTTCCCGGTTCCGGCCGAACTCCAGAACTACTTGTCCGGCGAAAAAAGAAAGCTCAAACACGAAATCAGGGTATCTTCTTTCCCCAGTAATGAACATCTAATCAACTTCAAATAGAAATTTAGCTTATAACAAATTTTCCGATTCCAGCCGGATTCCGGTCGAACTATATGTCCGGGTAAAATACGATTGTCATACAGGGACTCAGCATCTCTTCTTACCCCTAAATCGCTTATCTAATCAACTAGAAATAAAACTTTGACTTCCAACAGTTTTCCGGTTTTGGCCGGATTCCGGACGAACTACATGTCCGGGTAGAAACTTGTTTTCACATAAGTGTTCAGCATGTCTTCTTGCCCTAAATCGAACATCTAATCAACTCCAAATAAAACTTTTAATTTTGACAAACTTTCCGGTTTGGGCCGGATTCCGGTCGAAATACTTGTCCGTCGAGAAAATAGTTTTCACCATCGTCTTCAGCATGTCTTCCTACCTCTAAATCGAACATTTAATCAACTTCAAATAAAACTTTTACTTCAACAAACTTTCCGGTTTGGGCCGGATTCCGGGCGAAATACTTGTCCGTCGAGAAAATAGTTTTCACCATCGTCTTCAGCATGTCTTCCTACCACTAAATCGAACATCTAATCAATTTCAAATAAAACTTTTACTTTCAACAAACTTTCCGGTTTGGGCCGGATTCCGGGCGAAATACTTGTCCGTCGAGAAAATAATTTTCACCATCGTCTTCAGCATGTCTTCCTACCCCTAAATCGAACATCTAATCAACTTCAAATAAAACTTTTACTTTCAACAAACTTTCCGGTTTTGGCCGGATTCCGGGCGAACTACTTGTCCGATGACAAAATGGTTTTCACCATCGTGTTCAGCATGTCTTCTTACCCCATAATCGACTATCACATTAGCTGTTTCAAAATATTTTGTTTGTCCCTTAATTTGAATCCCCTCCCCCACCCCTAAATGTAGAGCTACAAAGCCCATCTACGAACTTGACTGGTCCGACGACCCAACGAACCCTCACACCAAGTTCCATCAAAATATCTCATTCCCTTCGAGAGTTATCGTGCTTACAGACGGACGGACGGACGGACGGACGGACAGACGGACAACTTTTGCGATGTCATAGGTATCCCTCCACTTACGTTTTGGGATCCCAAAAACAAGTTCAGGCGCAGATTGAGGATTCTCTTTACCTCTAAATCTTCGGTCATATTAGCATGAGAAAAAATATGTTTCACCTTCTAACTGGAAGTGCCTTGCTACAGGGCCAATCAACCAACTTAACATGTCCTTTGGATGTGACCTTACCTGTCCTCGCACCAAGTAGCTCAACTCCTTCGATAGTTATTGAGCCAACAGGCAGACTGACGGATGTGGTAACTTTACCAAGTCATACGTGTCCTGTCACTACGTTTTAGCAAGTTTTAGGATGTGAATTATACAGGAGAATCATAACTGTTATAACCAAACCTGAACTAATATGTAACTGAAATTGAAGTTTAGGACTTCAATCTTGGCTCTCGCACACCGATCCGGGCCCTAACGGCGGAACCTAGTGGAATGGGCTACGAGAGAATGGCACTTGTTACGAGTAGGTGGTACCAGAGGCGTTACTAGCCAAAATGTTTGGGGGGGGGCAAGGCATTTACCGACTGGCTGCTAATTTTACGACTGTTTTTGCAGAGAAAAAGACTGTCTTCAAGAAAAAAATGACAGTTTAAAAAAAAAAATCGACAGATTTTCAGAAAAACCAACTGTTTTGACGAAAAATCGACGGATTTTCAGAAAAATGACTGTTTTTATGAAAAAAATTAACTGTTCTGACAAAAAATCGTGTTTCTTCGCGCCGACTCTGTTATTTTTTACCGACTGGCCCACAACATTGGGGGGGGGGCGTCCCCCCCCCCCCCCCCCGTCGTGACGCCCCTGGGTGGTACAAGAAAGTATTATAAAATAGAACATCAGAAAATACCCCTTTCCAACCCTCTGCCGCCGAAAAACACGGGTAGGGATCTGCTCGTAAAACCCATCGAGTACACTCGAGTCTGGGAAATGCCAGGAAATGTCCGGTACCCCTCTCAACTCGCCTCGCCGAGGCCACATCCTCACTAGACACCAAAACGGACCATCTAGGTCAAATGACTTTGAACCTTCCAACTTTCAGCCCAACCGCCCCAATCATTTGATCTCTAGACGTGCGAAGCGATTAGCGTGCCCCCGAATTTGGGTTAACCACCGTGGCCGAATTTGGTTGGACCGAAGGTTGCATCTTCTCTTGCCACTTATCAAGTTTCCCTCGAACCTGAGCATTCTACGGGAACTGCTTACTCTTCTGAAAACTGTCAGATCTAGGGCAAGAGAGAATTACGTTTAAGTTTGATCCCTACCCATCCATCCGTTAGGTACTGACACGTGTCGCAAATGTTGAAGAGCTGGAAAGGAGAGGGGTTCATACTTCTCAGACCACCCACCAACTCCTTCACCGTGGCTGGATGTGGTTCGGACAGAAATGCCACATCTAAGGAACCTACCGCCCACCTAGTTCTACTTGAATCGGTTCACCCGCTCGCAACTTCGCGTCACAAGATCTCAGATTCCTCCTCCCTCCATTCCATCGGGCCCGAAAAAGGAAGGTAGACATTTAGGAGGGTCCTTTATATGCATGCCAAGTTTCGTCGTATTAGGTTGTGTGGAAAAGCACCCTAACTATAAACACAGGACAGACATTACGATCGTTATATGGCACTTCCGGACCTTGAAATAGGATATCTAGCTACACATAAAATGATCACCTAAAGCATTTTCTCTTACCGGCTATCACGTTTCGCTTGAGTCTGAGCATTTTTCGCGAAAATACGGCACCTCCCCTCCACCTTGTTCAGATCCGGCCCGGACCCTAAACTATGTCATCTAGGGAACATCGTATCTCTACTCTTCAAGTTTCATTTCAAATCCCTCCACTCGTTTGACCCCTATGCAAGCTAAAAAATTTCCGGGACTCCCCCTCCAACTCCCCACACTTTGGCCAAATACGACTAGGACACATAGACGTTGTACCCCTGACATCTCCTCTTCTCACTCTTCAAGTTTGAGTCCAATCGAAGCATATCTGCAAATTTCCGGTTTCCGGTTCATCCTCCTCCTACCCTGGCCGGATCCAGTCTGAACCGTAAAAAACAAACCAGGTCTCATAAAATCGGTATGGTCAATTCTTCCCACCAAGTTTCATCTCGATCCCTCCGCTCATAGCGTTTTCCAAGATTTCCGGTTGCCCCCTCCAGCTCCCCCAAAAGTCACCGGATCCGGTCCGGATTTTAAGTGGGTTGTCTGAGGCATGAGGTCTTTCCAAATATCAAGTTTCATCGAGATCCGATCACCCGTTCAAAAGTTATAAATACCTCAAGATTCCGGATTCCCCCTCCCTCCACTCCCCCAACAGTGCCCGAATCGGCTCGGTTATGTCAATGATGTATCTACTATCTAATAGTGTTTGCTAGGTGTCTTCCCACCAAGTTTCATCTCGATCCCTTCACTCAAAGCGTTTCCCAAGATTTCCGGTTGCCCCCTCCAGCTCCCCCCAAAAAGTCACCCGTCCGGATTTTAAATGGGTCGTCTAAGGCATGAGGTCTTTCCAAATATCAAGTTTCATCGAGATCTGATCACCCGTTCAAAAGTTATAAGTACCTCAAGATTCCGGATTCTCCCTCCCTCCACTCCCCCCACGGTGCTCGGATGGTGGAAGTGACTATTTTCAACTTAATCATTTGGGGACCCTGATATGCCTGCCAAGTTTCATCGTCCTAGCTTATGTTGAAAGGCCCGAACTAGCAAAACCTGGACAGACCGACGGACGGACAGAAATTGCGATCGCTATATGGCACTTGGCCGAGTGGCAAGTGCCATAAAAACGTAAAAACGTAAAAGCAGTTAATTTCCTGTGGAAGGACACAAACAATTCATCTCGGGACAAGGCACAGTGCCATTCTATTGCAAAACAGTATCGGAATTCTGTGGCGTTTATTTATCCTTTCTAACTGAAAATGAATTTACCCGTTGGGTCGCACTCTGCACGTGGGGTCGGTCGTGTTTTTATGGCTCTTGCAGCTCCGCTCAAGTGCCATATATCGATTACTTTTCGGTCTGTCGGTCTGTCTGTCAGGTCACTGTTCTCGAGTTAGGGTACTTCCAGACGTCCTAGGACGATGAAACTTGGCAGGCATGTCAGGGACCCGACCAGATTAACTTAAAAATAATCACTTCCCCGATTCAGAGTTTCCCCAGATCAAGGAGTCCGGAAACTAGGAACAAGAGTAGCAAAAGGGAAATGCCCGGATGTGGTACCGATCCAACATCCCCTTTGGTGAAGGACTCGCTCATTAGCATACACCGCCGTTTTTTCTTGTGTTTAGAGCCGAATGGAGGAACAGGTACATTATAAGTATACTGTATAAGGATAAAAGTAAGACCGAAAAGTGGTCAGAAGCAATACTAAACAAAACTTTTATCTGATTGTGGTAGAGTAAGCTACTTCTGTCTCTATTTTGTACTCTGGGCCAAATGAGGTGAAAGTAGCCTAATTATATTTTTGTACTGTTCCAGATTGGGACTCCAAAACCAGATTAACATGGAAACATCACTTACCCAATCCGGTCATCGTGGGGGGAGTGGAGGGATCGGAAATCCGGAAACTAGTAACGTACATAACTTCGGAACGGGTAATCGGACATGCATGAAACTTGACATTATGTCAAGAACAATTGCTTCAGATGCTCAGTTTCAACTCCGGACCAGATGCGATAACTGGGAGGGGGGCTGGAGGGGAAAATCTCGATAAATGCTTCCACATAAGCTAGGACAAAGAAACTTGGCAGGCATATCAGGGAACCGACCAGATTAACTTGGAAATAATCACGTCCCAGATCTGGCCATCGTGGGGGGAGTGGAGGGATGGTAAATCCGGAAACTAGGAACATGCATTTCGTCAAGAACAGGTATTTCGTATTATTATGTTTCAAATCCGGACCAGATTCGATACCTGGGGGGGGGCTGGAGGGGGGCACCGGAAATCTCGTGAAACGCTTCCAGTAGTATATAATCGCCGCTCCCACTCCACCCTCCCCCCAATTTCAAAACCCCATTTTAACATCAATTTCTTAAATTTTAACATCCTTTTTACCAAATTATCCCCCTTTTTAAGAACATTTTTATTTTCTTACTTCCAAAATAAAGGATACAAGAAATGAGAAATATTACCCTTTACTACATATAAAATACTACAATATACTACTACTTCTTTTTTATTCAAATATTACTGAGTAAACAGTTCTAAATCCACATATGTTTCTTTGTTCTTGTTTTCGCGTACAATCGGTTGCAAAACTAGATTTTTCTTTAAAAGTAATTCGTTAGCAATGGCATTATATTTCTGTGTTATAAACAAATCACATGGTTTGTCATTATGATTAATAACTACAACCAGCTTATCACCATATTTTGTCTTAGCAATTCTCATTTTAACGATAGTATATTTCAATCCTAGAACAAGTTCTTCTTTCCTGATTGTCTCATTGTATTTATTCATTCTGATTGTATTCAAGACTTCCTTTGTGGACTCCATTTATTAGGGGATGATTTTATTAAATAAAAATCCAAAGCTCCTAATTACCGGCAGATCGTAACACCTGTGGTGTGAGAGATGCGTCACACTAAATATTCTCGAATATTCTCGAATATTTAGATGCGTCACCTCCAGCAGATAACAAGACTCGGCGGAGAAGATTCGCGAATATATATATAGTGTCGCGCATCTGGTTAAGGAGACATTTGTAAACAAGTTGAGATTAAGAAGGTGTTGAAGAAAGAAAAAATTTCCAATGTAAGTATTTTTTAGTTTTCTAGCGATAAAAACAAGGATATCTAGCAAGATAGGAATAGCTTCGTCTGAAACAAACAATTACGCAAATATCAAATATACCAAACGAGTTATCAGATGACGAAGCGCATCACACGAGATGACGTAGGAAATTCTGTAAAGAATTTTTAATGGGTTAGATAATGTTGCGAAGCGCATCACACGAGATGACGTAGGAAATTCTGTAAAGGAATTATCTGGGTCAGATAATGTTGCGAAGCGTGTCACACGAGATGAAGTAGGAATCAAATGGTCTTCAAAAATTCTGTAAAGGAATCATCAAGGTCGTTAAAAGATTTTTATTTTCAGATGAACAGCGAAGGTATTCAGAAGAAAACAGCAACCATTCCGAAAAAGTATATGAATGGGTTGTTCAAACTGGAGAAATCGGAGCAAGAAACATTCCTTTCGCTGTGGAGTAAGGTAGTCACAGCCTCAGATGAAGTCGAAGGTGAAGACCGTACGACAGCGTGTTCCTCTGTTGACAAGAAAAAAGAGAAGAGCGTGCAGTTTTTAGCCGATATTAAAGCGAATTTACATGCTTCGCGAAGGTTTGGAAACTTCAAAGTGGACGTAAGCATCAAGAAGGTGCTGAGCAGCAAAATATGTGGAGTCAGTTTGGAACAAGCAGAACGTTTAATTATTGATTTAAATAAAGTGGAGGTGTATTTGGATTATTTATCAGTGTTACTAAAAGCGAAAAAAGGTGAAGTGTATGCGTACATGCAAAAACTGTTCAATGACAACCCTGAGAATCTGCACAAGTGTTTTCTTGAAGAACGATTTAAGAAATATGGAGAAAGCAAATCAACAATAAGAAGATATCTTCAGTTGTATGGATTAGTCCGCGAATATCCTGGAATAGCTTTCTGTGGGAAAGGGTACTATTGCATCGTCGAAAATGAAAAAGCTATTCGCAAAGCGATCCAAGAGGATGAGATATTGTCTTCATTACTCAAGGAGCATCCTGCGCAAGTTTTCTTATCCGATGAAGTGTTGATTGATTTTGATAATCTGAGTCTATAAATGTTGAATTAAGTTTTCTCAATAAATTGGTGTTTCATTGATTGAGTTATAAGCTAGATTTTGTTGCTAGGTGGTGGTTATGTGTGAAGAGTCACACTGGTGGAACATTCTTCTGAACTATTGATGTATTCTTGCAATATTTATAGCCATTCAGACGGACTTGTTTCATGTATTTTTCGCGAGGAAAAAATCGAAAGGTTTTACGCATCTCTGTTTCTCTCTGAATTACCTCCTCAATTGTTAACTGTCCGCATTTTAGCATTGAGAACAACTCAGTATAAAAATTGTAATTTGTCCTAAATTCTGCTTTTCTATCAGCAATGCTTAACTGCTTTTCAATTATTTCGATGATAACAGCACCCAAACTTAAAGAAGCTAACGGTAGCACTAGAAACGCAGACATTCCTGCTGCTGAAAAGAGGAATTTGGATACAAGTAAGCTATTACTTATACGATTGTAGTACTTGTAACTGCGACGGTAAACATACATTTTCTTTTCTAATTCTTCCATTTATAATATAATAAAATTGTTTCGAAAAATATTTCTAACAAAATAAAGAGTAGTAACCAAATGCCGATTTCGTCAAGAGTAGTAACCAAAAGCGGATTTTCGTTAAGAGTAGTAACCAAATGCCGATTTCGTCAAGAGTAGTAAAGAATAAAGGAAACCCGTGACTAGTAGTAAAGCATGTGCGAAACCCATAAGGGCGTCGGAAAATACATAGTAAAGGATTTGGAAAACCAGTGCTTTTCTTTACGGCTGAGAAAACGCAGACTGGGAAATTTATTAATAAAAATGTTCCCCTATTAAATGATGAATACTGCAGAGGTTATTCAGCTTTGTAAAAAGGTTATATCAAACAACAAAGCGGTTATACAAAGATTATCGCTATACACATATAATGAACTGCGGACTTATGCGAAAATTAATAAAATCAAAACAAATGGAGCTAAGAAACATGAAATAACAAATAATATAATAAACCATCTTAATAAGTATATTTTGATAGCTGAAGATAAAATTAAAATTGAACGCAGAAACGAAAGAACTCATAATAAGAACAGACCATCCGACTACAAACCAGAACCGAGATTACGAACCATTCTGGAAGATGAGATAAAAGAAAATAATATCACCATTACAAAACTAAAACAAGTTTACAATGATAACAAAGAAAAGGAGACAATCGAATTAAAGAAATTTCTGAAAAACAAGAACCTATCAACTCGCGGAAACCGAGGAGAAGTACTAAAAAGAGTTGAAGAATACTATAATAATATTATTACCAAACATAAAGATTCCGTACAGAAAAATAGAGATATCATAAGAGATCAAACAGAAAGACGTGATAACAGTAGACAGAAAGTAATCGATTTATCAACTCTCTTCATAAATAAGAAAAAAATTAAAGAAGAAAAATTAATTCCTGATCATGTATTTAGAACGGAAGAAGAACAGCAGCCTACTATTTTTAGCGAAAGTGAGAATATATTCACTGTAAACGTTTCAGTTCAAGGTAATGGAGTTGATGAGCATACTCTTATTGCTTTTACTTTCGCAGATATACAGCGGCGAATGAACGAAATAAATCAATATAGAGTTCAGTTTGTAACTCGCGTTATTTTCCATCGACAGGAGAATGATGAAGAAGTAGTAGTATATTACAACAGTACTTCTTGGATTTTAAATAAAAATAGCATTCTTACTCATAGTCATTTGGATGATAATAACAAGAGACTGAGTTCTTTAAGTAATACCCCTCGATCTGGGCTACAATTTAGTCGGTATGAAGGAATTGATTATAGGATGACACGAATAGAATCTTACATGGGAGGAACGTTTAAAATACTGCCAGATTTCGTAAAAAATAAAAGAGCTTGCTTGAATATTGAAAATAACGACCAGAAATGTTTCCTTTGGTCTATCTTAGCAAATCTACATCCAGCTAAGGATCATCCGGAAAGAATTTCGAAATATAAACAATATGAGAACGAATTTGATTTCGAAGGGGTTACCAACTTCCCAATGGATACTAAAGATATACACAAATTTGAAAATAGATACAACATTAAAATTTGTTTATTTCAAATTGAAAAAGAGAAAATTATCAGAAGTCATATACTAAAAAGTACAATCAATGGCAAAACAGCTAAACATGTTATTAATTTATTATATTTCGATAATCATTATGTACTGGTAAAGGATCTGAGCAGATTAGTTGGTCCTCAAATATCTACAAGACAAAAAAAGACATACCTCTGCACTTTTTGCGGAAGGCATGTTACAAAAGAAGAACAATATGAAAAACATGAGAGTAAAAATAATTGCGAAGATCCTGATATAATAATGCCTCCTGAAGGTTCAAGTATACAATATAAAAATATTGCAAAACAAATGAAAGTACCTTATTGCATAATAGCAGACTTTGAGTCTTATAACGAAGAATACAATCAGGTAAACGGAAAGAAAACAATAAAAGTGGCCAAACAGAAACCATTTGCTTACGGGTTTCAGGTATGCTGTTCCTTTGATACAAACCAGAACAAATACTATGATTATTTCGGTGAAGACGCTGCAAAACATTTTGTTAAAACCATTACAAAAGTATCCACAGAAATTGCAAACAAATATGAAAGCAGACAAAGAAACCACACTTATACCAATGCAGAAATTGTGAATAAATGGAATAAACTAACTAATAAGACTTGTCACATCTGTACAACTGAAATTACTGAAAATCCTCACTTTGATCACGACCACATGACAGGAGAAGATAGGGGATTTGCTCATGCTGAATGTAATATGAAATACAGGATTCCTAGGCATATCCCGGTGGTAATGCATAATTTATCTAAATATGATTCCCATCTGTTTGTTAGAGAATTGATACCTGATAACGGAATTTTTGAAAGTGCAGAAAGTTTCATATCATTCTCGAAATCAATAAGTATAAGAAAGACGGATACGGAAATAAAATATGAGATCCGGTTTATAGATTCGATTAGATTTATGGCTTCATCTTTAGACAAACTATCAGCAAATTTAGCGAAATGTGATTGCAAAGTACCTTGTAATCATCTAAGAGAGAATTTCAAGTACACATCGAATAGTTTCAATAACGATGAAGAATTCAAAGAAATAATTAAAAAAGGGGTATATCCGTATGAATTCGTAGACAGTTTCGATAAAATGAATTGTACAAACTTACCATCCATAGAAAGCTTTTATTCTAGGTTGACAGGGAAAGGTATTGACAAAAGTGATTATAAAAGAGCGGTATCTATATGGAAGCAATTTAACTGTGAAACATTACTTGATTATACCAAGTTGTACCTAAAAAGTGATGTGTTAATTCTATCAGACGTTGTGGAGAATTTCAGGAACGTTTGTATACGGAATTATGATTTGGATCCACTTCATTACTTCTCAGCTCCTGGGTTGACATGGGATTCTTTCTTAAAGCATTCAAAAGTAGACTTGCCGTTATTCTCAAAGGAAGACATGTATACCTTTATAGAAAAAGGAATAAGAGGTGGTGTATCCCAATGTATAAAAAGATACGCAAAAGCAAATAATAAATATACAAGTGATTATAATAAGCATAAACCATCTAATTACTTAATGTATTTAGACGCTAATAATTTATATGGGTGGGCGATGTCGCAGAATTTACCAGCGAGTGATTTCCAATTCATTTCCATACCGGATGATTTGAAAGAAAGGAATGAATACGAATCAATCGACTATTACAACCATCTAAAAACTCATATCAATTCGATAATGAAATTACATTGATTCAAAATAATAGTCATAGATCTGAAACTAATAGCGTCCTGGTCAGCTTTCGCATCCCCTAACATAATAATTCTCTTACCTTGTAGGTTAATATTACCGTTGTCATCAGTAACTCTCTTTTCATTCGATTCGTTACTAACCTTTTTTCCAACACTACCAAATTTATTCATTTATTATAGAAATAAATTATCCGGTAAATTTTTCAAAGTTTTTCCTGTACTTAAGGGTTTTATCTTTTATTTTTAAATCTATGAAGAAAAAACCGTAGCCCTTGGTTGCAGTCTCGAATTGTTTGAGAAATTTTTCATTGTCTATACTGGATACATGGCTTTGTCTTATTAATTTTACTTCTTTTGGATTAGAACACTGAAAGAATGCAAAATAATTGCACTGGAGCCTTACCACCTTTGGCGTTTTATGATAGCTTTGAGACAAATAAATAATTGAGGCATTTTTCTTTCTTCCTCTTATGAATAAATCTTCTATTTTCTTCTGGTCTTTTTCAGTGACAAAATCGTCAAAGATAATCAAGTTTTGGTACTCAGGGTCTAAGTCGTCAACATCGACAATATCATCAAGATTGTTACTTACTGTTAAGACTTTCGATTTGCATTGTGACTCCAAAGTGGTTAAATTGGTTATAAGGTCTTGATATTTATCTTCTTCAAGATCTTTAGCATACAAGTATATTCGGTTGAAACAAAGATATTCATAAATTAAATTCAAAAGAAGGTTAGTTTTCCCTGTTCCAGAACTACCACAAATTAAGAGTCTAAATGGCCACTGAGGTGCAAGGTCGTGCTTATTCTGATAAGTGTTCTTTTCGCTAAAATCATACACTTTGATTGGAGCCTTTTCATTCATTTATTTAGGAAGAATTTTTCATTATAAGATTTACTTGAGTATTTTAAGTATATACTTGAAGTTTTGAAGTAGGTACTTGAATTTTTGAAGTAGGTACTTGAAGTTTTTAAGTAGGTACTTGAAGTTTTTAAGTAGGTACTTGAAGTTTTGAAGTAGGTACTTGAATTTAATGTTTATAACCTAAAGGTAAAGTGTGTATTTTATCGCTTGTTACTATCCTTTTATCATCCTTAGGATCTAACGCTTTTTTATTCTGTTCTTCTAGAAACATATTGTGCTTGTATGATCTTAAGTTATACTGGGTTATAGAAAGGTTTTCCGTTTTACCAAACAGTACATCCTTATAGTTTTGAATCGTAATTTTATCTTTAACTATATTGGTTTTTATTCCTTTCAGTTTTTTGCTAGCCTTTGAAGGGTCTTGGTTGTCCTTTAAATAAGCATATACTTTTGATCGTAATCCAACAAACTCTGTCATAACCTGTCCACCTAATTCATCTTTCATCATTCCTATCACTTTCTTATTTACACTAGGAAACCTATATGGATTATCTTTCGCATAATCAGATGTATCGAACCTCTCATTCAAATCCTGTTTGATATCTTGATAAAAATCTTCAGTTCTAATATCATATATGAAAGAATCAGTGTCCATATAACACAAATCAATTTTATCTCCATATTTAGGCTTCATATAATCATAATGGAATTCATACATCAATAACTTGGATAGTTCCAATACAGCAAAGCCGATATACATTGGTTTGTCTAATTTTATCTTTTCCTTTGACATTCTTGCTACTGAAAAGTTTTCACTGAATATTATTTCAGATTTAAAGTTGGGTTTCTTTATTATTTTTTCTCTTGTTGCATCATCCGTTATTATTTCCATATCCGCTCGCTTCCTTACGTTTTCCATAGTTTTTCCAAAGCAAGCATTATTCATAAGCTTAAAGAAATCCTTTTCAAAATCATTTGTACCTTTAGTTCTAAGTGCTGTGTTGTGGTCTATATATCCTTTTAAGTAAGCACTTTCAGTGAATCCTAGTATTCTGTGTACTCTTTTCAGTATCAAACCTTTTTGTAAATAGAATTCTAGATTCCTGTGGTGAACTACATAGTTGGTTTTATCTAATACTGTGGTACATAGCTTACCGTTAAAGTGTTCCGGTGCTAATGGTAAATCCTTGTGTAATTCGTGTAGTTCTTTTGGATATTCTAAATCTACCTCATATATAGCACCTACATTCTGTAATTTCATTATCGAATTGATATGAGTTTTTAGATGGTTGTAATAGTCGATTGATTCGTATTCATTCCTTTCTTTCAAATCATCCGGTATGGAAATGAATTGGAAATCACTCGCTGGTAAATTCTGCGACATCGCCCACCCATATAAATTATTAGCGTCTAAATACATTAAGTAATTAGATGGTTTATGCTTATTATAATCACTTGTATATTTATTATTTGCTTTTGCGTATCTTTTTATACATTGGGATACACCACCTCTTATTCCTTTTTCTATAAAGGTATACATGTCTTCCTTTGAGAATAACGGCAAGTCTACTTTTGAATGCTTTAAGAAAGAATCCCATGTCAACCCAGGAGCTGAGAAGTAATGAAGTGGATCCAAATCATAATTCCGTATACAAACGTTCCTGAAATTCTCCACAACGTCTGATAGAATTAACACATCACTTTTTAGGTACAACTTGGTATAATCAAGTAATGTTTCACAGTTAAATTGCTTCCATATAGATACCGCTCTTTTATAATCACTTTTGTCAATACCTTTCCCTGTCAACCTAGAATAAAAGCTTTCTATGGATGGTAAGTTTGTACAATTCATTTTATCGAAACTGTCTACGAATTCATACGGATATACCCCTTTTTTAATTATTTCTTTGAATTCTTCATCGTTATTGAAACTATTCGATGTGTACTTGAAATTCTCTCTTAGATGATTACAAGGTACTTTGCAATCACATTTCGCTAAATTTGCTGATAGTTTGTCTAAAGATGAAGCCATAAATCTAATCGAATCTATAAACCGGATCTCATATTTTATTTCCGTATCCGTCTTTCTTATACTTATTGATTTCGAGAATGATATGAAACTTTCTGCACTTTCAAAAATTCCGTTATCAGGTATCAATTCTCTAACAAACAGATGGGAATCATATTTAGATAAATTATGCATTACCACCGGGATATGCCTAGGAATCCTGTATTTCATATTACATTCAGCATGAGCAAATCCCCTATCTTCTCCTGTCATGTGGTCGTGATCAAAGTGAGGATTTTCAGTAATTTCAGTTGTACAGATGTGACAAGTCTTATTAGTTAGTTTATTCCATTTATTCACAATTTCTGCATTGGTATAAGTGTGGTTTCTTTGTCTGCTTTCATATTTGTTTGCAATTTCTGTGGATACTTTTGTAATGGTTTTAACAAAATGTTTTGCAGCGTCTTCACCGAAATAATCATAGTATTTGTTCTGGTTTGTATCAAAGGAACAGCATACCTGAAACCCGTAAGCAAATGGTTTCTGTTTGGCCACTTTTATTGTTTTCTTTCCGTTTACCTGATTGTATTCTTCGTTATAAGACTCAAAGTCTGCTATTATGCAATAAGGTACTTTCATTTGTTTTGCAATATTTTTATATTGTATACTTGAACCTTCAGGAGGCATTATTATATCAGGATCTTCGCAATTATTTTTACTCTCATGTTTTTCATATTGTTCTTCTTTTGTAAAATGCCTTCCGCAAAAAGTGCAGAGGTATGTCTTTTTTTGTCTTGTAGATATTTGAGGACCAACTAATCTGCTCAGATCCTTTACCAGTACATAATTATTATCGAAATATAATAAATTAATAACATGTTTAGCTGTTTTGCCATTGATTGTACTTTTTAGTATATGACTTCTGATAATTTTCTCTTTTTCAATTTGAAATAAACAAATTTTAATGTTGTATCTATTTTCAAATTTGTGTATATCTTTAGTATCCATTGGGAAGTTGGTAACCCCTTCGAAATCAAATTCGTTCTCATATTGTTTATATTTCGAAATTCTTTCCGGATGATCCTTAGCTGGATGTAGATTTGCTAAGATAGACCAAAGGAAACATTTCTGGTCGTTATTTTCAATATTCAAGCAAGCTCTTTTATTTTTTACGAAATCTGGCAGTATTTTAAACGTTCCTCCCATGTAAGATTCTATTCGTGTCATCCTATAATCAATTCCTTCATACCGACTAAATTGTAGCCCAGATCGAGGGGTATTACTTAAAGAACTCAGTCTCTTGTTATTATCATCCAAATGACTATGAGTAAGAATGCTATTTTTATTTAAAATCCAAGAAGTACTGTTGTAATATACTACTACTTCTTCATCATTCTCCTGTCGATGGAAAATAACGCGAGTTACAAACTGAACTCTATATTGATTTATTTCGTTCATTCGCCGCTGTATATCTGCGAAAGTAAAAGCAATAAGAGTATGCTCATCAACTCCATTACCTTGAACTGAAACGTTTACAGTGAATATATTCTCACTTTCGCTAAAAATAGTAGGCTGCTGTTCTTCTTCCGTTCTAAATACATGATCAGGAATTAATTTTTCTTCTTTAATTTTTTTCTTATTTATGAAGAGAGTTGATAAATCGATTACTTTCTGTCTACTGTTATCACGTCTTTCTGTTTGATCTCTTATGATATCTCTATTTTTCTGTACGGAATCTTTATGTTTGGTAATAATATTATTATAGTATTCTTCAACTCTTTTTAGTACTTCTCCTCGGTTTCCGCGAGTTGATAGGTTCTTGTTTTTCAGAAATTTCTTTAATTCGATTGTCTCCTTTTCTTTGTTATCATTGTAAACTTGTTTTAGTTTTGTAATGGTGATATTATTTTCTTTTATCTCATCTTCCAGAATGGTTCGTAATCTCGGTTCTGGTTTGTAGTCGGATGGTCTGTTCTTATTATGAGTTCTTTCGTTTCTGCGTTCAATTTTAATTTTATCTTCAGCTATCAAAATATACTTATTAAGATGGTTTATTATATTATTTGTTATTTCATGTTTCTTAGCTCCATTTGTTTTGATTTTATTAATTTTCGCATAAGTCCGCAGTTCATTATATGTGTATAGCGATAATCTTTGTATAACCGCTTTGTTGTTTGATATAACCTTTTTACAAAGCTGAATAACCTCTGCAGTATTCATCATTTAATAGGGGAACATTTTTATTAATAAATTTCCCAGTCTGCGTTTTCTCAGCCGTAAAGAAAAGCACTGGTTTTCCAAATCCTTTACTATGTATTTTCCGACGCCCTTATGGGTTTCGCACATGCTTTACTACTAGTCACGGGTTTCCTTTATTCTTTACTACTCTTGACGAAATCGGCATTTGGTTACTACTCTTAACGAAAATCCGCTTTTGGTTACTACTCTTGACGAAATCGGCATTTGGTTACTACTCTTTATTTTGTTAGAAATATTTTTCGAAACAATTTTATTATATTATAAATGGAAGAATTAGAAAAGAAAATGTATGTTTACCGTCGCAGTTACAAGTACTACAATCGTATAAGTAATAGCTTACTTGTATCCAAATTCCTCTTTTCAGCAGCAGGAATGTCTGCGTTTCTAGTGCTACCGTTAGCTTCTTTAAGTTTGGGTGCTGTTATCATCGAAATAATTGAAAAGCAGTTAAGCATTGCTGATAGAAAAGCAGAATTTAGGACAAATTACAATTTTTATACTGAGTTGTTCTCAATGCTAAAATGCGGACAGTTAACAATTGAGGAGGTAATTCAGAGAGAAACAGAGATGCGTAAAACCTTTCGATTTTTTCCTCGCGAAAAATACATGAAACAAGTCCGTCTGAATGGCTATAAATATTGCAAGAATACATCAATAGTTCAGAAGAATGTTCCACCAGTGTGACTCTTCACACATAACCACCACCTAGCAACAAAATCTAGCTTATAACTCAATCAATGAAACACCAATTTATTGAGAAAACTTAATTCAACATTTATAGACTCAGATTATCAAAATCAATCAACACTTCATCGGATAAGAAAACTTGCGCAGGATGCTCCTTGAGTAATGAAGACAATATCTCATCCTCTTGGATCGCTTTGCGAATAGCTTTTTCATTTTCGACGATGCAATAGTACCCTTTCCCACAGAAAGCTATTCCAGGATATTCGCGGACTAATCCATACAACTGAAGATATCTTCTTATTGTTGATTTGCTTTCTCCATATTTCTTAAATCGTTCTTCAAGAAAACACTTGTGCAGATTCTCAGGGTTGTCATTGAACAGTTTTTGCATGTACGCATACACTTCACCTTTTTTCGCTTTTAGTAACACTGATAAATAATCCAAATACACCTCCACTTTATTTAAATCAATAATTAAACGTTCTGCTTGTTCCAAACTGACTCCACATATTTTGCTGCTCAGCACCTTCTTGATGCTTACGTCCACTTTGAAGTTTCCAAACCTTCGCGAAGCATGTAAATTCGCTTTAATATCGGCTAAAAACTGCACGCTCTTCTCTTTTTTCTTGTCAACAGAGGAACACGCTGTCGTACGGTCTTCACCTTCGACTTCATCTGAGGCTGTGACTACCTTACTCCACAGCGAAAGGAATGTTTCTTGCTCCGATTTCTCCAGTTTGAACAACCCATTCATATACTTTTTCGGAATGGTTGCTGTTTTCTTCTGAATACCTTCGCTGTTCATCTGAAAATAAAAATCTTTTAACGACCTTGATGATTCCTTTACAGAATTTTTGAAGACCATTTGATTCCTACTTCATCTCGTGTGACACGCTTCGCAACATTATCTGACCCAGATAATTCCTTTACAGAATTTCCTACGTCATCTCGTGTGATGCGCTTCGCAACATTATCTAACCCATTAAAAATTCTTTACAGAATTTCCTACGTCATCTCGTGTGATGCGCTTCGTCATCTGATAACTCGTTTGGTATATTTGATATTTGCGTAATTGTTTGTTTCAGACGAAGCTATTCCTATCTTGCTAGATATCCTTGTTTTTATCGCTAGAAAACTAAAAAATACTTACATTGGAAATTTTTTCTTTCTTCAACACCTTCTTAATCTCAACTTGTTTACAAATGTCTCCTTAACCAGATGCGCGACACTATATATATATTCGCGAATCTTCTCCGCCGAGTCTTGTTATCTGCTGGAGGTGACGCATCTAAATATTCGAGAATATTCGAGAATATTTAGTGTGACGCATCTCTCACACCACAGGTGTTACGATCTGCCGGTAATTAGGAGCTTTGGATTTTTATTTAATAAAATCATCCCCTAATAAATGGAGTCCACAAAGGAAGTCTTGAATACAATCAGAATGAATAAATACAATGAGACAATCAGGAAAGAAGAACTTGTTCTAGGGCTCATGGAGATCACCAAAATATGAGTTGTGGTTAAGAGTATGTTTACTTTGCAGTTAAGATCCGTACTTTAAGAGATGGTCGGATCTCGGAAGTGACAATTTCTAAGCCAATCTTGTCAGGTCTGTAATGTTTCAGGCAAATTTTATCGTCCTAGCACATCCGGAAGTACCTTAACTCCGATTACCGGAATTTCGGACCCCCCCCCCCCTCAACTCCCACCAGTGCTCGAATCCGTTCTGGTTCGGTCACTGATATATTTTTGACTTGTGATTGGTCTTCCACCAAGGTTCCTCCCGATCGCTCCAATCTGAGCATGTCACACGATTTCCGGTTCTCCCCTCCATCCCACCCCCCACACCATCGGGTCTGGGACATCTCAGACATGAGATGTTTCCAAATATCAAGAACCATGAAGATCCGATAACCGGTTCGAAAGTTATATACATTTCAAGATTCAGGAATCCCCCTCCCTTCACTCCCCTGCGATGGTCGGATCGCCGAACTGACTATTTCCAAGTCAATTTGGTTGGATCCCTGATTTGCCTGCCAAGTTTCATCGTCCCAGCTCACTTAGAAGTACCTTAACTCCGTATCACCGGAATTCGGGTACCCCCCTCAAACTCCCCCACAGTGCCCAAATCTGCTACAGTTCTGTTAATGATGAGCCTGGATATCATGCTTGTTCTTCCCACCAAGTTTCGTCCCGATCGCTCCACTCTAAGCGTGTCACATGATTTCCAAGTCCCCCTTCTTACTCTCCCCACATTCACCGGATCCGGTCCGGACTTGAACTAGGACATCTGAGACATGAGGTCTTTCAAAATATTAAGTTTTCATTAAGGTCCGATCACCTCTTCGAAAGTTATGCATGCCACTAAATTACCGCCCCCCCCCCCATGATGGTCAGATCGGGCAAGTGGCTATAAGTTGGTTTGGTCCCCTTCTTATATAATAATAATACAAAGCAAGAGAAAAGACTTTCGCCTCTAAATAACTCTAAGAAATTTTGAGTAGTCGAACTGAAGTTAAAGAAGTTAAAAATCTCATCAACAATGCACTTACAACTACTGATCGATTCAGCATTAACCGCATCTTCGGTAAGGCTGTTCCAAGGATCAATTCTGTCTGCCAAGTTTCATAGTCCTAGCACATCTGGAAGTACCCCAACCTCGACCCCAACTCGCGATCACCGAACTGACCGACGACCGACAGACCGACGGAAAAATGATCGGTATATAGCACTTGTCAGGAAGGCAAGTGCCATAAGAATATTGTTATTGTAGATCGCAGTAATCAAGTGTTCAATGCCGTCGAGGGAGTAGACGTAGTAGCATCACGCTGATGTCAAATCTTGTAGTCTGATAATGTGACAAAATTGCTACGCGGGTAAAAGGAAATATTGCAAAAATGACAGTTTCTTAAAAGAAAGAAATGGGCCACATTTTAATTTCTGCTTTAGTACTTTAGGGGGGCAGGGGCGGCTAATTAGGTATTTGAAATGAAAGAGCCAGAAAACGATAGTGAACACATTATACACTTTGCTAAACAAGCTTTTAAACGTTCTCGACAGAAAGAAGTGAATGTACCCAACGGCCTCAAGAAGTTAGACCATCTCGGCACGGAGGATAGTTTTAACTAATTAATTTCCGATCGACATGTCGAAGAGGTGTTGAGAGATATATTGAACCATGTCCTGATCATTATAGATTGCTGACGGAGACTCCACCTTTTATTTATTGCGGACGGGTTGTGCTCGGGTTTGCTCTTAGTCAAAACGACTCTGTTTACTTCAGTAGATTTTATTGACTAGTGCAGAGTCATGGGTAACTATCAACAATTTAGGTGATAAATTGCGAAGGAGTTACTGGTCACCTAGTCGGCGAAAACCATAAAGAATTATAATGAAATTGTTATCGGTAAGGCTAAATCTTATGTTTATTTTCAAAGTGTTAAGTCTGTATTTATCAGAAAACCCTCCCGGGGATTTTCCGCTGCTAGAACGGTTATGACATTTTCATGACCTGCATGACATTTTAGCCAGTGCAAAGTTCACGGTTAGTAATTTTAAAACTGGGAGGAGTATGCGAAACAATTTGTTGTTACAAATTACCTCAACAATTAATAAGATTTCACGTCTGCCGTTTATTCAGTTCCTTTGTGTCTGTTCCGGTTCCTTGTTTCGTTTCTGTATTTTGTTTTTAAGTTAATATTGTTGAAGTTGATTTATTTTAGATGTTGTTACGTATAACTGTGTGTTATTTATTTAATTTTCGTTGCCTACTATTTAGCTTTTGCCATTGTGGCAATTTCTGTTAAACTTTAAAACATTGAAAACCACACTTTTCGTCTAAAATGCAAGTTTGTTCCCTGTTCTTCTCGTTTTGTTGATCTTCTCGTTTGGCTAGGATGTCAATATTTTTTTATTTTTTTTTATAGAATCCGATACGTGCGGGGTCAGAGCCCTCTCACTGTTTCATTTCTGAATAAAGACCCCCCCCCCCCCAACCGAATTTAGGGAGAACTGTATTTCTAGGTAATTAGCTTTCTTGAACGCGTACTTGTGAACAGCGAATCGCACTGTCTCGTTACGAGCGTTGCACAAATCTTAAAACAAGATTTGTCCTTCTAATCTCCAATTTTCGCGAGCCAATTATTTAGTGTCATTGTTGTCTTTCAAATTAATAGTAAATTCTTAATTTTTTGTCTTAGTGCTCCGATACTCGTATCGTAATCTAATACCGTAATCATACGATCTTGCATGAAAACCTCTGTAATTTTATATCTTGTTTTAAACTGATAAAAACTGTGTATGTGGTGACTTCCGACTTTAGGCTGGTACTGTGCTTTTTAAATTGATTACATATGGTTCACATAAACCCAGACATCTGAGAAAGGGGGAGGGGTCTGCCCAGCGGCCACCAGTCTTTCCAGCTTAGAACATAATATACGAGAAAATACATAGGTTTTGTTAATTTACGAACCGTGATGGACCAGTCATACGAACCGTGATGGACCAGTCATACGAACCGTGATGGACCAGTCATACATTTGTTGGCCGGTGATGGACAAATCATACATGACCATGATGGGCCAATAATCTATTTTCTGACCGGTTTCCTTATTAGGTATAGGACAACTCTATAAAAGAGTGCAGAACCCAAGCTCGTCAGTAGGTCAAATTTAAAGGTAGGCTATATCATTAGCTCATTTGTCTACCCAAAGGGTTGTTGACGGTACATTGACCCACCAATCAATATTCAGGGGGTAGTTACAGCTCTAACCTAGATTTGGATTTGATGTTGGACGATCTATCTTTACTGTTTGCGCAGACGTCCGTTATAGGTGGTACGGATGTACATACTAACGGTGATGCTAACACGTGGCTGGATCAGTCGCAGACAAACTACTGCCCGGGCCACATTCAGTCACATCTGTGCGTAATTTGGTTCATTGGGTTGGGCACACTTGGAACCAAGACATTCACGACATATTACCAACATCATCACTAATAGGTAAACAAAATTATCAAAAGTCAGTGACTGGTCCAAAGTTACGTTTCAAAATGGCAGAGATGGATTTTTTCATCTCGACTATTTTAGGTTTCCAGCGTCTTTTCTTCACAATTTCGACCGTAAAACCAGCTTATTACCAGGTGTGACCAGGGGCGTCACGACTGGGAGGGGGGACGCCCCCCCCCCCACCACATACTGTCGGCCATTCAGTAAAAGTCTTAGCGAAGCTCCGCGATTTTTCGTCAAAAAAGTGGATTTTTTTCATGAAAACAGTCGGTTTCTCTGGAAATTCGGTGAAAATTACCAGCCAGTCGGTAAATGCCTCCCCCCCCCCCCAACACACACACACATTTTGGCTAGTAACGTGTAATGTAATGTATTGCATTTAATAACCATGGTGACAGCATAAGTGACTGTAAGCTATAAGTGACGGAGTAACGGGTTAGTTTTGTCGAATCGAAGATAATTAGGTAGTTGCCTTAAATTACCCTTGAAAGCAAGAAGGACCTAGTATCCCGATGAATAGCTTACTCTTAATCTAAGTTTGACTGTGACTACCTTTCCCTTGGTAATGTATATTGCCAAATATTTACCAGACTCTTATTCTTCGGCAATGCTACCTTGATCCATCAACTTTTTAGGTAGATCGTTATCAACTAGATTAGTATACTTCATAACCGGCAGTTAAAATATGTCTTCAAAATAATCTGCTTCTGCTTGAAACATAATCTGCTCTCTATTACGTGACGCGTCCAAGCTTTTTTTCCGACCGAAGTGTCATAAATAACGGCACAACAACACAAACGCTCACTTCGTTTCGTTTATCACTTGCAGAGCCTCTAACTCCTTCGCTTATCGCCCGTCACTCCAATTAGCTACACATTCCTTCAGCTACCATAATGAATCGGCAATGAAATAATTAGGGGCGGCATATTCATGAGTTTTAATTTCATAATATAAATACTCCTATTTACGGATATTCGGAATGTCTTCTTTCGTTTTTATTATCTTTCTTGCTTGACACTAACTGCTGTTTAAAATGGGAATATTTGATCCCTGAAAGTTTTCCTTGTCCTGGACCCTGGATCAAAACCAAGGGTTTGTATTTCGCAAAAGGTGAAGATCTGATTGGTATTAACAATTATCGGTTAGAATACGGATTGTATCGAAGTTCTTTCTCCCTGTCCCCTTACCTACAAACTCGACCGTTCCTCTCTTGCCGGTATGTTAGGACGAAAACAGTCTCATCGTATACGAGACAATGGTAGGCTTACGAACAAAAACAAACTATGACATTTTACATTCATCTAAACCTTATTCACATGAAACGGTTACTGACAGCGTGTTCCACCCTTCTCACAATCGTAACTATTAGTTACTATTTTCGTTCCAACCTCGTGAGAAGTTAGTACGCTCATCATTCCAACATTCTTGAAATAGTAACTAAGAGTAACTATTTGCTTACCATACTCGGTAGTAAGCGTGGTAACTACGAACCTCTGTGACGTGATTGACACGATTAGCCCGTAGCACAATATTTTTGCCGAAAATAGAAAAAATCGTTCCAGCCTTAACCCCAAGAAATCAGAATCCGTGACTCCTGCGTAGTAACTACGGTAAGTACAGTGGAACACATTCTCAGTTTCGGTCGAGCTTTCGGTTTCAACCAATCATGTTCTCGATAAGTTTGTTAGCTATATTTTTCATAAGAATTACTGGGCAACCCATGACAAATGTTCCCTGCATCCATCCTAGAACAAAGTAGCATATCCGTTTTGTTTACAAAAGCCATAATAAAACTAAAAGCCTGATACAAAGGAAGCTGGCTTAATGACCCAAGTGCTAATTTTGTCGTGGAGGCTGAACGGAAAAGTAAAAGTGAAATTAGACTGAAAACAGATCCAAACCCCAAGAGAATCAATCACCTGTGCGAAGTCACGGACTCGACGCATGCGCATTGCCCCCTTCGTGTGCTCACCTCTAGACTGTTGCATAATGTTCGGAAATCTTCCAACCGACATTTATGTGTATTTATCACTGAACTCCTTCGTCTTCCAGCTGTCGAAACTGTACAATATCCGGACATAATTCAAGTAGTAGTAGTAGTAGTAGTAGAACAGTTTTATTTAAAATTAACATTTTGTTTTCAATAGCACAACAAAAGCGGGGCTTGCGTGGCTGTGCTAACTGGCTGTGCATTCTATCACAAGCGACATTTATGAGAAATGCCAAGATCGCCTTGTTTCTCGCAAATTCAACTATTCCTGTAGAAACTATACTTTCTGTCTAGTGCAAACTCCAAAATCCCAAAATGTCAACCCACGTAAATGACACGACCCTGCATTGAAAAGAATACTAAGAATGGCATATTTTTTTATTCGTCTTTTTTCTCCAAAATTTAACTACTTCCTTAAGATTTTTTTTTTTAACTAGCGCAAACCCAGTCAACTTTGTTCCTTGTCTTGGCAGTTTAATTCCTATGGTTCCAGCTTCAAAAAACAAGACCAAAGGTCTCGATGGGATCCCAAAACGGGATATTTTTTCATGTTTCTAATAGAGACAATCAGATCTTGCAAATATTTGGTCTTTGCCAAATCCCCCAAAAATTTTGCCACTTAACCAGATCCATTAGATAAGGCTTCCTAGAAAACAAGATCAAAGGTTTCAATGGGATCCCGAAAATGTAACATTTGATTCAAACAATTGGGTCATGTCTTCGCCATTCAGTCTCCGTCCGATTCCTTGAACATTTTTACTGTTAAAATAAAGTTCAAAAATGGATTCCGCATGTCTCCTTGCCCCGATACTGAATCTCTAATCGTTTTCAGAAACAAAGTCTGTGAGCTTCAGCCAAATTTCCAGTTTCAGCCGAATTCGTGATCACCATTTGTCCAGCAATAAAACTAAGTTCAGATATAGATTCAGCGGAACTCCTTACCCCCTCCATGAATATCTTTTTAGCTTATAAAACATACATGTTCTTACCGTAAAGATGCCTCTAAAGATAGGACTACAGGAACCATCTGCGAACTTGACCTGTCCTTTATCAGCGAATCCTCTTTGAACAACAGCCTCGTTAGAACAACATTATTTCCTCGTTTGAACATTATATATCAACCCCTTGGACCTTGGATTACACTAGGTCTATTAGACCTCCATTGAATAAACAAATGAATGTCGGCATCCACGCGCGCAGAGCTACAATGATTTGAGAATAAAGGGGTAGGGACTGCTATAGCCGAAAATTGGTCGACAAATTATAAAATAACAATAAAATAACTTTCATATTCGGATCCAGCATGTGCCTTAAATCAACTATCTCAATAGCTTTTAAAAAATTTTGCCCCTTTATTTGAAACCCCCACCCCTAACTGTAGGGCTACAGAGCCCATCTACGAAATCGACCTCACCCTTGACCCAAAGAATCCTCACACTAAGTTTCATCAAAATATCTCATTCCCTTCGAGAGTTATCGTGCTCACAGACAGACGAACAACTTTTGTGATGTCATAGGTATCCTTCCACTTACGTTTTGGGATCCCAAAAAGCATATCTCACGACCAGGTTCATTGGCAAGTATCCGGTTTTGACCAGGTGCCAACATAATGCGAGGAGAGAAAAACAAAAATTTCCCTATTTAGCGTGTCTTTTTTGGGCACATCAGCCTTTTCCGCCCAATCCTTATCGACTTCTACCACATTTATGGTTCCGGATTCCAGTCAAACTACTTGTATTCCTATGTCGACGCTCTAATTGATTTCTGCCAGATTTTTCGTTTTTTGTCGGGTGCCGGGGGTCTCTTTACCACACAATCGACTGTCGACCTATTTTGTTCATTCCTTAATCTGGCCCCACCCCTAAACATAGGGCTACGAGGCCGATCTTCGAACAAGGGATCCTCACACTAAAATTGAGTAGAATAGCATCTCAACAACAGACGGGCGGACAAACCTTACGAGGTCATGTTATCCAGTCATTAACGTTTGGGATCCCAAAAACCTAAACAGAACAGCTTTTTATTCTCCCTAGTTATTATTTTGATTTTCTCCTTGTCAAGATAATCGTTTTTCTCTTTTTGCAAACGAAAAGTTAGTATTCACAATCGTCGTTGAAATGTTGTAAAAAAGGCGAGTTGATTGTTTTGGGAAGGGAAAGGGCAAGGTCGGGCGATAACCCTTGCAAATCTTGGTTTTTCTCAGCTGCAGTTGAAGAGCACAATCTTGACCGGAAACAAGCTGATTTGTGACAGGTGACTAATGCGCAACTATGACGACATAACAGGGAAAACAAAGAACGTTTTCACAAAACTGTTGATGAAGGAACTCGGAAAAAGGGTATTACTAAGCTGAACATTCGATTTCTAAGCGACAAACTTGCGCGCCATGCATTTGCACGCTAATTTTGAGTTCGACTCGGGTTTTAAGAACAAGACCTAAGGTTTCGACGGGATCCCAAAAATTAAATATTTTGATACAGATAATGGGGTCCTCTCTTCGCCAGATCCGCAGTCTTCACCAGACTCGTTAAACATTTTTACTATTAAAATTTAGAAACAGATTAAGGCCAAACAGCTAATCATTTGAGAAAACGAAGTTCGGATATGGATTCAGCATGTAACCCTACAAGTCATATCTATTTTGACGAAACTGATCGAAACTTCCTCCCTTACTTCTGCCAAATTCTCCAGTTTAAGCCGGATTCCAGGCGAACTATATGTTCGGGTAAAAAAAGATTGTCATATACAGATTCAGCATCTCTTCTTAACCCTCAATCGGACATCTAATCAATTCCAAACAAAACTTTTCTTTTAACAAATTTTCCGGTTTTAGCCGGATTCTGGGCGAACTATTCGTCCAGGTAGAAAATGATTTTCACACAAGTATTCAGCATGTTTTCTTCCTCCCGAACCCTCCTGAATCCTGGATACTCCTCTTAACTTCAAATAAAACTTTTACTTTTAAGAAGCTTTCTGGTTTCGGCCAGATTCTGGGCGAACTAGTTGTATGCCGAGGAAATGGTTTTCATAATCTTTTTCAGCATGTCTCCTTACTCCTTAATCGACTATCTCATTAGCTGTTTAATTGTTTGCCCCTTAATTTAAGCTCCATCCCCTACCTGTACCTGTAGGGGTACGGAGCCCATCTACGAACTCGACCTTTCCCTTGAACCAAAGAACCCTCACACCGAGTTTCATCAAAATATCTCATTTCCTCTGACCGTTATCGTGCTGACGTGCTGACAGACAAATTTAAAATGACCCACTTCAAATCCGAACCGGATCCGGTGACTTTTGGGGGAGTTGCAGGGGGGAACCGGAAATCTTGGGAAACGCTTAGAGTGGAGGGATCGGGATGGCACTTGGCGGGAAGAACAAACACACAAACACAAGTCCTAGATACATCATTGACATAACTGGAGCGGATTCGGGCACTGTGGGGGGGGGGGGGGAGGGGGATTCTGGTGATCCAGCGAGTTCGGTACTTCATGGTGTAATGATGATGAACCTCGGCAAGAATATGAGGGATCCGAAAAGACCAACCTGAGAATAGACGTTTGCATGATCCGAACATCGTGGGGGGAGTGGAAGGATGGGGAATCCGGAATCTAGCGACATTTATAACTTTTGAACGGGCGATCGGATTTGAATGAAACTTGGCGAGTGGAAAAAGCTATTGTCTCAGATGTTCTATTTCAATTCCGGACCGGATCTGAGACTTGGGGGGGGGGGGGTTGTGAAGAGCTTAGTGTCGAGGGATCGGGATGGAATTTGGTGGGGAAAACAAGCATAAGCATTAGATGCGTTACTGACAGACCCAGCTCATATCGGGGCTTTCGGGGGAGTTTGAGGGGGTTTCACGGAATTCCGATGATCGCGAGATAGGATACTTCCAGATGTGCTAAGGACGATAAAACTTGGCAGGCATGTTATTGACCCTACCAAATAGACGTAAGGACCCGATACAATGCCCTAGGAATACTTCCGTTCCTGGATCCGACCTTTTTTCGGGGAGTTGAGGGAGCTACTGATTATTAATTTGTGTAGTAATGGGAATCATTTTTGCGGAAAAATGATCCGATTCAGTGAAAATTTACGGGTGATACAAACTGATGACCTCGATATGCAAAGCATGTGTACGAACCCCACGCGGTCATGGTTCATATGTTACCTTTGTTTAAAAATAACATAAAAATGTTTTGGTCACACTCTTTTAAACAAACTCATAAGCATACAAGCCTACTTGTATGTTTGAAAATTACCACCAGGCGGTAACAACATACACTAACTCCTGTGCTAGACTGGTGGTAGTGTATGATGAACGGTGTTGTCGACAAAATGTCCCCATGTGAAACGTCCCCGACGAGACGTACCAGTGACAAAACGTCCCCACGACATAACGTCCCCGTGGCGAAGCCTCCCCGGCTATAGAATTTGTGTTTCATCTCTGAGGGATAGCTAGGCCAATGCGACTACTGACTCCGTCATCAGTAGAGGCAAAATATGTTTTTGGTAACTTTAGCATTTAACCAATACTCAAGAAACAAACCAAAGTGTTGCTCCCGGCTATAGCCAGTTCTTAAAGAAAGTGTAAAAACTTAGTAGTTTCTCAGTTTTTGGCTTATCTCTTATTTAATTGGTTTATTTTGTGTGTTAGTTTAATATGAAATTTAACTCATTGATCTCGCTTTTGTTCGAGATTTAATTTGGTTATGTTTACTATTAAAAGATTTTATTAAAGGATCAAACGGGTCTAACCTAGATTTGCTATGTCTCTCTACCTAACCAATCGTTCCATCTGCTTTTATTTCCTCGCTTGCCATGTAATTTTATCCAGCATAACGGCACTATGTTACTTTCGCTTGTTTTACTCTCTTTGAGCCAAAGCGGGCTTCCCCTTTCTCTGGGGAGCATATTGGAGCTCTTCAGATTGTGCATGTTGCTTCAAATGACCTAGAACTGATCAGTTAGGAGTCAATTGATGGCATATTACACTACATATAATCTAATCTAAAATAATCTAATCTAACTTAAAACGATAAATGTATGAAGCAACCGGTCCTATGTCCGATCTTTTCTGCTTATAAGCAATATTTCCACATCCGTAATGCATACTCTGAATTTATTTTACCTCTATCGTGCACCTGATGATCGAGGCGAACTTAAAAATCTATACTTGGGGACGTTTTGTCGTGGGGACGTTTTGTCACGGGGAGGTTTGTCACGGGGACGTTTTGTCACGGGGACGTTTCGCCAGGGGAAGTTTTGTCATGGGGACGTTTCGTCGGTAATCCGATGAGCGAGATACGGAAAACTAAGGGGTGAGTAGTAAGTAATAACCTGTTTTCGTGTCATCAAATGTCCCTTATACCCTTTAACATGACGAATTTACATTATCACTAACCAATATTGCAATAGTTACATTTTTGCAGATACCATGGTATCTGTTACCACGGTAACTGGATCTGCAATTAGTCGTTTTTACAGTTACCGTCGGTGTATGGTGATGTATCTGAAAAATTCAGATACCACGATGAGTTACCACGGTGACTGGCCAGATACCACGATAACTGCAAAAACGTCTTCTGACCGTGGTATCAGATGCCACGGTAACTGCGAAGACGACTTTAGACCGTGATATCAGATACCATGGTATCTGCAAAAACGCAACTAATGACAAATATCAACTTATCATTTGAGAAATAATTTTGTTCGGGGTGGTTTGGTTTTGCTTCCCGGTATTCTGAAATCCACGAATCCCCACATTATAGAAGCTTCGAAACATACACAAAAGCCTTCATATGTCGTGACAATATGCTCTTTAAAAATTGTAGAAAATCGTTACATTTTGCCATAATACCCCTTAACAGTGTATGAGACACATCAATCCGATTTTCTCAGGTAGATTTTGGCCTCTCCCCTCAATTGGGAACTTATTTGAACCGTTGGCATTCTTAGCGTGGGCATTGTGAGATTGGGTAAGAAAATCATTGTGGGTACCACCGACTGTCTATTTTGTAGTACATCCTCGTGGTTGAATGGTCTTTCGGCTAAATAAACATTATTAACATTTTTGGGCACCGATATACATAATCCATTTTAGCTGCGTATAGACACATATCAGACCATGTCAGAGAGGTCTAAGCATTTGTTTTCCGACTCAGATAGGGACCTGCGTCTCGAGAGACTTTCCCTCTCAGGTTACAACCAAACTAGTTCTGCTTTCTCTGAACTCATTCGGAATGTATCGGACCGGATGTAAACAAGAAAACTTAGCTAAAACCAAGCAGTGAAGGGATACATCAAATTATGCATACAATGAATTATCCGACAGATCTGTCACATTGACAGAAAACGATATCTATAAGATCGCTTGCAACACAGTGGACACGAGAAGATGTGAAAAAGAAACCACATCAACTGAGTGATTCGTCAGAAACCCAAGAATGGAATTCAACTGTGCATTTGTTTGGTGTAAATATGTACTGCATTTTGTGCACTATATTCTTTCGTTGTTTCAGTGAGCGCGTAATAAATTAAGCCGGTTCTGCCTCTTAGTTGACCGATGGTACTCCCCACGAGTTGCTGTCTTTTTGTCCGTGTATCGAGCTTCTAATAGTTCTAATCCATTTGATGGATGATCTTCTCTATACATGAGGCATAAAGCCACAGAAGGCACTAAAAAAAAATAGCACAGACAAAGAATGCCCCGTGAAAAGTTTCATTTACGTAATAATAAATAAAACAAAGTTTACAACTTGTCGATGCAATCAAGAGCACATAACGGCTGACACTCATAATGCACACGACTCAAAATGCCCACAGTTCAAAATGCCCATGGTTCAGACTTCAGAATGCCCACGATTCTATTAAAAGAGAATTTAAGGGAGGGAATTGATTGAGGGGGGGGGGGGTGTAGTTGGCAGGGAACGCAAACAGTACCTTTTCTTTCTGAAAAATTCTAACACCAGCCATAATTTCCCGATTAATAGAAAAAACATTAACCCTTTATGACAATGGTTCTGTCAATTCTGCCGTATTCAACTGTTGGCTTTTTGGGATCCCAAAACGTAAGTGGAGGGATACCCATGACATCGCAATAGTTGTCCGCCTGTCCCTCCGTCCGTCTGTCCGTCCGTCTGTCAGCACGATTAATCTCGAAGGGAATGAGATATTTTGATGAAACTTGGTGTGAAGATTCTCTGTGTCAAGTATAAGGTCAAGTTCGTAGATGGGCTCTGTGGCCCTACCTTTAGGGATGGGGGAGGGGGTTCAAATTAAAGGACAAACAAAATATTTTTAAACAGCTAATGTGATAGTTGACTATGGGGTAAGAAGGCATGATGAGTTCGATGGTGAAAAGCATTTTCTCGTCCGACAAGTAGTACGCCCGGAATCCGGCAAAAACCAGAAAGTTGGTTAAAAGTAAATGTTTCATTTGAAGTTGATTAAATGTTCGATTTAAGGGGTAAGAAAACATGCTGACCACGAACATGAAAACCATTTCCTCGCCGGACAAGTAGTTCATCCGGAATCCGGCAAAAACCGGAAAGTTGGTTAATAGTAAAGTTTTATTTGAAGTTTATTAGATGTTTGATTAGGGGTAAGAAGACATGCTGAATACCATGATGAAAACCATTTTCTCGCCGGACAAGTCGTTCGTCCGGAATCCGGCACAAACCGGAAAGTTCGTTAAAATTAAAAGTTTTATTTGAAGTTGATTAGATGACAGACTTAGTAGTAAGAAGGCATGCTGAACACTTATATGAAAAGCATTTTCTACCCGGACAAATAGTTCGCCCGGAATCCGGCCAAAACCGGAAAACTCGTTAAAAGCAAAAGTTTTATTTGAAGTTGATTAGAGGACAGATTGGAGATACGCTGAATTCATTTCTGAGTTTTCTTTTTTTGCTGGACAAGTAGTTCGCTCGGAATTCGGCCAAAACTGGAAATTTGGCAGAAGTAAAGCAGGAAATTTCGGTCAGTATCATCAAAATAGATATAACTGATAGAGTTATATCTGAACTTGGTTTTCTCACATGATTAGCCTGGCGAACGCTGGATCTGGCGAAGACAAGACCCAGTTGTCTGGATCAAACACTAGATTTTTGGGATCCCATCGAAACCTTAGGTCTTGTTACAAACGTGAGCATTTTGAACGTGGACATATTAAGCAGTGGCCATTTTGATCATACGCGTTTTGAATTGCTGGCATTTTGAACCGTAGGCGCTCTGAGCGTGGGCATTGTGAGAGTGGGCAAAAACAAAAATCGTGGGCGTGTGGGACCACCCCATACAACACACATAGTCAGACAGACAGAAAGACGTACGGCGGACAGACAGATTTGGTGCTTCAAAACAACTAGTTTTGGGCGGTTGCAAGTCGAAAGGCTAGTGCGGGATTCAAACAGATACAAGACAAGGAGGTAACTGACCCTTCAGACAGGTGTATGGAATTGTCCGAAGCCTTCCTCTCCAGCGGCTCAACGCTGAAGCAAATAAAATCCTATTTTCGAACAAATCTTACAGTTAGCTCATATTCCGAAGAGAGATTAGTTTGGCGCGAAATCAATATCTAAAACGTCGCCAATTATAATGCACAAGCACTTAGCTCACATGATTTATCACATCTCTGTTTTATTGCCAAATTTTGCTTTCTTCTAAAAACAACTTTGGCAGCATTACAATATCTTTTCTTTCGATGGAACGGGGATGCATGCTTTGGTTTTTTTTTGGCATGCTAAATCGATTTTCGTCAGTGGAATTTCGATGGGGTCCCAAAGGTTAGACTAATATTTATTGGCCTTTTTCACCAGAAAACTGGGTCTTGTAGATCTCCTGTCTTCGCCAGAACCGGTAAGCATATTATTTACCCCTAATTAGTCGTTTAAAAATGTACACAAAATTATAGTAGTTCTTTTTGTCGGATTAGACCAAAGGACACACCCATTGAAAAACAAACAAACAAGGACAGATGTGGATATTTTCCCCCACCCGCCCTACCCTTTAATTTAGCAAAATAAAAATAACTTCCTGATTTTATTTTATTTAATTGTTTTCAGTCTGTATTAGATAGAGATCTCTAGCCCTCTTCAGAGTCTAATCGGCTAGAGGTAACACTTTCCCTTCAAAAATCGCATACGTTTTGGGAACCCAACAACAAACTATAATGCCATTTTGTGTACGCCAATAGTAATTACGGCAGCATTACAATTTCTATTATCTGCATCCAAATATAATTTTTCATTCCGAAGATTCTTGGGTGCAATAACCAAATTACAATCAAAGATAAATTCCACTGATGTGACGTCATAGCTCTGCATAAACAAGTATCGATCTCGATAACGTAACGGCTCTGCTACTCTGACGGGGCGGATCCGCCGAAGGCTGGGGAGCGGCCAGTGAAAGAATCCCGGAAAAGTATATAATTATTTTGTCACGTTGTTTTACTTGAAAAACTAAGTCTGTGATTACCAAGGACGTCGCCCTTCCGAGCTCGGTCACCCACGAAAGAAACAGGTTTCACGCGGTAATTGTTTTTACAATTAAGTAAAGATTCTCGTAATTCAGAAGTTTTTCCGCCTAAAAAGAACGTCTATCCTCAAGAGTACACTACCATTCCTTTCTTTATATCAACCTAGGCTAGAGTAGAGGTATGTTAATGTGAGCAGCTACTTAAATGTGAACATTGCAGTTTTGAGTTGAATGGTAGAATGAAAATCCAAAATTACCTATTCAGGTGTTTTTCGAGGCCCTTAATTACCTACTTTGGCTAACTCATAGTTGACTTTCACAGCAAGTGCATGAAAATAAAGTCCAAAGTCAACATAAGTATACCTCTACTTTAGTTCACTAAGTACATGAACTCTGGAAACCCTTTATTCAAAAACAGACGAAGAAATAAATGATGGATTAGGTTTGTCAGGAATCCTTCCCATTTATTCTTTGGCTAATTCATTCTCGTTGATGAATTAGTCTCATTATCTTCTTATTACTCCTCCTCTTGTGTTTATCCATTCTTTGATCTGAGATTGATTCTCATTTCCGGGATTTCGAGCTTACTAAGAAATTTGAGTCCACTAGTACAGTCAATCTAAATTAATTTTAGGGGTTACCTCAAACAAATTGCAAAAGTTTTGATTTTGGTATCATTCGAACCGGAAAAATATTCTCTACAACATATACAAAATCGGCCAAAATCGGTCGAGGCGAAATTGACGTTTTTTCGTCTTTTCTTCTAAAATAACGACTTTAAAAAAAAATTAACTTGCACTTTTAAAAAGTCGGTGATAGGAAAATCTGGTACGTAGATCACGAATATGGACTCAGTTCTGTGTTTTGACCATCCCTGAGCCGTTTCCCCCCCCCCCCCCACACACACACACGCGCGACATAAATCGTGAAATGAATACAGAACTTGCATTGAATACGGTTGAGCTTAGTGAAATCAAAGACCTAAATGAGAAAGTAATGAATGGACGAGCTTCTCTTGATTATATCTCCCAGTCTTCAAGTCTCATGAAGGTCAAAGCTTCTCTGTCGGCTCTTAAATCAGAGCGAAGTCACGAGACTCGAACAGGAAAACTGTGGATCCAGTACATGGACATGGTTGCCATTCTTCGAAATTTCCTCAGAGCTGAACGTACAGGTCAATGGAAACTTCATTTGCAAACAGTTTCCGACATGCTCCCTTACCTCGCAGCAGCTGGTCACAACAACTACACGAAGTCGGCGAGGCTGTACCTGCAGCAGATGAACAGACTTGAACATACAAGCCCAACACTTTTCCAGTCTTTCGAAAAAGGCTTGAACGTTGTGAGAAGACCGGACAGATTTTGGGCCGGTTTATCTACAGATTTGGTCATAGAACAAGAATTGATGAGAAGTCTGAAAACGGCAACCGGATTGACTAGAAGTAGAGGAAAGACGGAAGTACAGAGACGTCAGTGGGTAATGGCACGTCCAGCATGTGCTCACGTTAATCTTCTGATGCAAGAACTGACGAATGTTTCGTTTCGCACAAGTGACCAGCACAAAGAGTCTGGTCTTTCAAGGCAGCAGAGGGACTGCAAAGACACACAAATAGTTATTGACTTTGTCGAGCAGTTGTCTCCTTTCGAGGGTAATCCGCTATCGCTTCGAAGCCTTGCTAGTGGCATGACTGCTGCAGAAAACGTGAACGCCGACAAAGCAGTGGAAGTCGGGAAGAAGATTCTTGACGGAATGGTAGGGAAATCGCTGAAGGAGCATTCGTTCTAACGGAAGGATCAGGCAGTCCTTATGACGGCGAAGCAAAAAAAAAATGAGGAGAAATCCACCGTTTAGACCCTTCATTGCTGTTTCAGCGTCTTCTAACTTTATCCAAAAGACTGAATATGGACGAGGAATCTTCATTTAAATATGAGCTTTGCTCTTATCCTGCGTCACTTTTTGACGATTCTGGCACGTTCCGAAAGCCAAATAAGCCAGACCTGGCAAAAGCTATCAAGCGACTTTCAGAAATTGATACTATTGGGGGAAGCTTAGTCTGACTTGCACCTACGTCTTAGACGTGGGGCGCTTTGCTTCACAGGATTCCCTGGGCGAAGAAAGAAACATATTCGGAGATCTTAGACCGATACTGGAACTACGTTTCGGCCAAATATCCAGCCGCCATTATTGTCTTTGATTGCTACGACATCGCTGCTTCGACAAAAGATTGACTCATCTTAAGCGAAACCGTGTCACTGGACGGGAAGTACTGTTTAGCCCAGAAATGAGACTGACCACCAAAAAAGAAGAATTTCTTTCGTGCAAAAGGAATTAAGCCCGTTTCGTCAATGTACTTTCTGATTATTTACGAGGCAAAGGTCTGAGAACCATCCAAGCTAAAGCTGATGCTGACTTGCTTATTGCGCTTACAGCGGTTGAGTGTTCGAAGACTTGGGATACTGTAGTTATCGGTGACGATACCGACTTGTTGGTGTTGTTACTTTATCATTTTAGTCCTGAGCAGCACAAGGTCTACCTGCATAGTGAGCCTAAGGCAACCACTTCAGGCACAACTGGGACATCGAAGCCATTGTTAAGAAGATTGGGACTGAAACCTGCACACTGCTTCCTTTTGCTGACGCAGTTCTTGGCTGCGACACAACTTCCCGCCTACATGGACTTGGCAAAGGGATTGTGCTTAAACGGCTGAGAGACAACGAACAGTTTAGGGAAAATGCTTCAACGTTTTCTCGAATTGATGCTTCGAAAGAAGAGATTAAAGCAGCGGGAGAGGCTGCACTTTCTATATTATACGGTGGAAAATCTACTGACAATCTTGACAGTTACCGGCACCGAGTCTTTCAGCAGAAAGTAGCAACGTCTACAACTTTCGTCCATCCTACCTCCTACTTCAGCAGCAGCGAAATTTCACTGTTTCCGAACCTATCTTCAAGTACAAGATTGGATCAGGCTTCAGAGCACTGCCCTTGATCCTGAGAATTGGGGATGGAAACTCCAGAACGGCATGCTGTACCCTATCCTCACGGATCTTCCAGCGGCACCAAAGAAAATTCTCACAGTCGTGAAGTGTGGTTGTAAGGGATCCTGTGATAGTGACCGGTGCAGCTGTCATCGAAATGGCATCGAATGCAACATTTCTTGCAAATCTTGCAAAGGAACTAATTGCTCAGTCCAAATCGAAGATGAAGAAGAAATGTGACTAATTAAATAAATGTGATGAATCTTTAATCCCTTTGCAATTTCAAATTACCTGTGATTTTTTGTTCAAATTAAAATCAATGATTTACCTAGTTGTGAGAAATTGCTTATTGGATTCTAAGAAATTGGGGTGGTGAAGTTTAGGGTGGAGGGTGGGGGGGGGGGGGTAAATTGACGTGCACGACTTCTTCTCTGCATTAGCAGTCCAATTTTTTTCTGTATGGATTCAACTTCGCATAATGTTGTTCTCAGACCTATATCGACGCTTGATTTATGGGCGGGAGGGGGGGGGGGGGAACTGAACATGAGCGTTCAAAACAAAAACAAAGTGCATATTCGTGATCTACGTACCAGATTTACCTATTACCGATTTTCTACACGTGCCAATTAAGTTGTTTTTAAAAAGTCGTCATTTTAGAAGAAAAGACGAAAAACGGTCAATTTCGCCTCGTCCGATTTTTGCCGATTTTTTATATGTTGTAGAGAATTTTTTTCCGGTTCGAATGTTACCAAAATCAAAACTTTTGCAATTTGTTTGAGGTTAAACCTTAGATTGACTGTACTACACCCTAAGGAACTGTTTTGATTTTTGCATTTTCCATGGTTGGCTCTTTGGTGGACCAGGATCCCTACTGCTTCTAAGGAGCTCATTGGTTAGAAATAAAGGCAAGTTGTTCCATGTTTCTCATCAAAGCCATACGGTCGAAGCTGAAAACAGCCAGGACGGTTTTCTAATATCTGGGAAACCCGGCATAGCTTCAACAGAGTGACGTATGTTCTTAAACTGGAAGAAGCAGTATCTACTGCTCCTGGTGCTTCAGCATATGGTCATCAGTCTTCCTAGGGGAGAACAGTTGACGACAGTGACATCTCCATGTTCTATTAGTTGGTAGTTACAAAAAGCTAGAAAATTTACCGATGTGGTTCTTCACGGTTATTGCCGTTGGGGTCGTAATTTCGCCTTCGATTTCAATTTTCTAAGCATGTGATCCGTAGATCAGCGAGAGTATGTATATGTATGTATATTCTTTATAACCCGTTACATTCAAACTGAACAAGAACGGAGTAAATGGAAGAAAAAGAAATAAAGAACAAAAAAGAGAAACAACAAAATGTATACTGCACTACAGATAAAGTAAAACAGAAATGGCGAGTTAATCAGTGGTCATACATTGCCCACCAACAACCTTACGGATCGACTAACACCTTGGTTAAGCAAGTCCACAGCCGGAACTCCACAGCTCAAGGCAAGACAAGTCTTGACCGTCCTTGGTGCCAGTCTGTGAAGATGGTCGGTGAAGTTCTCCTTGCAGCGCTCGGGGGCGACCATGTCAACGAGAACCCTGTATGGGATTTCAAAGGGGATTTTCCGTAGTTGGTTATTGGCCATGCGCTACATCTGGACGAGAGCGAGCCATCTTAATTGCTAAAGGCGGACACGTCCCAGGATAGTGGTCTTGTACAGCATTCGCTCAAGCATGGAGGCGTTTGAGACGCTGTAAGTACATAACGTACTTAATCTACAATTCGGACGTCTTGCGGTGAGTCGTCTGGTTCCGACTTACATGCCTCACAGCCATATCAATTTTCATCATCATTCGCCTCCACCAAGTCCCTCACGCAGAATCATTAGGTAAAATAGTACAGGCTGAAAACACCTACACGCTTTTAATTAAATAGTTACAAACCGGAACCTGTGACGTACGAAAATAATTCCATACCGAAACAGTTAATTTCAGGAACCGGTATCGAGTTTAACAAATTAAAACACATAACTGTTAAAGAGCAGTGACCACTACGTCAAAGATAGCCGCTAGCAAGGGCGTTTCCTTTCGTAGCTGCGATGACAGTCTTTTAATTCTTTTAATCGTAAGTACACGGATAGGACGATACCCATTTTGCCGGATCAATCAAAATTTCCAGTTGTTGCCGGTGGTATCGGTAGTATAAAGGTGATGGATTGGGACATTCATGACTGCTAAACACAGCGTGCGTTAGTTTTAACTTTGTCCAGGCTTGCCTGATGTATCGTAGGCACAGTATTATCACAACGAAAAAACAATAGAAGTGGATGTGTTCTAAATGATAGGGGCTTTTCAGTCATACCGAAGGAGACTATAATTTTCGTTTTATTTTATTCCTTGACTGACTGGACCGAGCTATCTTCTCTGTTATCTTGCTGTCCTCAAGTCCCGTTCACAAGCATGCCTACACTGTAAAAAGTTCCTCCGAATAAGGATTAAAGTTACTGCGGTTTTTGCTACTGGGATTAATCTTATCTCTACTGAGATAAGTAGAGGTAAGATAGCGATTAGGATTAGTCTTATCTCTACTGAGATAAGATTAATCCTAATTAGAGATCAGATTGTCTTTTTAGAGACAAAATCAGTCCCCGTAGCAAATACTGCAAACAAAAATGTATAGTGTAGCCAAGTACAGATGACTAGACACGTGCTTAGCATTACCGTTAGCACACGTGTCTAGGCACAGATTTCGGGCCAGGCACGGAGTTGTAGCCTCTAGAACTCGTTACCTCCCTAATTTATGCCCGGGCCCCACTATAGTCACACCTAGTAATAACGCCGGTAATAAGGCCGTCTTACGGTCGAAATTGGGAAGAAAAGACGCTAAAAATGAAAGGTTGTCGAGATGGAAAAATCCCTCTCCGCCATTTTGAAACGTATCTTTCGAGTGTTTGGACCAATCACATACCAGAGTCGCTGATTTTAGCCAGTTTTGTTTCCGTTTGAGTGGTGATGGTGGTAATATACTTGGATTTCTTCGTTCCAGGTGTGACCAGGATGAAACGTAAGAGTGGGTAATAACCAAATTAACGAACCAAATTACGTACAGGTGTGACTGAATGTGGCCCGGGCATTAGGTATCTGTGATTGGCTCAGCATGCTTGTGGAGGCGGGCTTTTTAACTTCTCTACGATGCCACCTCAGCGACATCTAGCGTTTCTGTACAAATATTTCCAACAAAGGAATCTAGAACGAAATAAACAAAGTGATAAACTTCCGCCTTTGCATCCTTCAGCGTGTTCTTACTCTAAGGTCAACTGGTCCACGAACAGTCGACTTCCGTAGCAAAAATATTACTAAACAATTTTTGGTTAATTTGAACCAATGTTCAATTGTATATGATATGTTATGATATTGATTGCAAAATAGCCCGAGGATCATGGCAACACAAAATATACAAACAAATCGAATTCTATATTTGCCTACTGATAATCGATGGAACAACCGCACCCCTTTACACAACTTGCCACCTGAAAACATTATTATCGCTGTTCGAAAGACTGTTCCCCAACGGAAGAGTCGTAGAAATGATCAGAGACCGTCGGCTCTTTGAAGACCCTGCCGATTGTCTTGTCCAACGTGACGTTCATAAGTGGCTTTAGTAATAGGAGCGAAGGAAGTAGCTGAATACAAGAGTTGTGGTATAGTGAAAGCCTGGTCCGATTTTCCTAAACACATCAATGACCAAGGGTCTTCTATACCCTCGCCCGCGCACCTTCTAGAGGGTTTGGATGCAGAAAGTGATTCTGGGAATTTTCGTCCTTGCCAGCAAATCATCTGCTGAGAAGGATTCCTAACGGAGTAACCGCGAAACACTGTTGATCATCTTTTCATGTCAGTAAGCATGTCAGTAATCATGCCCATTAGCTTCTTTTCTGAACTGCGATTCTGTCTTTTATTAGTCGCTTAATTCTCATTTGCACATGATTGATTTCTCATTGGCGGAATCGCATCATTCTTTCCTTTTACCATGAACGTTTCTTAGGAAAATGTTTTGCCGTGAACAGGAATCGATCCGACCATAGAACCCTCGAGATTGGACAATCTGATGTCGATACTCTTTCGTAAACTGAATAAGTACATTTTCCAGCTTGGGCGGCTTGAGCCTGAAGAGGACCCTTGCCAAGAAGGGCCGAAATATAGCTCTACTAACATTCAGCTGACGTATCTGTTTTACACTGTCAAATATGATTCGCAGTTAGCTTGGGCTGAATTTTTTTTTTTCTCAGGCTACTATAGGCCTACAGTAAAAGTATGCCAAAGCTTGGATCACGTATTTTTTAACTCCCCGTCGTAGCACCACACCAAAGTCTTCAGACCGACCGTAAGCCCTCGTGGTTTATTAGGAAAGGATTTTTGAGTGTTCATCGGAGACTTTCATGTGACGTGAATGTGTTCCATGTATAAGTCCATGTGAAAGAGGCCCTGTGTGCCTCTCCATGCCTGACAGTGTGCATATTTGTTCACGTGAATAAAATAATACAGTATCATAGCGAAGAGAAAATTCCTCGACTGACAACATTACCACGCTGTTGAGAATTTCGGCGCGCAATTGTGTAAAATGAAGCCCCTTTTCACTACTTACGCAGTGAAAAGTCGTAACATTATACAGAGGTAGATTTTCTTAATTATCTCTTCGTTATTTATTTTATTTTCAAGCCAGAAGTGAAAACGTATGCAACCTGTCAGGTGTGTTTACGTGCTCTAATTTTCAGCTTTATCTGGTTTGTTATTCTTACTCTACTTTGACTGTTTGCGCCGTGAAAAAAAAAAAAAAAACGCTAGTGAAATATCATAAATTAATTTTGCTAATTTGGCACAAAGTCATGGTCAACAGAAAGCGAGAACTTGAGGTGATTTAAATCACAGCAATTTAATTATAAACTTGCAAAACCACATACGTCGATTTTGAAATAAAATTGGCAAATATAATCGCACAAAAATGCAAAAAGCGGTCGATGCACTGAACAAGTAGTATCCCTTTTCCAAGTAATTGGCGCAAGATAATAGTGCTACTGCAACACTTATAAACAAGAGCTAGAAGCTCATATGGCACTTGTAAGGCTGGGTAGGGGATGAAAGTAGGAATTTGCCAATTCGTAGGTTTGTTGTGGTAATTTGTAAGCAAAACCCTTGAGATAAGAATGATCATGGAACCTAGGGAATCACGAGAATGTATCGTTTGGTAAAAAATATTATATTTTTGCACTTGGCTGTGATGATGCGGCACCTTAAGGGCGCTAGAAATTGGTCTCTAATCAAAACTATTAAGGCAAAAATGATCCTGGGCCCTTTATCATGAATATATATGGTTTGGTAGAAAGTATTTTTTTTTACTTTTCGGTTAAGATGCACACTTTAAAGGTGCTAGAAATTCATTTCTAAGCAAAACCCTTGAGGCAAAAATTATCATGCGCTCATGGGGATCGTGAAAATGTGTATTTTGCTTAAAAGTATTTTCTGTACTTTGCGGTTAAGATGAGTAGATACTTTAAGGTACGGTCGGATCTGGGAATGACAATTTCCAAGCCAATCTTGCCAAACCAAGTCAAAAGTCTCTAATGTTCAAGCCAATTTTTCATCGTCCCCGCACATCTGGAAGTACCTTAAATCGCGATCAGCGGAATTCCTGCCCCCCCCCCCCCTCCTCCGGTTCTGTCACAGATGTATCTAGGGCTTATGCTTGTTATTCCCAACAAGTGTCACCCCAATCGCCACACACTAAGCGCGTCACAAAATTTCCGGTCCCCCCCCCCCCAAACTCCTCCCACATTGGTCGGATCCTGGCCGCTAGTGAGACGCAAGTTCTTTCTGAATATCAAGTTTAATTAAGATTCGATCAGCCGTTCAAAAGTTGAACATACCTGAAGATTCCGAATTCCCCCTTCCTCCACTCCACCTACAATGGTCAAATCGGACAAAAGACTGCTCTTACGTTAAAACGGTCGAGTCCCTGATAAGCCTGCCAAGTTTCGTCGTCCTAGCACATGCGGAAGCATCTTAACTCGGGATCACCGGAATTTCGGAACCCTCCCTCTAATTCCCCCCACAGTTACCGGATCCGGTCCGATCTTGTCAGCTGTTGTATCTAGATCTTGTGCTTGTTCTTCCCGCCAAGTTTCACCCTGATCCGTCCACTCTGAACATGTCACACGATTTTCAATTCCCCCCGTCCAACTCCCCCCAAAGTAACCAGATCCGTTCCGAACTTGAAGTGTATCATTTGAGGCACGAGGTCTTTCCAAAAACCAAGTTTCATTAAGATCCGGTTCCCCGTTCAAAATTTATAAATACGTCAATTTTGCGGATTCTCACTCCCTCCACTCCCCCCACGGTGGCCGGATCGGGGAAGTGACTATTTCCAAGTTAGTTTGGTCGGGTCTGTAACACGCCTGCTAAGTTTCATCGTCCTAGCATATCTGGAAGTACCCTAACTCGCGATCACCGGACTGACGGCCGACCGACCGACAGACCGACCGACGGAAAAGTGATCGTTATACGATACTTGGCCGGAAGGCAAGTGCCAAAAAAAGCTTTTGTTTTCTATAATCATAAAGTAGATTTCTGGGACTTTAGTAATATATATTTGCTTCAAACAAATAGAGGAAAAATTCTTTTATGTAGCCGACAATATCCCTTCATACGGGGATATAACAACGGATATGCAAACGAGACCAAAAGTTTCTATGGCATCGCAAAAAGGAGTAGTTTTTTGACTTCCTGATAGGTTTTACGACGTCAAAAGTATCCCCTCACTAAACTTTTTGGGATCCAAAAACAATCACTATACGCAATTCCTACGGCAGTCGAGTTAGCATGCTATTTCTCCCCTATAGCCTCATAAAAAGTCCTGGATTTCCGCTGACCCTGCTGACCCCACCCTCTCCGGTTTTATCAGATTTATATAGTGTATTTACATATTGACAGTAAGTATTAAAAGCTTGGTGGCTGAAGTGTATGTGACAACAGCGAATTTCACCTAACCTTAAACCTATGTCGGTAACCGATCCATTCAGTCGGTTTTATTATTAGTATATTATACCTTTATTTCAAGGGCCATAATTATAACTGACAGAACAAGACCATAGGTTTCGATGGGATCCCAAAAATCTAAAATTTGATTCAAACAATTGGGCCATGTCTTCGCCGTTCAGTCTTCGTCAGATTTTTTGAATATTTTTATTGTTAAAATAAAGTTCAAAAATGGATTCAGCATGTCTCCTTGCCCCGATACCGAATCTCTAGTCAATTTCAGAAACAACTTTGAGCTTCGACCAAATTTCCAGTTTCAATCGAATTGGTGATGAACCATCAGATATGGATTCAGCGGACCTCCTTACCCCCTCAATGAATATCTTATTAGCTAAGATACATATTTTTGTGGTAATTTCGAAACCCCTCCTCTGCCTCTAAAGATAGGACTAAAACACCCATCTACGAACTTGACTTGTATTTTACCAGTGAATCCTCATTGAACAACATATTTCCTCGTTCGAACATTTTATATCAACCCCTTCGATTTCACTAGATCTCTCCGACGTCCATAGAATAAACAAATGAATGTCGCAATCCACAAAACCCTCCTCTGCCTCTAAATATACGACTAAAGGACTCACCTACAAACCTGACCTGTACTTGGCCAATGAATCCTCATACTAAGCTTGAACAACATATACCAGCCCCTTCGACCTTCGATTACACTAGCTCTCTCCAACATTCATAGATAATGTCACCACCAACGCGCAGAGCTATACTAGTGTGAAGAAAGGGGAGGGACTGCTATAGCCGAAAATTGGTCGACAAATTTTGTGTCCGGCTTTCGCCTGATTCCGGCTGAACTACTTGTCTAGCAAGAAAATAACTTTCATATTCAGATTCATCATGTCTACTCCCTAAATCAACTATCTGAATAGCTTTAAAAAAATATATTTTTTTGCCTCTTAATCTGAAACCCCCTCCGCCACCCCTAAATATAGGGCTACAAGCCCATCTACAAACTCGACCTTACTCTTGACCGAAAGAATCGTCACACCAAGTTTCGACAAAATATCTCATTCCCTTCGAGAGTTACCGTGCTGACAGACGGACGGACGGACGGACAACTTTTGCGATGTCATAGGTATCCCAAAACGTAAGTGGAGGGGGATATTTGGGATACCAAAAACAAACAAAACGAACACACTCACAACATGACATCTAACACAACGAGAACATTAACGAATACTCTGTTTATCACGCCAATCCTGCCAGAGCGGAAGGCTCAGCTGAAAATGAGAAAAAATGGGCATATTAACTTAAGACCACCCTTTCTGTGTGTCCATGTTTCTAAGCGATATTGAATATGTTATCCAAGTTGTTGGAAAGTTAGCCTACCGTTTTGAATTTGTTTTGTCTACGCTTTGATGCCGTACGCACACATGTACCACGAGTTTATTCCCTGTAGTTTGGTTGTTTTTTAAGACTTTGATATTCGCCGTAATTCTAGCTACAACGCCCTACACGTGACGCCACATCATCACCACATCGATCGCCAGTCTGCCCCTGATTCTACAGTTAAACAAGTCCCTTCCTACCTAAGCTACGAGCGGTTATAACTTTCTTTCTTTCAGGTTTTGCTCAGTGTGTTCAGTGTCCTCGACTGCCTACCCGTGCCTTCGCCTCTCGACAAGGATGCACTCCAACCCATTAAAATAGTGCTCATCGACAAAGTGAATCTAACTGCCATAACGAACGAGGAGCCCGCACTGCCTGACAGGATACCAGCAGCTTCTGGTTTCTCTTACTTCATTATTCGGCATATACAGGATACTCTCGACCGTGAGTTCAGAGAGGATCAGAATGTTGGTCATGCTAAAAACAGTCCTGGGTCGCAACCCGAACGACCCTTTCTAGTGCAGGCAGATTCTGTCGCAAAAGCTACGAGTGCCATCTCCGAATTGCATCTTGATAACGGAGCGGTTCGGGAAGTGGTAGCAACGGAAGAAACTCGCAGTTCTCTCATAGTTACTAAGTCCACCGCAGCTACCGAGGAAAATATGTCAGCAGAGCCATCTAGCGTGACGACTACCGAACTCCCGGATGAGATGACGCGGCTTGTTTCCACAAACGACAGTGCAGCGGAAATGAACGTTAGCGAACTAGACGTGGCCGAACCCGGTGATCTCTCTCCGTCTGTACCGTTGCTTGAAGACGCCACAGAAATTAGTGCAGTGACCAAAGCTATCGTAATGATTTTGGACGACGACGAAACAGTGATCAGTGAAAGTGGCACCGTTTCCGTGTCCACAGACCTGGTGGAGCCCAACCATAAGCCTACTTCACTTTTCACTCTCGATTCAGGACCTCAAACCAGTGCCGAGACGACTGACAGTGTGGAACCAGTGGGAAAGACTGGGCTTGTGCAGACGAGTATCATTCCACTCGATCAGCTGAAAGAAATGAGTGATGAAGCCAAAACAGTGGAACTTGAGCAGGCGAGCGACAATCCACTCCAGCTAGGACCGACGAGAGAGGATAGTTTTACGAATTCGAAAGCCGATGAATTTCTGGAAACAAAGAAAGTGAAGGCAGATGAGCTTATAGACATTTTGCAAGAAAGTAGCCCGTCTATCAAAAAAGCACCAAAAGGCGAGAATAGAGAAATCCCCATCGTACCCAATGAAAATAGCGCTTCACGACTAGAAATCAGTCAAGTTCCCGACGAAGAAAATAGCAGAAGAGGTCCAGCTACCATCTTGTCATTTTCGAGCACGCTAGCATCGGAAATTAGTGAACTTCCAGAAGCTGAGAGCGAAAGTTCGTCTGATCTCATCGCCTTCTCGACCGCTCCAACGTTAAGACTTTTACCTAAAACCGAATCAATAGATATAGTTGAAATCCATCGAGACGACAACACTAGCGACTACTCCGACGAATCCGAAGAACCCATCGACACGAGTAACGGCGATTTTGGCGCAAAAATTAAAACTTCAGCGGTGAGCCCTGTCATTGTTGAAGATTACGAAGAGCCTTCCGAAGAGCTGGTGGCGTTCAGAGAGCCGCAGAGTGATGAATCGACCCTCCCCGCTTTCTATGATCAAGACTTGAGAGCTTCGAGAACAATACACGGTGGGGGTGTGCTCTCCAGAGCGAGGGGGGAGAACAACATAGCCAGTGTATCGTCGAGTAAACACAAGTTTGGGTATATAGTCGAGGGCACCGGTGGTAGAAAGTATAGATTAGAGGAGAAAACTCCAGAGGGATATATTGTGGGGGAATATGGAGTGGTGAATTATAACTCGGGGGATTTAAGGGGAGTGAAATATACAGCCCACGGCTCGGCACATCCTAAGCTGATCTATGAGGCGCTTTTAAAGTTTCTCTCACTGTGACACGTCCGTAAAGGCGTTATTTATTGAAGTTTCGGAAGCGGCCATTTCCGACAGTGTTGACGTGCCATGGTTTTTGCAATATTTTTTCTTGCGAGTTTTTGAAGTAAATAGAGCTTTGAGCAACAATTCGAAACGAATAGCAGGCTGTTCATCAGAGACCGGACGAAGGAAAGTCGAAGGTTTCCAGTTAAACTCAGTTGCTGGCAACTCGTGTATACCCGATCTTGCAGACGAAACTATTGCAGATTAACTTGGTATAGGTTTATTGCACGATCGGCAAAGCGTGAGTTTCTTAAAACGCCCAATTACCAGTCATAACAAGAGCTACGAGCTCATATGGCACTTGTTACGAGTAAGCACGGCTCGGTTATGTCAATGATATATCTAGTGTTTGCTAGGTGTCTTCCCACCAAGTTTCATCTCGATCCCTCCACTCATAGCGTTTTCCAATATTTCCGGTTCTCCCCTCCAGCTCCCCCCAAAAGTCACCAGATCCGGTCCGGATTTTAAGTGGGTCGTCTGAGGCATGAGGTCTTTCCAAATATCAAGTTTCATCGAGATCCGGTCACCCGTTCAAAAGTTATAAATACCTCAAGATTCCGGATTCCCCCTCCCTCCACTCCCCTGACAGTGCCCGAATCGGCTCGGTCATGTCAATGATGTATCTAGTGTTTGCTATGTGTCTTCCCACCAAGTTTCATCTCGGTCCCTCCACTCATAGCGTTTCCCAAGATTTCCGGTTGCCCCCTCCAGCTCCCCCAAAAGTCACCGGATCCGGTCCGGATTTAAAGTGGGTCGTCTGAGGCATGAGGTCGTTCCAAATATCAAGTTTCATCGAGATCCGGTCACCCGTTCAAAAGTTATAAATACCTCAAGATTCCGGATTCCCCCTCCATCCACTCCCCCGACAGTGCCCCAATCGGCTCGGTCATGTCAACGATGTATCTAGTGTTTGCTAGGTGTCTTCCCACCAAGTTTCATCTCGATCCCTCCACTCATAGCGTTTCCCAAGATTTCCGGTTGCCCCCTGCAGCTCCCCCCAAAAGTATCCGGTCCGGATTTTAAGTGGGTCGTCTGAGGCATGAGGTCTTTCCAAATATCAAGTTCCATCGAGATCCGATCACCTGTACAAAAGTTATAAATATCTCAAGATTCCGGATTCCCCCTCCCTCCACTCCCCCCACAGTGCCCGAATCGGCTCGGTTATGTCAATGATGTATCTAGTGTTTGCTAGGTGTCTTCCCACCAAGTTTCATCTCGATCCCTCCACTCATAGTGTTTCCCAAGATTTCCGGTTGCCCCCTGCAGCTCCCCCCAAAAGTCACCGGATCCGGTCCAGATTATAAGTGGGTCGTCTGAGGTATGAGGTCTTTCCAAATATCAAGTTCCAATTGAGATCCGATCACCCGTTCAAAAGTTATAAATTCCTCAAGATTCCGGATTCCCCCTCCCTCCACTCCCCCCACAGTACCCGAATCGGCTCGGTTATGTCAATGATGTATCTAGTGTTTGCTAGGTGTCTTCCCACCAAGTTTCATCTCGATCCCTCCAGTCATAGCGTTTCCCAAGATTTCCGGTTGCCCCCTCCAGCTCCCCCCAAAAGTCACCGGATACGGTCCGGATTTTACGTAGGTCGTCTGAGGCACGAGGTCTTTCCAAATATCAAGTTTCAACGAGATCCGATCACCCGTTCAAAAGTTATAAATACCTCAAGATTCCGGATTCCCCCCCTCCAGTCCCCCCACAGTGCCCGAATCGGCTCGGTTATGTCAATGATGTATCTAGTGTTTGCTAGGTGTCTTCCCACCAAGTTTCATCTCGATCCCCCCACTCATAGCGTTTCCCAAGATTTCCGGTTGCCCCCTCCAGCTCCCCCCAAAAGTCACCGGATCCGGTCCGGATTTTAAGTGGGTTGTCTGAGGCATGAGGTCGTTCCAAATATCAAGTTTCATCGAGATCCGATCACCCGTTCAAAAGTTAAAAATACCTCAAGATTCCGGATTCCCCCTCCCTCCACTCCCCCCACGGGGCTCGGATCGGGGAAGTGACTATTTCCAACTTAATCATTTGGGGTCCCTGATACGCCTGCCAAGTTTTATCGTCCTAGCTTATGTGGAAGTGCCCAAACTAGCAAAACCTGGACAGACCGACAGACCGACGGACGGACAGAAATTGCGATCACTATATGGCACTTGGCCGAAGGGCAAGTGCCATAAAAATCACAATGATTAGCCACAACACACCCGTTCACACTATGTTACGATCCTCAGTTTTCAGTGTATTTCCGAAGCAGAGATTCCTTTAAGTTTCTGTCACCCTTTCATGTCGTACCGCTTAGTTTCCAATGAGAATGCAATGCATAGCACCTACCCGGTTCGCCGGGTAGTTAGCTGGCAGTAGCCGAGCGTTACGCAGCTAAGTGGTTCTTCGGCTAAAGCCAGGCATCACCTTCCATATTCCAAGATGTCCGGGGCTTCCGCACAGTTTAGCTAACCCTTCCAGATTTTGTTGATAACGATGACAGCTAATTTCCTTATTTTTCAACATTTCCTAGATGTTCCAGGCATCCGGAATCGGGGGTTTCGAACACCCCAGAGTTCCAGACGTTTTTGGCCTTGCTTCTTCTTCCAGATTCATCTCGACAAGAACAGCTGAATCTGGAAGAAAAATCTGAAAGGTGAAGCCTCACCTTTTTACGGTCACCTTTTTACATCCGCAATGTAAAAAGAACTAAGTGCTGCCGTTAGATCGAATATGCTTGTTGAGCAATCTGGAAAGACATTAGAAATGTGATTTTTAAGGGAGGGTTTGGAGGAAGATAGCGATCGTATAGTGATAGCCTCTCCCTCGGAATTCGGAGAAATTATACTGGAAATGTTAAGGGGCGGTCAGGTCCTTACTTCTGCCCAATGTATGGATTTGTGGATGAAAATTTGTTTCATTTTATGTGCGAATGTCTGGAGTTGAATGATTTGAGAGTTGAACTATTCGGGAGCGAATTTTCGGGGAAGGTTGCTGTCGTTGCTCTCTCTGCGCCACCGGTGTACACCTCGGCGAGGTACAAGCATCGACACCTCGGCACGGTACCGGCATCTCGCCAAGGCACCGGCGCGCCTCCGGCACGATACCGGCGACCACCGACAAATTTTCTGTAGGTGACTGCTTCGCCATCTGGCGACCAGTAACGTAGGTACTTGAACGAAACAATACTGTATATGACTAAGTCCAAAACACGCCAGCGATCCTTAGGAAGAAGGAGTAAACGTATCCGTAACGACTCAAACTCAACGACTCAAATCCTGAGTCAGTACAGATGTGACACCGTTTCTTCCTTTCTCCCGCAGGTACCCGGAGATTCTGCATCGGAAGGGAGAGATAGTCATCAAGAGTATACTCTATATGACTAAGTCCAAAACACGCCAGTGAGTCTCAGAAAGAAGAAGTAAATTTGTCCGTAACGACCCAAACTCAATGACTCAAATCCTGAGTCAGCGCAGCTGTGACACCGTTTCTTCCGTTCTTCCGCAGGTACTCGGAGATTCCGCATCTGAAGGGAGAGATAGTCATCAAGTGCAGGGGCGTCACGACTGGGGGGGGGGACGCCCCCTCCCCAAAGCTATCGGCCAGTCGGTAAAAAATAACCGAGTCGGCGCGAAGTGCCGTGATTTTTCGTCAAAACAGTTGATTTTTTTTTTAAACAGTCGGTTTTTCTGAAAATTGGTCGATTTTTCGTCAAAATAGTCGGTTTTTCTGAAAATCAGTCGATTTTTTTCAAAACTGTCGCTTTTTGTTGTTGAAAACAATCGTTTTTTCTGCAGAAACAGTTGGTAAAAATTACCGGCCAGTCCTCGTCCCCCCCCCCAAACATTTTGGCTAGTGACGCCTCTGATCAAGTGTATTATCGAATACATGCTGACGAAGAAGTTAGCAGAAGCTAGATATGAGGACCATGCTGTTGACCAAAAGCGCCAAGTCACCAACCATGTTTCTGTGCTTGTGTTGGGTGATATTTGGAATTTTCGACATATCGATATTTTCAGTTTCGATATTCGATAATCGAGATATCGACATTTTCACTTTTGATATTCGATATATCGATTTTGAGTTTGTTTACAATGTTTCGCTATAGGATAGGCTACGTCTCGTTTCGCCAAAATCTAAGAACAAATTTGTCGTTAAATAGCATTTTGCATCATCTCAAACTCCGAATAAATAAGAAATGAGTTACGGAAAACTTATTACTCCATTTTCGGATGTATAAATGTAGGTTATGTTGGATTAATTACAGTAATTATGAATTATCAAATATCGTATTCGATATTTACGTGTTTCGAAATTGATATTTGGTCCGATATATCGATATATCTCCGGCCATCGACAAATTTTCTGTTGATGACTGCTTCGCCATCTGGCGCCAAGTAACGAAGGTACTTGAACGAAAAAACTGTCGAATACATGCTGTCGAAGAATAAGCAGAACTAGATATGAGGACCATGCTGTTGACCAGAAGCGCCAAGTTTAACCAAACACGTTTCTGTTCTACTGTTGGGCGATATCTGAAATTTTCGATATCGATATTTCACTCTCTATAATCAATATTCGATATTTACATTTCTTTACCATGTTTCGCTATAGGATACGTTTCGTTTCGCCAAAATCTTATAACTAAATTGTCGTTAAATAGCACCTTGGATCATCTCAAACTACGAATAAATAAGAAATGAATTACGGAAAACATATTACTACAGTTTCGGATATATAAAGGTAGTTTATGTTGGGTTATTTACAATAATTATTAATGAACAAACATCTTATTCAATACGATACTTTTTTGCAATACCTTTATTGAACTCTGGGAGTTCAATAAAGGCCATTTTCATGCACTTGTTGTAGCTAAATATATCTACCAGTTAGCCAAAGTAGGTAATTAAAGATTGAAAAGATTGGTTTATAAAGTCTCACTTTACAGAGCTAACCATTCCTTAAAGAACTCATCTTAACCACAAAGTACAGAAAATACTTTTGAGCAAATATATACTTTCATGATCCCCATGAGCCCATCATCATTTGTGAAACAAGTGTTTTGCTTCAAAATGAATTTCCAGCTCCCTTAAAGTGCACATCTTAACGAACAAGACCAAAGGTTTCGATGGGATCCCACAAATGTAAAATTTGATCCAGACAATTTGGCTTGTAGATGTCCGGTCTTCGCCAGACTCCTTGAACATTGTTACTACTTACTATTGAGATTTAGATACAGAAGAAGCCCAATGGCTAATCTTCTGAGAAAACGAAGTTCAGACATGGATTCAGCATGTGTATATTTACCCCTAGGCTGTACGTCACATCTACTTTGACGAAACTGACCAAATCTTCCTGCCTTACTTCTGCCAAATCACCGGTTTAGACCGAATTTCGAGAACTACTACCGAACTACTTGTCGGCAAAAACTAAAGCTCAAAAACAAATTTAGCGTATCACCTTATCGCTACATCGAACTTCTAATCAACTTCGGATAAAAGTTTAACTTTTAACACATTTTCCGGTTTCAGCCGGATTTCGCGCGAACTATATGTCCGGGCAGAAAATGATTGTCAAAAGCCGATTCAGCATATCTTCTTACCCCTAAATCGAACATCTAATCAACTTGAGATAAAACTTTTACTTTTAACAAATTTTCCGGTTCCGGACGGACTCTGGGCGAACTACTTCTCCAAAGAGAAAATGGTTTTCATATTCGCGTTGAGCATGTCTTTTTACCCCTAAATTCGACTGTCTTATTAGCTTTAAAAAAATTGTTCGACCCTTAATTTATACCCCCTCCCCCACCCCTAAATGTTGAGGTAAAGAGACCATCTACGAACTCGACCTTTTCCTTGACCCAAAGAGTCCTCACACCAAGTTTCATCAAAATATCTCATTCCTTTCGAGAGTTATCGTGCTTACAGACGGACGGACAGGCGGACAACTTTTAGGTACCAAAAAGTGAAAAAAAAACTTTTGACAAAACCATGATGGACAAGGGCCCATTATAATATTTGCCTCAAGGATATTGCTTACAAATGGATTTCTAGATCCCTTAAAGTGCGTATCTCAACTAAAAAAAATTTTTTTTTTTTTGACCAAATGACACTTATCTATGATGCCCAAGGGCCATGGCCAAGGGCCAACTATTTTAGAAACTGAAAATTTGTATTTGCAACTAAGTACAAAGAAATGTAGAACACGTTAATATTATGGCGAAGTTACAAGTTTTCGGGATCCCAAAACGTAAATGGAGGGACACCTATGACATCGCAAGTTGTCCGTCTGTCCGTCCGTCCGTCTGTCCGTCTGAGCGCCCTATAACTCTCGAAGGGAATGAGATATTTTGATGAAAATTGGTGTGAGGATTCATTGGGTCAAGGGTAAGGTCAAGTTCGTAGATGGGCTCTGTAGCCTTACATTTAGGGGTGGGGGAGGGGGTTCAAATTAAGGGACAAACAAAATATTTTTTAACAGCTAATGTGATATTCCGGAAAGTTGGTTAAAAGTAAAAGTTTTATATGAAGTTGATTAAATGGTCGATTTAGGGGTAAGAAGACATGCTGAACACGATGGTGAAACCATTTTCTGGCTGAACAAGTAGTTCGTCCGGAATCCGGAAAAACCGGAAAGTTGGTTAAAAGTAAAAGTTTCATTTGAAGTTGATAAAATGTTGATTTAGGGGTAAAAAGACATGATGAACACGATGATGAAAACTATTTTCTCGCCGGACAACTAGTTCGCCCGGTATCCGGCCAAATCCGGAAAATTTGTTAAAAGCAAAAGTTTGATTAGATGACAGATTAAGACCGAAGAGAGAGGCTGAGTCTGAGTCTAGAAGAGAGGCTAAATCTGTATATGACAATAATTTTTCACCCGGACATATAATTTGTCTGGAATCCGGTTGTAACCGATTTTTTTTTTTAAGGCAAACTTTTATTCAAAGTTGATTAGATGTTCTTTATAGGGATTTGATGCTGGATTTGTTTCTGAATTTTCTTTTTTTGCTGGACTAGTAGTTTGCTCGCAATTCGGGAAAACCGGAAACTTGCAGAAGTAAAGCAGGAATTCTCGATCAGTATCGTCAAAATAGATATGGCTTATAGAGGTATATCTGAACTTGGTTTTCTCTGAAGCCTGGCGAAGACTGGATCTGGCGAAGACAAGACCGTATTCTCTGAATCAAATATTAGACTTGTGGGATCCCATCGACACCTTTGGTCTTGTTCTATCTTCAGTCTATCAACATTTGTCATATACACTACTCCGGCAGCATTCCGCCGAGCTGAAACTGCGAAACTAGAAACTGAGAAACCAAGGCTTCTGCAGCAGCATTCATTTATCATTTTTTAGTGGAGTGTTCCTTGGAACAATCCACTATTGCGAGCGCTGTGGCAGCTATCCGCTTTCGATTTCCGGTTTTCACCGTATTTTGTGGAGCTGATAACTCGTGAACCAGTGCAAGTATCCAGTTCAAGCTTGGTACACTTGCGGGTATTGGGGTCTAGTTGTGCCTTTGGGGGTCCCATCCCCCACCCCAACCCGGTCAGGAGCAAATGGACCAGATTGCCCAGTGAATAAGGTTCATAACTTGACCAGAACATAGGACGATGAAATTCCTTGTACATGTAGATCCTAGGGCTGGGAAACTGATTTTAAAGTTGCACCTCCCTGGTCAACTGGGTCAACTGGGCCCAGATTGCCCAGGAGTAAAAGTTCGTTATCCGTGACAGGAATCAACAGGTATCAAGTTGAAACTTGGTAGGTTTGTGAGCATTGGGGTCTCTTTTACTTTTTGCTGGTCCCCAAACCCCACCCTCACCTGGTTCAGGGGCAATTGGGCCCAGATTACCCATTTTTTCAATTTTCTAACTTGGCAATAACTTGAAATAAGGCGATGAAATTGCTTTGTGCTTATGTGGAGTTGAACCACCCCCACCCTCCCCGTTCATGCGCAAGTGGGCCCAAATTGGCCACGAAAAAAGTTTTTGACCCGTGACTGGAATCAAACTCTAAGCTGGTATACCTGAGGAACAAGAGGAGTAAATCCGCATTTTTATGGGTCCCCCCCCCTCCCGTTCATGGGCAGCTGGGCCCAGATTTCCCATGAGTTAAGTTCGTCTATGACAGTTCAACTGCTGTATATTTTGGGATGAGGATCTATGGATGAGGTTTTTGGTGCAACAGCAACAAATAAGACGACGCGTCGTACTTTAATCTTTAATGAACAGTTGCAAACTGAACTGTTTTTTCATATGATCGATGATATCGATCTTAACGAATTGTGACAAAGGGGGTATTAGGCTGCTACGATTCGGTTTATTGCACTTGTTATCAGAGGCGTTACTAGCCAAAAAATTTTTTTTTTGGGGGGGGAACAAGGCGTTTACCGACTGGTGGTAATTTTTACCGACCGTTTCTGCAGAAAAACGACTGTTTTCAAGAAAAAACGACAATTTTGAAAAAAATCGGTCGATTTTCAGAAAAACCGACTGTTTGACGAAAAATCGACTTATTTTCAGAAAAACTGACTGTTCTCATGAACAAAATTAACTGTTTTGACGAAAAATCGCTGCGCTTCGCGCCGACTCGGTTTTTTTTTTCGACTGGCCGACAAAATTAGGGGGAGGGGGTGACGCCGCTGCTTGTTAATACCTTGCTAATGGAAAAGAGGTTTAATGGGTCAGACGTTGGATCAAGCTGTTCGTGCAAGATCTTCAATATTTCTTTGGATTTATACTTGCGGTTTGTTTGCATTTAAAGCTTGTAAAGTGGGATGATTACGAATTAGGTTATTTCAATACTTGTTTGGTTATTCGGGATGCGGAATGTCTTGGTTCTAAAGCTGATTGTATATAAAAAGTGATCAGCATTTTACTTTCACACTCCACGTCTGAGCGCTTGCGCACTTGTTATTTTTAGGTTGTGAGACTAATTCATTTTGTCATAAAAAAATACATTTTCCCAAGAATTTCAGTTTTCTAACATCGCTATTCAAGACCATTTCTGGCTCGATAGCCATAAAAGTGCTAATGCAGAAATGTAGCTCGTTCTTCACTCTCCTACCATGGGGAGTCTCAGAATTTTCGCAATCTGGCCGGTTCTTCTGGAGTGGATCTAGTCCGAACAAATTTTTTTTCGCCGAAAAAATTTTGGAGAAGGTCCTGGACCCTGGTAGATCATTATGAGAAATTTTCGTCAAAAATCACTGGAATTACCATAGTAACCGGGATACGGTATTTATACAGAATCCCGAACAGGCTATCGGTCCAAACTTATTCAGTATAATAACTGGGATTCGGTAATTTATTCGTAATATAATTTACTCGTTTAATACAGTTTTAGGAGTGGGATTTGCGAAATATTAAAAGCTAGAATCTGGATCGAATAGTTAAAGTTGGCAGGAAAAAGCTAACTTTAAAAAAATATCGCCTGCGGCGCTCATTTTATGTGAGCAGGGCAGTAATGACTATAATACAGTAGCTGCTGCTTCCGGAACATCGATCCATACGGTTCTGGAACTTCTTAGAGTCTCGGTATTTAATCCACGGTAAATGATAGAATTTGTAAGAGAAGCAGTAAAAATTTTAGCGTACAGGAAAACAAAAAACTGGATTTCGAAAATTTTCGCCGGCGGCACTAGATTTAATTCTCTCTTGGCGATGATAGACAGAAGCTGTTACTTATTCGCCAAGTGGGCTTCGCCAAAACTCCACCTAATAGTTGGCTTATCGTCTTTCATGCTGCCCTTTAATGTCACTCTTCCTACGTAATCCTTTCTGTTCCATAGTTTAAAGCTCGAGTTCTCAGTTTCTAGGATTCGGTACAACTTTGGCTCTGCATCCCCCCCCAAGACGAAAATGCACTTGCGACGCCCTGCCCAAAACGTAAGTGGAGGGTACCAATGACTTCGTAAAAATTCCCGGTCTGTCCGTCCGTCGGTAAGCAGGTTAACTCTCGAAGGGAATGAGATATTGTTTTGATGAAACTCGGTGTGTGGATTGTTTGGGTCAAGGACCAGGTGGAGTTCGTAGACAGGCTATGTAGTCTTACATTTAGGGGTGGGGAAGGGGTTCAAATTAAGGGGGAACAAACTATTTTTTAACGGCTGCTGAGATAGTCGATTTAGGGGTAAGAAGACATAATGGACAAGTATATAAAAATTATTTTTTCGCCGGACAAATAGTTCACCCGGAATCTTGCCAAAACCGGAACGTTTGTCAAAAGTAAAAGTTTTATTTGAAGCTGATTAGATGTTCGATGTAAGAGTAATAAGACAAGGTGAATCCGAACATGACACTCACTTTCTACCCGGACATATAGTTCGCCCGGAATCCAGAAAATGTGTTATGAGTAAGAGTTTAATGGTTAGAATTTAGGTTCTATGTAGTGGTAAGGAGGCATGCTGAATCCATATATGAAAATCATTTTCTCGCCGAACAAATAGGTCACCAGAATCCGGCCGAAACCGGAAAACTTATTATAAGTATAGCTTGTATCTGAAGTTGAAGGGAGGTTCGATGTAGGGGTAAGGCGACCTGCCTTGTATTTTTGCCGGACAAGCAGTGAGCCCCCCATCCGGCCAAAACCAGAAATTTGTAAGAAGTAAGGCAGGAGGTTTTGATCAGTTTCGTCAAAGTAGATATGACGTATAGGGGTAAACGCACATGCTGAATCCATCTCTGAACTTGGTTTTCTCAGATAACTAGCCATTGGCCTTAATCTGTTTCTAAATTTTAATAGTCAAAATGTTTAAGGAGACTGTCGAAGACCGGATATCTACAACACCCAATTGTCTGGATCAAATATGTTTTCAATGTCTGCCAACTTCTACTCGGTGCTAGAAGATGGTAAGTATCTAACCTCGAGGGTCTTCATTTCTTTCTTGTGGTTTACTTTTTTTCAACAGTTTCAAGGGGTGGAGATCGCAGAGATTCAACTGAAGATTCGACTGGCCGTTAAATAGAGCTCTTCATTAAGGTCATATCACGAAAGTGGAAAAAAGTAAAAAAAAAAAACAGCTCCTGTGGCGAAGAAAGTCGGCGATGACGACCAAAGCTGTCGGCACTATAAGTAAAATTTAAATGTGGTGTAGGTAGAGGGTGTGAGCTGTTGTGAGAGTGCGAGTGCCACTCTAGCTGTTCGTGGTTCACCTCTAAACTAAAAAATAACTCCTGAATTAGTTCAGAGTTACTTGAACTGATCTAGATCTACGTTAACTTGTCAACACAACACACAACCAGGGTCAGATGCTCCCGGACTGGAATTCCTGCCAGGATTTTCTCACCATCATCACTTCCATATAGAGAAGTTGAGACTTTTTTCAACTTGAAAGGGAAAATCCTCTTCACGTGTTCGCACTATTACGAGATCTGAAGGTCGAAGAACCTTCAGCCGAGTTGAAGTTATGTTGTTTTATCAAGAACAAATAATTAGGTAGAACCTCTGTCTTTGGAACCATGCAGCGACTATGAGTACCCCAACAAAACTGAGCGAACCTAGAGGTATTTACTGCAGCTTTTTACCCGTCTACTCTTCTTCCGTCTTCGCCGCTGCTCATCGCAGAGAAAGAAAACGCAGGAGACGTACTATGCGCGCTGTCCCGCTATTGAGCGCGTCCGAAGAACCAATCAGCTTTGTCTTCTACTTTTCCTCACGGTTGTTTCACAGCGATATAGCTAATTGTAGAGGTAACGAAATCTGATGTGGCCTGAAGCTACTAACCTCCGCTCGTTCACAGCGGAAAAGATACAGGGAAATACTCGACTCCGCATAGTCATAATGCAGAGATAGGGAGAGGAGGTTCTATCTAATTATTTCTTCTTGGTTTTATGTTATGAACGGCCAAAGACGCTAGTGAACCTCAGGAAGAACCCAAACGAATCCTCAATATTGATTCACCTCCAAAGTAAACCAATCAGAAACGTTTGCAGTCGTGACGTTTCTGGCTCTTCGCTGGGTACACGGCGATTCTTCAGCGGCACGAAGAGTTAGTCACCAAGAGTGTTAACGGATGTTCACTCAAGGAAGGACCGTCTTCAAGCAAGAAGAGGAAGAATTAATGTTCTGACAATTAAGTTACAAAGCAGCCACGAATTCAGCCAAAATTCTTAAGCGGAAGGCCCAAAGCCGCGTCCACACCCAATCTAATAAGATTTCGCATGCGAATCTCGCGTCACTGTGGGGAAACTTGCATCGATGCGTCAAACTTGCGGACCGAAAGAAGAAATTCGCATTCGATAGCGAAAGTCGAACTGTGTGTGAACGTACCTCCAGTCCAGAGAAGGGGCTGTGAGTCTCCAACTTAAATACAGAGAACACGTCACCAACTTCAATATCCGCTGATCCAGCATTCTGACGTTCGGAAACGTGATTCTTACCAAATGACTGTCATCATAACGTCTTCAAATGACAAAGAAATTTTCTTCTCGCACAAATATATTGCAAAAGAGCGTCAGCTTAACGTCTTTGTTCTACTAATAAATAAATAAATAAAACAACTGAAAGCAACTCTTCTACCCTCATTGCATCCAGCTAATCGCCCTATAACCGTCAACCGCAATACTCTCCCCATGTCCTCCATCTCATTATCAGCCATTCCTCTAAAATGAGGATTTACTTCATTGACTACATAGTCAAAACCACGACAGACATACAATTCACAGTAGTGCAGTCGGTCCCGAAATGTAAGCAGCTTTACTACCAGCGGACCAAGATGATCATGGATGTCATCTTTTGCTACTTTGCCCAGCAAAACGAATACTCTGAAATAATACAGCACTATGTTGTTTTTTTTCCCGCGTTCGTATTCCAACTTTTATCGCCTTTTAGTCCACGTGAGTAGATATATAAATTTGATCCCATAGTTCTAGCGTTTGTATAGTTAAGGAGCACATTCTAGTCGGAGAAGGGAGTCACATGTTCGCTGTTTCAACCTAATATATTACCTCAAATCTGTAGGCTATGGTTTGAGTGTAAATATTCCCTCCCAAATTGACTGTGAATCATCTTTGAATGAGTTAAACAAATACTTACGTCAGCTCAGTTTTATTCTAGCGATAGTGCGGCCCTTTTGGCAAGAGCGATCTCCATGCGCAAGCTAGAAAAGAGCCTGCGATCCGTTTAACGCAAGTCAAAAATGATTCCAGTATTTTCGCTCATTCCCCAGTTTTCACCGCATTCTGAGCCTCGTTTTTGTTGCAATCGCGCTGCCGCATCGCTGCTGCAGCACTTCTTTGCTTCTGCACAATATGCGTTTTTCGATTCACTTTCTTGTTGGTTGAAGCGGCAGCGCTGCAGCATCTTGCAGGGAAGCACGGACTTGGTCGGTGAGCAAGTCCGTGATTCTCGAGAAGCGCTGCCGTCTTCCTCGGAAGCGCTGCAGTGCAAAAACGGATGTAGAAAGAAGCAGCCCGGAATCGGCCGAGAAGTGGACCTGCAGCATGCAACAAAAACGAGGCTCTGGTCGAACTCTTCATCCGAGCCGATGAAATGCATGACATCCCTCTTGCTTTGTTCTTATACACAATGTCCTTCAGCCCAAGCTGACTGCGAATCATATTTGATGGTGCAAAACGAATTTGTCGCTGACTTATCCTTTTGCCCCGTCAAATATAACACAATGTTATATTTCAGGGTTTCGAAATTTTCATTTTTCCAGATTTCGACAGGACTATCCATCCGAGTTGAAACTTGATAACACACTATAATTCGACCCTCTAGTCATTTTTCATCGCTTTGGCTCGTTTTCAAATTTCCGCTAATTTTGGTAACTCAAATTTCAAGTTCTTTTCCGGATTCCTGCCGAACTAACATATTCGGCGACATTTCGGCCCTTATTAGCCAGGATCCTGTTCAGAACGTAGCTAGAAATCTGAACTTCTCAGTTCTGATAAAGTAGCATTTCCATTCAGCATGTTCTCTTAGTCTTAAAGGACCCCTCTTGCTTATTATGCCTTTTATAATTTACCTAGCTCCATTGTACAGTTTTAAGCTTCTAAAATCCCCATCTTTCTCCATTGTTTCGTTTTGTGCCTACGAACTTTTAGCGCTTTTTCGAATGTTCCGAGTTTTGACCGGCACACAACGCAAAGTTTGCCAGAATCTTCAGTGTCCGCTGACGACTCTTCCCATATAAGGATATGAGAATTTTCGGTATTTGACTTCTTTTATTTGCTTCGTTTTCCAACTTTTTCATCACGGCGCATTCAGTTTTCAAACGTTTTGCGCCCAGCCGCCGCGTCGGAGAGCAGGAGGGCTAGATAGAGTCAACAAGCTCTAACAAGAAAATCGCTAATTTCATATGGAAAGTAATGGTATTTTCGGAAAAAAAATTTCTGTCCGTTTCATTGGGAAAAGATAATTTTTAGTAAGAGCTGTGCTTTAACTTATGACGTTTCAGTCTCAAAATTTCCAAGCCTTTCCGCCACCCATAAATGTTGACTTGGAAAGTCCATCTACGAATTCAACCTAAAACAACCTAACTTCAACTTTAAAATGTGTAATTGTTTCTAACTAAGTTCTGCAAGCTGTTTCTAGCCGTTTCAAATTCGCTGACGATCTGTCGTCTTTATCACTTCGAACTATCCCTCTAGTCCAGACCGAGCAAACACTTTCATCAAGTATAACAAGTCGTTTGAAAGTTATCGTGATCCCAGAGACATACTCACTGACTTTCGCTTATAGAGGTCACTCGACTCCGCGTCAGTTGAACCTCCAACAGTGTGACGCTTTTTGTCATTATCACCACTCGTCAGTTAAAGCAGCCGTAATTTTGAACAGTGTAATTTCAGCCCAGAGGTTAGTCAGCTGCATCAACCATCCATCAGTCCAAGTACCCATCCTCTGACCAAAAAAGAAGCGATTGTTGAGCTAGAAATCCGACAGTTCGCCAACACAGTGCGGAAGTCCGGAGAAGCAGAAGTTCAGTGAACGTTCTACCGTGTCCGATGAAACTAGGAGATCTCGCCCAACACGGAGAAGACAGTTAGACTCACAAGCATCCACGAAACGTTGAAACCCGAACTTTCTACCAAACGGAGGATATTCATCCAGAAATCTGGCTGTCTTCTTTCCCTTCCTTCACCGTCGATCTGCTGTTCTGCAGTCGAAGGCTTAATAACTCTAAGCTGATTAGCGAAGGCACCCTGTATTCGGAACTGGAATAATCGCGGTCGACAATCACTGAATATGCTTTTGACGGCTAACAATTGTCGCTTCCCGGCAACCTAATCTGCGAGTCTATTATCGGCTTTGTGCCCCCTGTTTGCCGAAACTGGTCGGCTTCACTCCTCCCTCCCTCGAAAGTTGGTGAATGGCAAGCGAATACCGCTTAAAGGTGAGTAAATAAAAGAGGTCTCCATTCCAGGGAAAAGATGATTGCTTATCCTCATTCTTCATCAAACTGATTCACACTACTAATTGTCTCAAAATAACCTTCGTCGGGACAGTCTGGCAATTCGAACGGAAATGAAACTGTGTGGGATCAGGTTTAGCCAAATAACTAGGCAACAGGCTAAAAGAATAACAGTTACGAGCTCATATGGAACTGGTGACGAATAGGGGGTACAGTACAGTAAATGAGGACGTCACAAGATTTCCCCCTTCCAGCTCCCCTACCGTCGTCGGGTATGGTTCGAGCCTAGACCGGGATCTCTAGGGCATCTACTTGTACCACCCATCAAGTTTCGCTGCTCAAGCCGGATCGACATTTCTGCGAAAAATCCGGCACCGCTTTTGAACTCCGCCCATGATAGTCCGACCCGGCCTAGAACTCAAATAGCATATTTAGGGAATACATCTTTTTACCCTCAAAATTTTGTTCCAATCACTCAACAATTTGGTTTCAATCGAATTCAATTCCAAAACACGGTCGGTCCAAAATTGCACCCCACTCCCCACAGAGGTCGGATCCGTTCGGACTTCAAACTCATTTCTAGGCATGTGACCTTTGTACCAAGTTTCCGCTCCACCTGTCGGCTCCATACGTGTGACACAAAGCTCCCAGGACCACTCCTCACACCATGAGGAGGCGGTTCGGGCACATACATGGCATACATACTCCAGGACACTAGAGTAGGAACTTTTCAAGGAAATGTCCGGTATCCCGTTGAACTTCCCCCGCCGAGGTCAGATCCCGACGGAACCTCAAATAACCCATCTAAAACACACGTCTTTCTACAGTTCAAGGTTCATTCCAATCTCTACACCAGTTTGGTCCCTAGTGCGACACAGCATTTCCGGAACCCCACCCCTCAAACTTCCCCACCGTAGCTAGATACGGTTCCGACACATAAATTGAACATCTAGAGCATCTCCTCTGGTGTCCCATCAAGTTTAATTAGAAACTGAGCATTTCTGCGAGTGCCCATTAGCCCCCCCCCCTCCACCCCCGTGATAGGATGTGATTAGCACATACAAAACCACTTCTAGGATACCTTTTTCTAACCACCCATCAAGTTTCAACCGAACCGGATCACCCGTTCGCTACTTACGAGTGCCACAAGACCCCGGATTCCCGTCCTCCTTCTACCTCATCCGCTGATGACTGGATTCGGCAAAGGAATGTTTGGAACGCGGAGCTTTGTGTCGGGACCTAACAAGCGTGCCGAGTTTCTTTGTCCTAGCTTATCTGGTAGTGCGCGAACTAGCCAAAGTGGGACAGAGAGACAGATCGACAGATACTGCTATTCCCTACATCGCACTTAAGCCGAAAGCCGCAACTACCGTACGAAATGACAATGCACCGTACAAGAATATGATTTCTACTGAGTTCATATTTTCCTCCGATTCACAGGCTGGGGTAGGAAGGACCGAAGTACTTAAAGGAGTTATATCATAAGCATTCTAGCACTTGCAATGTCTAGACCCCCCCCTCCACCCAAGCACGGGCGTCCCGAGCCTTTCTTCATTGAGGGGGGGGGGGGGCTCACCTGGCAAAATTGACCGAATCGCTATCTGATTTTACTGGATTCATTAAAAATAAGCTGTAAAAACACAGCGAGTTGCCTTCATGAAGCTACAACGTAAGAAGGTGCAGAGTGCATACAAACAAGTCTAAAGAGAAACATTGGCACGTTTTCACGGTTTTCCGCTTCTGTATTTTAGCCTTTTATCTTTCGAAGACCTTTCCAGTTTTGCCAGCAGGACTTGAAATAATGGCAAAAAATGGTGTTGCTGCATAGCGACAACGTCGCTAACGGCTGTACCCATGATTAATTAATGCACCGCAGGCGAAATTTATTGAATCCGCCTTTTTTTTCTGGCAACATTCTACTACTTCCCATACAAATTCTAGCTTTTAACATATTTATGGCCCCCAAAATTCCAAGCCTCAAACGCCAACTAAATGAGACAACCTTTGTCTAACTAGTGAAGACTGCGAAATGCGCTGCAGGCGAAATTCTGTGGAAACACTGACTATAAAAGTGCCTATTTGCGATTCCCAGATTACCTATTCAGCCCAGAGTTGTCTGGCGACGAAAGGGGCGATCCAGGGTAAATAGGATACAAATACATTTGTTCGGAATTTACAGCAAACCAAAGTAGGCTAGTTTTGACGTCAAGAGAAGAGATTTGCTTATTCCTGAAGTACTGCAATCCTAAGAAGTAGAAAAATAAACAGCAACCAGCTAAAGCTACCGTAAATGGTAAAGACCGAGAGCTAAATAAATGCCACTTAAATTACCCATCTTAGTAAATGGGTTGAAGCAAATAATGAATTCGTAGTATACCGAAAAATAAAACTTCTGGTAGAACCACCTAAAACAACCGAATTCGACAAGTCTAGTAATAGAAACGGACTAAGAAAAATCCGGTGTATTACCGTTTTCGGTAACGAATCAGAACCAAATGACCCTCAGTGAATTTAACTATGAAATAGACTGACCGAATACGACCGAATTACCGAATTCGGCAGAGAATGAGACCAAATAAACAGGTTAAATCACCGAATTTACTCAAGGAAGGACCGAATATGGCGAGATCGATGCGGACTGAACAAAAGCTGGATGAATTTTCGAATTTGGTCAAGAATCTGATTAATGACCGAATTATGAAATGGACTGACCGAATTGGGTAAAGAATGAGACCAAATAAACAGGTTAAATCACCAAATTTACGAAGGGACAGACCGAATGCGGTGAAATCGATGCGGAGTGAACAAAGTTGGGTGAATTAGCAAATTCGATAAAGAAACGGGAACCAATAAACACGTTAAATCACCCAATTTCGAAATGCGGGGACACACGATTTTATGAAAAGGACATTACGGCTTCGCCTCGTCGCCCGTTTTGACCGAACGCCCAAAACGTGGGGGGGGGGGGGGGCTGCACCCCCTCCTCGGGACGCCCCTGCAACCAAGACCCAAGATGAAGCCACGACACAAATCCGACCGCTGGGTCATCTAGCGGCGAGGGTCGGAAGCGCCCGACATGGGGAGGATAGAATCATAGTTTGACTTTGGATCTAACGAAAATTTTATATTGAGCATATGAAAATTATGTAGAAAAATTAAAGTAATTATTTACATTATCGATTTCTTGAAGTATTTTCTTTTCTGTTTTTTCTTGTTAATTCCCGCAAGTCCAAAGAATTAAAGATGTAAACTAGATCACAATAAACAAACGCCGTAAATTATACTAAATCCGTTATAGTGATTCCTTGAAGATTCTGAAACTAAAAATTATATTCAGCTTCCAAGACCCAAAAATGTCAAACTGGCCGATGATTTCTTCTTCCGGCATAACTAAAAGTCCACATGGTGAGATACTTAGTTGTTTCAATCCTCTTCTCGAAGGTTCTAGTAATCTTTTCACCAGCGTCAGGAGATCAATGAATAGTTAATTAGCAATGGCGGATTGGCGTTCGGGAGTGGATTGTGTTCAAGTAATTTGTGGATAACGTTGTCTGCCGTGAGGATTTTGGGGAAAACAAAGGTAAACAGTGTGTTCGTAAAAATCCGACCCATCGATAAATGATGGTGTCTCCCACCTTCTCGGCCCACATAAATAAAAGACTTTAAACAGTAGGGTAGATCCGTAAGGTCAGCAATTACTAGTTGAAAAGGCTTAACAGAGCTAGAAGATACACTAAACCAAAGATCTAAAGAGCTAACTTAAAGATTTGGCTGATTGAGTTTCTTTAAGATTTAAGGTAAAATTAATGAATCGAGTGGTTTATTAATAAATAAGTACGAACGGAAGAAGTTTTGTAGATATGGTAGTTACGAACATGTATCTATGACGATTTCGACAAATCTGGATTTCACCGCGATAGTTCGAAAAGAATAAAAGCGATATCCATCTATCTATCTATCTATCTACAAGGATTTTTTTTTAAATATGCGAGAAAATTTTCATACAAGAATGGAAAGTTAGAAAATAGGAGTTAGTTTTAGAGTTGGAAAGTATAATAAGAAAGTAAGGTTTTAAGACCGACTTGTATTTGACGTTAAAATAGAGTAAAGTATTCGGTAACTTTTGTATTAACACGACTGAGTTGGAGGTGGAGACGTAGCTACTTGGTTTAGTTCAGTATAAAGCAAGAAAGAATGGAAAAGAAGGAGAAGGTAAGCGGGAATAAAAATCTAAAAAGAGCTCCAAGATAGGCCGCAATATGGCTGTAACAGAATCGCAGCTGACTTATACGTTTGGCACCATCGTTTTCCGCTGAGGTGTTTTACAGTTGAAGGTACTTGACTACTTTGAAAATACTCTGTCAGAAGTTTCATAACAGACAACAAAAGGATGCGCGGTTTCCACAGACAATGCGTAACAGACAACACTTCGGATGTTGTGTTTGAAAATGTTATGCATAACAAGCGTAGCCATGAGGAAGAGCCGAAAAACCGCCAAAAAGTATCTGCTGAATTTTTCAACATCATGAAGACAAACAAACAAGATCAAAGGTTCCGATGGGATCCCAAAAATTCAATATCTGATTCAGACAACTGAGTCTTCTCTTAGCCAGATACAGCCATCGCCAGACTCCTTGAACATTTTTACAATTTAAATTCAGAAAAAGATTAAGGTCAAATAGCTAATCATCTGGGAAAACCAAGTCCAGATTTGGATTCAGCATGTGTGTTTACCCCTATAAGTCATATCTGTTTTGACGAAAACTTCCTGCCACTTCTGCCAATTTCCCGGTTTTGGCCCAACTCCAGAACTACTTGTCCGGCTTCTTCTTTCCCCAATAATGAACATCTAATCAACTTCAAATACAAATTTACCTTATAACGAATTTTCCGACACCAGCCGGATTCCAGTCGAACTATATGTCCGGGTAAAATATGATTATCACACACGGATTCAGCATCTCTTCTTACCCATAAATCGGTTATCTGATCAACCAGAAATAAAACTTTAACTTCTAACAATTTTCCGGTTTTGGCCGGATTCCGGGCGAACTACATGTTCGGGTAGAAAATTGTTTTCACATGCTCAGCATTTCTTCTTGCCCTAAATCGAACATCTAATCAACTCCAAATACAAGATTTTAATTTTAACAAACTTTCCGGTTTGTGCCGGATTCCGCGCGAACTACTTGTCCGTCGAGAAAATGATTTTCACCATCGTCTTCAGCATGTCTTCTTACCCCTAAATCGAATATCTAATCAGCCTCAAATAAAACTTTTACTTTTAACAAGCTTTCGGGTTTCGGCCGAATTCCGGGCAAACTCCTTGTCCGATGACAAAATGGTTTTCACCATCTTGTTCAGCATGTCTTCTTACCTCATAATCGACTATCACATTAGCTGTTTGCCCCTCCCCCACCCCTAAATGTAGGGCTACAAAGCCCATCTACGAACTCGACTGGTCCGACGACCCACGAATCCTCATCAAATCCTCATCAGTTTCATCAAAATATCTCATTCCCTTCTAGAGTAATCGTGCTTACAGACGGACAACTTTTGCGATGTCATAGGTATCCCTCCACTTAAGTTTTGGGATCCCAAATAGTCACTATAAGATGCTTTTTTGGCTGTTTTTTGCTCTTCTGGCAACGCTTGTTCTGCATAACATTTCATGCACAACATTTTCCAACACAACAGATAACATCCCAAGTGTTGTCTGTTACGCAGTGTCTGTTGAAACCACATATGCGTCTGTTGTGTGTTATGAAACTTATGAGAGTGTACCAATGCTTTTAACAAATAAAAAACCGCTCGTCTGTGATGCCAAAACGTAAGTGGAGGGATACCTATGACACCGCAAAAATGTCCGTCTGTCTGTAAGCACGATAACTCTCGAAGGGAATGAGATATTTTGATGAAATTTGGTGTTAGGACTGTTTGGTCAAGGGTAAGGTCAAGTTCGTAGATGGGCTCTGTAGCCTTATATTTTGGGGTGGGGGAGGGGTTTCAAATTAAGGGACAAACAAAATATTTTTAAACAGCTAATGTGATGGTCGATAAAGGGGTAAGAAAGCATTCTGAACACGATAGTGAAAACCATTTTCTCGCCGGACAAGTAGTTCGTCCGGAATCCGGCAAAAACCGGAAAAAAATGTTAAAAGTAAAAGTTTTATCTGAAGTTGATAAACGTTCGGTTTAGGGGTAAGAAGACATGCTGATCACCGTGGTGAAACCATTTTCTCTTCGAACAAGTAGTTCGTCCGGAATCCGGCCCAAACCGGAAAGTTGGTTAAAAGTAAAAGTTTCATTTGAAGTTGATTAAATGTTCGGTTTCAGGGTAAAAGGACATGCTGAACACGATGGTGAAAACCATTTTCTCGCCGAATAACTAGTTCGCCCGGAATCCGGCGAAAACTTTTATTAGTTAAAGATTCCTGGAGATAGGCAAAAAGCGAAATGTAATGTAACATAAACGCTTTGCCGGAAAGATTCTATATGATGTTTGTCTTTATTTCAGCTAAGATGCTTTATTTAGCCTTTGTCCTGGTGTAATAAGGCAGACGAAGAGGATTTTAAGCACGACAAAAAAAAACAAAGTGACACGCACTGGAACCAGCAAAAGAACCGAAACACGCTCCAAAGCGTTGTTCCCTGTCAAACTTGGTGCGTACATTATCGCAAGATACACCAATGAGTATCCCCTTTAGTCTGATCTTGAAAGAACAATCTTCCTGCCTTCTCTTCGCCTTAGTGAGCGTAAGGACGACATGTTGATGTAATTCAGTCGATCAGGAAGTTCTCGGTAGAGCTGATAATTCCCTCCTTTTGTGAGAAGCCACCAGGCAAAAAATTCGGTTTCTCGACTAGACTCTTGAATACCAAATTTCGGCTTCAATGGTCAATAGGAAACTTCCTCTTTAATCATCACTGACCGTTATATCTTCTTTTGAGATGAGCGCAATGCCGGAAGTGCACTTCTTCGCCGAGACTTCACTGCTTTCTTTACAAGCCGAAACCTGATCCTAGTTGATCAGTTGGTGGGCACATCAAAGCTCTGCAAAAACTGAAAGAGCAATCACCAGCTCGAAGACTCCTTTTCACTCTGGCTTTCGTGTTCCCAGAGCTGAAAGGGCTGTAAGACGAGCTTTCTAACGGTTAAATCTGATGCGCTTTCTGATTTTAAAGTCTCCCAGTGTGGGAAAGCGGACAGGGGTGCGGGGTTGATACCCAGAACCGGACACCCGAGAATATGATCGGTTTTGGAATGACTGAGTTTCCCACATTCCAGAATCGAGCTGGAAGACATTATTTAATTCCCTTCGCCATATCAGGGTCGGTTCTGCGAAGTTTATCAACTGGTATACACTCAAACCTTCTGTTAGTATGGCACCTAGGGATCGAAATATCGGAAGCCTGCGGTTACTACAGGAACTGTTTGAGCCCTTTTTTATTTATTTTATTTTGAACCAACACAATGTATAGAGCTGTCACAAATTTGGACCATCTCTCCCGCAAATAAATTTGTTTATTCAGTTTATTCTCGTGCATTAAATTATTAATCTTCCCTTTTTCAGATTAGAAAACACAGAAATATAAACAGAAGAATATAAACAAAAGCAGGCCTACTCACGTAATAAAAGGAAAACAAGAGATCCGCATACCCTAATAAGCACAGACACTTTCTCTTTACGGTGGTGTATTCTTTCCTTTTCTGGGAGTGAACGATGGACATACCACAGCACAGTAGGCGTAGAGAAGAGGCAGTCGTGAGAGTATTCCGAACTTCAACAAGTATACAAATTAGTGACTTCTTTCCTCGTCCCCTCACCACTACAGACACAACAACGAAACTCATTTTGTTAACAGCACTTCTTCCCCATAAGTAGTTTTCAAACATAGCTTAGAAAAAGTGAGCTTCTCATTATTTCCACCATCCCAGTACCTGTCAGTGCTGTATTGACAAGAGCCAAAAAAGGCAGTTCTTCAACCTCTATAAAGACTTACGGAAGTATCAAACAAATTGGAAGAAAAATAGCTTTCCGGACAGTTTCCTTCTGTGACAATCTGGAGAATCTAGACGATTAGAGCAGCCTAGGGGAAGAAGACGACTAACCGGGTCCGTTTAATAAACCGATTTATTATTATCCCGTAGCATGGGTGAAAACTGAAGGAGTTCCGAAGAAAAACAGGTTTGAACGACAACATAAGTATTCCTTCAACCCGAGCTGACTGCGAATCAGATAAGGTAATTGAGATTTATAATAGTGATAATTCGGCTCTTCTTGGCAAGGAATCTCTTCAGGATCTAGCTAGAAAAACGAGCCTGTTGGCTCGCGACATCGCTAGAAGACTTAAACGCCACTGCCATCGAATAGGAGCCGAAACGTCGTGAAAGGTATGTTCTGGGACGAACGAACGCTCATACCGCTCAGCGAATTTTGCTGGCAGAGGAATTCAAATACTCTTGATCCGGCACCTATCCAGGAATTTATTTCGGGGGGGGGGGGGGGGGGTTGCCTGCTGGTTGGACAAAAAAGTATAAAAAACACATAGATCAGAGGAAAAAACCCATAAGAATGGTTATTTTTGTATGTTTCGGGGGGGGGGGGGAGGGTCAACCCCGTCCCCCCCCCATACGGCCTTGCTCTTGATGACTAACTTTCGGTTCCATGAAGAACCGTCATGAGCCTAGCGACGAGCCAGAAGTGTCACTAGCACGATACGAAACAAACGTTGTTGACTGGTTGACATAGGATTTGAATCAGCTTGAGAATTCGGTTTGACCGACGTTTCTCGTTCTCCCGAGGTTCACTTTCTTATTTCGGACTTGGTCATCTTATACTGTATTAATGCTTCGTTTGACCAGCATGAAGACTGCACCGTGCTTGTGGATTGGTATCAGTCCCATGGTTTCATTTAGCACAAGAGACCTTCCTCGCATCCCACTCCAGCTAACACGTCTTGGCATCCCGTTCTCCTCTACTCATCTACAGGTATCGACTTGCTCAGACTCCACGGCTGTTGTGCCGAAAGAGTTCCAGACTAATGGTTCTCACCGCAGCGGCCTGTTGCTGACCCCTCGATCTTTTTTATGGCCCCCGCTGGGTCCGATGAAGCTGTCAAGACTGCCGGTCACTGCCTTTGAATGCACATCAGATCTCATTATCAGCGTAAGGATCAGCAAAACGTTCACAGGGTGTCGATCAGGGATCTCAACTTTCAGTTCGCCGGCACTGGAGGAAAGATGTAATGTGAATGTGCCAGGCGGGGAACAGGGGTTTGCTTGTTTGGTTTGGTTTTGTGGTATTGGTATATTTTGACGGCCAGCCAGCTAGGAATTTTTGTTTGCATGGAATTTGACAGAGGTGTTGCCGAGAATGGTGCACAATAGTTATAGTACAGTCAATCTAGAGTTTGACCTGGAACAAATTGCAATAAAAATACTTCTGACCCTGTCCTGACCAAAAAGAAATTCCCTACAACATATCCAAAATCTAAAGTGGGGAGAAATTTACTTTTTTTCACTTTTATACTTTTTTATGGATATTTTTTTAAAAGAAAAAAAAAGGCGGACGAACTGTGGCTTGCGAAACATGTTTTTGAGCTAATTGGTCTTCAGAAACCGTTTGCGATACTTAATTTCAGGTTCAGAGACGTCTTTTTTTTTTTTTTTTTTTTTTACGAAAAAGCAAATGAGGCATGTTTAGAGTGTAAACTGTCGTACTGAAACTGTTTCTGGGATCGTTTTTGTCTTCAAAATGCTGAGTCTTGACAAAAAATCTCAGCGAAAGGCCATCTACCCCTTGGCTAAACGACAAATGGTATGAAAACTTCGTGTTAGATTATCTACAGTCTAGTCTGATTGGACTGCCGTACTTCGCGCAGTGCTCTAGTACAGGGCACTATCTGGAATTTCCAGATCTGGATTAGAGTACTTTATATGCTCTAATAACTGCAGAAAATTTGGAATCCAAGGCGGACTTAAAATCCCATGTTTGATGCTAGGTGAAAAATATAAGAATATTAAAACCACGGTATGGTTTTATGGAAAGGCATGGTATGACATCAATAAGTCATAGAAGCTAAAATCGTTTTTTGAAGTTTTTGAACTCAAAATATCTAGAAACATGCCTCTCAGGTCGCAGAAAATTTCGAATCCAAGGCGAACTTAAAATCCCATGTTTGATGCTAGGTGAAAAATATAAAAATATTAAAACCACGGTATGGTTTTATGGAAAGGCATGGTATGACATCAATAAGTCATAGAAACTAAAATCGTTTTTTGAAGTTTTTGAACTCAAAATATCTAGAAACATGCCTCTCAGGTCCCATTTCAAAAACTTTGTTTTTCCGCGACAAAATCTTAAAAAACATTAAATCAAACATGAAATATGAAATCATAAACTAAAACGGAAACGAGAAACGGGTTCTTGAAGCCAAACTGGTATAAAAACATGCTTTACACGCCACATTTTTTTTTTATAAATTAAACGGAATTAAAGTGACAAAAAGACTAGCCTTTAGCTAGCACATTAGATTTTGTACACGTTGCACATAATTTGTTTCTGGTTTCAACAGTGTCAACACCATTTGTATTGCAATTTGTTTAAGGTTAAGGTAATAAATCTAGTCGATTGACCGTACTATTAGGCTGGAGATCGATCGGGTAACCCCTTTTTGGACTACCAGGAAAGCGGCATTTCAGGTGTGCTTCTGCAATGCCTTACCGTCTAAACTCCCATCTATATGCCTACCAGGTAATCGAGCTGTATTTTAGGCTTCAACTATCTTGGGACTAATCCACTGGTTCAGACATACTGCGTTTCTTCGTCTAACGCTAGCATCAACACGCTGCGTATTGACGCTATTCTTTGGCGTTAAAAATTTCAACCTCAGCATCAGTGGCAGAACGCAACGCAACGGACGCAGTCACGAACTATGGGCAAGACGTGAATGGGTGAATAGGCGTTTGTGGAAGATTCAAAATTGTAACACGTAACCACATTACGTCACTGCTTCACTCTAATCACTAATCGTTCCATCTATTCTTATTTACAAATTTTCGAACTTTCCTATGTCACTTTTTATCAAGTAACGGCACTGCGCGACTTGCCTTGTCTGGCTCTTTTGTAGGGTGATCAGGCTCCCGCTTACTGCTACTGAGAGGCTCATTTGTCAGAAATGCCGGTTATGCAAGTTTATCCTAGCGAGGCTGATAACAACCGTATAGGTTTTATTTATAGAGATTCCTTCAGCCAAAGCTGACTGCGAAATATTTGACGGTGCAAAACGGATAAGTCAGCTACATTTTATTAGAGCTATATTTCGGCCCTTCTTGGCAAGGGTCCTCTTCAGGAAATATAGCTATAATAATAGATATAGCTGACTTATCCGTTTTGCACCGTCAAATATACTTTTATTAATAGTATTTGATAAACCCAGCAGAATTGAGGGAGTCGCGCGTGTTAGAATATTGAAATATGGTCTAAACATATTCAGTCCTTGAAGTGTTTGCTCGCCTTTACTTAACCGTATTGTATTCGGAGCAACTGGATTCTTGATTTTTTCAAATTCGGGGAAGCAAAAGTTAAAGCTCCCTCCTGCAAATTGCAGTGTTCGGTATGACCGTTCACTCGTCCCGTGCTTTTGCAAAAACTTTAACAGTGACTTATAATTGTGACCCAAGGTGTTTGTATCTTTGACATGCCAGTGCTATTCGTTTTTGGATAATCATGGCTAATTAATAAACTTGATTTGATTTGATTTGATTCCGGTTACCAGGGGTCAAGCAATAAAGGTTCATCTAAAACTTGCCACGAAGTTTGGGTAGAGCTGTAGCAATCGACTACCTATCCCGATATAAAGTTCCTGCATACTGTTTCTGTTTCTGCTGTAAGAACGAAGGCCGTGAAATTCTGTGTAGAAAGCTTTACTGAACATACTCCCACCACAAATGCCGACTCCAATATTTCAAAAATTAGACCTCTCTTGCAACCACAACCCTCGGTACACCCGTACTGGGTCTGCCCCTACCTCTAATCCTTGATTACACCTGGAACTAGTTTCACTTCTGATTTTTTGTTTTCCAGCTTGACCTGTCAATCCTCATTCATGTCCGTCGATGTGCACCTAAGTCCTCAGAATTGACAGTCCAAGTCTCCCAGTCCTCAGCGGGATTCTAACAAAGCGCCGACAAATTGCAGTCCGGAGTTATTTAGTCCTCGGGTTGTCTATTGAATTTGGTCGGGTATTTAGCGACACGGGTGAATAGGGGCTGGGTCTAAGGCACAAAATGGTACACTGCACGTCAATGGAGTGTCGGGTGAATGAAGATCAAGTCCCGAGGGATCGCCAACTTGAAAAAATAGGGGGTGGCGGAGGAACAGAAAGAGCACACGAGGAGGCAGAAGAGAAATTAACCCTCTTACATTTACAACAAAACAAGATTTCGGCGAGCCTGAGAATTCATTTCACAACATGATGAATGAAATGCAAAGTTGATGTTTGTCAAGGTCTGAATGTCAAGAACATTAAGAGCGTGTTCCATTCTACTTACCATAGTTACTACGCATGAAGTCACGAATTCTGACTTTTTGCCGTCAAGGCTGGAACGATTTTTCTATTTTCCAGTAGAATACCATGCAACGGGCGCTCGACCAATCACGTTACAGAGATCCGTAGCTGCTAAGCTTACTAAGCTCCCGAGTGTGGTAAGCAAATAGTTACTATTAGTTACTATTTCCAGAAGGTTCGAACGGCCATGTAGTAACTTTTGATGAGGCTAGAAGGAACTAGTAACTAATAGTTACTATCTGTAGAAGGGTGGAACACGCTCTAAATTTCAAACAAAGAACAGGACGAGCATGATACGAAGAACAAGAAGTTTCAAACCCAGTTGTACATTTATAAATAATATCTTTCGAAATCACGCCGAAGTCCTGGCCTCCTTTCTATCCCAACTTTTCTTTAAACGAAATCTGAAAGTTACATCGTAAAACGCGTCCCCTTCTTGCGTCACAGGCCTAGGTTCCATACCCCTTTATCAAACCGACAACCTTCTTTGACAGGAGGATTTCTTCCAACCTCAGTATATATATATATATATGTGCTTGATCAGAAAAGTCTCTGATCTGGATGAGCATTAAAACGCCATGACAAGGGTAGTTCCCTGACCTTCCTCCGTTACAGTTCAGGTAATATAAGAAACAATCTAACTGCGTTAATGACTGACAGGATCTAGAAGGTGGATCCCGCGAAGACATTGGCCTTGTTACTTCAAGACAGAGTCGACTTACGCGGTTAGAGTTTAGACTGGGGAATTTGGATGCCGAAAGAAGCAAATGGGTGATGAAGCTTTCAAAATCCACAAGGAAAAACTCAACAGCCCCCTGGTAGTGGGAGTTGGATTACAAAGATAAAGTGCCACTCGGAATTCCTCTCACAGATTCTGAGTAAAAAGAGAGTGGGAGTTGATCTCACAGTTCATTCCCTTCTTGTGCTCAGAAAGCATGAGAATAAGCTGTTATGGAGCTGTTAGGCTGAAGAGCCTAAAGGCTAAACTCACCTAGGCTCAACAAAAAGACGAGGAGACAACCCTGTCCTTATCTGAAGTGTATGTATATATGTAATGAAAGTTCTACTATGTAAACGCAAGTAAAGGATTGTGTATTACAGTATTGCTGTATGATAACAACACTATAAATTAAATATTTTTGTAATAATAAATCTTATCGGGATCAGCAAAGGACCAATTTATAACGTACGCTGTCGACTAGTGATGACGGGGAAATTTTGGACCTGCATGCCGGGTGCAAAATACCGTTTAACGCGTTAACAGTGGTCCGGCTACACAAACAATAATATAACAAAGATTCAAAAAAATCCATGGGACTTTACAAGTGATCAGGCCCGTATCCAGGAATTTATTTCGGGGGGGGGGGTGCCTTTCTGGTTATTTTTTAGCCTGCCGGTCGGACAAAAAAGCACAAAAAAGACATAGATCAGAGGGAAAAGCCTATGAAAATGACTATTTTTGTAAGTTTCGGGGGGGGGGGTCAACCCACTAAACCCCCCCCCCACCCTGGATACGGCCTAGCAAGTGGTTCATGAAAGAAACCCAGGTCATCCGACAACACGACTGACCCAACAATCAGCTAGAGCTATTGATTTTTCTAGAAATGTCCACGACTCCGAACTGCTTCTACTAATTATAATTATATTGCTATCAGTTACTCCTATATTATTGCTTATATTTATATCTCACTTTTGCCCTATGTACGGAAGGATGGAAGAGCCTCTGTTTTACTTTTACGGGGTTGCTAGTCAAGAAAACGCGACAAGTGATTCTAAAAGAAACCCAGATACAAGTTTATCCGTTTCTCGATTTTCTGTAGCTCAACTTTCTGTGAGCCTAAGTATGTTGAACCCCGCTGCAGTTTTAACAAAGACTTTACTGCCAGAATGACAACAGATCTCTTCATACTATGGTGCGCCTAAGAAGAAAATGAAGTAGTCGTTTAGAAATGAACAAGAACGATAAGCTACACTACTGAAAGATCGGAAGCTGATTTCTGCACACAGTATAGCTAATGAAGAAATAACAGTATGCCTTGGCGGAAGTGACGCTGTCATAAACAGGGATCAACTAGCAGGCCTGTATCCAGGAATTTATTTCGGGGGGGGGGGGGGGGGTGCCTTTCGGGTTTTTTTTTTGCCTGCTGGTCGGACAAAAAAGTACAAAAAACACATAGATCAGAGGGAAAAGCCTATACAAAATCTGTTATTTTTGTATGTTTCGAGGGGGGATGGGGGGTTCACCCCCACCCCCCTGGATACGGCCTTGTCAACTAGAGTTAGTGACTAAAAAAAAAAAAACCGGTCTATCATGTTTCGACATCAAAGTGAAAAGCAAGAACTGATTTCCTGCATTTCGGTTTCATAGCATCAATACAAACCTCGCATCATAACCGACGGAAGTCTGCAGATGGTCTGCAACTATTTCAAGACTAAAGGCTTCACATAATCCCTGAGCGGATCGATCAGGATGTCAACCTCACACTCGATTACCGCTGATTGAATCCCTTCCAGTTTGACGATCATCAAAACCGCGCGGATCAATCCCATCTTTTGAGTTAATAGACCGATCATATTTGCTCAGCTAATTAGGATTAACCCCAATGTCAACATGTACCGCTGCACGGCGCTGATTCCGAATTTTGATTGCATCGCTGCTCATTGTTGGGGTTGTCATATTAGGCTGACGAGACCGCATTGTGCTGGGAAAATAGCAAAATACTTGTCTCGGTAACGGTGGGACTCCGCCATTCAGAACCCCCGACTTGGAGTACCAAAGTGATTGCCATTTTAAGCGCCCCTTTTTTTGGGACAAAACAAACATGGTGGCATTGTGCCTGGTTCAGGATTGGACCATCTGGCATAAATTGGGAGATGACAGAAATAACTAATATGTCGCCCTTCAACGACATTCTCGCATAAGGGGGCAACGCTACTTGGACCTCAGAAAAGGGCAACACACCAAGAACAGATTCACCCGGCAAAAACAAGCAAAGCAGAAGTGGCATGTTGCAGTTTCACGACTTCATCAACGACAAACCCGACACCACTATTACCTCAGACATCCTGAAGTTGCTTATCTTTCGAGCAGGCCCGTATCCAGGAATTTATTTAAAGGGGGTTTTTTGCCTGCGAGTCGGACAAAAAAGTACAGAAAAGACACAGATCAGACGGAAAAGCCTATACAAATTATTATTTTTGTATGTTCCGGGGAGGGGGGGGTTCAACCCCCTAACCCCCCCCCCCCCCCCCCCAACCCTGGATATGGCCTTGCTTTCGAGCCACCTGATTCTGATCTAGCTTACTATGTCCACGGAAGAAATATTCAAAACTCCCGACTGCTCATACCAATTATTTGTATTTTGTTACCAATTACCAATATGTTATTTAGTACTTATGTTTATATCTTACTCCTGCACGATGTATGGAAGGCTGGACGGGGATCTATTCTATTTCACTTTTCTGGGAGCGCTAAACAAATTTGTTTAGGAAAGTTCAAATAATGGTGAGGTTCATCCTACTGGCAGCGAGCTGTCGGGAACTTTTTTTTATGACAAGTTTCTGAATTCTGTTTTTTTTTTCTAGGCCGCGAAATACATGCGATACAATATCAACTGTTTGTGATCAGGGTGTATACTCTTGGGTGTCTTTAAGACTTCATATAATTTTTTTCTAATTTTTAACTTTATGGCATCCTATTTTCTGAATGACCTGGTAAACTGGCGGTAAAATTACGTGACGGGTTTCAAAATGAAAATCTTGCTATTGCAGAAATGGACGCTCCGAGAAGACCGTGTCTCGAACATACTGCAAAGTAACGTCATTGCTTTGCATTTTTGCCTTTTAAAACCTATGTAGAAAACTAAAAATAGACCAAGATGAAAGATTTACAAACCTGAGGGGCCAACCTCCCCCCCCCACCCACAAAAATGTCGCATCTGTAATCAAGGTGAATTCAAACTGTACGGACACATTACAGTATTCAAGTATTTATTTATGTACTAAAATGATATAACACTGGACCACTTGGTCTAATGGCCTAGAAGAAAAAGAATCTTGTGTAAGCATAGCTAAACTACAAATAAGAGTACTTGGTCACTTGAAAGAGCTACTTGGGTGTTACATTGGACGCCCCTAACTTTAGACGCTATCGAAGAATAATAATAAAATTCAAACCTAGTAAATATTTATGCATGGTATTGTGTACAAACAAACGTTCAAGTAGCTCTTTCAAGTGATCTTTCTTGCTCAGTAGATTTTGAACCATCTAACTACCATTTTACGGCATCCTAAGTATTGCCACACTTCTGCATTACTTTTATGACTGTCGAAGTATTTCAACAGAAGAAATAGAACATCCAAAAAGGGATTAGCCTACTAATGAAAGAAATTAAACCTAATCTTATTATTCTTGTCAAAAGAAAGCTGAAGCATTTATCTGATATTAATTTCTTCATTTATTATTTCCATGTTTCCAACGAAAGTGATACGAAATTTAGAGATGGGCCCGAAGAGGCATAACTTTACTGTACTGACCAGTGCTCTATTCAGTATTGCCACATGAAAAATATTTAGAGAGTGACTTTTGGCCCAAAACAGAGAGTGAATTGGGAGTGAAACTTATTTTCATGAAATGTTCACTTTAGGTCGGAATCGGCTCTGTAAAAATTACACGTTGTAATTTTACTTTCATGTTGTAATTTTGAAAAAGTTGTATCTGCTCGGAATCCTTGTTGCAAAAATAATACATTTGATAATCTTCTGAAATAGAGTGATTTCTTATGTCCTACGTAGGACAAGAGTGACAAAAACAAAATAGAGTGACAACTCACACTATCGTGCGACATGTGGCAACCCTGGCTCTATTACACAGAGTGCCATTTTCGGTAATGCCTCTCATTTCCCCGAAGAGCCAGCTCTCCTAAACGAGTTGCACCTTTTGGTGGAAGCTGCGCAGGTGGATCACGACATCCCAGCGACCGTGATTGATGTGTCGTGTGCGGGGGAGAGAAATTAAAGCCTCAATTAACCCTCGGCAGCCAAAAAGCAGCCCTTACTTCCTCTAGTCACAAACCAACAGATTGAATGACTAACGACCGAACGCAGGAGACTCGGAATGGCGAGGACAAAATATTTTCACCTGGGGGATGTGTCAGCACTTATCAATCGAAACAGGAACTCTCAATTATAGTAACGTAAAGTAAAAAAGTAAAAATGCTCCCGCGAACTTCAAGCTGGAATGGGCTAGGACTCGGATTTGGATCGCCGTAAACTTGAGTTAACAAAACAGACACTAATTTCATTGACAATTGACAATTTTACGATCAATTATTTGTATAATTTACAAATAATACACAATACACTTTAAGGTAATACACTTTAAGGTATATTCGAAAAAATACCTTCAAATTCATCCCAAAAGGAATAAGTAAATTTTTAGTCTGTAATAAGCCTGCGACTGGGGTCAAGTTTAACTTTGCCCCCCCCCCCCCCCCTCCACCAAGGTTTACTGAAATAGCGCCACTTCATGAAATATCAAATCAAATGGTTTTATATTCTCTAAAGCATGAGCAAAGGAGGGAATGTAGGAATCCAAAGTTTTCGTCCTCCAATGTTTCCTTTCGCATCCAAACCTGAAACCTAACTGCGGTTTTCAACTTTTCCGGCAAGCGAAGCCCGTGCACATCTTAATCCAGAATTTCGTTTGAGGAGGACAAGAACCAAACACTCCTGGTTGGTCCCAAGCGTTATCTTGCTATTTCTCTCTGATCCGGGTATCCTTGATCCGGATATTTTCAAAATAGCTTTTCACTCGAGCTCTCTGACGCTCACGAGCACTATGAATGTTTGAGATTTTGCTTAAAAAAAAAATAAAAAAAAAAATATCTCCAATCTGTAGTCCTGATAACTTTTCTTGGCACTAAAAGGTGCCCCAGTTGTATATATTTGTGTAGAAAAAATACTGTTCTCTCATCAGTTCCTGGCTGATCTCCGGTTAAAGTCTGGGTCCTGGATTACACTAAATAAACAATAAATAGCTTTCTCGCACTAGCAACCGAAACCACCTTGACAAAAATTCTCATTTGAAGCCGAATTTGGGAATCGTAAACGTACCGAATACAACACCGCCCTCCTCTGTGGCTACGCTACTTCCACCCTCGGTAGATCCGGAAGTTAACCTTACTTCCTTTTAACTTCCGCCCACGTGCCCGGCGACCGGCCGGGAAACAAAAATCTGCCAGATTTGGCATCATTAATGGGGGGTAATTATCGTGCTGACGGATCTGTGATTGCGACGCATTAAACCAGAAAACAGCTGCTGTTTGATTTTGAGCAATTCTTTTGATTTAAACTTCCCTTTTCTGTCACAACTAAAGTCAGCTACGAAATTTTCTGCGCAAGAAGGAGACAGAATTTTTTTATTTATTTTAAATATGCGAAGCACCTGCTCCATTTGCAATAATTATGCCATAAGTATACTGTCGTGAACTCCCTTGCCACCCGTGAGTTAGCGCCCGTGTCAATCTAGGGCGGAATAAAAAGACTATGATTCAGAGTCAGTCAGAGTTAAGACTCAGGAGTTGCTGTTTACCGGCTCGACTAGCGACAGTCTGTTTACTTTTAATTGTTTTGTTTGTGCTGTAAAATAATAAAAGTGACCTTTTTGTATGAATTTATGTCGAAGAGAAAAGAGCACGACATATACATAATGGAGAAATTCAAAATTCAAATTTTTGGATGCTTCCTCGTCTCTATATGGGCAACTGGTCCCAACCAGCGCAAGACGTTATCCGCTGCTTCCTGGACGACGACCGAAAAATGAAAGACTGAAAATCTTCTTTCACTTACTCCACTTTTAAAAAATGGCGGGTTCCAAATAATTTACTTATTACTTCTAAAACGAAGAAACAAGTCAAGTCAACCTGGAAAATGAACCTGTGGAAAAAACAAGTTGAGCCTGAAGAAAAGCCCTGCCAATAAGGGCCAAAACATAGCTCGAATAAAATTCAGCTGCTGTATCCGTTTTGCACTGTTAATAAGTAACTATTCTTTAAAGAAGCGACACGGGTATCAAAAGGATCAAAGACTCTCTTTTGGAGTGTATAAAATCGCTTTTTTGGAGACTCGACTTGATGTTTCATGACTACTGTCTTCTTTTAAAGCTTCGAAAATGTGCTACACCCATGGCTTCAAACTATGTTACACAAATAACAGATCGTAAATTGTCCATTCCACACAAAACTAGCGTACGTTTTACTCAATTTGGTGTTTTACGATTTAAATGATCAAACATCCTCTGGTCATTTATCAAAAACATACGAAACTGGAAACGGAAGAATTAGTCCCTTCCCACGGCAAGTCCCTTAGAAAACTCCCGTCACCCCATGTTTGGTCAGCTTGACCAATCGAAGTGATGTTCAAGTGCCTTTTCTCCACGGAATGCACTACTCCACGCATGTCAGCCGCGACCAGCGTACTTGACGGGTATTAAGTCTAAACCCCCAGCAGCGAAGTCCGTGGGAGCTTCTAGGTGAATGAATCCTATGCAATCCCTACCCCTCAAGTCAGCAGCTTCTGATAAGCAAACAATTCAGTATCCCAAAGACGAAAAAGTACCAGAAGTCAATAATTTTCATATCATATCAATCAATAATTTTATTAGGCCATTTATAATCGTCATTTTGCGTGATCATAACATTTCATATGAATCGGCTCTCATCAAACTGGGCGTTCCTAAATTAACTGACCGCAGAAATACCTTTTCAAAAAATTCGCAGCAAAGATAATGTGCTGTCCTCAGATGAGCCGTCTATTCCCCCCTCCCCTCCCGTCGTCCGTGCGTCGGTCCGAGAGGAACACTGGGAATCAGTTTCTTCGTGTCCTGCCAATTCTTCAGCCCAATTTTTACAGAGTTTCATTCCAACATTTATTTCAGTTCATATCTTATAAGTGTTTTAGTAGATGTGTAGGTGTATTTGGTAAATATTGTTATTTGTAACAGTGTTTTTTAAATTTATTTTAGTACTCCTCATTATATATTCTTTGAGGGAAATAAATAAATGAATGAATGAATGAATGTATTCCTCTTATAGCTTTAAGCTATTTGGAAGTAAATTCGATTGATCGATTGACTGATAAGAAATGGCACAAGACATGCGCACAATTTAGAAGGGAGGTAACTCGAGGTCGAAAGAAATACTGGCATTTAATCAATCAATCAATAATCTTCTTAACACATATACGAAAGGGCACAAGGCGTGCCCATATGGAACAGTATTGAACAGAAAAGATCAGACTGATCTAAACAACACTGAATAAGCACACTATAATATTATTGGCTCTAGTAAAACAAACCAGATTAGTAGACAAGAAATAAACTCCGTCTTGTATATAAATGGTCCACAGCCAAAAATGGATCAGTAACACCGTGCATATTATATTGTATATTAGTATTATATTGTTATTGTATATATATATATTATATTGTATATTAGTAGATAAGAAACAAACTCCTAGAGAAGAAACAAACCGCCGAAGCATTCAGTTTCCCGCGGAGCTTTCCACTAACTTTCTGGAAGACTATCCGGGGACGGTGCTTCGGTTTGCATTCCCACCCACGAATACCCTCTTTTTAAATTAGTTTCATTCGAGTCGAATGTCTGGTCTTCAACGCATACAAATATTTACGACCCGGTGAAAATTTATCTCAGAATAGTAGTAGGAAGTGGTACGAAAAAGTAGCATTGAGTACTAAGTGATGCTACTACATGCTTCTACTTCAAGGCTACCGTGTTACTGCATTCTACTGCATGCTACTATTAGCAAGACTGGATGCTACTGGTGGCCCAGTCTCAGGCACATTAACTGATAGTACTGTACTATTACATATCACTAGATGCAACCTTTTCGTACAACTATCATATAACTACGCAGGCTACACATTTTTCATCGGGGATGGAGGGGCTCAAACCTAGAATCCTAACCTTAGAATCCCTAGACGACACGCAGGTTAGCAAAACCGTATGTCGTCTCGGACCATTGGAAATTAAACCATGACAAAAATGAGACGAAGAACACAACTAAAAATGGGCCTGCACCAAGAAGCCAAGGAAAAAAATGTTGCAGATGTAGCGAAGCGGAGGACAGAGACATGACGGAGAAGCAAGCGTTGACTAGGAAGTATCGAGTAAACGGCGCAACATGGGGGAATCTGTTTCAGTTCCAAATTTCCCGCGAAGAGACCACACAGTACCAGCAATTACCACAGTACACTTCCACTAAAAGAAAAGGTCCACCAACGAATGGAAACCTATGGCGCTAGTGCCCTGCACACAGCACCGAAGGACCCCAAAACCCCAAATCAACAACGCAAAGCGGTCACCACGTCACTAATAGCTAATCTCCATGACGACTAAATTCCAGGACAACCAACGACCGGTCCCCAAGAAGATCCTTGAGCCCCTTAAGACTACGAACGATATGAAAATAATTTTTGAACTTAGTAAATATAAAAAAAAAACTCATTGGGAGCGTAATAACCAGAAACCCGACACTCCTGCCGCCTAAGGGGACCAAGAAACCCAGGACTAGAGCTCCTTAGAGCCTGAAAGAACTAGAGGCCCTAAACTGATGAATCGAAAGGGAAGCTCAGACTAAGGTGGACGTAGCTTTCGTAAAGCTAATAGATTTGCTACTGACCCCGCCAGCAGAGGCAGCCAACCTAAAGTTCCCTAAGAAACTAGTCCCAAAAGACAACCAAAAAGCTGCTGAACCTATTTGATAGAGGCAACCGGCGACCCAAATTTGTCGCTAGAAGAGATGCCGCAGGGTAACATGGCTTGAAGAGAACATACGCCAACACCAGGCGAGGACGATTTTTAATAATTACATATATGTAGACTTCATACATATATTATAAATATATATATCTATTAACTGGTATCTACATAAAAACGATTAATGATTGGTGATACCCGTAAAACTTGGTATCGAGTTTATTTATATCCTTGGATAACCACGACTATTGGGTAAGCCAGTCTTAGACCTGTTCAGGTTAAGCTTTAGACATAGGCCTGAGTAGACAATGAAGGACAGCCCGGTTTCTCTTCGGGCAGAAAATGCTTCGACATGAAAAAGGATAGATTACTGTAAAATTCACCCCAGTTTTATAAACAGTATCTGCCTTTTCATGAGCTAACTAGGTAGGACAAATTTTGACTCTAATAATTAGTGACGTCAACCAAATACAGCATAATTAAATAATTATTAATTAAGTAATAAGAAATTATTACTGAATACAGTACAGTTACTAATTGGCCATTCAACACATCAATTTGGGTCTCTATTCGGTCCTAAGTGCGAACAACGGATAATGTAATAGAAATATGGATTCCTGGAATAGTGATGAATGTGAAACACTTTCGGCTGACCGTATCTTTAATCTGATGTGATAATTGAGTTTAACACATAGAACTACATCAGAAATGTGTTTCACATGAAGCAAACAGTGAGCCTTAAGAAAAAAATTCAGCTAAAAAATAAAACAAGACCAAAGGTTTCGATGGGATCCCCAAAATTTCATCTCTGATCCAGACAATTGGATCTTGTAGATATCCGGTCTTCGCCAGACTTATCCCGAACCCTTTTAGAAAACCAAGTTGGATTCAGCGTGTGTTTACTCCTATGCGTCATATTTATTTTAACGAAAGTTCAGATATGGATTCAGCGTGTGTTTACTCCTATGCGTCATATTTATTTTAACGAAACTTCCAGCTGCCTTACTTCTGACAAATTTTCCGGTTTCTGCCAGATTCTTGGAGAGCTACTTGTCCGTTAAAAACAAGACCAAACGTTCGATGAGATCCCACAAATTTTAATATTTGCTCCCGACAATTCGGTCTTGTAGATATTCGGTCTTCAACAGACTTTTTAGGCAATTTTACTTTTAACGTTTAAAAACAGGTTAAGGCCAATGGTAATAATCCGAGAAGACTAAGTTCGTATTTGACAGTGCAAACCGGATACGCCAGCTGAACTTCAACAAGTTCAGATATATTCAGATATCCGTTTTGCGCTGTCAAATATTCAAATATGGATTCACTATATGGTTTACCCTATAGCCTACGTCGTATCTCCTTCCTTCCTTACTTCTGCCCAACTTCAGGTTTCGGCCGGATTCCCGACAAACTACTTGTCTGGCAAAAAAAATAAAGCTCAAAAACGAATTCACCATGTCTCCTTACCGCTACATTCAACCTCTAATCAACTTTAGATTAAACTTTTACTTTCCACAAATTTTCCGGTTTCAGCCGGATTCCGAGCGATCTATACATCCGGTAAGAAAATAATTGTCATATGCGAATTCAGCATGTCTTCTTACCCAGAAATCGAAAATCTTATCAAATTTAAATAAAACTTTTAATTTTAACAAATTCTCCGGTTTGGGCCGGATTCCGGCCGAAGTAATTTTCCGGCGAGAAAATAAATTTCATATTCGGAATCAGCACGTCTCCTTGTCCCTAAATCGAATCTCTAACCAACTTCATATTAAACTTTTACTTTTCACAAATTTTCCAGTTTTTGCCGAATTCCGGGTGAACTATTTGTCCGGCGAGAAAATAAATTTCATATTCGAATTCAGCATGTCTCTTTACCTCTAAATACACTATCTCAATAGCTTTCAAAAAATTTTTGTATCGCCCCTTAGTTTGAAACCCCTCCCCAACCCTCAAATATAGGGCTACAGAGCCCATCTTCGAACTTGACCTGTACTTTGACCCAAAGGATCGCCCCAGCAAGTTTCATCAAAATATCTCAATCCCTTCAAGAGTTATCGTGCGGACAGACGGACAACTTTTGAGATGTCATAGGTATCCCTCCACTTATGTTTTGGGATCCCAAAAAGCTCAAAAACGAATTCAGCATATCTCCTTATCCCTATAACGAACCTCCTCCAACTAAATATTCCTTGAGCCCAAGATTACTTTGAAACATGTATTCAAATTATGCATAAACGGATATGTCAGCTCCGATGCTTGGGCAGCGATATTTCGGCCCTTCTTGGCAAGGGTTCTCGTCAGGCTGTCAATCTTCAGAGTCAACTTCGGGAAAGGAAACAAACCTGCAATAACAGATTATTGGTCCGGCGTGAAAATAATTTACGTATACGGATCCAGCATGCCTCCTTACCGCTACAGCAATCCTCTCATCAACTTCTGATAAAACTTTTACTTATTACAATTTTGTCCAGTTTCAGCCGGATTCCCGGCGAACTATATGTCCGGGTAGAAAATGGTTGTCATATAAGGATTCAGCATGTCTTCTTACGCCTGAAACGAACATCTAATCAAGTTCAAATAAAACTTTCACCTAAAACAAATTTTCCGTTTTTTGCCGGATTCCGGTTGAACTACTTGTCCGGCGAGAAAATAGTTTTCATATTCGGATTCACCATGTCTCCTTACCTTTAAGACGACTACATCATCAGATTTTAAAAATATTTGTTTTCGTCCTTTAATTTGAACTTCCTCCCCCACCCCTAAATAAAGAGTACATCGTCTATCAGCCCATCTAGGGCTACAGAGCCATCTTCGTATTTAACCTGTACTTTGGCCAAAGAGTCCTTTTGCCAAATTTGAACAAAATACCTCAACCCCTTAGAGAGGTATCGTGCTAACAGACGGACAACTTTTACAAAGTCATCGGTATCCCGGGATCCCAAAAAGTAAATAGAAAATACTAAAAAACACGAATTTTGCACCCCGCTAGGTTTCTCAACTTTTAATTTGTAGTGCAATTTTTTTTGTCTCTACAAGACGGTGTAAATATCATTTCCGTTGCAATTTGTTTGCGGTCAAACCTTATATCGACTGTACCATAAGGCTTACAGTGCTCCACCCTTTTATCGATAACTGTTGCAGGAAGAACCAAGGGCCAAAAGAGGTTACTGCTCTACGAGGTCAAATGCAGGAATTTTTTTTTAGCAAATATCCGATGGTCATTTGTCTTCACGGATTGCCAAACTATCGCTTGAAATCTGAATACTGGACATAGAATAACTGACGATCATTCAATATGTCAATACAGTTTGGTCCTTTTAGGGAGATAGGGACGAGGTCTATTCTAGGATTTTGACGTCTAGAAATTAAACAACTGCAGATTACTAATGAAGTCCAAAATGATAAGCTGAATAGAGATGTTTTGTTGAGCTTATCAGTAAGTATGAGTGCTGCAAATTACTTGTACGCGGTACTTGAGAAAGCGTACGGCCCAATCCGGTTGAATACATTTGATTTAACCGGCTGTTGACAAACCGGCCGGTTTTCTTCTTTCGAGCATAATTTAGAATCACAGGACTGAACTGAGAGTTTCTTATTCCTAAATTTATGATTATATTGTTCGTAAGATGTTTTCTTTACTGATGTCTGTATGTATAACCGCAGTTCTGCACCTGTGCTTCCTTGTAGTCCATCCTCCGGTTTCGGTATATATAAATAACGAGATAAATAAGCAATAATAACAGGTATTAATTTCAACTTCAATTCAGAACTGGTAGCTGGAAAATCTGATTTATTGACACAAATAACTGATCTTATTCGTTTACGGCAAATTGGCAAATCTACCCTTATTGTCAAAATTTGGCGAGAAATTAAATAATAATTTCTTGGGAAAGGATGGAGACGGTGGTTGAGTCAGCGCTGAATATACGAGAAAGCATTGATTCCAATGTGAAGACCTTCTCTCATGCAAGATTTTAATAGCTAACGAATGAATTATGTCAGCTGTCAGCTCGGATCAAATGCTGGTTCTGCAGTGTAGGTGTCTTATCTTGTTCCGTCTTACTGCCGGTTGATCTTTCATTCAATTACTAGCGGTCTCTAGATGTTTAGTAACAATCCGAAATATAGGTGAGACATGTCCTTTAAGGAAAAAAGGAAATAATTAAATTGCTTCAGATTAGATGAGAATCAAAATGAAAAGTTTGAAACGATGTGAAAATAGAAGATATTTTTTTTTATTGGAGTTCGGAAAGTATAAAAACAAAGTATTTCTCTTATGATGAAAGTGTACGTGACGTTAAAGCACGGTAAACTGCTAGATAATTTTTGCATTAACGTCATTGAGTTGGAGACGTAGCCACTGGTTTAGTTCAATCTAAAACACGAAAAGATAGAAAAAAGAAGAAAAAACGATTTATAAGAACGACTGAATTTGTAGCATGGGATTTTATTCGTCCATTTAGACAAGAAATGTACCGCACCGCACTTAAAAAACTAACGCAAGTAACATACCTCTGCTGTGCATGTGCTAGCAGCAGAAAAAAGCTCCACTTACAAACAAGGTCATGTTCATTCAAGGTGTACCACTCCTCCAGATTTCGATTTTAGCTTTTTCGTCAAAATAAATTTCTTAGCAACCAGGACCCCCCCCCCCCCCCCCCCCCCGTCTATGTGATCTGGAGATAGGCAAGGTATGACCCATTCACTAAATGACTAATCTTCCGAACTTTCTAATCCCAAGCTAAGAAGTCGTTAGGGAGGATTCCATCCCTTTTGATCCCAAGCAGGTGCTACGGCTCCCCTCTCCCAGTCGGACAAAACAGGGATTACGTTATCAACAGACACCTATTCTCTAAAGGTATTCCAGGGGCGGATCCCTAAATGTCTCCACTGACCAATGACATCGTCCCAAAGTTTCAGCCAATAGGGGAGCTTGGTAGGTCAGGAACAGTCAAGCGGTACCGATGACAGGTAGCTTAACTCTAGAAAGTTTATAGTCAATTCTGGTGAGCTACTGAGAGGATTATTTTAAGGATGGAATCACAGCTTAGGAAAAACTCAGCGATGCCTTCGAGTAAGACCTCTTTTGCTTTCATTTCAGCGGGACTTTCGATAACCTTCAGAAAGACGAGGACAGCCTAGTGAGAAATAATCATACTGTGTATCCCTTGGATATAAATCTGAAGGTTTGAAGGCTAGATTTGCTACTTTTTAAAGTTGTGAATGAGACATTGTTTATTATGATAGTTCATTATGTTCATTCTTGTTTAGGCCTATTTATTTAAAAACTAAATTCTGTTTTTAACCGGTAAAGGTACAAACGGAATACGGTGCAAAAGTAAAAAAAAGCAAGAAACAAGATAAAAACCACCAAAATAATAAAAATTCACCAAACTAAAATGTGTAATAACTAGTGCCGGGTTAAGCACTGTCAAGGCCCCTATGCGGTCACATTACTCTTAACGCAGTTTTATTATTATGTGTATATTCACATATTTTTATATTTATTATCCTGTGTGTCATTATTTATGTTATCATTAACAATTATCAGCTTTTGAAACAATTTTTATTCAATTCAATTACACCAGCAACACTTTAAATATTCCATTGGTGGGGGAAGCCTGAAGCATGTGGGACCATAGGCAGATATTCTTTGAGCCCAAGCTGACTTTGAAACATTTATTCAAACAATGTTTACACGGATACGTCAGCTCTGATTTTTCATCAGCGATATTTCGGCCCTTCTTGGCAAGGGTCCTCGTCAGGCTGTCAATCTTCTTTGAAGATTGACAGCCTCTTTGAAGATTGACAGCCTGACGAGGACCCTTGCCAAGAAGGGCCGAAATATCGCTGATGAAAAATCAGAGCTGACGTATCCGTGTAAACATTGTTTGAATAAACCATAGGCAGGTCCTACTTTGGCTATTCGGTAATCCAATGGCGCTTACCATTTGGTTTACAAGACGGTTTGAACAAAATCAGTATAATTTTATTTATTATATTTATTGGAATACTTTTTTTTAAAGAACTTAGTAATAATAACGCATTCGAGATTCAATGCTGCTAGAAGGAATCCACCTTAGCCGATGTCGATGAAAAACACTCGGAAGAACAAATAATAAAAGATAGATATATGACTATTAAAGTCAACTGTTTAGGTAATTGTTGTGCCTTTGAATATTATATTTGGTTGACAAGAAAGTTTCAACGAAATCACTTCAAGTGATTATACTTATTTGTATTTACTGTAGTGTATGTATTTTGAGGGAAACTACTGGTGAAACTGGAGAAAGTCACCTTGGCCGGTCGAAAACAAATAAGACAGTTAGGCTGAATGTGATATTTCGTGATCCGCGAAGGATTTTGATTTTATTTTAGTCCAAACTGACCGGTCATCTTTAGTCGTAAAATCTACAAGAACATAACCTTCCGCCAGGCCAGGGCTTACCACCGCTCGGTGTCTCAAAAGAAGACAAAAGCTAAAAACACGGTAATTCCGCGACCTTTAAAGCTTACACAGGTCATTCAGAGTATCTAACCTGGACAATTTCTTAAAATGTCCGCTTTTGTCCAGAACTATGTGAATTTATTCTCCCGAGAGCTAATTATTCACTTAATATGTCATCATTATTTGGTACACAAGAAAATTCAATTGTACTTTTTATACCGTATCCTGAAGGATATAAATTTACCAATAAGAACAATAATAACTCAGTAACAGAACGTGTAATCAAGATAACGAGGACCGGAAGAAACGAGAGCATATTTCCTTTTTTAGGCGGAGCGCAGAAAGCCGAAAGCTAGTACAAGAAAAAAATTTGTAACATCATGGATACTATTGTAACAAGACCAAAGGTTTCGATGGGATCCCAAAAGTTTAATATTTGCTCCCGACAATTCGGTCTTGTAGATTTTCGGTGTTCAACAGACTTCTTATGCAGTTATACTTTTAACAGGCCAATGGTAATAATCAAAGAAGACTAAGTTCGTATTTGACAGTGCAAACCGGATACGCCAGCTGAATTTCAACAAGTTCAGATAAACTCAGATATCTGTTTTGAGCTGTCAAATATTCAAATATGGATTCAGCATAGGGTTTACCCTATAGCCTACGTTGTATCTCCTTCACTTACTTCTGCCCAACTTCCGGGTTCGGCCGGATTCCGGACAAACTGCTTGTCTGGCAAAAAACTAAAGCTAAAAAACTCAACATGTTTCCTTACCCCTACATCCAACCTCTAATCAACTTCAGATTAAACTTTTACTTTTAACAAATTTTCCGGTTTCAGCCGGATTCCGAGCGATCCATACATCCAGTGAGAAAATGATTATCACATGCGAATTCAGCATGTTTTCTTACTCGCAAATCGAACATCTTATCAAATTGAAATAAAACTTTTACTTTTGACAAATTCTCCGGTTTTCCCTAAATCAACTATCTCGATAGCTTTCAAAAAAATATTTTTTTTTGTGCCCCTTAATTTGAAACCCCTGCCCCACCCTCAAATATACGGCTACAGAGCCCATCTTCGAATTTGATCTGTACTTTCACCGAAAGGATCCTCCCACCAAGTTTCATCAAAATATCTCAGTCCCTTCGAGAGTTATCGTGCGGACAGACGGACAACTTTTGCGATGTTATAGGTATCCCTCCACTTACGTTTTGGGATCCCAAAAATGTAAACGCAGAGATGTCTTTCAGGTCGAATACTTTATGATATCCCATGCCGAGTCTGTCAGGACCACTCTTCAGGCAAGCATTACGGTATTTTCGCCTGCGACGGCTGCGCTGGATTTTTCAAGGTATGTATGTTACACATTATCTATACTTCTAGCAAAAACGACCAGCACTAGCTTTTCCTATTTCTCTCTCTATTATAGTGTTATGTAGATCTGAAAAATGGGGTTTGTTAAACCTCTTAAAAGTAATCTACATCTACGGTAAGGCGATCTTTCGACCTCCAAGGGTACCTCTATCTTCTGAAGGGACAAATATATGACCTTTGGATCTGCTTCCCTAGTTTCCCATTACATTTTTTCCCGAAACCTTTTCCCAGAAATTTCCTAGAAGTAGTTATCATCTACCCTAACGGCAATTGAATAATCATTATATTGTCAAGGTCGGCTCTTGTGAAGAACTCTTGGACTCCCAGCGATTGTTCCCTGCCATCAGATTTGCTGGAAAACAAGTACAGAATCACACTAAAAAAAGAACAGGAAGACTCATGTGAAAAATGAACCAGGTTTCAACAGACCTGACAGAAAAGAGATAAGATACTTTGAGAGAGCTTTAAATATCATCTATTGTAGAAAGCTTTATAACCTCTCTGCCCGTCAGAATGTCGGTAGGCGTCAAAATCGTTAAAGTACCTGTCTTACGTATAATACTAACGCAATTCTACATTCTAACCCCTCTAACAAAACCATGCTTATTTTGTCACTTGCCGTGATTTGCTACCTTCAATGTGTATCACGCTGTCGACAGTTGTCTGTGTGAAGTTTTTCCATAAGAAAAACCGATTACGTAAATTTTTTCCCGGTTTTCTCTGTAAGTCAACGGGTCTCGGGGAAAGGCTTAAAAACAGCCAAAACCGTGGGTTATTTGTTAAAAGCACAGCCTAGTTTTAACGTATTCAAATATTATAAAATAGTGTAAGTGGAATAGTAAATAGTGCGAGGGGTCCTTTAAGTTCAGGTTCCCACGGAATCGGTGAGGATTTGGACTCGGATGTGGATGCAAATATTTGGATCGCCTCAACTTATTTAAGCAATGTGCAGAGCCTATAAGCAATCAGATCCGTGAATGGACAGTCGGAGCTGATATTTTGACAGAACGTTCATTCCAAATGTTCACATCCGAAAATTTTAAGGGATTAATATTTAAGCGCGTGGCTAGAAGCTATGCTTCCACAGTGTCACCTAGTCGAAAATGAACGTGAATATTCAGGCGAGAACAATAGTTTACTACAGGACTGGCAAATAATATTCCTGTTAGACTACGGGTTTCCGGTTGCGAAATTCGGACAGTGCGAGAACCAAGCCTCAATTCCGACGGTCCAAACGCGCAGGCGGAAATTCGACTACAGTTGAAGAATATTCTTGATGACTAACTCTTCATGCATGAATCGCCGTGTTCCTAGCAAATAGCGAGAAACGTCAACACAACGTGACTACAACGAACGTCGCTGATTAGTATACATAGGAACTGAATTAATTTTGAGGGTTCGTTTACGTTACGTTTCTCGTTTTTCCCAAGGTTCACTGACGTGTTTCGGACTTGGTTACATAGAGTATAGACTGGATGGTAACTGGTCGAACGAAAGATCATCTTTAAAGTACAGGGTGGAACGTCGAAAGCAAACGACATCGTGAGAACATCAGACGCGTGGGAGACCACGAAACGCTTCAGTACTGGGCTGTCCAGAATGATGACGTCTAATAGGCTAACTTTTTTGCAGAGATCTATTCGTCGGAATCGAAATTACGTTTGCAAAGCGAAGGCTGAAGGAAACTGCTTGGTGGACAAAACCCACCGGAATCAATGTCGCGCGTGCCGACTTAACAAATGCGTCGAAGCTGGAATGAATAAGGATGGTGAGCGAACTAATTTGTATTTTGAAATAGTCAGCTGGGATATTATTCTAATAGGTTCATATTTCTATCGGGAGCCTCAAGAAGATCCTCACTAGAAAGGGCCGAAGCCTCGCTCCAAGACGTTTTAGCGCAGTGTAATGTGATTCGCAGTCGGCTCGGGCTAAAGGAATACTTAATTTGATTGACAGGCCAGGATGCTGTTTCGAGACGTTAGCTCCGCGCTCTTTGTACCCCTGTTATAGCTTGTTCACACGGGACCAAAATAAGCACGTAAACAGCGGCTTATCTGTTCTGACGACGGATCAACTGTTTGGGGCCTCGCCAAGTTTGACCTAATTCCCCTAATTACAGTCTGTTTGTTCTCCCCAGAGTCATCAAAGGTCACATTCGAAAGGATTTATTTTATCCCGATCGGTGACCGCGATGAAAATACGCGCCTATTTGAAAGATCGGCGGCGTTTTTTTTATTCTTTTCAACCGCTATTTACGCGCGTAAATCAAACGCTGATCGAAAATCGGCCGCTGTTTCAGCCCCGTGTGAACAAGCTATTACATGCGGAGCGAGTCTGGGACGCAAAAGCAGGGAAATCTGACGGGGAACTATTCGTCATGAATATGCCTAGGATAATAGGCTTAGATGATACCCATTTTTAGGCTATACATCCGATTTTTCCTAGCTGTTAAAAGAAACTTCAGAATAAACGAATAGCACTTTCTACTAACTGAAAAACACCTTTTTTTTAGCAAAAGACAACAATGATGCAAACTCGTGCATTGAACTGTAGCATACCGTATGTGTTGATTAGGAGGCGCAGTTTCTTGGAAATTGGCGGAACACGGCTGAATCATTAACTTGAATGTTACTTACAGCTGTTCAGCATGAACGCGGTCCACGTAACTCGACCTTACGTCGACAGATGTCATTATACTACAACCACGACAAAGACAACACGCCATCTCCTCCACCATCAATTCCCTTTCCACAACCGACCAACTTTCCCCTTACCCCAGTCACAACGACAGCCAGCAACTCGGCGTTCGACCTCACAATTGGTGGCAGCGGCGGCAGCTTGCCACTGACACCGGGGACACGAACGTCACCGATTACCCCAACATCATTTGAATCGGCAAGGAATGCCGCGTTTCTCCACCACCAAATGGCACTGCTGGACAGGATGGCGCTGCTATCGTCATACAAACCGGTTAACCACTTCGTCTCACCCCCGTTAAAGGTATTTTTCTTCTCTTCTTGTGTACACTAAGTAATTTGATACGCCAATAAAGCGGAGCAGAGACCCAAGCTAAGCTCCTACTGATCGCGAATTGGATTGACGTCTTCAGAGAATTTCCTCGGTTCTTTTCACGTCCAGGAATCTCTCCTATTCACCAGATCCTTTCTTCGAGCCACTGAATGGGGAAATTCGTCTTACGTTTCCTCAAAACCATGACTGTATATGACCTTGCATTTTGTCGGAGGGGGGGGGGTCTCCCTTGGGTCGGACCTAATCCAAACCTTACTCCCCAAAAAAGAACTTAGATTAGATATAGTAAGTCTAGACCAGAAGCGTCACATACGGGGGGACGCCTTCCCCAATGCTGTGGTACACTCGGTAAAGGAAAAAATCCGACGGCGCAAAGCGCCGATTTAAAAAAAAACACAAAAAACTGTTGACTTTCGTGAGAGAAGTCGGTAAAAATACCAGCTAGAAGGTTAAATTTTTGCTAGAAAACCAGATCAGTTTCACCTGTTTTGAGTGTAAAACACATTACCAGTAATGCTGGAAGAACTCGAAGAATCGGGAAACACTCAAAGACTCCCTCCCACCACAGGAGTTGAATCATGTTTCGATCCTAAGAAGGCAAAACCAGACCTAGCTCTAACTTCCGACATGTTTGGTAGAGATCCAGAAACTTCTTCTGGTACTTCAACTGACCTGTATTGTATCAACTAAAATTGACTGCTAAATTCCAGCGGGCATAAGATGATTTGCTAATCCTAACAAGTCTGTTGCTCTCAGTTCAAGGCAATCCCTAAGACGTCAGATATTTACGTGAAGACACAGTTCTTTAGTCGAAGAAGGGTAATGATAAACTAAATACAAATGTGGAAAGACGACTCCATGATCCGGGTCTAGATAGCCCCATTTTCCAGGCGTAAGACATAACTTTAAAGGCTGACCGAACACATAAATCTCTGGAGACAGATCTAGCGTCGGAAGACATTTTCCAAAAACCTGCCTTTATTCTCCTTAGTCCAGGTTCTTTTCTAGTGTGTGAGTTTCTCGAAGAGGTTAAGGTATCCAAAAAGAATTTTTTTTGTTTTGGTATTTCGGGGGGGGGGGTTAATGGATACGGCCTTGCTCGCATGTTCCATAGTCCGAAAAAAACCGTAGGAAATGTAAACGTACGACTCCATAATTTATAAGCTTCTCCTGGGAGAGAATCGTTTTCCCTTCAATCAGAACTGTGCTTTCGATTTGGAAGTCGCAGGTGGTCTAAAATTTTCCCATTCACAGAAGATGCACTCTCCTCGCAGTTAGGCGGAACGGCCATTTCCATATTTGCACGACCTATGCAAATGTCTAGTGCTACCAAACGATGAAAAATGTCGGTTCACATGACCAGCGAAAGAACAATTAAATATCAACTTCTTGTCATCCCCTCTTCAAACTTGCCAAATTACCCACCTTACAACAATCCTCCCACACCAAAACCTTGTCGGCTTATCAGCGCGGCGCAAAAGAAGAGACGGAAGCACTTTTGTGAAACACGAGAGCCGCCTGAAGTTAATCCTTCCTCCTGACCTAAGACGGACTTAATTGAGCGCTTCCGATTTGCGCCGAAACCTTAGGATAACTATAGTAAGCTTATCTTCACATGTCGGTCTCACTTGGAAGATTAGTCGGTAATTATTTGGGATTCGTGGTTGACAAGCTGACACTTCAAGTCGAGGTTATCTTGCCTACAAGGCGTAGGCCCATATGTCACCTGGTCAAGGCCGTATCCAGGGGGGGGGAGTCAGGGGGTTGACCCCCCCCCCCGAAACATACAAACATTGTCTTTTTTATAGGCTTTTCCCTCTGATCTATATCTTTTTTGTCCGACCGGCAGGCACCCCCCCCCCCCCCCACGACGGGCAACCACACCCCCGAAATAAATTCCTGGATACGAGCCTGCACCTGGTATTCGGCCGGAAAACGACAACGAAAATGCGGTTTAATCACCTTGTGGCCGGGCTTGTAGCACCCAAAGGAACGATTTGATAATTTACATCAGTCCAACTTTCAAACTGAGTTAGATCAGAATACAGGTTGATTATGCCACTTTGATGTTAGCCCACCACATAATAATTATGTAGTGAGTAACAGAATATAGAAATAGGGACGAAAGGAAAAGTAAATAGAACACAATAACTAGAAAAAAATGACACGTTTTGAGATATAAATAACTATCTGGAATTTTCTCACTTGAGAACTGATTATAAAGTTAGCTAAATTGCTTCCGCTCGATCAGAAGTTTACTAACGTGCAATTAACTCATCATTCCTTTTTCTCTTCTGATGATTCCGTAAACAAAAAAATGCAGGAATGTGTCATCTGATAAGGGAACAGACAAAAGACCGATAGCACGAACAAACGGTATGTGTGGTTTTCGGCACATCCCACTCTGATTCCGCTTAAAGTTAATTCTACCATGCCTGTCTAGGGTTTGATCAAAGAGAACCCTATGAATACAGTTTAATTGAGGATGAAAACCTTCTTTTCTAGTTTCCTGAGACGATCATCCCCATGCCATCTATACTTGGTTCCTCAAGTATTTCCGAATCAGCAGCTCGACTACTATTTATCAACGTTCGATGGGCCAAGACAGTTCCAGCCTTCACCTCACTCCCTCAACGTGACCAGGTTAGAACTATGATAGTCCGTCTCTCTATGAATTACTAACTCAACTGACGGTGAAGCCCCGGGCGAAGCACTTGAAACTGACCGGTGATACTAAGATTTAAATAAGGAATTTAAATTAGCTTCTTTTTTTTAAATAATTATATAATATATAATTTTAATAATTTAAATAGTTATACTGAATAATATTAAATTTAAATAACGTTGCTCCACGTCTTCTAGAAAATTCTTTTGTGATCGACGAGCCACTCGATCGCCATCATCTGAATGGAGACCTGCAGCGTCCAACCGACCAGGGTGTGCGCAGTTGAGTCTAAATATTCAAATTCTTTTTCCTGAAAGAGTGTCGCCAAACTTAAATATTACATAATATCTATGTAATCCCATGACTTGAGGCATGCGATGGAACATAGAATGAGATTTTTAGAATATGAAGTGTTTTTGTTGGTTTTAAATACGTTAGTGTACTTACACCTTTTTTTTTTGCCCCGGTCTTTTCCGGTAAGATATTCCTTCGTTCATTTCCTCTTTCTGTCACTGGCACACAGACAGACATTTATGTTTTCCGATACAAGCTTCCGGACATTCGAAAATTTCGACTCTCAAGAAAGAAAGAATCCTCAGCATCCCATTTCAGCCTCCCCACACATAACGGTCTTTCTCATTTTCTCCATCACTTTTATTGTTTGTTGTATGTATTGTTTTCATTTTATTTCACATTTGCGTCATTCTCTGTTCTGTTCCTTCTAAGTGAGTTGAAACAAAAATGAAGATATAGGTTGCGTTCCGCAAACTTAACAATTGTTAACAATCGTTAACTTTACTTCGGGGCGGAGCTAACTGCAGCTTTAACGATCGCTGACTTTTCCCAGTTCTAAATAATAGTTAACAATCGTTAAGTTCTGGAACGCAAATCATAGGAAGGCGGAGCTTAAATTTAACAATCAGAGTCTTTGAACGGGAAAAGTTAACGATTTGTTAACAATCGTTAAGTGGCGGAACGCAACCATAATTAAAAGAATATTATTGTTAAATGCAGTGCTTCCAAAAAATGACTTGCAACTCTTTTCAGATGCTTCTTTTGGAGGATAGCTGGAGGGAGCTTTTTGTCCTTGGAGCCGCCCAATTCATGCTCCCCCTTGAAGCCGGACCAATCCTGGCCACGTCTGCAGTAACGCCATCTAGTTCAGAAAAGCAACTAGCACTTCTTAGCGAACTAAAAGCACTACAGGAAACGGTTTCCAAGCTACGCCAGATGAACATCGACCAGACCGAATTTGCCTGCATTCGAGCTGTGATTTTATTCAAATCAAGTAAGTAGCCTGCATTCAACAACACAATAACTTATATCAAGAGCAATAATATTTTGTTCACATTTATTCGCAAGGGCCTTAACTAGCATGGATTATCGGCGATCCGCTCTCCCCTTATTAGTTTCCTCGGTGTCACCGGAAAAAAATATATTAAACAATGGCTAAAAGCGGAAAGTCAGCTACGATGTTTGTCAGCGATAATTCAGCCCTTCTTGCCAAGGGTCCTCCCCAGACTATAGATGGACTTTAGCCATTGTTTAAAATCTGTTCCATCGGTTGCTTTCCCTTGACTGTCGTCACAACTTAGGCGCCGTATTGGCAAAGGAGCAGTGATAAGAATTCTCAGTTACACATGGATCAGAGGATGTTCTAAGAGAAATGCGAATGGTCTGGTTGAATGAAACTAAGTATTTGACGAGTATGAGTAGGACTCCCGATTTATAGTCTTCGACGATGCGCTCGATTCTGCATGGGATCAGTGTGCAATCCTGCAAGACTAACTCGAGCTGCTATACACAGTCCTTACATAAGTCCACGGATGATTTGCCCTTAGCCACGCACCGCACTGCCCGGGGGATCTTGCACCTGCACTATGAGAGCCTCAGAGGTTTCCGTGTGTGAACTTTTTATTTAGGAGATATTTTCACTGTAGTTTCAAAGACCTGAACTCTAACCCATTTGTCTTTCTTTAGATGCCGGAGGTCAAGACATCCCATCGACAACTTCGCTCCAAGATCAAGCCCAGCTGACCCTCAATCGCTACGTCACTGCGGCATATCCCTCCCAGCCGTTACGCTTCGGGCGCCTCCTCTTACTCCTCCCCAATCTCCGCCTCATCAGCACAAATACCATCGAAGAACTATTTTTCCGGAAAACCATCGGAAACATCCCAGTGGAGAGAATAATTTGTGACATGTACAAGTCAAGCGAGCTGTAAGCAAATTGGATTCATGAACATGCTATGCACACTAATATATCAAGCTGATGTACATAATTGTGTCTTACACATAGACTTACGTCTAAAACTGTGATATCGTATATGTTGCCTTAATTCGCGCCTTCGTTTTTATGCACATATAGTTGAACTAATGGTTGTTTGCTCCAACTTTGTACATAGAATACATATTATGTCATCCAGAGCGAATACCACGAAATATCCTACTTTATAAATAGCTGTAGACGATGTCCAAATAACAACAGTGTTCCACAGCTATCGTGGTCGACCGCTACCATATCTTTCCCGCCTACCAGATCAGAACCCGTTAGTGCAAATAGCCTTTTAGCTATGTTCTATCTGTCCAAAATAGATCGCACAGAGCACCATCTACTTTTCTTCGTAACTGCGCGTCATTTAGCGGAAACCGAGGACACCCAAAAATAAGCGGGAGAAGATTGAATAGAAATCGTGCTAGTGGAAGAACCTTGTGAATAAGTTTATCAGCAAGCCATGGGTCATTGTCATTGACAATATATTCGCCCTGGGTTTGGATGCAGGACAGCACGAATCAAAACGGGCAAGGTCATTGGTTTCTATTTCTATACGTAGTGACAGTGTGCCCAGGGGCGTCGCAAGTGCATTTTCGGTGGGGGGGTGCAGGGCCAAAATTTTACCGAATCTGTCAAAAGTTTTACCGAATCCTAGAAACCGAGAATTCGAACTTTACATTATGGAACAAAAAGGATTACGTAGAAAGAGAAACAATAAAGGGCAGCATGAAAGGCGATAAGCCAACTATTAGGCGGCGTTTTGGCGAAGCCAACGTGGAGATTATTTCCCGGGCATGATTGTTGTAACAGCTTCTATCTTTTGTGGCCAATAGAAAATTAAATCGAGCGCCGCACTCAAAATTTTTCGAAATCTAGTTTTTTTCCTGTGGCTAGAATTTAACCGCTTCTCTTACATTCTAAGAAGTTCCAAGAACCGGAGGGAGCGACGTTCCGGCTGCAGCAGCAACTGTAGTCTAGTCAATAAACTACCTATGATGACATAAAGTGAGCGCAGCAGGCGCGATTTTTTTTTTGGTTTTTCCTGCCAAATTTAAATTCCATCCAAATCCTAGCTTTTAATGTTTCGAAATCTCAATCCTAAAACTGGCTTAAAACCCCAGTCAAATGATGCACAAAACACAGAATATTACGAAAGCCGCTGCAGACTGAATTTTCGAAATATTTATGATTAGATATTCTTTTTGGGATCCCCAATAACAGTATGAAATCATAGATCATCCTTTTTGTCTGCGATCAGTGCTTCACTCGACCCCTTCCGAGTTTCGAGGTTCGTGATAACTTCCGAATTCTGACAGTTATAGCGAATAAATTACCGAATCCCAGTTATTATACCAAATAAGGTTTAGTCCGATAGCATGTTCAGGATTCTGTATAACTACCGTATCCCGGTTATTATACCGAACTGTTTTGGTATCGAAAGACTACCGAACAATATTCATATTCGGTACGCTTTCGTCGAAACTGGAAAACAAATTGGGATTCGTGGTTAACTTCCTAATCCTGAAAATTATACCGAATAAATTACCGAATCCCAATCATGATACCAAATAATTTTTTACCGATAGCTTATTCGGGATTCTGGGTAACTACCGAATCTCCTTAAATATACCGAATAGTTCCGGCATTGAAACATTACCAAATGATTTCAATAAATTCTCTCACCAAGTTCGTGATAACTACCGAATACTGGCAATTATACTGAATCGCGATCATTATACCGAAGAGATTTGTACCGTTAGCCTATTTAGAATTATGTATAACTACCGAATTTCCGTAAATGTATCCAATAGTTCCGCTATCGAAAAAATACCGAACAACTTTAGTCAAATTTTGGGCCTTCGGCCCAAAATTTTACCGAATCTCAAAAAGGTGGGGGGGTGCTGCGCCCCCCCCCCCCTTGCGACGCTCATGAGTGTGCCTACACCATGCCTATTTGCAGCTTCTGAAGAGGATATGAATGGCTCTGGGCCTGTAGCCAACTCCCCTCCACATGATATCCTGTCAAGACTACCACATATGATGCATCGGTGGTACCATTACCGAGGGCCTAATAAGCTGTTGTTCATAACTTATTTAATCAGAAGGGCCTAGTACTACCTCCCTGTGATCTTCTTGTTTCGTTACGGCGTGATTGGCGGTTCTGCGACAAACAGAGTCGATCAACAACACTTTTAGTAATTGTTGGTCGATATGACCAACAATATTGGAAAAAAAAAGAGATTTTTGTTGGTCGCTACAGCACAGTCTTGATAAACAAAGCATGCGATACTGGGCGGTTGGTCAACGATGGCTTAATGTTGAAGCGCTAAGACCGCCTTTATTTAGGTGGTAGAAGTGGAAGTTTAGAGCACACTCCACCCTTCTTACAATCGTAACCATTAATTACTATTTTCGTTCCAAACTCGTTAAAACTTACCGCGCTCTCGTAAAATTAACTAATAGTAAACTATTTGTTTACCACGCTCAGGAGCATAGTAAGCGTGGTAAATACGATCTTTGTGACGCGATTAGCCATTTGATCTATTTTTGCCGAAAACACAAAAATACGGTGACGTCATGCGTAGTAACTACGGTAAGTAGGGTGGAACACCACCTTAGTAGAAGTGGAAGCACTCTAACCTTCCACTTCTACTACCTAAATAAAGGCGTTTTTTTAAAGCTTGAACATTAATAATAACAATAATAGGTTTATTGCCTATCATAATGCACAAACGTACAAAAAGACAGAGTAATTAAAATAAAGAAGAAGAAAAAGAACAAAGGAAGGATTGAAAAAAAGAATTAAGCCGACACTGACCAACAGCCACTGCCTGGCATGGCTCTCAGATGGAATGAAGTATTTATTGGTGGAGGTAAGCTTTGGTTTGTTGGATCAGTCAGTAACTGCATTACGCATTTAATAAATGACACAAAACGTCTCCATATGCAGTACTGGAAAAGGGACAAATAAAAAAGAAGAAAATAAGAAATCAAACTAAACTAAATAAGGCTTCGATGCTTCAGACAGACGATAATGGTGCTGTCCTCGCGGACTGCACCATCGTCATGTCCACACGGAAAAGTTGAGATTTTGTCAACTTGACAATAAAAGTTAGGAAAATCCGGCAGGAAAATTTCTAATCGTGTATTTCGCAGCTTGAATAAAAACAAAAATAATGTATGTACGATAAGATAAAACCAAACAGCAGAAGAAAAGTAGAGCGAAGAAGAAGAAAAGTAGAGAGAAAGAAGAAAATTGGTATCTGCACTTCACCTAGCGAGAGACCAGGTAAACGTGTAAGCGGAGGGGAGGAACTAGACTGATGAGAATCCATGTTAGTGAAAGGCCTTTTTATAATAGCTATGAATCTAACATTGTTCCTTGGTGGGGCCAAAGAGAGGAAAGAAGAGTCGCCACAGCTCTTATCGTTGCTATCTTCTGGCCAGCGAGCCTGCTCTCCACCATGAAGCGATTTAAGATTATTTGCAGCCTAACTAATATTTGGAAGTAAAACTAACCTGAACAACTCTTGGTACAAAAGCCACCTCAAATTTGTCTTCTCAAGAATTGGAAGCTTACCTGTCCACGATCCAGCCACCTCTGTCCTCGTTAGTGATGGTGAATAACCTTTTTGTCAGTTATTTGAGTGTTTCATACGTTCCTTTTACTGCACTTGCACAATTCGGCATTATATGCTGATTGATTTTTTGACATAACACTCAAGCTGGTAAGTGAACTTCAAGAAATTAAATTGGTTTATCACCTGTCCTTCTTTCCGGCTTAGAGGGATAGGCCTACTTGTCGGTATATCTGCCGCTGGGGTATAAAAGTTCCGTAATTAAATAAATCCGTGAATAAATATTACTTCAGCCCAAGCTGAGTGCGAATCATAGATGATAGTGACAAACGGACATGCAAGCTGATTTTTTTAGGCGATATTTCGGCTCTTCTTGGAAAGGGTCCTCTTCCAGCTGACACTGGGAAGTGAACTTCAACACTTTGCTGCAACACTTCACCTTGCCCAGGCAACAATCACTGTTATTCCGGATAAATATCGCACTTTGAGAAGGTAACTTACGTAGCCTACGTATTGATTACGTATGAGGTTCACTTCCCAGCTTGAGCCTGATGAGGACCCTTCCCCCGAAAGGCCGCAATATCGCTCCAATAGAATTCAGCTGACGTAACCGTTAGTCACTATCAAGCATGATATTAAGTTTCTTAATTTATCACTTCCATGTTATTGTTTTATGAGCGAAAATTAAAACCCCAAAGCATATTACTAATTTACTTTTGCCAGCAAAGAAAAACGGCCCAAGCATGTTGCAGGAAGGATCCGAGGGATTGCCCACTCCGGATCTGATATACACTAAATGTCCCGTGCCCGATCGGTGCCGGCACCGTCTGGCAACAGCCAGCACCGGTTGCCACGTGTTATAATCTAAAAAACAGCATATTTAGAACCGTTGAAAGATGAGTGGCATAATTTACGGCCGACACATCTGGTTTGACTCTTGCCGGTAACGGGGAGTGGGTAACCCCTCAGAAGGGTCCTGACCCGAGAAAACTAGTGCGACTTAGTCCAGCGCCTGAGTATCTTCAAGAACATAATCCTTATTCATATACTTCTTCGAAAAACGGCCGGAGCTTCCCATTTATACGATAAGCTCTGGGACAGATCGTACACCTTTACGAAGAGCTGTCACGCATCAGGCCAAAAAACCCTTCTAAGTGGAGATAAAGAGAGAATCCCCATCCAATTTCACGTAAATACCATTTTCACGGCGAGCAAATCCACAAACGCTATCCAAACTTTGAAGCCTCATCACGTATCAAAAGCCTGGTTCTCATCCCACCAAAAAACTCCCTTTATGCTCATCTTCCCAGCATGAACATCAATAATTGAACGGATATTATGAGAATCCCGACCTCAATCCCATAGAAATCATAAGCCGCAGCTAATAAGCCCCGATCAGTCCGGCTCTATTGTTGTTCATAGCTTGTCAGTCAAAGTGTACAAGAAGCTGTCGTATCTAATTTGTCAGGGTATGAAGTTGTCACCGTGGTATACAAAGGGTGGGGGGTTTAAGGCGCAGCGGGCGCTTTGACATATCAAGTGGGTGAGTTCATTCAAGTTTGCTGGAATTCAACTAGTGAACTTGAACCTATTGCAGAGATTAAGAGAAGATTAAAGCGATGTGAGAAGGAATTTGGTGCACTGAATAATAACTAGCACATCGCTCATGGAGTTTCACTGAAGTCCATGGGTTTCAAAATACCCATCGCGATTCCGAGGGTATGTCATTGCAGTGATTGTGTGGTAATTAAGTCGAACCTGTCAAGAATGGAAATACCAGTCAAGGGCACACCTGGAACGCAAACTTGACTTGTACTTAGACCCAAAAGATCGTAAAACAAACAACAAAATATCCCAAACCCTCTGAGAATTATTGTGCTAACAAAGGGCGAACGGACAAGGTTTACGACGTCACGCGTATCCCTTCCCTACGTTTTCGGAAGTTCATCCTGGGTGAAAGCCAGCACACCAAGAGCCTATAAAACTACCAGGAAAATGGTACTGTGGTCGCAATAGCTTCTGAGGATCCACATAAGGGACAAAACGTGAACAGGTAAAAAGGAGATGTAGCCTATCCCTCCTGGGACAGATCGATCTAAATTCCCCTAAAGGACCCTTCGCTCCTATAACGACAATAAAACCTCATTCCGTAACTTCACCCAATAATTCTTGAACCCCGGAGACACGTCTTTCATGTTCTAATCCCACTAACGACACTCGACTGATCATCTCACTTGCCACGTGTCAGCATTTTCCATGCGTGTATGCTCCCGACGAGTGTTCGCGTATGATGCTTAAAACCGGTTATCTGAATTTTGCTGTGTTTCGGCTAGAAGCTTACGTGCCTGGAAAAGGGCTTAAAACAGCCGAAGCCGTGGATGATTTTTTAAAAACAGAGCCTCGTCTTAAAATATTCCAATAGTTCCGAATAATGGAGTATAAACAACAAATAGTGCGAGGTGTGCTTTACCCAAATTAAATGAAGTTTAGCACTGTTCAACGAGTTAGTGAGCTGAATTTTTGGAAACCAGGTCATTGACGGAGAAACTCGTACAAGAGTCGACCAATACTCCTGAAAGACTTCAAATTATGAGTGAGTCACCCCTACTTGTCTTATCAGGAAGTTACATTTTTCCTCTTATCTGTCACACAGTATATCCGTTGGACTTCACAATATTATCAGGAAGAATCGAAGGAAAAACCTTAGCTATCTCACACCATTTCTCAGTGAAAAGTTGACTAATAACAGTGGCAGCTATAAGATGGCAGTTCAGGCAGCACAAGGTACAGTAATTCTTTTTAAAGTGCGAAAACACGATACGGATTAACCGACCGGAAATTCTTCCCTTCCATAACAAAGTTGAAAAACCTCAACTTTTCTTTATGGAAGTGATGATGGTGCCGAAAATCCAGGCAGGAAGTCCAGATCGGGAGCACCGGACCCTGATCGTGTGTTTAAAGGACACATGAACAATGAAACCATACTCCAGGACAAAACCCCCTTTTTTGGTTTGGTTGCAAAAAAAAACAAAAAACAACGAGGGATAGTACTTTTGTAAATATTAAGTTTTTAAAGAATGAAAATTTTAAGGAAAGAAGATATTAAGGAAGGAAAAATAAAGAAAAGGTTTTAAAGATGTGTTGAAAATGGTACAATGAGAAATAAGGGTTAACAGAGGGAATAAGAAAGAAGATTAAAAAATTAAATGTAGAGATAGAGGAAAGTGTAGGTGACGCTAAATATATAGGTCGGTCATTGAAAAAAAAATAATTTAAAATATTAGATCTTAGGACCGTTGGCGTCACCGAGGGAAGTGGAAGCGTAGTCACCTGGCCAAATCATACTGGACAGGAAGAACAGAAAAGATGCTACGCAGCAATTAAAAAAAGAAAAAAAGAAACCACACTTGAATACACCATGGAGAATGCATTTACAGACATCGCCACGGAGAGCATTCTTCTCCTGAGCGTGATGTTTTCAAAATAGGGATGTTCGTTTCTGGAGGTTTGCACACGCAGACTCCAAGACAAAAAGCGCAATTCATTCAAATCTTGTACAGCGCTGGCCCGATCGTATTGAAATTTCTTCTAGATATACGTTTGGGCTGAACTGGTTAAAAAGTATTCCAGAAGAAGGGTTGATTGGAGACATTTGTTCATTCGTAAAATTGTCTGGTAGCCTACTGAAATAAGGACAGATGCAAAATGGAGCAAAATTCATAGCTTGGAAACACTATTTCGTATTTGGATTGGGTTTTCTCAAGCAATGAATGACTGAATGAATGATTTATTTGCACATTAAAGCCATCCGGCCATCATGCAACAAACCGAAACAAAAAGTAAACAATCTTACATGCGCATATACACACTAACACACTCTTAATATTTTTAATTTACACTGAATACTTTCTTAGCACTAAAAACACAATTTCCCCATCAGAAGAAATCTTTCCGGTGTTTAAAAGCTAACCTGAGGAACTTCCCAATAATTCTTGTTTCTTTAAAATCTTTACTTCCCATCATTTTAATAATCCATTTCTTATCAGTTCCCCCCACCCCGAAAATCTCCTCCCTAAAATTTCCCCCGTAACGTAACTCTTTACAATCACACAAAAGGTGGCATTTATCCTCGTTCATTTCTCCACACATAGGACAGAAGTAGTAAGGACCCGACCTTTCCTCTTTTTTCCCCATATATTTTCTTCTTGCACCGAGCAGCAAACCATCAGCCCTAATACTTATTAACAAACCCAACTTCTCCCTACTTAACCCTACTTTAAAATATATTTCCTCATCCCAGGTCTCTTTTGCCGCAGCGTACAACCTCAGAGATTCTGACTTACTCACCTCGCATAACCACGTCTGTATTTCCTGGTCTTGGAGTGTCTGTCTAACCACTCTAGTCACACTTCCTAACTCCCATCCTGGACCTTCTCCTTCATTCCACAAATTACTTAAACCTGTATTATCTAATACACTTAATCTGGTGTGCCCACGACTGCTTCCTTCCATCACACAATGATTCTAGGTATGCCTCCTTTAGTAGTCATACAGATAGGAATGATACTTGGTAGTCTTCATTCAGGTGTCCTTTAAGGCACTAGAGGCTGATTCCGTCAGAATACCAACCACAAGTCCTGTAGGACCTCGAGTCCGTGAAGACAAATTTTCAGAGAATACAGTCACGTGCTATGAAAAGAACTTCGATCGGATCCGGATTGTGATTGTGGATAAATGAAGTTAGAACATGAACGATTGAATATCTAGACAGACGCCAGTAAATAACATCCATTCTGACCTCTGGCTCGTATCGGTAGAGCAAATTTAGAGGTGGTTACCTTAAGTTACAAATTGCAGCTTGGAGCAAAATTGCCGAAATAACTTCGAACATAAATTAAAAAGAAAGAAATATAGACTGTCAATAACGTAAACTTGGTAACACGAGGCTCTGCAAAAATGACTGTTGTGGTAGGCTACGGGGGCCATCTCGAGGGCCATCTGTACGGGAACATATTGATCCTCCGTGACCAAATAGGCTAAACTGGACTGACGAGGTCTAGAATGACCAGGATCTGGAAAGATATAGCCAAGTCTACGACTGAAGAACAGTCAACAACTCCTAAAGATCCTGCGCAGAGCCTAATTTCCATGTTTTTCCAGAATTCATTACGATCGTGAGTATTTTGTTCTTCCTGTTCCTTTGCTGCATGATGCTTCGGGACGCCGTGGTCAGAAAAGAAAACTCGATAATCACTGTCGAAAGGGAAGTCTGATCAACAAGACATCTGACGAGGCCAAACCCAGGTGAAGCAACTCTCATCAGCAAGATGGCGCGTAAAGCGAGGAACTAGAAACTTGGCTATCTAAAGCAGTGGAATCCGAAGAACTTGTCATCAACGATGATCTGTCATACAATACAAAAACTTGTTAAAACTGTTAAATAACGTAAATAAAAGAGAAATGTGGTGACTTTGAAGGCAATTGGTAGCGTACCGGTTTTTCGTTGTTTGAATTGAATACCTGAAAATACACATTTTTAGGAAAAGCCAAGAGCACAAGAAGCAAAGTTAACCAAGCATAGAGGACACTTTTCGGTACTGTACTATTTGCCCAATTGGTAAACGAAACAACAAACATAACGCTCGCAAGAAGGGCACAACCGTGTCTCCTGTGCGGGAATGCACAACTTTTACTCACCTATTACAAACGATGACACACATTTCTCGTCTTAAACTTCTCATTTCTTTTTCTTTACCCCCCCCCCCCCCCCCCCAGCCCATGCATATTATCACGAGTATCAGACAAGAAATGTGAGTTTGTTGGTGAATGAAATTGGAGAGTCGTCAAGAGGAGGGTATACATATATACAGTAATATATAGTAATATAGGATTTACAATATACATATATATTGTAAATTTGTTTAATTAAATGTATCGGAAGATTAATTTTTATTTTATATTAATTCATAAGTGTTGACTGTTAATTGCATATATATTTTTATTGACGACCAAACGAATATTCGGCTTGTCCGCTTCACGTTTTAGAAATAAATTGAATTGAACTGAATTTAGCTATTTCGTGGATGTTGATTTCCATTCATCGAAACGCAACTGAGATGAACCTATTCCAAACAAAACAGGTTACCAACAAATGACAACTACCTATGCAACGGAGACGAAGACAAAAAAGTACTCCCACTGAAGCGACCATAGACAAATCTAATTTCCAAAATCCAGACCAAAACGTTACAGAGCAAGGCACAGCAAAATACTCCACGAGACTCAAATACCAATGCAACCTCCATTTCATGCAAAAGCAACCACATTTCCAAGACACTAAAATATTCTAAGCTTAAACGACCCCTCGCACTATTTACTCTTCAACTTACAGTATTTAAAATATTTGAATACTTTAAACTAGGCTGTGCTTTCAACAAATAACCCACGGGTTTAGCTGTTTTAGGCCTTTTCCGACACCCGTTGGCTTGTAGCGAAAACAGGGAAACAATTTACATAACCGGTTTTTCGGATGGAAAAAACTTCGCAGACAACCATCGACAGAGTGATACACATCGAAGGTAGCAAAACACGGCAAGTGAGAAAATCAGCGTGGTTTTGTAAGAGGGGTTAGAATGTACCGTACGAAATTGGGGTCTCCGGGTTTAGAAATAAATAAAGTGATTATGGAAGTAGGTTGCATTAGTATTATAGATAAGACAGGTCCTTTAATGCAAAAAAAAAAACGTTCAATGCAGAATCACTGAACAACAACGCAAACTGAAGCTTCAAAACCTGTTGAATAGAACAGGAACTTTCGGAAAGAAAAACTTCAACATCAATTCGGTTCTTCAGTAACACCGTAACAGACAAATTGTCAGACCCACATCACTGTGACACTAGAATTTTAACTTTGTTATTTCAATAAAGTTACTACAAAAGGAGTTGTGGCGTAATGTTAATGTACGAGTGCGGCTTACCGGTAGACTGGGTATTACCGCACGAGGCAGTTAACATACAAGTAATTCACACTAATTCACAGTGGTATTTTCATGAGACCCGGGGAAAGGTACCAGGCCACCAGAAAGAAAGCTGACAAAGCTCTAAAAGAGGACAAGACTGAGGAAAGTAAAGGTCTCAAAGAAATGGGTTACCAACAGAAGACAAATGCGCCACCAAACTGAAAACAACTAAGACACCAAGGATATCTTTACTTACAGTATTCTACTAACAACTGCGCACTCAGAGAGCTAGAACCGCTGAGCAAAAAAGAGGAATTGCACCCTACCCAACGAAAACGGATCAAGGTCAATATTGGCAGTGCTGATAATTAGGAGACCAGGCTTTGACTTCAAGGTGCAAAAAAACGACTAATACGATGCATTACTGTTACTTATTTAGGTGATAAAAGTTTGAAACCTTTCAGATCTCATTTCCGATTAAACTTTGCTCCAAAGGTTGTGATCGAAAAAAAGGTCGTAAAAACCTACAGTATCAGAACACATATCAAATGCCTACAATTCAGTGTCAAAAGCAAAGAATTATATACCTCAAAATCTGAAATTATCATTTATTTTTTTGATGAGATAAATATCTTTTCTCCTGGCAGGCTCCTATATCTCTATCTCCAATACCTCATTTGACATGCTAAAACGCTAAAACACAAAAACTTAAAACAAAATATTAGGTTACTTGAAATTACAATTAACCTAAGCAAGTGCTCCAACCTCCTGGTTATAGTTCAACCCTGGTTCAACCTTCCTTTTAACACTCACAAGGTCGGTTTTGATGTTACTCACCTTAAGATCAGGGACTCCCTGAGCTGAGCTATTTGGTGTGCGATTAACAGAAGAAGCTTACTAAAATTCTTACCTAAATACAGCAAAGGATCATATTTTGAACCCCAGACTTCTCATACACTGAAGGTGGGCATCAATTAGATCTTGACAGTTCTCTTGTCCTCTTTCAATGATGCTGGAAAAGTAAAGTAGTGTGTATAGCCTAAACAATTTAAGCTTTGTGCACCTTTCCTGAATTCTTATTTTCCAAAACTGAAATTGGCAATAGTGGGATTTTAATGAAACTTACCAATTTTTCAACTTTTCTAGCCTACATTGAAACAATAGCTAAAGACGGATGTCAGCTACAATGCTTTGCAGCCATATTTTGGCCTCTCTTGGCACGGGTCCTTGTCAGGCTATTGAACATCAGGGACGATGTCCAGAGGAAATAACAAACATGCTCACTGAACGTATGTTCATTCTTCCTCCCAACATTGTCCCTGATGTTGAACAGCCTGACCAGGACACTTGCCAAGAAAGCAAAAATTTTGCTGCCAAAGCATCATAGCCGACATATCCGTTTTATCCACTGTTTGAATATGTTTCCAAGTCAGCTGGGCTCAAGGGGTATTTTTTTTTTGTCCAGGCTATGTTGAAAATTAAGAATACGAGGCAATCAACGCGGAGCTTGAGCGAGCTTTTCAGTCTGAGATTGTAGTTTTATAAAAAAAATAAAAAAATTGAGTAGCCTAACCTAATAAGCTAGCTTGACCTTCTTGATTTTGCTTGAAATTTGACTTTATGGACTGTAGGATTTCAGACAAAGTACAGGATACTGTGCTATTTGCGCCACCCCTGGTAAAACTGGGTAAATAAAGACTAAATCTCAAGGATTGCGTGTTGGACATAAGAAAACATCCATCCTGACCAAATTAACTAATATCAAATGTCATTCACTTACTTCTATTCCTTCTTTGAAGGATTACCTGGAGCAGAACAAAGGAGAAAAGGAGCAAATACATGCAACAGAAAAATGTTGTCGCTAATAGTTGCGCTACAGCTATTTGAGTTAATCTCCTAGCGTAAATAAATCCACATAAGGCGCAAAAGAAAATTGAAACGGAAGCTGGCGCAAAAACAATTAGACTATGGTCAGCAGGTGTTAAGAAGAGAGACATTTGGCAACTCTGCAACTTCGTTCAACAAAGACGGAAAAAATATTAGGTTGTAGAGAATAAATAGACCTTTCAGTCAAGGCCCAATTTCCCACATTAGGTATTAGGACTGGAACATTAGGACTGGAAAGAAACACTGGTAATTGCATGCATATATTTCGTTCACAGGGGTAGCGCAAATAGCCGGGTATCCTGTCAGGGTCGTCCCAAGGGGGAGCGGGGGGCGTAGCCCCCCCCCCCCCACTCTACGTTTTGGGCATTCGGTCAAATTTTCCCCAACGGCGAAATTCCGGTCCAAATGGCCATCGTAACGAAGCCTTGATACTCGTTTTATAATTTTGTCCCCACATTTCCAAATGGGACATTTTAGCATCTTTTTTGGTTCCCATTCTTTATAGAATTTGGTAATTCATCCAACTTTTGTTCAGTCCGCATCGATTTCACCGCATTCGGCCAGTCTATTTGTAAATTCGGTGATTTAACGTGTTTGTTTTGGTGTCGTTTGTTTCCGAATCAGGTAATTTTAAATTTTATCAAAGCCGTCTGTTCTATCGCCTTCGGTCAGTCCATTTCTTAATTCGGGGAGTAATCAAATTCATTTGGTTCTCATTTGTGACCGACATCGGTCATTCACCAGATTTTTGTTTAGTCCGTCTATTACCAAACTTGCCATATTCGTTTTTTTATGTGGTTTTGACTTCCATTACGAAACTCAGTTGTAATACCGCTCATGGTCTGTTCCTTATTATTTTAGTTAGTTTTGCGGTAGAACAAATTCATTATTTGGTTCATTCCAGTTACCGAGTTCAATAAATTTAAGTGGCATTTGCTTAGCTCTTATTCTTGGTCATTTAATAGTAACTTCAGCCGGTTGCACTTCATTACTTAACTTTTACTTCTAATGACTACAGTTCTTCAGGAATAATCATGTCTCTTCACGAGAAAACTAGCCTCCTTTTGTTTGCTGTAAATCAGAATGAATGTACTTTTTACCTACTTTACCCTGGATTGCGCAAAACCCGACAAGTTTTCTAGGTACTAGGCAGCCTTGAGATCGCAAAAAGGCACTTTGATCATCAGTGTTTCCACAAAATTTCTCCTGCGGCTCATTTTGTAGTCTTCACTATTCAGGAGAAGGTTGCATCATTTAGTTGGCGTTTGAAGTTTTGAATTTTTTGGGGGCTTGAACCACATTAAAAGCTAGAATTTGCATGAAAAGTAGGTAAATGTTGTGAGAAAAAGAGGCAGATTAAAATTTGCCTGCATGGCTTTCGTTTTTCATGTGTAGGGGAGAGGGGCAGGTTGGTTACTTTTTTGCACACAGTTCTTTCTAGGTTCTATTGATTCCATTTTTTCCGACTGTCTAGAATTGTGTCTTAGCTATTACTATTACTTTGTAGAATCATGTTACCTGCAACATTTTCTTTGCAAATTTCAGTTTCCTATTAGCTACTTTGCCCGGACCTGCTCCCAGACTGGGGGCAGGTTTGGACATGGCTGGGGCAGCTCCAGACATGATTTTTTTTGTAACCCAGTAGGGACTTTTAACAAAGTTGTAAACACATTTTTCATTTGCTTTTGTTGCCTCCATTCAGTTTTGTTTGTTTTGCTTCTGTTTGGGAAAACTGTACAAGTATACCGTCACTTTATCAAATCTGTTATTATCATCTGGATATGCTGTTATCGCTGGGTCTGAATACAAATCTTCCAGAATGGGTCTTAAAGGCTTTCTGAGCCTTTTTGCTGATTTTTTTCCTTCCCTCTTCCAATTTCTTTTCTTCTTATTTGTCCCTCAAGCTTTCTGTCTTTGCTGACCGAACCTGCTTCAACTGTCTTTATCCGGACCTGCCGCTGGTACTGTTTTCACAGAAATAAACTTGTAACTCTCAAACTGTTGTATGAATCACAAAAAATATTTTCGGCATGTAGAGACAATCTTAAACTACCGAAATAAAAATCAGTGACAATGTAAGTGGGTTCGGAACTACCAAGATGAGATGCCAACCCCATGACGTGCAAGCATATAAGTGTAATGACCTTTAAAAATTTCACATATTTTAAATTCAAATAAAAAGGTTTGTAGAGCTGATGTTTGAACCTGCCCCCCTCTCCCCTACAGCCTGCCTACAGCCTTTGGCGACATCGTCACATTGCAGTAATGCCTTTTTTTCTTGGCAATTTTCAAGTATTTCCCTAAAAAAACAGAAGTGGAACAGCATGAAAACATGCCAAATTTTCTCTTTAGTCTAGACGTGGTTTTGTACATACTATGCAACCTTTTTCATTGTAGCTTTTGGAAGGCAACTGCTAGTCTATGTGTTTAGGAACGGGTACACTGATACCAACGATGTACTCCCATTTGGTCAATTTTTACCAAGTTTGCCCCCCCCCCAATGAAAAAAGGCTCAGGATGCCCCTCTGTATCTTGTCTGTATCCTGTACACTGTGTACCTGTCCTGTACCTCTCTAGCAGCTCTGTAGGTTGTCTCTAGGCACTCTAGCCAGACTCTAGCCATGGTCTAGCCTTCAACATATCTGCATCTACCTCTCCTCAAGCTATACTATACCAACTTGAACTAGCAATGCAGCAAACACAGCTTTCCTGAAGGTAATTAGTGAAGAAGTTCTGGTCTCAGCCTTGACAGGCAAGTCTAGCTTAAACTGAGTCTCTACTCACCACTTATCTCTGACTTGCTTTGTCTCAGGACAAGCACAGCAGGGCTTTAATTTCTTGCCATCTGGGCCTACAGGCGCCTGGATATTCTTAAATTCACATTCTTTCTTGACATTTTCCATGTTTCTTTCACAATTCAAAAAACCCGCAGCTTTGTTGTCAGCATGCATAGAGCTACGAAAATTACGAAACCACCATGCAGTCGACAAAGCAAGGCCCAGCGCCACAAGTACTGACCGCAGGCGTTGCCCAGGCCTGCTGTGTCTAAATTGACAAACAATTTGACCAAAAGAAGAAATAAGGCTAGATAGAATACTAAATTATAGAAACTATAATTGATAGAAACTAGGAAGAATATTGCTGGTAAAGTTCAATATGCTCCAGGCTGTGAGAAAATGCGTTGCCGCCAGCATTTAGCAGTCTCCTTTTGCTGTGGGAACACTTCGAAAATCGATATTCCTGACAAGGAGCTTGTTCATTTTTAGTCTGGTCACTGTTGCTCATGGCTCTTGACGCTGAAGATATTCATTCCACGTGGAATAAAATTGTGTGTGACCTGCTGTCACAAGATAAGTGTAACTTATGGTGGAAGAAAATAAATAGCGTAATTGACGATGCGAAATCATCAAATAGATATTTTGGTGCAGAGTTCATTCGTCAAAAGCTTGGATTCGTGGATGAATATAAGGAAAAGTTAAAGTGCGATAAATCGGTGACTATAGCGATCTTGCTACAATAGTGAGTACACCGTAAAGAGTCTCTCCTATATCGGACTTCTAGTAATTGTGCATCATCCAATTGGGATATTTTTATTCCGAGTTTGCAGAGTCACAAAGAAAGATTACTTTAATCCTACCGCGAAGGCGCGATGTACACTCTATATGCCGCATCATTGTCCGGTTCCGGATACACTCTGCGTACCAACCTTTTTTTTTCAGTCAACTAGAAGGACAAAACACATCCTTCAGTTCCGCATTGTAAATTTTATTTCATTTAACTGGTATATTTTTGAAATAATCGATTGTTATATGCGTTTCTTTATTAGTAGTTAATTCATTGCAAGAATTAACATTATTAACATTAGAATTAACATTCTTCGCAAGAATCCTTTTCCGCCAGAAGACGACCCTTGCCGAGAAGGACCGAACTATCACAGAAGAAAATCTTAGCCTATTCATCTATTTTCAGTCGCTGTTCTTTATGATTCCCAGTCAGCTTAGGCTGAAAGAGTAGTTAGTACGTGTTATATTGTTAATTTTTACTATTGTTTACCTACAAGTGAAATCTAAGAATAAGGTGAGATTTTTTTTCTAGCCTTCATTACGAGTCGAAACTTCATGGCTTGGACGAAGAAAAGACCCTCGAGACTTTTGCAAAACTTCGGCAAGACTGCATTGACAGCGCAAAGGTAACACCTAAATATTCTTTGAGCCCAAGCTGACTTTGAAACATTTATTCCAGCAATGTTTTCAACGGATACATCAGCTAAGATTCTTCATAAGCGATATTTCGGCCCTTCTTGGCAAGGGTCCTCGTCAGGCTTTCAGTCCTCTTGTTCAACTTCGGGGAAAGAAACAAACCTGTAAGACTTAAAGACTGACAGGTTTGTTTCTTTCCCCGAAGTTGAACAAGAGGACTGAAAGCCTGACGAGGACCCTTGCCAAGAAGGGCCGAAATATCGCTTATGAAGAATCTTAGCTGATGTATCCGTTGAAAACATTGCTGGAATAAAAGGTAACACCCCGTCCATTATGCATTTCAGAATATGAAGAACCGCGAAAGCGAGATTAATTAACATGCCTTTCTACAGCCTGTGCACACCAGTCTGTCTATAGCAATAGGAAGGCAGGGAAGAAAATTCCTGTTTTAGAGAAAACCCACAAACATTTAACCGAGCTTTTCTGAGGGATGAGCCGTTCGACTGCCATACACTTCAAGAAACAAGAGCTGAAAGCTTATATGACAATTGTTGGAACAGTTAGCATATTTGTCATTTTGACACCCTCCAGCCCCCCCCCCCCCAGTGATCCGACCCACTACGGACTTAAAACTGAACATTTGAGACACTCGTTCTTGACACGTCTTGTCAAGTTTCATGCACGTCTGATCTCCCGTTCCTAAGTTATGAATGCCACCAGATTCCGGATTCCCTATCCGTCTACTCCCCGCACCATTGTCGGATCGGGGAAGGGACTATTTTCAAGTCAATATGTTAGAGTCCCTAATACGCCTGCCAAGTTTCATGTTCCTAGCACATCTGGAAGCACCCTAGCTCGATATAACCGGTATACCGAGAAACCCCCCTCCAACTTCCCCCACCGTGGCTCGATCTGGTCCTGTTTTGTCAGGAATGTATCTAGGATTTACGCTTGTTTTCCAACCAAGTCCAACTCTTATCCGTCGACTTTAAGCGACTCACGATATTTCCGGTGCCTCCCCCGTCCCCCCCCCCCCCCAGTGATCAGATCCGGTTCAGACTTTGAACTGAACATCCGCGACATTTGTTCTTACTACTTACCAAGTTTCATGCACGTCCAATCCCCCGTTCCAAAGTTATGGATGTCACTGGATTCCGGATTCCCCACCCCTATACTCCCCCCACGATGATCGGATCGGGGATGGGGCTATTTTCAAGTCAATATGGTAGAATCCTTAAAATGCGTGGAAAGTTTCAGGATCCTAGCATATCTAGAGGTACCCTAACTCGAGATCACCGGAATTCCGGCAAACCCCTCCAACTCCCCCACTGCGACACGATGCAGTCCTGTTTTGTCAGTAATGTATCTAGGGTTTCAGCTTGTTTTTCCCACCAAGTTCCATCCCGATCCTTCGAATCTCAGACTTTCATAAGATTTCCAGTGCCCCTTCCAGCCCCCCCCCCCCCGCTATTGCATCCGACCCGGATTTGAAAAGTAATATCTGAGGCACTTGTTCTTGACACTTGTCAAGTTTCATGCACGTCCGATTACCCGTTTCAAAGTTTTTGTTACTAATTTCCGGATTCCCCATCCCTCCACTCCCCCTACGACGGTCGGATCGGGGAAACGACTATTTTCAAGGCAGTCTGTTCGGGTCCTTGATATGCCTACCAAATTTCATAGTCCTATTAACGAACTCGCGGGATGACCGATTCCCCCCCCCCCCCAACTCCCCCCACAGTGTCCGAAGCCGGTCCGGCTATGTCAACGACGTATCTAGGACTTGTGCGTCTTCTTCCCACCAAGTTCCGCTTCCGAATCTGAAAGGAAGTCGTTTTTGATGAGGGTGATGATAACCGGAGCATTCCTCGTCCGCGGAGACTCGCGAGAATACAGGGAGTGAGTCCCTGGGACAAGCAAAAGGGGTCCTCGAGATGGCGAGAACACACCTCTAGTGGACTTTGCCTGTCGGACTTATGGTACCTCTATGCGTTTGTACCCGTGTTGTATGCTTGACGAAAACGATTTGCGAAAAAAAAATGTTCGCAGTGAGCTCACCTTGAGCAAGATGATCACTGGCCACTGAACAGCCTCGTTTGTATTCACATTCAAATTTTCCGCGTCATAGTAGAACTTTGGGTTGTGAGGACGGCCTTAGACATTCTGAACGTCATGCTAAAGCAAATATTAAAAATAAAGAAATAAATCCCTTAACACAATCCAAATAATGTGGTATCCAGTTATATGATACAAAATTAATTTGGCTTTTCAGTTAAATTTAAAGACATGCGGAAAGACAGCGAAACCACCGGAAGCGGAAATCAAGCGGCGAAATAGATAAATATGGCACTCTGTGTACGCAAGTTGTTTGAGGAGATGATCTTCTGTTAGACCAGTTACCGTCCATTCTATACTCTAGGTGACTAATAAGTCCAGGAAGAACGAGAAAAGTCACCTAAACGAATACTTGAAATTGCTTCTAATCATAGGTAAACCAATCAACAACGTTAGGGGTGACTTTTCTAGCTCTTAGCGAGTCACACTTCGATTATGCACCAGGACAAAGAGTTGGTCATCGAGAATATTCTTGGAAATCCTAAAACCAACCTTTATTCGAAGGGCGAAATTTCGGAGGACAACCATGTCGTCCTTGACAATCTTGAACGACTACTCATCACGGCTATCACAAACAGCGCTGGTATTTTCTTAGACAGCACAGCCTTCGGAGATCTGGATGAACACTACTTTCTCGATTTCGATAGTGCCATCTTGGGGTCAAGTTCAGAAGCGTACAAGATATATGCAAAGCTGATACGCGAAGAGTACGAAACACTGTCAGATGCTCAATACGGAAAGTTGCGGAAACGGGTGAGTTGAGCAACTTGTAAGCCACATTGAAATCGATAGATATCCCTGCGACTCGAAGCGTTCTATCTATTTGTATGACTGACCGATTTCCTGCTTTTTGGGATCCCAAAACGTAAGTGGAGGGATACCTATGACATCACAAAAGTTGTCCGTCTGTCCGTTTGTGATTGTTTGGGTCAAGAGTAAGGTCAAGTTCGTAGATGGGCTCTGTAGCCCTACATTTAGGGGTGGGGGAGGGGATTTAATTTAAGAGGCAAATGAAATATTTTTAAACATAATATAATGTGATAGTCGATTATGGGGTAAAAAGACAAAACCATTTTGTCATCGGACAAGTAGTTCGCCCGCGCATGAATCTTGTTAGCAGTGGCCAGTTTTTTATAGAGTCGCGCGTGAATCTTGTTAGCAGTGGCCAGTTTTGTGGAAGATTTTATCAATAGTGGTCAACGTATAATGGATTTTTTCGAGTGGGCCGTTTTCTGGGTGAAAGCTTCTGCGCTTTCCCAGACGGATGATAAATTGTAAATATAAACAGAGCTCAGAATTGTAAATAATCACAGATTTGTACATATACATTTTTAACACGCACATTTTATCTTTCGTTATTTTATTTTTATCTGCATCCCCACCGTTTTCTTCTGGTTTTTAGTTACATCTCGTCTTATTGTCTGTTGGTTCCGCATCGTTCTCCTGTTGTGATTGTGGTGGATTTTATGATTTAGTTTTGTTTTGTTTTTCGCTGAGGACGGTTTGCCGGAAGTGCAACCGAAATATCCGAATTTATATTTATCCCTCGCACATCATCCTAGAGGGATAATTAGCTGATCAAGAAAAAAAAAAACCCGAAAATCACGGTTTTCTATTTCTTTCGTAATGAATGGTCAGCTTGGCTTCAAACCTTATATGTACCTGAGACAAATTTAAACTCAGCGCCGCAGGCAATTTTTTTGTAATCCGACCTTTTTGGGGCATTTGTAGTGGCTGAAATCTAAGTAAGGCATAACAAACATTTAAAGGCTGTCTACTACATCACATATCTGTCAGTGCCCCGATAACTTGCAAACGGAGTGGGATACTTTCCCGGAAGTTGGTACGTGGTAGTACTTTGAATTTAGACTACACAAAAAATAGTGCGATCATCAGGCGGTTGTGCCTTTTTCTTTTTAAGATAAGGATATTTTTGCACAAAACCAGGTAGGATAAGGCTGAAACGTCGCGCCTCAGGCGAATTTTTGAAAATCAGCATGTTTTCGCACCACAGTGTCTTAGTGTCTTTTTCTGTCTTTGTATGTGTTTTGTTTACTTTCTTCATTTACTTCGCCTTTCCGAAATGGCGGGTCATAAATAAATTACTTACTTACTTACCGAGTGAAAATCACGACTTCGCAATGGCATTTATGTCACTCTGGCAAGTTCGAAACATACGACGATCATTCTAACAAGCTCAAAGCACACGATAATTCGTAAGGTAATATCTGCCTCATATGGCAAGCTCAAAACTTACGACTGTCTCTAATAGACGACTAGAAAATCTCTTCGTAATGTCATTGTAGCAAGTCCCATACCAATGATTCTGACAAAATGAGAACACGAAACTGTGAATCTGACAAACTTAAAACATACTACTAAAATCTATGGAACAATACGACGAGAAACAGGTCATTTGAAGGCAAAGTTCCCGATTGGCTAACTGTTTTGTCTGCCTTTATCTGGCAAGGTCAAAGCTTATGACTGTCTCTAATTTACGACTAGAAAATCCCTTCGTAAAGTACGACAAGAAACGGGTCTTTTCAGGCGAAATTCGCGGTAGGTGTCATTCTGGCAAGCTCAAACATACAAATTTCATTCTGGAAAACTCAGACAACACAACTGTGAATCTGAAAACATACGAATAGAAATTTCTTCGTAGCCATACAACTAAAAAATGTGATTTGCGGGTGAAATTCACGTTCGGTAACTGCCTGCATGTCACTGAGAAAAGCTCAAAACATACGACTGAGAGTAGATTCTCTGGAGCGTGGGGGGGGGGTGAGTCACCCCCCCCCCTAGACCCCCTGTTCGAACCGTCCCTGAGCCGATCGGCCAGCGAGGCGCAGGACCCCTTTAAACTTACGAACCCTTCTAAGGCAATCAAACTTTATAGAGCTCCTCAAACTGATAACGTCAAATTTGTAGGGAATTACGATTAGATTTAGTAGACACCTAAGCCTAGTCGGGACTGAATAGTTTTCAGAACTGGAAGGCAAGCGAACGAATACGTAGATGATACGTAGAACACTCCCAGCCGTACGGATAGCTACGATTCCGACGTGGCTAATTATAGTGCAAACACAAGATACGGATTTTCTTGACTTTAATCAACAAGATAAAGAAAGCTCAATTTTTTCATATGGAAGTGATGATGGTACCGAAAATCCGGGCAAGAATTCCGGTCCGACAACGCCGGACCCTGATCGTGCATTCGCACTTTAAGCTAATACGAGACGCTATCGGACACTCAACACGAAAATGGCGGAAACGGGCCAGAGAAGCCAGAGGCGAATTCTCGCCGTTCCCCGAGGATTCCACTTGAGGAGTCCCCGCGTTTTTGTTTGTCCCGGGGACTCACTCCCCGTATTCTCGCGAGTCCCCACGGACGGGGAATGCTCCGATTATCATCACCATCATCAGAAAGGACTCCCTTTCAGATTCAGAGGGGAATCACTTTTTGCTGGTGTTGGCGCAATGTAAAATTAATTAGAAACAATCAGAACAAAGAAAACCAAAAGTAAAGTGAATCCAGAACGATTTCGTCAACTGCATATTTATTTCTAGAACAAAATCCATTTTGAAAGCATTCCCCGTGTTCTCGTTGTTTTCCGTACGCGGAGTCCGCGTGGAGGCACTCTTTCTATTCTCGCCGTTCCCTTCGATTCCCCGAGGAGTCCTCGGGGAACGGCGAGAACACGCCTCAGGTCTAGAAAATTGAAACCGCTCTATCAACGAAATATCGTCTACATGTCTTGGAACTTGTAAGTCTAGAAGATTTTGTATATCATCCAGAAAGTCTGGAATTTGTCAAGAAATCTTGGAAGGCATCCAGATAAATTCAGTGAGCTTACTGGATGACATTCCCTGGGTTTCTCCTCTCCCTCCCCCAAAGAAAAAATCAAGTTGACAGTCTAGACCAACACATTATACCTTTCACGTAAAGTATAGCTATGTGTGCAGTTTAAACTGTTTTAGGCATACACTTTAGAGGCCGACGACTGATTTTTTCCATTATATTATTATTATTGTTATATAAAGTGAGTTCCTTTCCCATCAACTGGCCTTTCACTGAAAATGACAATAGCGACCGATTTGTCCGACGCACGTCATAAGCAAAGCAAGTGTGTGTGTAGGGGGGGGGGGGGGGGGGCAATTCATTGCTGTGCCTACTAGCCTACCAAGTCCTTGTCAACTGAATAGATTTACTCATTTGTAGGTTCTACAAGAAATGATGACCATTCCCAACATTTTTGCAACAAGAGAGTTTAGAGAGATGTTCGAAGCACAAGCTCGAGAGAATATTCAAGAAGAAATCGCAACGCTGGCCTAAGTGAATCGACTTTTATGCTTATAGCTTATATTTCCTTGTTTGAGATTTGTTGCGGCGCTTATACATTTACAACAATGTCAACTGTTTTAGTAGAGTCACTTCGCAGAAAGGCGCATAAGGGATCGCAACCGTGTTATCTCAAGAGCTTTATATAACGTGCGTTAAAAATGCCCGGCGTCGCTCTTTAGTCCTTACAGGGAGAGTTAGCTGTAAGTCTAACTGAAGTCCTTTGTCCTGATCAGCGGGTCATAGTGCATTTATGGTACGATCTCCCAGCCAAATAACGTGCACTCAATTATCCAATTGATGTGGTTTCACGATGTGATGTTGCTGATGACCGAGCATCATCCAGGTAACAATCTATGTCACAAATGTCACAATGAACGTATCCGAAAGCTTTTTAGTGCTATAAATGCTGCATTTTATGCTGCATATTCATTTATTTTTGTCTGAGAGTTGTTACCTTTATTTCTTCTCTGACACTAAGTAAAGTTTGTTGCCGCTCAAACGGGAATTTGACCTAGATAATATTACGAAAACTTTTGTGTGGCAATTTGTTCTAGAAAGAAAAAGATTCTAGAAAGATACTAGGAGAATCACCGTGCTCTCGAGTTTCTTCTTGAAAATTCAGCATAAAATTTAGCATCTTTGCTGAATTTTTCGATGGATTTTATGCTGAATTAATTTAGCGAAAATTTAAGTCCGAAAGCAAAATGCGGCATACAAATTTTGAATCAATTCAGCAATTTCGTTCGTTTCGGAGCTTTCGGACACGTTCAATGACGATTAGAAACATACGCCATCTATCAGCAATAACCTGAACTTACTGCCTAGATGGCGTATGTGTTTACACCATTGTTGGGAATGATAACCAAACTGGATGGTGCTCTCTTGAGCCATAACACCGAGTTGAACAAAACTCAACCTTTCCATATGGAATTGATGATGGTGCAACAAATCCAGACTGGAATTCCAGACTGTGAGTACCCGACCCCGATCGTCTGTTCAAAGCACTAGACATTGCGTAAAATCCGAGCGTATTTACGTCCGTTATTGCTGTGAGAGAATCTTTCTAGCGCAAATACAAGCGTACAACGCACGCATTCGAAACACGCTCAGACTATGCAGAGTTTGAGCACAAAATCATAAAGCAAGCGTCCTGCCTTCTTAGGATTCGCTAGCATGCAAGAACCGCTTATGGCTTGACAGGCACACGACACACGACAACAAGTCATAAATTACGTTTTTGCGGTAGCCGAGTGTCCGTATACTCTTGATGACTAACTCTTCGTGCTTACGAAGAATCGAAGTGTGCCTAATGATGAATCAGAAACGTCCCCATAACAAACGTTACTGATTGACTTATAGTGCGAACATACGATCAGAATCGGACGCTCAATTTTTCCAACTTAATGATGAAAGTGAAGGAAATCCTGATCGTGTGTTCGCACAGTCACATAGGATTTGAGTCAATATTGAGGACTGTTTAGATGACGTTTCTCATTATTCACTGTAAATAAATCTTGCAGTATTTGCTGCTGGGATTAATTTTGTCTCTAGAAAAATAATCTTATCTCTAATTCGGATTAATCTTATCTCAGTACAGATAAGCCTAATCCAAGTGGCAAATACTGCAGTTAACTTTAACCCTTACCTGTAGGAACTTTTTACAGCGTTCCTTACGAGCACGGTCGTGTTTCCGCAGTTACCGGGTCTCTGTCACCCGGGCGAATTGTCGCTTTCTCAGTCACCCAGTAATTACCATTTAAGCAGCCCTGGCTTCTAGCTCTTATCTAGTAGCCATGCTAAGACCGTGGTTACCAAAATTCAGTTAAGTACCGTTCACACGTTGTAATACGAATAAAAATACTTCGCCTTGTAAGCCTTATCCTCTGCAGCCGTTCAACTTGAAAATCAAGTTGTCCGCTCGCCAACGTTTGGAACGCGTATGCGCAGATTCACAAAACAGAGCCTTTGCCCTTAAGCCTGACAATCCCAAGAGTTCGCCCAAGAGAATATAACCTCTGATGACTTTCATGCGGAATTTTAGAGAAGCCTCTACCGGTTTTATAACAATACACTATAATATCTGTTGCTACGTGTCTGTTGCGGACTAGCGCATATTTCTCGATATAGCTTTGAGTCTACCAGGATTGCTCTTATTATATCAGATAAGGTAAAAGCTTGTAAACACAATTAGTAATATAATTTAATACGACTGACTCTCATTCAAAGAGCTCATACAGCTCCATTATGTTACGAAAATCTCTCCTTAAATATTTCTCTCTTTCTTCTTCAGTAGTCACGTGATGGAAATGTATTTCTGTGATTGGTCATGTATAATTTTTAACATACATGTCCTATTAGTTTTTACCACAGCAAGCCTCGCCGGGATGAAAGTTTAACACACATATTCGCGAATAGCGCGTGTTGTTCAGAAATTCTGCGCCTTAAACGTAAGCTTGAACGGTCCTTTACTCTCAAAACACGACAAGACCGCCTTATGCCCGGGCTACATTCAGTCACACCTCTACGTAATTTGGTTCGTTAATTTGGTTATTACCCACCCTTATGCCGGGGCCCCACTATAGTCACCTAGTAATCACGCCGGTAATAAGGCCGTCTTACGGTCGAAATTGGGAAGAAAAGACGCTGAAAACATGAGATTGTCGAGATGGGAAAATCCATCTCCGCCATTTTGAAACGTATCTTTCGAGTGTTTGGACCAATCACAGACCAGAGTCGCTGATTTTAGTTTACGTTTGAGTGATGATGATGGTAATATATCTTGAATTTCTTCGTTCCAGGTGTGACCAGGATGAAAAGTAAGAGTGGGTAATTAACCAAATTACGTACAGGTGTGACTGACGGCATGTGTCCCGGGCATTACGTTTCACATCCTGCTCACACCTGGAACGAAGAAATTCAAGATATATTACCATCATCACCCCTCAAACGTAAACAAAACTGGCTAAAATCAGCGACTCTGGTCTGTGATTGGTCCCAAGACTCGAAAGTTACGTTTCAAAATGGCGGAGAAGGATTTTTCCATCTTGACAAGAAGGATTTTTCCATCTTGACAATCTTACGTTTTCAGCGTCTTTTCTTCCCAATTTCGACCGTAAGACGGCCTTATTACCGGCGTTATTACTAGGCGTGACCATAGTGGGGCCCGGGCATTAGTTACCGGGTTATGCCCGGGCCCAATTACAGTCACACCTGGTAATAGTGCCAGTAATAAGACCGTTTACTATAGAAACTGGGAAGAAAAAAACGCTGAAAACGTAAGACAGTCGAGATGGAAAAATCCATCTTCGCCATATTAAAACGTGTCTTTGGACCAATCACAGACCAGTGTCACTGACTTTAGCTAGTTTTGTTTACCTTTGAGTGATAATGGTGGTAATATGTCTTGAATTTCTTTGTTCCAAGTATGACCAGGATGAAACGTCAAGAGTGACTAATAACTAAATTAACGAATCAAGCTACGTACAGATGTGACTGAATGTGACCTGGGCATAAGAGTAACTCTAGTTTACCGCGAAAACACAACTATGGACATATGGAACAGAATGTGAACCTTCAGACCACGATTCTGAAAGTAAATGTCAAACAGTTCGTAGAAGTCACCGATATGGCTGTTTAGCCCATCATTGGATTCATGGGTACATTAACACCACTCCACACCTAGATTAAATAGCCAACATGGTGAATCATGAAAATTTTATAAATTTATTTTAGATTGCCAATACACTTGTAGCGCAACCACAGGCATGAATACGCAGCAGCAAGAAGCGACAAATTCTTGAGCCAAAGTCTTTTCGGTCACAAACTCTTACAAACCATCACTAATGGATACCATACGAAAAGAAAAATAAACTCGGAGAACAGCTTGTCCGCGAGCAGGGGTAGAGATGCAGTAGAGTTCGTTACTTCAAGCAGTCCGAAATCTTAAAGTTTAACCGAAAAGGGATAGGATACGACAGTCTAGTTACCCATCACTTGTTCGCTTATATAATCTTGAAAACCCGATGAAAAAGCGCTAGTTTGTTTTTCTGATATTTCCAAATAATCGATTATCCCACTGTGCTTGCCGCTCTTCCCGTTTTTGTGATATCTCTATGTTGCCTGGAACATTTGGCAACAATACCAGCAGCAAACGAGTAAATAAATTGTGTATCAAATAAACAAAGAAGTGTCTGCAGTCTGCAGTGCCAAAAACTAGTGCTAGCTAGGGATGTGATAGTGCAGTGATTTTCGCGGGCAAATTGTGGACGGATTCACCATGGGAAAGCGTCCACATTCCCAACGTCCCTACTGAAGACTACTGTGGACAGAATGAAAATCCCCAATAGGTGTTGTAATAATTCAATGTATTTGAATCTAAGATGTAAAAATAAGTTGCCTGTTCAGTTAAACTTTAAGTTTTGGGCTAAATATCCTGAAACTTCCAAATTTAACTTTTCTTCCAAAATATTAAAAGATAGCAATATGAAGCTAACCGGGTACGTAAAACTGTCTTGATACCTTCTGTCACTCATAGTGTCGCAACCTCAGGATTGGAGGCTTTAGGCGTTTTTTCGTGGCAATCCAGATAGTCTGTATGACTAAGTCCAAAACACGCCAGTGATTCTCAGGAAGAAGGAGCAAACGTGTCCGTAACGAAAACTCAATGACTCAAATCCCGAGTCAGCGCAGCTGTGACACCGCTTCTTCCGTTCTTCCGCAGGTACCCGGAGATTCTGCATCGGAAGGGAGAGATAGTCATCAAGTGTATTGACGATTCACAATCCTGATTCTCCAAATGACGTTTTCTCCGACAATCCAGATTATGAAAAATCTTTTCTGTGACAATCCGAATTCGTGCTTGAATTGTCGATTGGAGAGTCTAGCAACGGAGCAAGATCGTCGGACCGTACAATCTGGGATTGTCGATTCGCTGTTTCTCTGATGAATTAGTTATCTAGGATTATAATCCAGAATTGTCGCAGGAAAACGCCTTTTTGACACGGAAATCAAAATAAGAGAAACACCAAAGTTTAAACAAGGAGAAAAAAAACGGATAAGGATGTCTCCTAGTTTCAAGTTATTAACGAAAAGAGCAAGAAGAAGCTCGGCCCCTCGGGTGCTCAGACTTCGCGTACTTTCTACTGCACTTGTGCCTCATCACAGTCACCATTCGTCTGGCCGCAAATCATGTTTGATAGCAATTCAGACGGGTAGCTTACGCCCTGACGAGGGTCCTTCCCAAGAGGGGCCAAAATAAAATTCAGCTGACTTATCCCTTTAGCGTCCGCGATCACTGAGTCACACTTTGATGCTACTCAACGACAAGTTAGGGTACGTCCAACTTAAGCATCTCTATTGTACTCACTTCGACAGAGAGTTCAATTGCGACATAACATTAGTGCTAATAGTAGCCTAGACTAGATCAGTAAGGTTCAGGTTAGAATTCGGACTTATTATAATCTCGGCTCACGTTTCTTAAATTTAGCTCAATGTCTAAAGTACGGCTCAGACGGTTCAGTCAGACATTCGTCCGCTTCATAGCTCAACAGTACACCTGATGCAGCACGTTTCACTTGATCTATCATGTTCTTCTTTCACTGCACCATTGGGGCACAAATATCGGGTTAAAGTTGAAATCACAGGTTGAGCGGACCAAACGACCAAGATCGCAAAAAGACCTTCCGTATTTCTTTCCTGGCTTTAAGTTTCTTCTAACCTTCATGTCCATAGTAGCTATCCAACAAAAGCAACTTACTCTCTCATGGAAATTAAAGGGGGCAAATGACATGTGAAAATGGAATAAAGAGCGCTGAGTAGTCCAAGATGAACTACCGTCGAAAAGCACGCACTTTCGACTATAGAGCCTACTAACAACCTATGCATGCATCGTACTTCGTGAACTATTTGAAGAGACGAGCTTCAAAATTAAACAGATGAGCCTTTTTTTTCCTGGAATGATCATGCACAAAGTTCCTACTGTATTACAGGAATTGAACTGAAAAACAAAACTGATAGTCGGCAGGTACCGAACCCACGACCTTCGGCTTGAATTGCCGTTGCGTGAATCATCAAGGCCATCCCGTTCCTCCAAACAGTTCACTGCCTATGTCGCTGGACTGTATCTTTATAGTGATCGACTAAAAAGAGGCACTGCACGGACGACATACTGAGCGTGTTCCACCCTACCTATCGTAGTTACTACGCATGACGTCACGAATTCTGGCTTTTTGCCGTCAAGGCTGGAACAATTTTTCTATTTTCCAGCAGGATCTCACGCCAGGGGCGAATCCGACCAATCACGTTACAGAGATGCTTAGTTACTACGCTCCCGAGCATGGTAAGCAAATAGTAACTATTAGTTACTATTCCGACAATGATGGAACGGTCAGCGTAGTAACTTTTCGTGAGGATGGAACGGAAATAGTAACTATTGTTAGAAGGGTGGAACACGACCTACTGTACGAGGCACGAGTACTAAAAAGAGGCACAAACTGAAAGGGCCCTGTCAGCTTCAGAGTGAGGGGTAGGAGGAATGTTTTAACGTGACTTCTTTCAAGCTATGGACTTACGAACTCTGACTTGTCTACTTTTACTACTTGCTAATCTCTTTTTATTACTCGTGCCTCCACCGCCATGCTGTGCCGTTGATTACAGGTTTGTTTCCTTCCCCGACGCGGACCCTGCAGATTGACAGCCTGACGAGACCCTTGCCAAGAAGGGCCGCAATATCGCTGATGAAGCATCGTAGCTGACGTATCCGTTCTATGCATTATTTGAATATAGCCTCTTTTCAGTCGATCACATCTTTACGTGCAAAGATGGAATACAAGGGACTTTAACCGTGACAAAAAGATCTGAAATAACTTTTTAAATTTTAACTGAAATAACTTTTTCTGTTGCCTATTATTTAGCTTTTGCTATTGTGGCAATTTTTCTATTAAACCATTCATTAAATTCAGAAGTATAGGAGCCCAATTACAGAGCCTCGATACTTAAGACAACATGCAAATCGAGCGGGGTTTCAACACGGCTTTTCTGTGAAAGCGTTACGTTAAAACTGTCAAGTCCTGTGACATGGGTAAGTGAAATATATAGAAGACCTTGTCTTGGGCGAGGATCTCTAATTCTCTAGCCTACTTCTACCTCACGATCGCACTAATCCGAAAACTATCTTCACAAGCACCCTGGTTGGTCCTGGCACCCCTGGTTGGTCAGCCAATGACAATCCAAGCCGAAAGTCGCGGGTTTAAATTCCGCCAGAGGAGCAGGGACAGACAGTTCACTCATTAAAATGTTCCCATATTCAATAGTATTTCCATTCTTCTACTTCAAAAAAACAACGGACTGTCTAGGCTACGAGGATCCGACAGGCGACAAGTCATAAAAATTTCTCAATTTAGTAAAAATCGTAGCCTTATTTGTCACAGTTTATGATCCCTGTTTCAGTTCCATCTTTACGTCCTAAGGATCCTCAAGTACGTTAATGTTGATGAGTTTGGTCTGCCTCTCTTTCCCGTCTTCCCGAGTTGCTTCTCCTATCTCAAAGACAACTAGCTGAGACAGACGAAGAAGTAACCAATAATCATGAGCGCGTTCCACCCTACCTACCGTAGTTACTACGCATGACGTCACGAATTCTGGCTTTTTGCCGTCAAGGCTGGAACGATTATTCTATTTTCCAGCCGAATATCATGCCACGGGCGAATCCGACCGTTACAGAGATGCGTAGTTACCACGCTTACTACGCTCCCGAACATGGTAAGCGAATAGTTACTTTTAGTTACTATTTCGTGAAGGTTGGAACGGTCAGCGTAGTAACTTTTACGAGGTTGGAACAGAAATACTAATAGTAACTACCGTTAGACGGGTTGTGGAACACGCTCCATGTGCAGGGAATACTCTATGTGACCAAGTCCAAAACACAGTGATCCTCAGGAAGAAGGAGTAAGCGTCTCCGTAACAACACAAACTCAAGACTCAAATCCTGTGTCAAGCATTCACGGCGATCTTTGGGAGCAGCTGTGGCACCACTTCTTCCTTTCTTCCGCTAGGTACCCGGAGAGGCCGGAGATTTTGCATCAGCAAGTAGAGATAGTCATCAAGAGTATAATCACTGGGCTCGCTTCTCAGCACTTACAGGGTGCAGTAGAGGTGTGCTTCTTTGAACGTTAGTTAATTTTTAACAGTGCAGTTCTGAGCTAAATGGTCAAAGCGATACAGACGTTCTTAGGGGCCATTAATTAGCTACTTTGGCTGACTAGTAGTTTGTTTGTCACAGCAGGTGCACGAAAATGGGACTGTTCAAAGTTAACTAATGTCCAAAGAGGCGTACCTCTACTGTGCCTCTATCCGAGGTACATCAGAAGTATGCTTATTTGAATGTTTGTTGACTGCGAACAGTGAAATTTTCAGGCACTTGCTGTGGCAAAAGTCAACTACCATTTAGCCGAAGTAGTTAATTAAGGGCCCCAGAAAACACCTGAACAGATATTTTGGATTTTCATTCTACCATTCAGCCCACAACTGTACTGTTCAAACTTAAGCAACTGTTCAAATAAGCATATCTCTATTTTAAGTTTTTTATTTCCACAAAACTACTCTATTAGTTCTTTCCCTCTACAAACGGCCAAATGTTTTATCTCCCCTGGTATCAAGGGCACATTACTGCTTATGCCTCTACACTGATTTCTTTTCTTCTCAAAATGGGTTTCAATTTCCTATACAGAATAACGTTCAAATGTAACCGGCATTCGCTGGTGCTGAGCGAGGCCCGTTACTCATAAAAGAAACAAGATGGCTCCACGGAAACAGCCGAGTCATCCATCGTCAGTGAAAGAATTTCGCTTCAATAGCAAAAGATTAGGAAGAAATCGTTGCATCCAAAATCATGTGCGCTTGCCTTAACAAAGAACTGCTAAACTTAAACACCGGTTGGACGATATCAATAGGGATCAGGTGCGTACTGCATAGCCAACTAAACCGATAGTTTTACATATGTACACTAGTGTATACTAACAAGTGAGCACATAATCTGGATTAGCACTATCGGACTGGTTGAGTAACTTCTTCCTCCGAGTAAACGCTTGATGTGGGACTATCTGTGCCACGAGATGTTAGCGATTCCCTGCATTGCCCGTCTGAGGGTTTGGGTATCTGACCATTCGGGGTCCCCGGGTGACTCATCGGTTTCAAGTCTCTGAAAAAGAGAAAAAGATCAGCGTCTGAATCCTAAAAAGCAAATCCAAAGTGCGCATTTACCACCGTCACGTGGGCAGCAACACAATCCACCATTCTGACGAATGAACACTTGAAATTTCGAACTAAGATTACAAGTTGTCGAACTAAGATTACCGGAAGACAGTAATGGACGAATCAACAGGTTCCTTCAAGGAAGAGTACACAGTGAGCGGGAGGGGATAACCTGGAGCAGGTATCCAATGTCAACTTCCAGACCGTAAGCACTGGCGACGTCAACAGGCTATATAGCAATGTCACTAGCAAGTGCAATTTAAGGTAAGGTTACGGTTGATTACTAAGAAACAAGAGGTCGCCCGCCCCAACCCCACCTGAGCCCTTGGTTTGTGATGATGCGAGCGCCGTAGCTCTGAAGGCTGGCCCAGCAGTGAAACATCCGAACAAAGCTGGGCACGCCGGACGGCTAGATCCAATCACGTAACACGGCAGACTGAGTGCAACCTCTATTTTCGCAAGCTATTATAAAGGGAATAGGTGAGAGAGTTCAATTTTCATATTTATCTGTAAAGAAAAACATTGGCGCCCGCATACACAAGTGCTCGTCTTCCCACGGCTTGCACTAGCGTCATCTACAATTCTGCTACCGATCTTAGTATTCTATGATCAAGCCTGAGTGTGTTACACACTGCATATGGTTAGGTAACAGATCTACTGTGTGCCGCAGCCTGCAGCTAAAGATCGCAAACTGTTTATTCTCCGATCGCCGGTCTTGCCGCTCAAGAACGGTCGGTTTTCTTTTCTGCACAGCCAATTGATGCTTATTTTTTAATCAGCTCGTCAAACACTACTGGCAAGGGGAGTTGCTGCCCATCCCAAAATCGGCATTGCAGCTATTCCGTATGGGAAATTTCGCTGCTAATTTTTTTCAAGCAAGCAGAATTTTCTCGACTTTTTTGGCTAAAACTGCCGAAATTGCCCCGTCTTCCTTCCAACAGCGACTACTGCAATGCGGAGCTCAAGCCCCCTTTCAATGCGACAGACCTTAGGGAAACGAATTCCCGGCCTTGCTGAAGCACTCAAACGCAAATCGATCAAAGGATGTAGACGAGTAATGTCAAAGGAAGTGCTTTGTCTTTTGTGAACTATGATGCTGGTGACGAAAAGAAAATGAGCAAAATATAAATACGAAGACATAGAGGCACCAAAAACTGCGTGACAGCAATGACTTCGCTCAATTCGTCTGCCCGTCTGTTAGCACAGCAATTCCTGAGGGAGCTGAAACCTTATGTGCATCAGGGTATGAGCAGTAAAAGTACAGTTAAATTCGTAGAGGGGCGACGTAGCAAAATATTTATTGGTGAGAAGCTTTGCTTGCGAATTTTCGCTTGCACTTAAAGGACCTGTTGTGCCTATAATGCTGATGCAACCTACTTCCGAGGTGCAGTCATTCATTCTTATACCTGGAGACCAAAATTTCATATGTTACATTCTAAACCCGATAACGACACCACACTAATCTCGGCACTTGTCACGATTTTCCTTGCGCATTATGCTCCCGACGAGTGTTCGCATAACATGCTGCTCATGCGCAAAACCGGTTATCTGAATCTTTCCGAGTTTTTGCTAGAAGTCAATGGGTCTGGGAAAAGGCTTAAAATAGCCCAAGTCCTGGATAATTTGTTAAAGGCAGAGCTTAGTTTTACAGTATTCAGAGAAATTTGAATATTGGAACATAACAGTAAATGGTGCGAGGTGTGCTTTAAGGCGGAGCACCACAGTCTGGGGAGAAGGCTGAGTGTAGTAAACTACAGCGTGATAACATCAAGAGCTGAAAGGACCCTTGCAAGGGTAGTTACTTAGCATTTATATCAGCTAAGGTTTACCCTTTCAAGGTCGTATGGCTCTTCCGAGACAATTCTAGGGCAATTTACCACAAGACAATTCGTCACACGGACAATTAGTCACAGGGACATTCGTCACATGACCATTGGTCACTCAGACATCTCGTCATAGGACAGTTCATCACATTTTAGAAAATTGTATATTGGAATGGTAGTTTGGATGCCCCCCAACCCTCCACAAGCGGTTATTTGAATCCATCTTTAAATCATTAATTTAACTCCTGAACAAATCTCAGATTTTTAATCCTCAGTCTTTTGGAGACATATTCTTGGTTAGAGGCAAGGTCAAATACGCCAAACCAGTCAAATACGGAACTCACAAAGACTGAGAGAGGTGGTGAAAAGCTCTGTTATAAAGGATTCTTTAAAAACAGGGAAATTGAATTCAATGAAATCAGAGTTTTCTAATATTGCGAAACTTCGACTGCTCGTACTGCTCTGATAGTTTTAAGCATCTTTTGAGATCTTCACTAATTGTTGGTGTTTTATGTGTAATTTTAACCCTGATAGCTCGGAAATTAAAATGCTTATCAGGACGCGACAATGGAAACCGTTCAACACGCTACACAAATCACTGAATTATCATTTCTTTAATTCAAAGATTCAACCTTACGAGAACCAACAACAGCGATGAAGTATGGCATTCATCTTTCAACAAACGCGTCAGAGCAGCTTACACAAATATCTGAAAGTTCATGTCGTCCCTGCTACAGGGGCAAGACCATACTAAAATGAATGTTCAGCAATTCGTTGCGTGTGCCCTAAACTATCCAAGAAGACGAAGTACCAAGACTGTAATCTGCGACTGAAAACCATCTAGGAAAATATTGATTTGGTTATCTGACGTACTCGAATACATGCGGGGAATTGCTCATGCTTTAATGTGTTACAAAGCAACCCTATTTTCTTGTAAATGAGTATCTAATCCATATATCCCGAAAACCTCTGATATTCCTCTATAGCTTCCTCGCAGTGACCGGACCCGAGCCGGATTTACAGGCGCCAGATCTAGGCGCAATGACAAGTCTCCCCCGAGATCCCTCAGAGTTTTGTTTTGACCTTTCCCCTCCCTGCAACTCCCCTGTCGCCGGATCCGGCCTGGATCTAACACCACATCTAGGGCCTACAATCGTCCTGCCGCAAACTTCCATCTTGATCCAAACAGTACAGGCGTACGAACAAATTTCTGGGACCCTAGTTCAACTCCCCCTACAGTGTCTAGATGCAGTCCAGATTTATAAACGGTACACCTCGCGTTCCAAACGATTTCCTCTCCCCCACCCCCCATCAGTGACCGGTCCTGTAAGTGGTAAGTAGAGGCCACGTGTTCTTGCCAATTACAAGTTCCATACACACCTGATCGGTCGTTCGAAGGTTACAAATACTACAAGGTTTCCAGGAACCTCTTCGACCCCCCCCCCCCTAAGCAGTGTTCAGATCTATCAATGCTAAATCTATGGCATGGTAGTCCTGTCTACCAAGATTTCGGGACCCTCCCCTAACTCATCCACAGGGCCGAATCCAGTTCTGACCTGTAAAAAGAATGTCTAAGACGCGACCTTGCCAACTATCAAGTTTCATCCAAATCGGATAATTCGTTCGGGAAATATGCATGCGACACGATTTCCAGGACCCCCCTCCAACTTCTTAACAGAAGCTGGATCTAGTCGGGTAAAAAGAACATCTGATTTTATCAACTGTTGAATTCCATCTAAATCGGATCACTCGTTCGAGAGTTATGCATGACACAAGATTTCTTGGACTGGACCCCCCTTTAACTCCCCACAATGACCGGATCGGGTCCGATTCTAAAAATCGTAGCTGCATTCAAGGCATGTGTGCTGCCCATCATGTTCCACCTCGACCCCTTCCGCCCTAAGCGAGCCGCCAGGTTTCCAGTCCTCCGCCCTCCAACTCCTTCTCCCCCTCAGTGACTCGATCAGGCCTTAACCTTCCAGTGGAACGTCTAGACATGTGTTCTTTACAATTACCAAGTTCCATCCGGATCGAATCAGTCGTTGCAGATTGAATAATGCCACTAGACATGTGTTCTTTACAATTACCAAGTTCCATCCGGATCGAATCAGTCGTTGCAGATTCAATAATGCCACAAGATTTCCGGTACCCTAAATAAGCATGCCACACAATTTCAGATTCCCCTCCCCTGGATGGTCAGATGCGGGAAATGCAATTTCAACTGAGTTTGCTCAGCTCCCTATGTGCCTCAAGTTTCAGCGTTCTAGACCATCTAGAAGCCCCAGAAGTCGCGACCAGCGGACCGACAGATCGATGGAAAAACGATCGGTATAATGCACTAAAAAATATACCCATAGTGATCCGATGCAGTATATGCTTACCCAAACAAGGAAGAAGGCAATAAATTTTCGTAGGTCAGAGGCACAGCTTAACAGCTTAATTGGACTGTTAAGATGTGGTGTGCATGGTAATTCAAACAAATATTTTCATGAAAATTCGGCGCGTCGTACAGCTTTCGAAAATGAAGGCTACACACTCTATCTGAATCCGGTAGCACCGAACTCTAGGTCCTAGATAGGATCAGATCCGAAAAGGATTTAAGCAAACAGACACAGCATCACCCAACAAAGGAAATGGAGACGCATCCAATCAGGATATGGACGAAGGATTTGGACAAGAATAAGTTCAATTCAATTCACTTTCCTTTATTTAACGGTTTTTGAAAACCATAAAAAAAATAAGACACTCGGTACAAGCAGCACACTAAACTAAGTCAATCAAGTCGAACGGGCTCCAGGTGAAAACTATATAATAATAAGATAATAAATAAGAGAGGTTAGAACCTAATTTCTCGGAATACAGGGGGAGAACGAAAAGACAGGTTTGTTCCCAAAGATGTCCAGAAAGTAAGACGGGCTAAGTTAGGAGAGAAAGGCGTCTCAGCCAGTAAACATTTTTAGAAAAAAACTTCTAAACCTCCCACACCGGCCTATCGTACTGGCTCGCGCGACGCACCAACGTCATGGGCAGCTTGCGCCACAAAGTATGTCAGCGGAAACACATTGCTAAGGCACTGGAACAAACGAATTTTTAAGAAACACAAGCTAGAGTTGATAAAGAAATATGAGAGGCTTTTTAGAAATGATGAAAAAATACATTTTATACGAAATTCTAGCCAGTTCATTGCTTATTTTTTATAACATCGGTGAAGCGTTACTAGCAGGGAATGTTTGAGTGGCAGCACTTTACGTGCCACCGTCTCCCAAAATTTACGGTGTTGACCAAACTTCAGCCGATTATCTACCGATCGTGACGAAAGAATTAGAAAACCGTGATTTGACGTCACACGACTCTATATTTTCCATTTACCAACGGATCTGATTGTCCCTAGAACGGTTTATAAGTGTAAACGCGTCCGGCGCCGCCTCGCTAGCCGCTCGACTTTATCTACATATAGAGACAAATATATATCCTGCAAGATTAACCTAATCGAAATTCCCTATTTCTTTTATGGCGTCACGAGAACGTCACGGACCGTAGATAATCGGCTAACGTTTAGTCAATACCAAAATTTTCACTGTAGCTCTTCCCTGAGAAATTTTGCTTGTACTTTTAAGGTAAGCAGGACTAGCTTTAGCGTATCAAGGCTTGACTTAGGCTCGGATAAGCTTTTTGTTCGATTGATCCTAGACACACGGTGAGTCGCGTATACTAAGCCGAAACCGTAGGGTCGTAAATATAGATAACAGACAGAAGGGTCGAGAGATTTGCAGTGGCATGGGTATCCTTCACTTTCGTTCAGGAGCAAACAAATTATCTCAAGTATCCCAACCAGAACGGTATCGCAACCACTTTTTATACTCAATTCTTGCTTTCCCTGAAGCCACACATGAAACTTATACAGATTGTCAGTTAAGATCGAGCTCATCGGTCTAGGCCTTTTACTGGAAACTGTGTAGGAAAACCTCACGAATGCACAACATGTCTATCTAGTCCCAAAGGAATCGAGGGACTAAGAACCTCAGGAACTAAATGCAGGTAATTTCCTGGTCGATCGCGCTGAGGTTTTTAACGTACGAGTCAGATTTATTCCAGCGACATTCCTGGCAAGGTCCTTCGTCAGGCTGTAGCTGTAATTTCAGTACTAGCTTTCCCTCAAGCCAGTCCTCAGACGTAACTTACCTTACCAGAAGTTTTTTTATGACATGATCCTTCTTCTAGCCTAACGAGCTCCCTTGCCAGGACGGGCCAGAATTTGGTTTTTGGGATCCCAAAACTTAAGTGCAGGGATATCTATGACCATCTAGGATATCTCTAGCCTGACGAGCTCCTTTGCCAGGACGGGCCAGAATTTCGTTGAAATAAAACTCAGCCGATTTATTTGGCTAAAGAGATACTTAACCTTAAATAAATAACTGGTATATGTTTGGTTTTTGGGATCCCAAAACTTAAGTGCAGGGATATCTATGACCATCTAGGATATCTCTAGCCTGACGAGCTCCTTAGCCAGGACGGGCCAGAATTTCGTTGAAATAAAACTCAGCCGATTTATTTGGCTAAAGAGATACTTAACCTCAAATAAATAACTGGTATATGTTTGGTTTTTGGGATCCCAAAACTTAATGCAGGGATATCTATGACTTAAGTTTTCCGTCTGACCGATAACTCTCGAACGGAATGAGAAATGTTCAAGGGACAGATCAAGTTCGCAGATGGGCTATGCAGCTCTACCTTTAGGGGTGGGGCTTCAAATTAAGAGGCGAATAAAATATCTTTTAACAGGTAATGATATAGTGATGGGGTAAGAAGATAGGCTGAAAGCGAATGTGTATATTGTTTTTTCGCCGACCAAATAGTTCGCCCGAAATCCTTAAAGTTTGTTAAAAGTATATGTTTTATTTAATAATAAAAATGATGATATATTGCAAAAACAATAAGGCCACAAAGCCTTCACACAGTTCTCATTTAGGGGCAAGATGACATGCTGAATCCGGCCGAAACCGGAAATTTTGTTAAAGTAAAAGTTGTATCTGAAGCTGATTAGAGGTTAGATGTAGTGATGAGAAGGCATGCTGAATCCGTGTATGAAAATCTTTTCTCGCCCGACAAATATTTCACCAGAAATCCGGCCAAAACCGAAAAAAAATGTTAAAAGTCTTATCTGAAGTTGATTAGAGTATGTGGGGGTAAGCAGGAGACCTGCTGAATTCGTTTTTGGGCTTTAGTTTTTTGTCGGACAAGTAGTTTGCCAGGAATCCAGCCAAAATCGGAATTTGGAAGAAAAAAGGCAGGAAGTTTAATCAGTTTCGTCAAAGTAGATGCGACGTATATGGGTAAACCCACATGCTGAGTCCATATCCGCATTTGGTTTTCTCAAATAATTAGCCTTTGTCCTTAATATTTTTCAAAATTTTAATAATAATTTTTTTAAGGAGTCTGGTGAAAAAGGTACAAATTCCTTTGTACCATATTTCACTGAGAAGATTAACAAGTGAATTCTAAGTGATTTATTTTCTTTTATGTAATAATTGTATATATTCAAGTATTTTACTCAATTATTCAAGTATTTAAATGTAATGGTCGACGTATTTAGTGCCATGTCGGCGCTACGAGTTGGATCAATAAACATATCTATCTATCTATCTATCTATGAAGCACCGGATATCTACAAGACCTTTTGTCTGGATCAGATATTAAATTTGTAGGATCCCATTGAAACCTTAGGTTTCGTTCTTTATTGACTTCTCTAAATTCTTGCACTTTGTTTTCGTATCTTCCTAGGTTGACTAGTTATTCGAAACGAAAACGGCTGCAGTAGACTATTGCCATCAAAACATAGATGGATCCACGCCGAACCGCATAGCCACTGTAACGTCTGTGGCCACGCCCTCTCATCAATAAACCGAAATGGTGCAGCACGAGTTCTTGGACGAGGATTTGTTTTCTTCAAACTATTGTTTCCGGAATTCCACTAAAACGACAGGCTACCATTTATATTCCCCTTAATGGTATCTGTTACCACGGTAACTGGATTTGCAATTAGTCGTTTTTGCAGTTATCGTGGTATCTGTTACCACGGCTGCTCTGCAAAAACGACAATTGCCGAAACTCCACTTGTCGATGTCATCCCAAAAGAAAAACTGATATCCAGTCAGATCACTAAGTGCCAAACTTCTTTCCAACCAATTTGACAAAATCTAGGCTCTATTGTTTGTCACGATGAAAAATGAGGTGATTTTTCAGATACCACGGTCGGACCGTGGTATCTGAATATCAGATACCACAGTGTCTGGCCAGATACCACGATAACTGCGAAAACGCCTTTTAACCGTGGTATCACATACCAAGGCAACTGCAAAAAGGACTTTAGACCGTGGTATCAGATACCTGGTATCTGCAAAAATGCAACTTTTGTTTAGTTACTGTTGCACTGTACATACATGAGACATTCGTTGAGAAAAAAAAAGAAAGTTGGTGACATAAATATTTAAAAAAAAAACAGGTCTGAGATCCGACAGTCTAGTTACACATAACTAATTCTCTTAAACATGCCCGAAAACACTTCGTTTGTCCGTTATCCATAGACAATCGATTTCACCGAAAGAACTTATTCTTTCATATTTATGGTACCTCTATGTGCTTGTCCCTCTACGCTTGAAAAACTTACCAAACACAAGTGTAAACCACTGCCGGAAAATTAAGTAAAAATGCAGACCTATCTTAACATCATTTACATACTTTCTATACGCGTAACTTGTCCCAGCTTAGCATCTTTAACCCTGGAAATGCGGGCTCTGTTGAAATCCAAATTCTCCGCGCCTGCATGAACTTTGGGATATTAGGAAAGCAGCGCACATTTTGAACGTTATTACTAGAGCCCCACGTTAAAACAAGTGTGCAAGCGCTCAGACGTGGAGTGTGAAAGTAAAATGTTTGTGACATTTTATATACATTTCATATCCCCAATAACCAAACAAGTATTGTTTGGTTATTGGGGTTATTGTAAACAAACCGCAAGTATAAATCCAAAGGAATGTTGAAGATCTAGCACGAACATCTTGAGCCAGTCCGACCCTTTAAACCTCTTTTACATTAGCAAGGCAACCAAATCGTAGCAGCCTAATACCCCTTTGTCACACCTCATTAAGCACGGCATATCATCGATCATACGACAAAACAGTCCAGTTTCCAAATGTTCATTCAAGATTTAAGTACGACGCGTCGTCTTATTTGTTACTTTTGCACCAAAATCCTCATCCATAGATATGTCTCCCCAAATATACAAGAGTTGGACGTGAGACCTGTCACAGACGAACTTAGCTCATAGGAAATCGGCACCAAGCCGCCCATGAACGGGAGGGGCAGGGCGGGACCCATCAAAATGCGTATTTACACCTCTATTTCCTCAAATATACCAGCTTAGAGTTTGATTTCAGTCACGGGTCAACAAGTTTTTCACTGGGCAATTTGGGCCCACTTGCCCATGAGCTTTGAAGTACGCCGCATGGTCTTATTAGTTGCTGTTAAACCAACGGGGAGGGTGGGGGGTGGTTCAAATCTACACACAAATCCCCAACCCTATGATCCAAAAGGAAACATGAATTTCCATCCAGTTATCCAGTTATTGTCAAGTTAAAAACATTAAAAATGGGCAATCAGGGCCCAATCACCCCTGAACCAAGTAGGGGTGGGGTTTGGGACCCGCAAAAAGGAAAAAGAGACCCCAATGCTGAGAAACCTACCAAGTTTCAACTTGATATATGTTGAACTTGAACGGGATGGGTGGGGGAGGTGCAACTTTAAAAGTAGTTTCCAAGCCCTAGGATCTACAAATACAAGGAATTTAATCGTTTCATGTCCAACTCCGGTCAAGTTATGAACATTATTTACTGGACAATCTGGGCCCATTTGCCCCTGAACCGGGTGGGTGTTGGACCCCCAAAAGGCACAAATAGACCCTAATACCCATAAGTGTACCAAGTCTGAACTTGATACTTGCACTCGTTCACGAAACAAAATATGGTGAAAACCGAAAACCGAAAGCTACTACAGCAGTCGCAATAGTGGATTGTTACAAGGAACACTCCACTAAAAATGGAAAACCACCTAGATGAGTCAAAATATGTCAGTGTGTTCAAGTATCAGACATAAAAATAAAATGCCTTTTCAGTTGTACTTTACGAAGAATAGCCAACTAAACTCACAACGCAGTGAGCATAACTTGCTGTGTACTCGGCAGTGAGAAAAGTGTCCCTAAGCCTATGAGGTGGAGAAGGAACCACAGACCACCCGCAAGTTTTAGTGGAACCGGAATACTTCTAGAAAATGCCCGGGGACCATCCACCGAGGCCCGATCCGGTTTGGACCTCAAAATAACATGTCCAGTATCCGTGATGTTTGTACCGTCTAAGTTTCGTCCCATTCCATCCATCCGTTCGTTCCCATGCCTCCGGAATACCCCTTCAATCCCCGCATACCCATGGTCGGACATGATTAAGTTAAACGGAACATCTCGGGGCATCTTTCCTACCCCCCTTCAAGTTTCACTCGAATCAGATCAGCAGCTCTTAACTTAGGCGAGTCACAAAATCCTGGATTTCCCCTTCCTCAACTCCCATACGGATGGTCGGATCCAAGAAAATAAGGTTTTATTGGGCAATGGGCCGAGTCCTCTATAAGCACGTCAAGTTTCATTGTCCTAGCTTACTGGAAGTGCCTGGACTAGCAAAATGGAGACGGACCGACCGACGGACAGAGATTACGATCGCTATAAACCAATTCGAGCTGAAGGCTGCAACTACAAGACGAGTTTAAACTTGCCTAGTGGAGTATCTGAAATGTTCACAATACTTACCCGGTAGGCGTTTTGATCACATTCAACGAATTGGATAAATGAACTTGATTCTTGGCATTATTCATAAGAACCAAATCCGCTTCTTCTTCTACTGGTTTGAGCGTCAGCAGTCCATCCCTGCTTAGGGACATGAGAATTTCCTTTCCTTCACCAACAATCTCCGTCTCCTCCATTTCGTCACCGTCAGCAGCGGTGATGATCACTTGAGGCGTCGGATCTTCATTGAAGATGAAGAAGTAGGCATAGGTTAAGTACACCACGGATACAACAAACGATACAATTGGTATGGTAAGGCAGTAGACCAAGTGACTATAGGCTTTCTCGACGTCTAGGGTGGTAATCACTTTGGACGGTTCGATCGGTGAGTAATAACAAGTAAAGTTGGTACCGAGAGTGCCGTATGTTTTAAAAAACTCTTTGCACTCCACGTCGGGTGGGTACCCACACCCTTTGATGTTAGGAAGTAGCCGAGCTGTTCGACGTACATAATCCGGCCCGAACGTGTCAAAGTAACTCTTTGCCAATTTGAGTGCAGCCTCGACTTCATCTTCCTCTTGCATGACTTCATCTTCAATCTCTCCGTTTTTTGCAAGAAGTTCATTGTGTAAGCTCTCCAGAGAAGGGATGATTATTGCCTTCTCGCGCCCCGGAGATGACGTGGTTGCTGTTATAACAAGCTCTTCGTCAATCTGGGGCTCCTCAACGTCGTCAAATTCTGGAATCCGAGGGCGGGCGTACTGCACTTTTATCTGCTGACACGTGAAAATTTCTTTCGTGCAGCCTTCTCTGCACGACGTCCAGTTGCAATTGGATGTCCCCTGCTTATATTCGGAATTCACCGTAAAACAAGTAGCCCCAACTTCATCAAATTCAAGGGCGATAGTTGTCATGGCAGGCTCAATAAAGAAGGGCACAAGGAACAGGAAGGCAAAGAGACTAAAGGTTGCAAGAAGAACAAAGAAAGCCGTCATCCAAAAGAGGCACTGATCTTTCAGCGATTCCGTTTTTACTGGCTGATCCATTGTCTCTGACCACTATGCACCTCGTGTCAATGCTCAAATCGTCACCTTCACAGCGTAAAGTACGTGGCTGATCGTAGTCTCCCAGTTAGTCCCGAATTTTCGGGAGAACTAAATGGCCAAGTTATTCCAAAGTTTGCTTTCATGTCATTTCTTCTATAGTGACAAATTCGTTCTCTGCTTTTTCAAACCCGGCCGGGCACCAGCGAAAACACTGCATGGCGTTGGGATAATGTCAAACCACTGCACGATCTAAGGCCGGGGAACTTGGCCTTTCCCCGCTGAGAAAACGAAATTCAACTAGCTATGCTGACACGTCGAACTCGGTTACGGACGTGGTGACGGTGTTTTAATGAGGGTCCCTTATAAAGAATTTAGACAGTCGTTGAATTCCCATCAGACAGTGGAAGAAGGGAAGTGCAACGAGCTGTCAAGTTTTTTTTTTAACACGACAAGAGACTTAAAGGACCTGTCTTACCTATAATAAGAACGCAACCTACTTCCATAATCACTCCATATATTTCTAAACTCCGAGACCCAAATTTCGTACGGTACATTCTAACCCCTTTAACAAAACAACAATTATTTTCTCATTTGCCGTGTTTTGCTACCTTCGATGTGTATCACGCTTTTGACGGTTGTCTGCGAGAAATTTTTCCATCAGAAAAACCGGTTTTGTAATGTGTTTCCCTATTTTCGCTACACGCTAACGGGTCTCCGAAAAGGCTTAAAACAGCCAAAACCGTGGGTTATTTGTTGAAAGCACAGCCTAGTTTCAAAGTACTCAATTATTTTTAAATACATGTAAGTTGAAGAGTAAATAGTGCGATGGGTCCTTTTGGCAGCAAGCACTAGCAGACAACTGATAAATTTGCAGTGGAGCAGTGGACAGTGTCCCGCCTCCTCCCTCACAATCTGAAACGGTCATTAATTTTGTTCAAAACTAGTACTTATCAATCACTTCCGCTGAAAAGCAGAACCCGAACCCTATCAAGCTTGAAACTACAAAAATTATTCTACGAGTGAAAGATATGAGAACCTTCACTTCTTTTTCCCCTTTCGTAATCATTTACATATTTGTCCCACTAGATCCTTATCATTAGTATGGGGGGGGGCAGAGGAGGGGGTGCATCGTATGGTTCTATTTTATTTCTAGCATAAGGATGGTCCTTCTTCCAGATGTATGCACTGATGTAACTTGCTCTGGTTAAAAAAAAAACGTTTTTTTCTGATCTCTTATGTTATTTAATTCGGTTCAAGTTTCAAGAGTTTCGGGTTCTGTGATTTGACACCACTAGCATGCTTGCTTAGTGCTTCTATATGACACTTGCAAATACTGTCATCTTAATCAAACTGTAGTTCACATAACATGTCAAGCAGCAACATTCCTTAAAAATTCTTTAATAACAAACTCTTAGTGGTTATGAACTAGTTTCTGGGTATTGTTTTAACTAATAATGAAGGAAAAAGAACACACGATTACATGATATAACAAAGCATGATTCTGAAGGATACGCTTCACTGCCCTTTTTGTAATGAAATAGAGGAAGAGGGTCACTTTCTTATTGTTTGCAAGCAAATTTCGAATCCAGGAGAATTTTCCTTAATAGGTTTGAGCCAAAGTATTCTGACATTCTCAAGACTATAAATAAAGTAGCAATAATCAAGATGGGCCATAGATAAATAAAGCAAGGGGTCTAAAGTGCTGTAAAGCGTAGTTATATCTTTGTTTATTTTTTGTGTATGGTCAATTGTCTATTAAACTTAACTAACATAGTTTTTTAAAGTTCATTCTTTGTGCTATGTATTTTATAAGCTTTCTATTTGTGTTTTGTATGTCCAATATGGATCCTTTAATACTCGCCAATATGTGAGTCAACTCCTACCAAATTACAACTCCTCTAATTCCATCACAACTTTGATAAACTATTAGGATCCCTTCGCTAATTTTTATTCACCGAAACCAGTTTTGACCTGTCACCACGTTAACAACCGATGACGTACTGCTCACTTTTCCATCGAAGAGAAGACTAGTTCCTCCTGGAACTCCAGCGAACTGGTATGGAAAAACTGCAGCAGTCGCCATGGAAACGCCGCGCTCGTGTAGGTGGGATCAATTTCCAGCGATGGAAGGAAATCCTCAGTTGAAGGAATCACTGGAATCTGCTGTCCGGTGTGTTTGGCAAACACACGAAACATCTCTTGATCGATTCTAGAACTATTCTCAACTGAACATTGGAAACTGTGGATCCTGTCGAGAACTCCTCTGCCTCACTTTGGTTAGCGCCCTGGTCCATCCAGGTCGGAATAAAAGACAGTTGAGTCAGTAGTCATGTAGTGTTTCAAGTCCAAGTCAGGTACAACTCGGATACTAGAGAGTTGCGGTATTCGCGTGCCACGTATAGTGTTTTATGTTTTTTTAATTATAATATATTTATATATAATATATTATAATATACTGTGAACCATGCAGTATCCCGAATTTGGGCACATTTTTACTTTCAAGCCACTCCGATATGGAAGCGGGGAAGTGACTACTTCAAACTTAATCTTTTCGGGTTCCTGATATGCCTGCCAAGTTTCATCTTTCTATAAGCTGGAGGTGTCCGAACTAGCAAAACGGCCGACGGATGGATTGAAATTGCGATAGCTATATGGCACTTCAAGGGCAAGTTGGGAGATTCCTTGCAAGATATAGCAATATCATTTCCCCACTTTCTTCAGCCGTGACTTGACCAAGCTTAGCGTTTTTAACCAAGGAGATGCAGGCTTCTGTTGAGCCCTGGGTGAAACAATATAAAATACCTTAGATGAGTAGATTCTTTGCAAGACATAGCTTAATATCATTTCATCACTTTCTTCACCCGCGACTTGACCAAGCTTAGCGTTTTTAACCAAGGAGATGCAGGCTTCTGTTGAGCCCTGGGTGAAACAATATAAAATACCTTAGATGAGTAGATTCCTTGCAAGACATAGCTTAATATCATTTCCTCACTTTCTTCACCCGCGACTTGACCAAGCTTAGCGTTTTTAACCAAGGAGATGCAGGCTTCTACTGAGATTCAAACACGCAGCGTCTGGGAGAATTTGGGGTTGTTCGGCAAGCAGTGCACAATCCGGACATTATTACTGGAGCCCCGGGTGAAAAAATACAAAATTCCTTAGATGATTCATAATAATTCAGTGTATTAAACTTTAAAAATTAATCATTCCATGCAAAATTTACCGCATCACGCTGATCCACATTGGTAAACTTAAAAAAAAAAATCTTGTATTTGCTACTGGGATTAATCCTGTCTCTCCTAAGATAAGATTATCTCTAATTTGGATTAATTTTATCCCGGTAAAGATAAGATTAATCCCAGTAGAAAATACTGCAGTTGACTTTCACCCTTACGGACATCGGCCCCTTTCTCACTTCCATCAGTAAATTATTTCGTTCCCTAATTTACAGTTCAGTTTGGCCGACAAATGGAGCCACACAAAAACTATAGCAGCGTTTCGTCATGCAGCTAAAATCTTATTCATACGGAACTGACTGGTTTAAAAATTTGATGACCCCTGAATTTTCGGTTTTCAAGGTTATCGAAGCCGAAACAGTTGTCCTAGCAAAACGTTCGCAGCATATTCCAACCCAAATATTGTTTGAGAGAGAGATAGGTTTATTTAGACAACATCATAGCTAACAGCTAATTTGCGTTGCTTCACTATGCTAAATAACAAACTGACACAAAAAAAGGAAAATATCCCTCGGCTCTGTTTAGCAAATCCGTAAGAAAAAAGTACACACCGATTTGCGTGGCGGTTCGTTCGCGAAGCTACTGGAACCAGCCTAAGCTAACCAGTTACACAGACCCAGTGGCAAATTCATCGATTCTCAAATTTCCGATCTTCAACGGATTTGCCGGAAGTAGAAACTAAATACCACGCTCGGTTTTCTGACAGTTTGGAATGTTTGGCTTTTAACCATACTGTGGAAGAATTATCAGAAAATTATCATACGAAATCCCATAAAAAAAAATCCATCAAATTTGTGTCTATAAAATAGACAAAACTTAGGTGAAAAAGACAGATATAATCAAAAACAGATATCGGGGGAAAGCCCGTTGGGCTTTCCACGTACAATACATACATACATACATATACAAAAGAGGTTCTGGTGCCGTGTACGTAGGTGCTGTTCGCTGACCCAAACCAAATTTATCAGGCACTTCGGCTGACTCTAATGTTTCCGGCTTTGACCGGAATCCAGTTGAGCTTCCCACACATGGCCAGAACCAAACACCGCCTCCTGCTTAAGAAGTCCTATTACCCCTTTATAACACTGCAATTAAATGTAGCGGATAGTTCTAAACGTCTTTTTTGTTCTTCTCATCTGCCTCACTTTTAACCCTCAGTTACATAACCAATTTTCTTGCTTCTACATAGACAGACTAACGGACGATCGGACAAACTTATGCCATCATGGCGTCCATCCTTTCGTTTGAGACCCCGAAACTCAGAAATCCAAGTATCCTCGACCTCCAGAACCAATATTCCAAGACTTCTCCTACGCTGCCTAGCCCAGGTTAAACCTAACCAAGACTGATGATCAGGCTGAAGCTTACTAGAACAAGACGAAAGGTGTCGATGGGATCCCAAAAATATAATATTTGATTCAGACAATAGGGTCTTGTCGTCGCCAGATCCACTCTTCGCCAGGCTAATCATCAGAGAAAAGATATACCTCTATAAGCCATATTTATTTTGACGATACTGACCGCTTCCTGCTTTACTTCTGCAAAGTTTCGATTATCGCCCGAATTCTGAGCAAACTACTAGTCCAGCAAAAAAAAAAGAAAATTCAGAAACAAATCCAGCGTCAAATCCCTATAAAGAACATCTACCGGTACTCAACTTTTAAAAAAAGTCTGAATTAAAAAAAAAATCCGGTTACAGCCGGATTCCGGACTAATTATATGTCTGCGTAAGAAATGATTGTCATATACATACTCGGCCTCTCTTCATACCTCTTAATCTGTCATCTAATCAAACTTTTGCTTTTAACGAATTTTCCGGTTTTGGCCGGATTCCGGGCGAACTAGTTGCCCGGCGAGAAAATGGCTTTGACCATCGTGTTCAGCATATCTTTTCACCCCTAAATCGAACATTTAATCAACTTCAAATGAAACTTTTACTTTTAACCAACTTTCCGTTTTTGGCCGAATTCCGGACGAACTACTTGTCCGATGAGAAAACAGTTTTCACCATCGCGTTAAGCATGTTTTCTTACACCAAAATCGGCCATTGAATCAACTTCAAATAAAACTTTTACTTTTAACCAACTTTCCGGTTTTTGCCGGATTCCGGGCGAACTAATTGTCCGGCGAGAAAATGGTTTTCACTATCGTGCTCACCATGCCTTCTTACACACCTATCACATTAGCTGTTTAAAAATATTTTGTTTGTCCCTTAGTTTGAATCCCCTGCCCCACCCCTAAATGTAGGGCTACAGAGCCCATCTACGAACTTGACCTAACCCTTGACCCAATGAATCATCACACCAAGTTTAATCAAAATATCTCATTCCCTTCGAGAGTTATAGCGCGCACAGACGGACGGACGGACAGACGGACGGACGGACGGACGGACAGACGGACGGACGGACAGACGGACGGACAGACGGACGGACGGACGGACGGACGGACAGACGGACGGATGGACAGACGGACGGACGGACAGACGGACGGATGGACAGACGGACAACTTTTGCGATGTCATAGGTATCTCTCCACTTACGTTTTGGGATCCCAAAAACAAAGACAGTCAAAAGGAAGCTGGACTACGTTAGAGGTAGGCTATGCTTCTTTGAACACTGAATCCAAATTGTAGACCATCTTACTTTTATTTTTCGCCCCTAATACAGCCAAATGGGGATGACAAATTAAGAACTATCAGCTAAGAGCCACGTGCTTCAGCTTAAACCAAAATCCTTTCTTGCGATTTGTCATTTCTTTGTGAATATCCTTTTTCTTCTGTTGGGTTATTTCGGACAACTACGAAAGCAATGCAAAATGTCGGACCCCGTAGCCTTGCAGGAAAAGGGTGCAGAATAAACTGAGGAACAAAGAAAAAATATTCAAAGTTTGCGGCCACAATTTGTTCTTTATTTTTCCTTAAAATACTCCTTTCGCACATAACGTGCACAAACATTTCTATAGGTCTGATTTTCATCATGTTCTTCGGCGATTTCAATGTTGGGCGACGTTCGAATAAGCACACCTCTACTGTATTTACTGTCACGAAGAAACATCCTACCAAAACTCCTAAGAAATAAAGTAAACATAAATCACACAAGTAGGAAAGTCAAGCTTCATCCTTTTCCCGTAGAATAAAAACTTCCGACTGGACTTCCCTATTAACGCTCCCTGAATTCCAAAAGTGATGACCCCAGGAACTCAGCAAAGTATCGACCCCACTGGAAGCGGAGTCTCTTCAGCTTTTGTGCGCAATACTCGAGTTGGAGACGGCAGTGGCAGTACTGCGGATAGGGAGAGAGCGTACGGGACGATGTGATAGAAAAGTAGTCAAAGAAAATGTAGTTTAGTGGAAAGCGAATAAGCAAAGAAAGGACAAGCGGTAAGTCATGGTACCCTCGCAATCATGTCAGTTGAATAAGATATACTAAAGGCACTCTCTTATAGATAAAGATTGCAGATATACAAACGAAACACCTATGGTACTTTTGGTTTTTAGTGTAGCCTACTGCATGCGAACGGAATCTCCGGAATGAAATAAAAATAAATTTGACAGAAAAAAAGACAATTTGGCGTTTGAATCGGCGATTCGCAAACCTTCTGACCTCTAGACGCACTTTACACAAAAACCAAAGCTAAAAACGAGGAAGGGCAGGACCCCTGTTCTGAGGCCCTGTTTCCTTGACAGTGAAAGGGCAGTAGCCCTGTTTTTATAAAGCTGCTGACGAACAAGGCTCCAGCTAGTACAACTTGCTTAATACTGTCAACGACCAAGGCTCCTACTCTTGGACTTCCCTCACAGTTCGTGCAAAAGCTAAAGAGGAATGGGGAGGAACCATATTTCAGGGCGGGGTTGGGTAGGAAAAGTTTAGAGGTTCTAGTTTGTTTAAGGGGTAGTGCACTTCCACAGGGGGAAAAAGAGAATCTTTTACATTTTATGTGTGAATGTGGTGAGTTGGGGGGGGGGGGTAAGGGAGGATATTTGGGAGGGCTGAGTTAGAGGAGGAAGGGTAATTGGATTGGAGATAAGTGCTTAGCAATAAGGAGAAATTTGGCGGTGTTTCGTCCGGTTAGCAGCGAAACATCGGGAGGATCTAATGTACGTGTTATTAAGTTATCAACGATTCTTGTTTCGTTTATTTGTTTTCTTATACGTGATCCTGCTTGTTATGTTTTGTGCGGTTCTATGGCCAGTTGGGCCCAATCTATCTATACCCTAGATACCCTGGGTTGAACATTTTCTAACTTCAGATTGCGGTACAAGATGGGACGACGGCGACACGAGCCAGAGCCCATAAAATTCCCCGTCGAAAACCGAATATGTGGCGTACTCTTCATCTGCGAGATGGTAGCAGTACTCAGCGCTGTTTCCATGGTGTACCTCACAGTGGCATCCTATGTACCCTCATTGAAGGCGCTGGACAAAGGCGTAGATGAAACACCCATTATGTGCACAACTCTCCAGGCTGGTTCTACAGTTGAAAACTGTCTATGGGCTTCTTGTGGAGAATGGTGAGTATGACTAATACTCTTGGGTCGTGTTCCATACTACTTACCATAGTTACTATGCATGACGACATGAATTCTGGCTTTTTGCCGTCAAGGCTGGGACGATTTTCATATTTTCCAGCAGAATATCGTGCGATGGGCGAATCAGAACAATCAGATGCGTAGTTACAACGGTTACTACGCTCCGGAGCATGGTAGGCAAATAGTTACTATTAGTTACTTCGAGAAGGTTGGAACGGTCAGCGTGGTAACTTTTCACGAGGTTGGAACGAAAATAGTAACTAATAGTTACAATTGTTAGAAGGGTGTAACACGCTCTTGATGACTAACCCTTCGTGCCGATGAAGAGGTGCCCAGCGAAGGGCCAGAAACGTCACGTCTACAAACGTGGTTTTCACAGGATCTGAATCGATTTAGAATGTTCGTTTGGGTGAGGTTTCTTGTTCTTCCCGAGGTTGACTGGCATGTTTCGGGCTTGGTCATTTAGAGTATTGCCCGCCCATAGTTAAGATCTGTGCTTTTATCTATCACGTGAGAATATTAATTTTTCAATCCAGGATCCTACTCTCACGAATCTTCTGAAATCTCACTCGGTTTGTAAGTGCTATATATACTTTCTGCATTTGTGGTTTTTCAGTTGTTGTTAAAGGCACAAAAAACTTGACTACGCAACTTTTGGCCATCAAACCGACCTGGGGGGCTTAGGTAAAGATACAGGAACTTATTTTCGACAGGACTCCCCTTCTTTGTTATCTCGAACCCCCTCCTTAGTGTTCCCAAAGCTAGCTGGCAGGCCCTTGCCCCTTATGCACTGTAATTATGCACTTATGTACTGTAAAAGCTCGCCTTTGGCCGTGTTTCGGCCATAGTATCGGGACAGTAGTCAAGAGGTCGTGCGTTCGATTCCTACTCCCGGCACACGAACCTTTTGCTTTTTTGTACTAACTCAAAAGTCGAATTCTCGGAAACTGCCCGGAAACTGCAATGGTCGTAACGAGAATTGTTCTTACTCTCAATATGTGCTCTAGTTATGACGTTCAGAATATCTGCGGCCGTCCCCACAACGTAAAGTCTACTATGACGCGGGAAATTTACATCTGAAATTTACATCACCAGCGGTGAGCTTGATGAAGACTGATTAATGCCTGACCAAATTTAATTCATAAACCTTTCTGCTAAGGCATACAAGCGCATAGAGTACCGCACATCACACTGAAATTATACTTTTTTAAAACTGATTATTCGTAAACAGCAGAGCGACGAAGTAACGCATTCATCTGGTCTTCAAGCCAATTTAAGTAAACAAGTGATGGGTAACTAAATAGTCCTAGCCTAGCCCTTTTCAGTTAAAGTACTATTAGACCTTCCACAGCCTCAATGACACGAACAGCGTTTTGCGCGGCAACGCCGTACATTTCCCGCAAGCACAGAATAGACCGGTGTAAAACTAAATGTCATGCATCAGTTGAGATTATTCCTCTAACAATTCGTCTACCACTTAATAATTCCTATAACTATTAATAATTTATATACAAACAATTCGTATAACTACTTATTTCATGTTAAAATCTTTTTTTCTAGGTGTCTCTCCAAGTCGACAGGAGGGACATGCATGCAAATTCTGGTGCAAGCCAGGCACAATGGTTCCACTCTCCGATTCGAACAGTGCACTGAGACATCAGACCGCCTCTGCGAAGGCATCGCTGACCAGTCGGTCCTCGACAACTACAAGTGCAGGAAGGACGAATGCAAGAACTTGAGGGCCTATTCAACTGTACTGACGGAGAATGCCGAAACGTAACCGACTACTACCAATGCAACGTGGAGCCCACTGGGCCGCCCATAAGGTGTATCCGTCGTGACACGTGTTTCAATATCCAAGGCCTCTTCAGCTGCGAAGACGGCCTTTGCTTCCAGAGCAACAAAAGCTACGACTGCGAGAAGCTATGCCCCGAGATCAGTAGTAAGAATAAGAACGTCGTCGTACTGAACGGCGACCGCAACGTTCTGGCCAATTGTCAGCAGATGACGAACCCTGATACGAACGAAACACTGTGGACGAATCAACTACAGAACTTACTGATGATATCTTGTCACACAGTGACGATTTCGGCGGATAAGCGCACGATCGACGCGACGGACTGCTTGAACGCCACGTTAAATCCGCTTGACCTGCTGGGAGACAGAACTAACTTTTCGGTGGTAACTAAAGTGCACAAGCTTTCAAATGATTGGTTGCCGACATCCCCATCCGATTTTAAGGTGCCAGTAGAGACGGAGCTCGTGATGTTCAACAAGACCAGGTTGCAGATCAATTTGGAGGTAAGTAGCTCAATTCTTTCTTCGTAGTCTTCGAATAAATTTCTGGATCATATCGGTTCATGCGATCTTGAGTTAGGATCGATTTACGGCAGGGGAGGAGGAAAGCGATGTCACGAGACGACTGACGCAGTCATGGCGACTGCTCAGATTTCAAATTCTAGAGCACTGAGTTGGCAACTATCACGTTAGAATTCCTGTCCATGCCAAAAATTGTCATGCCGGGGGATGCGTTCTCGACGACATCAGCCTGGCTGATATTGGCACTAGCCTATAGTCACAACCGGGCTGGAAAGCAGGCTGTCGTAATAATATGTATTGCTACTCACGTTCAGCGAGGAATAATATGCATCATGAATGGCAGAGAGCGAATCCTTCACATGCCCGGCAGATAAGTGACAAACATTAATTACAGAATAGCCAAAGGAAGAAAGAAGTAATTTTGTATTACACAAGAATAATATCTTATAGGCTACGAATATCTATATTGCTTAGATGACCCTTTATGCATCCATGTACGATATTACACGGTTTTAAGCGAATGTAAAATAAGCGAGTGCCTGGTAAAGCTGCGACTAGTTGTAGAATAGAATGACTTTACCCTTTCGTTTCAGGCTTGTGTCAACTCGCTACGAGATGAATGCAAAGAATTCTATGGAATTTACGGCCGCGACGGCAGCGACTACCGCTCACCAGCTCGGTTTCCGTGCCTACATTCCACTATTAGCTCAGAATCCGTTTACACTAAGTTCAGCATGACCCAAACTATGGTGGAACTCATCCTGACGACGACAGTGCCAATGGCACTGTTCATCATATCCTGCTCTATAATGGTCATCTGCTCGAAGGTAAGGTTTCTCCAATTTAATGTCGACCAGAGCAAATAACACTAGGTAGTAGCGCCAAGACCTATGCTCCCCATGCTTTATAAACGGACCATACTCGTAGCCCCGCCCACTGCGCTTGCCATTTAAAGCGAGACAAACTTGCGGGTTTAGAAATTTCTAGTGAAGCAAAGATCCAGCCTGCACACACCAAGGAAACAATGGAGGCTGTATCATTTTTTCGTAATTTTCAGATTATGAAGTTATGGGAGACAGCGCTGGTGAACGGCTGAACGAGTTTCAGTAGGGATGTTCTCTATCGCTAGTGGTGATAGTATTGCTGCTGTTCGAGTGTGTGTCAATTTTGTCTAAGTCTTTGCGCGCTCCCTAGTGTTATTTTGCTCTGATGTTGACTCGACAATGTTATCCTCACAGAGCTTCTCTAACGTCACTGACCTTGTCCTCTTACCCACAGCTCATGGACAAAGTTGTCTGTGAACTGCTACATTAACAGTAGGCTAAAGTTCCATCTGCATCGGCCACCAGGATGGCCCGTCACAAGCACGTTGCCGAGCAGTCATCATAAGTGACAAGTGACTAAATTTTAGCTAACCATAAAGCAAATAAGGTATTTTTTCGCCAAAGCTTCTATCAAATAAATGATGTCAAATCAATCGAAAGACATCTCTATCCTCTGTATTCTCGTGAACCGTCAGGTTTCGGCTCATCGCAGCATCGGCACGACGATCGAGCTTGTAGTCCGACATGGGGGGCGAAGCTCATCTGAGCCTCGTTTTTGTCGCATGCTGCAGGTCCACTTCTCGGCCGATTCCGGGCTGATTCTTCCTGCATCCGTTGTTGCACTGCAGCGCTTCCGAGGAAGACGGCAGCGCTTCTCGAGAATCACGGACTTGCTCACCGACCAAGTCCGTGCTTCCCTGCAAGATGCTGCAGCGCTGCCACTTCAACCAAGAAGAAAGTGAATCCAAAAACGCATATTGTGCAAAAGCAAAGAAGTGCTGCGGCAGCGCTATTGCAACACAAACGAGGCTCTGGAATATGGCCCAAACTTGGAACACCCGGCCCCTGAACTAAATTCAAAGGTTTTCTGCTTGGCCAGTTAATTAGTCAGCTAGGCAACTGTAGTTGCAACATGGTAATTCATGAAGATCCGACTGAAAGACTCGATTCAGTTCTGTTCACGGATATGGCAGAGCAATGAAAGGAACAAAACCGGAATTTTGGGGGGTTTTCTTGATCAGCTAAATATCCCTATAAGGTGTAACGCGAAGATGAATGCAATTTCGGATGTTTCGGTTCCACTTTCGGCAACCGTTGTCAGCGAACACAAGGAAGATTATGCTGTCAAAGTGTGCGGGTCTTTCAGACCGGAGAACATTGCTCAAGCATCAGCCAACACAAAGCCAAGGTGAGGAAAACTGGTGTTGGATTAAATTTCAAACCAATCGGTTCTTTAAGCAAGGGCGCTGAAAACATCTCTCAGATTATCAGCTGGGCTGAAACGTCAATCGAGCCAGCTAATACTTCTAATACTTCCAGGTTGTTGTTGTTGGCAACGATGCGCACTTGACATTCAATTATATCAAGAAGAAGGAAGACATGGAGCTGGCTCTCGATGGTACCGAGCCAATCACTAATCATAAGGCTAACTGATTAGTAATTTCGAATCGCACGAATTTTCGCCTATTCACTTTCGAAGCATGCTATATCCTTTTTCGATTAAACAGCCTTCGCTCAAAGGGTTCGATCGCATACGGAACTCCTAAGTCATGCATGGCTTTTATTCAGGACCTCTCGAAGGAATGTCTTACATCTACTTATAATGCAACTTACTTAAATGGCAACGGCTATAGAAGTCAACAAGCTTGGAAAAAGACTTTAAAACGCCAAAGCTGTGCGTATTTTGTTGAGAGCAGAGAATAGTTTTAGAGAGTTTCAGAGAATAGAATAGTTAAAGGGGTCCTTTAACCAATAGATCCGCTCAAGGTATCTCGGACCATATGTATGACCCGTGCCCCAGTAAGTCTCCGTGAACTGAGCTCAATCGCGTACGCCTGGAAAAGCGACGAAAAGGCAGCTCATTTTTACATCTGATACTTGAATAGACTGAAATATTTTCACTCATCTAAGGGATTTTGCATTTTTTCACCAGGGGCTCTAGGAATAACATTCAGACTGTGCGCTGCTTCCACGACAAATCAAAACTCGTCAAGACGCGGAGAATTTGAATTTCAACAAAGGCCTGCTTATCAAGTGTGACATGTGTGGGATCTGTCGACGATGAGAAGATGATGTTAAGATACACTGTAAAAAGTTGTTCCGTATAAACATTAAACTTAGCTGCAGTATTTGCTAATCGGATTATTCTTATCTCTACGGAGATAAGATTAAAACCAAATAGAGATAATATGTTATCCGAGTAGCAAATACTGCAGTTAACTTTAATCTTTATACGGAGAAACTTTTTACAGTATATGCCTTGCAAGGAATATTTTAGTTTGGTTTTCGGCAATTGGTTACATTTGTTGTTGGTAAATATTTCAAGTGTACAGGGACAAGAACATAGAGATACCACAAATCCGAAGAAATAAGTTCATCCGATGAATTCGGGTATCTATGGATAACGGACAAACGAATTAACACATTTTTATCGGGTTTTCAGGCCTCTACAAGTGACTGACTGATGTGTAACTAGACTGTCGGGTCTCGACCCTATTTCATTAAAATTTAAGAACGGCTACTCTATAGTGACTTTGGCATTAGCGCCTATGATGCTCCAGTGCTGCCGTAATACAACGAAGGCCTACACCATGATTCCCTCAACGGTAGAGCTGTCTCCCACAAAGAGGTTTAAGACAAATCCAAGAACTACATGCCGACCTTAGAATCATGAAATATCTGCAGTAAAAAATAAAGTCCTTGAGAGCCTCTTCCCGAAAATTGATTTTGCAGCACTCATCGATGAGAAAATCTAACATAAACTGTTCAAGAAATCGAATTTGGAGAAAAGCTGACTTCCACTCATCTGAGAGAAATGCGTGACAACAACGGTTCCCGATTTCACTGACGACCACAAAATATTAGGCCAGAGCCTAAGTAAATAAAATACTTAATAGTATCTTCAACCCCATGTGTATTGATGACACTTCATACACTGTCAATAACCGACAGGTTACTCGTCGTGCCACTGAAAACCTGAGCTGAACTTTCTTCTCTTTCTTTATTTGTTTGGTTCATTATTGGAAGTTAGTTTCTTTAGTTAGTTTCTATAATGGTTTTTTATAGTTATACTCCATTTTTTGTGAGTGTATGTGTTAAAAATAAAATCAAATGTACATACTTATTTATGACAGTTTGTTAAGTGGCGTCCATGCAATATCTATATATTTTGCTTATCGCTATGGATATGTATGGTATAGAGCGTGTTCCACTCTACTTACCGTAGTTACTGCGCATGACGTCACGGATTCTGAGTTCTTGGCGTCGAGGCTGGAACTCATGTGTCTGTTTTCAGCAAAATATCGTGCCACGGGCTAATTGGACCAATCACGTCAAAGAGATTCGTAGTTACCACGCTTATTACGCTCCCGAGCGTGGTAAGCAAATAGTTAGTATTAGCAAGAACAAATAACGAGTAAGAACAATGGTCTCTCGTCCATCCACCGACTATAAATGTTCCGACAACAATGAGCGGAGGTGGACCCATTTCTTGGTCGCCCGTGTATCTCGTTGGTCTCCGACTCTCCGCCGTTAAGTCATTTACGAAGAAAACAACGTAGCCACTAGCGAGGCGGATGTTCTGGCCTGTTCACACGGGAAGGAAACAGCGTTGATTTTGTTTGAGTTGACGCTGGCGTCTGATTAGTGAATATTGGTGATGCGAAAAACAAAAAGCGAACTTGACGATGGTCATTCATAGTCGCTTTTGTTACACCATGACCATACGTATGAAGATTTAATCCCTTGTGACATTCCCTTTTTATGTCTCTCGGGAGAACCATACAATGCAAACCGGGATTTGAGGCACACTCACTGAAGTCATGACCCATTGAGTTTCAACATCTGTAGTATTAACTTTGTCAGACGAGTGTAAACTAAGAGTAACGTAATTAAGGCTTTCGAGGATTACTGAAATGGTAAAATAGCATGGAATAGTCAAAATAATACCAGTAGGTGAGTGTATATTTTGTGTTTTTTCTTCTTTTTTTCCGAAATGTATAATTGTATACATTTCAATTTAGTGAGTTAGATTTCGATTCAGTAGTTAATCGAAAGACGAAAGTTCACCTCAACTTGGTCTATCTCGTTTGTCTTTTAGTTCACTACTTACAAATAATTCGATGTCAACGGTGTATTTTCCCATCAAAGAAAGTCTTTGGTTTTCGTACTGAGGCCTTGCCACATGGGTTCTAGTTTGTCTAGGACCCACATAGAAGTCCTAGTTCTTTTTTTAAATTCAATTCAAAACGTTTCTGGTTAGTTTGTCAGAGTAGAAGCCTATTCCATCTGCGTAATATTTGTTCATTTCCACTTAGCCTATTAAACCTGAAACAGGGCCTCTTTTTTTTAAAGAATCTGCCTGTTTTCATCTGATATTCTCATATGAGAGCAAATACCTGGAATGAAATGTATCTCTTCTTGTTCTGGATATTGACACTACTTAATTGAATTGACCCCGAAAAGATACAATTTACGTTACCATATATCTTACGTTACCTGTTTACGGCCTTTGGGTTTTTCAATAAGATATATATACAGTTTGTCGTACTTTTAACTAAATTTGACGCATTTGTAAAATCTGCTTTGCATCAAATGGCAGTTTCTGTATATTTTGATATTCTTAGGAATTTTCTTGTCAACCCCCGAAAGCTTGTCTGAATCAATGAGCCGGCAACCGCTGTTTCAGCGCCCGCCCAGCCCAGTGTGAACAGGCTTATCACTGCTGCCTCCATTCGATTTTTCTTCCTCAGTGGTTTACCGCGTTACACCTTCTCTGTAGAGGTAACGACTTTTGATGTCCCGGGTAAGATCCACCTCCGCTCGTTTGCGTCGGGAGTCGACTCGTCTCAGCTTGGTTGTGTGACAGATATAGGGAGACAGCAGTTCTTGCTCTTATTTGTTCTTGGTATTAGTTACTATTTCGAGAAGGCTGGAACGGTCAGCGTAGTAACTTTTCACGAGGCTGAACGAAAATAGTAACTTCTAGTTACTATTGTCAGAAGGGTGGAACACGCTCATAAGCACTGGTTCTGGTATGCTTTACTCGCTCAGAGTTCTCGTGAAACTGCGTTATGGCGCAAGGTCTTTCTGCTATTCAGTTCATGTATGTCTTGCTCAAATCCAAGTAGCCTAGTAATAGTAAAAAGTAAAGTAAAGTAGTAAAGTAAAAATCGTTAAAGGGGCTGAGTAATGAACTTGAGCACTTGGAGGAAAAACTGAACAGGCTGGAAACTAAATTGGACGGTTATGAACAAGAGTCATTACTAGATAGTCTTGTGTTTCACGGTGTAAGGCAACAAACTGGAGTTGACACTCGTTCTGCTGTGTTGTCGATTGTAAATCAGAAGATGTCGTTGCCTGAAGTAAATACAACGGAGATCATGAACGTCTATAGACTCAGACTGAATAATGCTGCTACTGACTCAACTCAGTCTGCTCCAAGGGTCGCTCCAGTTATTGTGAAGTTTGCGAGCAAAGACATAGCTAAGAAAGTATTCAAGGCCAAAGCCAAACTGGCCTCTAGTGGAATTTTCGTTGCGGAGTCTCTGACCAAGCAACGAAGAGACATCCTGAATGCGGCTAAGGACAAATTCGGTCAGAAGAATGCTTGGTCTGATCAAGGGCAAATCTTAGCAAAGCCTACAGATGAGACTGTGATTAGAAAGATACGGTCGCTCGCGGACTGTATCTAGGTTGATTTTTTTTTTTTTTTTTTTTTTATGGTTAAGTTGTTCTTCTTTTCGGTTGATTGTTTATCTTTTGTTCTCTTCTTTCTCTTTCATTTTCTTTTTTTCTCCGTGACCACGGGTCACCAATTCTTTCGTTATTTCTTCTTCTATTTTTTTCCTTTAGTATTATTTTCCTCCGAAATTTGTTTGATTCTTTTTCATTTTCGAAAAAGAAACATTCCTTTTTTGTTGCTAAAGTTATGTTGTTTTTTTGATGGTTCTGGGTGAATTACGACGGTTTAGCCTTGAAAGTTATTTGTCGAGAGGAGTGGCTCGAGATGATGATTGCCCAGTAATAGATTTGAAGCCTATGAGAAATAGTACATTTATCCGATCGCCGCAAGATTTCCTGTCACCTCTGAGTGACCCGTGTCTTCGTCTTGCTTCATGGAATGTGCACATTACGTCGAGTTATCAGGATATTCTTCAGCTACTAGATGATTTTTCGTCGGAGTTTGATATAATTGGTATTTGCGAATCGTTCTTAAGCACAGACCATTCTCTTTCGCTTTATTCATTTCCAGGGTACAACGTCCATGTGAAGAACCGAGTTTCAATGAGCCGTGGTGGGATTGCATTGTTGGTTAAGGAGGGAATTGGGTATGGTGTACGGGATGATCTAAGTATTTGGAAAGAAGGTAAGGTAGAAATTTTTTCAATAGAGGTTGAGTTAAATGGTAAGAAAAATATAATTAGTATGGTGTATAAGCCGCCCAGTGCACACTTGGATGATTTTATTGAAGGGTTCAATGAGCTGCTTGCTAAAATACCACCTGAGTGTAGCCATAATGTGATGGGGGATTTCAATTTTAATCTCCTTGATTTGTCTGGAACGAATGGTGATTTTTTGAATTTTATGATTTCGAGTGATTTGTATCCCCTCGTGGGCGTACCAACGAGAATTACCTCACAAAGTGAAACATTGATAGACAATATCTTTGTTAAATCGAGTGATCTTCACAGGAGCTTTGCTGATGTGATAGTTTGCCCTGGATCTGACCATCTTCCATTAATAGCTACAATTAATCACCCTGTGAAAAAACTGCGAAAGAAGAAGGTCGTTACTAGACTGATGAAAAAAGAAAATCTCCAAAAATTTGCCGAAGAGATTAGTATTATTGATTGGAGCCCTGTTTTTGCAGAAAAAGAATGCCCTTCAAGGGCATTAGATAGCCTTATGTCAGCCATATTGCCTATTTATGAAAAAGCATGCCCTCTAAAGGCTGTAAAATCCAAAAAACTTATTCCACGAAAGCCATGGATGTCGATGGAAATAATTGATGAAATAGAACTGAGAAACAGGCTATATGAGAGATATTTAGATAATCGGAGTGATGAATCATTTGACCTATTTAAAACACAGAGGAATTTAGTAAACAAACTTCGAAGAAATGCAATTTCTGATTTTTATAATCGTAGTGACAAAGGAGACAAGAGGAATGAAGAAGTGTGTTTAAGCGGTTGTGATCGTGATGATAAAAGTGCAATTGTAAATAAATTTGGTCAGTTTTTCTCGAATATTGGTCCTGAAGTGCAAGATAGTGTGTATGACAAGTATCAAGAAATGCAGAGTAGCAATATTCCTGATGAAAGAGGTGAATCTCTAGAAATGAATTTTAATTTGTGTACCAGTGATGAAGTTTGTAAAATTGTGAAGTCGCTAAAGTCTAATTCAGCTGGAGTGGATGGCTTATCTCTTCGAGGGCTTAAAGCGATTTTCGGTTACATACTACCCTGTCTGGTTTTTATTATTAATCTTTCTCTAGAAAAGGGTAAGTTCCCTGAACAGCTTAAAGTCGCGAAGGTCATACCCCTCCACAAGGGTGGCTGCAAAAGAGACATTGAAAACTGGCGACCGATATCGATATTACCTCTTTTTTCAAAGATATTAGAAAAAGTCGTCCATAAACGCCTATATGACTTTCTCCAGGTGAATGAGTTATTAAGTGAAACACAATTTGGTTTCCGAAAGGGACACTCTACAACTCATGCCTTGCAGCATCTGGTGGAATGCGTTAGTGGTGCGTTGGATAAAGGGTACTTACCGATGTCAATTTTCATTGATATAAGGAAGGCATTCGATACTGTAGATTTCAAGATTTTGCTCAACCGACTCAAGTGTCTGGGAATTCGTGGCACTTCTTTACAGTGGTTTGAGAGTTATCTGCTTGGAAGATCCCTGCGTGTAGTACTCAATGATGTGACTTCATCTTCTTATCAACTCAAATGTGGAGTACCGCAAGGTTCAGTCTTAGGTCCCTTGCTTTATCTTGTGTATGTAGATGCAGTGCGCTTTCATCTTCAAGACGTCTGTGTTACAACCTTTGCTGATGACACAGCTTTGACAGTGTGTGCTAAATCGATCGAAGAGCTTGTGTTGAAAGCAAATGATGCGTTAAGAAGGCTGGAGGTTTTTATGAACCTTAGCTTGCTGTGTGTCAACGTTAAAAAGACTTTTCTAATGACTTTCTGCAGAGTAGGCATGCCAGTTGATGCAAGTGGTCTAGTTACGTTATCCGGGAAGCCTGTCCAACAAGTTCATATAGTGCGGTACTTAGGATTTTTCATAGATTCAAACCTTTCATGGAAGCATCACAGTGATATTATTTCTGCAAAAATTGCCCGAGGAGTTGGAATGCTGCGTAGACTGAAGCATTATTTACCAAAGCGGATTCTCCTAATGATTTATCACTCAATTGTTTACCCATATATTTCATATGGCTGTCTGATCTGGAGCAGCAATTTTTACAGTAATTTCAAAAGAGTCCAGATTCTTCAGAACAAGGCCGTGAGGATCATAGGCAAGTATGTCAAGGATTTGAATGATACAAGTGCTTGTTTTAAGTCTTTAAATTTGCTCAACGTGGGTCAACTACGGGATTATCAAGCGGCAGTTTTCGTTTTCCAGTGCGTGCATAATCTAGTCCCAAGTGTTTTCCGTGGTACTTACCGTGCAAACAGTGAGATTCATGAATATGATACAAAAAATAGTGAAGATTTGGTGATTGAGCTTAAGAGTAGCACAAGATCAGGATTTCAATTGCAGTTTCTTGGAACTGCAGTCTGGAATTCTTTACCAGTGAGCATCAGGGCGGCTGAGCATCTTTTAGAGTTTAAGAGAAAATTAAAAGAATATTTAATAAAAGATGGTTGAGAAATGTATTTATTTGTTAGGGGTAGGGGGTGGAAGGTAGGTAGGGTGGTCTGGCTGGTTGGGAGGAACGGTTGGTTGGGGGTGGTAGGGAGGAATTGGTGGATGGGTGGTAGGAAGGGAGTAGGGTTGTTGGGAGGTATATGTTTATTTTGGAGGTGATAATGTGAAGGAGTTTGGTCTTTTTTCTTTTTTTTTGGGGGGGGGGGGTCTGTTCTTTTCTTCTTTTTCTTCTTTTTTTATTAGTTATTTATTATGTTGTTTCTTGGTGTTTTTAGGAAATGGTTAACCTTTACTACTGCACGCCAGCAAAAACGTAGGTTTTTCCATTAGTGCAGTAGATGTAAATATAGAAGAGTTAAACTGTGTTTATTAATAAAATAAGTATCCTAAGTAAGCGAGAGGGCTACGTGCTGCGACATAGCGCTAAACTTACCGCGATCTCCTGCTGCCTTCTGGACGAATGAAGAAGAATCTCCGTTTGTTCCTCGTACTTTGCCGACACCTCCCTAGTTGGAACCCCTTCATTACGCGGATGAATTCGAATCACAGCTTTTGTCTTTTCGTTTCTTCCTATGTATTCGGATATCTTCTTTTCGGGTAGGAGCTCTTTGGAAGCAAACCAAAGGGCATGTTCAGAGGTGCTGTAAGGCTGCAAAGCAAAACATTAGATAAGTGGACGAGACATAACGAGAAGAGTCTTACATCTCTGTCAAGATCAAGGATGAAAAATTTGGCTTAATTAGCATTTGATAATTGGCGAAGTTACCAAAAATAAGAAATGTAGAGCAAAAACACCCATATAATTTAAACCCTATCCCTTGGCTTCGAACCTTGGATCTGTAAAACAAATGGTCAACAGAAACAATTGGTCAACATTAGTTGCGTTTTTGCAGATACCTGATACCATGGTCTAAAGTCGTTTTCTCAGTTATCGTGGTATCTTATACCACGGTCAATAGGCGTTTTTGCAGTTATCGTGGTATCTGGCCAGTTATCGTAGTATCTGAATTGTGATATTCAGATACCACGGTCCGACCGTGGTAACTGATCGTGGTATCTGAAAAGTCATTTCACTTTCATCAAATTTTTTCAAATTGGTGAGAAAGAAGTTTAGCACTTAGTGATGTGAGTGAATATCAGTTTTCTTTTGGGATGACTTCAAAAAGTACAATTTTGGCAATAGCCATTTTGCTGAGCAACCGTATATCAGATACTATGGTAACTGAAAAAACGACTGATTGCAGACTCAGTTACCGTGGTAAGAGATACCATAGTATCTACAAAAATGCAACTATTATTCCCCACCTTATATCTTATACGCTGAAATGAATTTTAGCTTTCTGAATATACTAAAATGATGTTCAAAATTCAAATTCTTGTTTATGACTTAAGATGAGAGCTACACCACCGATCTTGTAAAAGAACAAGAGCTACGAGCTCATATGGCACTTGTACGAGTAGGCTGTACAAGAAAGTAGATGAGAACGTCACAAAATACACCCGCCATCCAAAAATGCGGTTCGGAAATAGAAATAGGATATTTAGTTTCACTCATTTCTGAGCAGTTCCGGCATCGTCTCGATTGTCTGTAGCAAATGCACATGACTGTTCAAACTTTCATCCCAATAAATCCATTTGTTTGATCCCTAGACGTGCTACACGATTTCCGGTACTCACTCTATCTCCACCTACCGTGGCCGAATCTGGTTCGGAATAAAAAAAATCGACCCCCTAAAGCATCTTCGTTTATACCATCTATCAAGTTTCACTCGAATCTGAGCATTTTTGGAAAGTTCCGGTACCCCCCCCCCCCTCCCACCAACGTTGTCGGAGCCAGTTCGGGCCCAATCTCTTAATTCCCTGTTCCTGTCCATCAAGTTCGACTGAAATTGGAGCATAGCCTATCTGCAAGTTTCCAGTACCCCCCCCCCTACCTTGGCCGAATCCGGCCCGGACGCCAAATAACAAATCTAGGCCGCATAAACTCGGCACTGTCGAATTGCATCTCATTCGGTACATCCGTTTGGTTACTGTGCATGTCAAAAGTCCCCCACCCCCAATTCCCCTAATCGTGGTCGCATATGGTTCGAACGCATGTTTTACATGTCGAAGCCATCGATTCGAATCACCCATGAAGTTTCACTTGAATCAGACCACTCGTTCGCAATTTATAGAAGTCAATTTCCATATTTCTCTTCTCTTGCTCCCCAAAAAATGCTCGGATCTAGGAACGGAAGTTTCCTGGGGTATGTTGTGTCAGGTTCTTAAGTCAAGATAATTCGGGTCGCTAATATGCCTGCAAAGTTTCGTTGTCGTTTTACATCTGGGACTATTCTAACTCACGACTACCGGAATTCCAGGAAACCCCTCCAACTCCCCCCACAGAGCACCGAAACCATCTGGCTCCGTCAATTTCATCTAGGCCTAATGCTTGTTCCATCTATTAAGTTTCGTCCCAATCCCTCTGCTTTTAGAGTTTCTTGAGTTTTCCACACCCCCCCCCCATCCCCACAGGTATCGGACTCGACCCGGACGTGACACTAAACGTCCGAGGCGATAGCTCACCAGACAAGTTTCATTCAAATCCGATCACCCGTTCAAAAGTTATGCACGCCACTAGATTCCGGACTCCCCATCCACCCAATCCCCCCACGATGGTCGGGTCGGGGAAACGGCTGTTCTCAAGTCAATCTGTTCGGATCCCTGACCTACCAGCCAAGTTTCATCGCCCTAGGATAACAGGAAGTATGCCGAACTCGCGGGATCGCTAGAAATCCGAACCCCCACCCCACCTCCCCCACAGTGCCCTGATCCGGTCCGGTTATGTCAATGACGTGTCTAGGACCTGTGTTTGTTTTTCCCACCAAGTTTCATCCCGATCCCTCCACTTTAAGCGTTTCTCAAAATTTCCGGTTCCCTCCTCCAACTCCCCCTCGTGTCATCGGATCCGGCCCGGATTTAAAGTGAGATGTCTGAGACACGAGGTCATCCTAAATATCAATTTTCATCAAGATCCGATCACCCGTTCGCAAGCTAAAAATACCTCAAATTTTTTCTTCACCCTCCCTCCGCTCCCCCCCCCCCCCCTCAGATGGTCGAATCGGGGAATTGACGATTTCCTATTTAATTTGGTCGGGTCCCAGACATACCTGTCAATTTCCATTGTCCCAGCACATCAGGAAGCACGGAACTCGCGGGATCACTACAAATTCGGACTTCTCCCCCCCCCCCCCCCAACTCCCCCAAAGGGAGCGGATCCGTTCCAGTTATATCAGTCACGTATCTAGGACTTTTGCTTGTACTTTCCACCAAGTTTCATCCGGATCCCTCCACTCTAAGTGTTTTCCAAGATTTCCGGTTTCCCCCTCCAACTCCCCCAGTGTCACCGGATCCGGTTTGGATTTAAAATGGAGGGTCTGAGACACGAAGTCCTTCCATATATCAAGTTTCATTAAGATCCGATCACCCGTTCGTAAGCTAAAAATATCTCATTTTTCCTATTTTTTCCGGATTGCCCCTCCCTCCACTCCCCTCCAGATGGTCGGATCGAGGAAGCGTCAATTTCTAATTTAATCTGGTCCAGTTCCTGATATGCCTGCCAAGTTTCATCGTCCTAGCTTATCTGGAAGTGCCCGAACTAGCAAAACCGGGACCGACAGACCGACTGACGGACAGAAATTACAATCGCTATATGGCACTTGAGTAAGCTTGAGTAAGCTCAAGTGCCATAAAAATGTGAAAAAGCGAAAGAAGACGTGCAATGATCGATAGGCTAATTCGATGTTGACGTACTTTCCCGATATCCAAGCCCAAGTCCAACGCCGCTCTTACCCCAGAACAGGTGCCACTAGCCAGCTCCTTTTCAACGACCTCTTTCCGTTCCTTGGCTTCTGGCCAATGACTGATCAAATCCAGGCTGGCTTTGATCAGAAGAAGGGCATCTCTGATGGTGTCCTTGTTGACGTCTGTGCCCGCGGTGACGTTCTCCTATAATACTAGACGTTACTAGTAATCAAAACAAAGTCTTAGGTAAGACATCAAATTCTACAAGCTTTTGTCGGGCGAATAATGATAAATATTATAATAATACTATATAATAAAAACAAATAATAAATAAATCGGGTTGTATCGTAATTTTTATTTGGAAAAAGCTACGTGGAATAATTTTACGTTCCATTCCGTTCCTTCGCACACAGGAAACCTGTTTTCCTTGTTTCACTTGTGGGTTTTGTCTATAACTTTAATTCCCGTAAAAAAATCGGACGACCCCCCCCCCCCCTGGCGTCCTTGTCATTCAGTACCATAACTCCCGATTTATTTACAGGCGAAAGCCTTTTCTTTTGCATTGTATTATTAGTAAAGCACATGTCGTACTTATGACAATAATTCATTCTAATTCAGTAGTGTTTCCATCCTGTTCTCCGAGATTCTTGACTTCATAAGTGTATCCTATCCTCTGTTACCAATACACTGCTTATCACGCTTGTCTTTACGGACATGGCAAAGGCTAGAAATAGCCAAAGTCGTGTAATTTTCTGTAGGCAGAGCTTGATTTAAAAGTGGTCAACTATCTCAGAACATCTGAGCAGAAACACTAGCCTATGTAGCGCGAAGTGGCCTATAAGACTGTAACTAGTACTAAGTTAATATTTTTTTTCTGATTTTCTTTCCAGGTAAGTCTACACAGACTAGATTACAATGACGGCCGTTTTTTTCTTGGTAGCTGTCCAGCCCTGACCGACCGCACCCACCCACTCAAGAATTCGCTATCGGCCTGCCGCACCCACGAAATGCCCATCTAGTACTCCTTAGTCCATCCAGTTGGTAGATGTCCCAGAATCATAACAGTTCCAAAGTGATCCACGATTCTGCCCTAAAGCGCCCATAAGACACCCGGCACTTCTCAACATCCCCCTCTGAAACAGGTAGACCCTGCTCCGTTTCTACAACCCACGTTTCAGTCCAGGCACTGAAATCGCAAATTTAGGGCTCCCATGAGGTTTTATTCAGGTCTAACCAATCACTCCCAATAAAAACGTGCATGTTCTGATCCTCCATATTCCTATCCACAAAACTCGAGTCAGGAAATCGAACGTTCCCAACTATACGGGATCTCTATCCAATATACCTGTCAATCTTTAGCGTCCTAGTCGGTCGGAAGTGTCGGAAAAAGTCAGCACAGTGAAACATGGACGCGGTGACGTATTTTTGCAAACGCATGATGGTATAATATCATTTTGGCACCGAGTTGTTTTGGTGTAGGCTAGAATCAATTTTGGTGTAGTGTCGGTCGGGGGGGGGGGGGGGCAGCGGCGTCTTCCTGGGCTCCCTTCGGGGTACAGTACACAACAGTACACAACATTCAGAAAACTAAACGAATTTCAAGAAACCAGTTTGTGAAAGGTAAAGGTCATGCCTCCTAACAGAAACTCGTTGAAGAGCGAAGCCGTCGACGCAGCTTCTAACGACTGTTTGGCAAAAAATTGCCAATGAGCGCCGCAGGCGAAACTTTTTTTTTAAATCTGCCTGTTTTGAAACAAAACAAACTACTTCCCGAACAAATTTTAGGTTTTAAAATATCCTGTCCCCGAAAATGTCAGCCCAAACTTCCAACAAATGACGCACTCTTCCAGCAAACAGAGTACACTGCGATAGGCGCCTTATGAGAAAATTTCCGAATTCTCTATGATCAGTGCCATTCGGATCACAAATTAACGTATTGGCCACCTATCATAGATCAGCTCATAGTCTTTGGTCACGATACATTTCAAACAATGCGAGACATTTAAATGAAAACTCGTACATGAAGGTGCTTTAACTAGACCCTTCCTGTATAAAATGACGATCCGAAACAAAAATGAAACAGAGAACTCGCAACTCACACTAAACATAGGTTTAAAACTTTTCTTACCATTTTACAAAATAAACAAGTTCGGGTTAAGTGGAAAAGGCACTTACAAGTTTCCTGACCCTCTCCCCTTCCTTCGCTTTTATTTTCTGCCCTTTCGGGGTTGTGCCCCCACTTGAATTTCCAAGAGGGCTAAGATGGCCTGAGCTATCTAGGAAGAAATCATGAAGTGATTCGAAGACTTAGAAAAACAACCAACCCAGGCTCAAACACGCCTTGAAAACATTATCTCCTCGAACAAGGGGCCATTATCTTGGAATAAAAAGGGTTCATTTTCATGAGTAACCTCGGTCAACTGACATGGTACAACCAGATATCACAATTCTGATGAGAAACTAATTTTTTGTCTGGCTATTTTTCTGATTTTCCTTGGTAGCCCCCGGGCCCCCGTGGAAGGCCAGGGGGGTGGCTGCCCCCCCCCCCCCAAATGACACCTCTGAGATATTTTGGTACAGTGACAGAGGCACTCCAGTAGTTCCCAGAGAGACTACTGGCTCCTTGACGGACGTTTGATTTTATTCAGAAAGAGTAGAAACAAAAAATAGATAAAGCCAACAAAAAGTCAAGAATACAAAGAAATGCATAAGATTTAAAAACCTTCTGTCTAGTGCCTTGACTTCCAAAATGAGCCTGCTTCGTCATTCTTTCCATGACTAAAACTCCTGGCTGCTGCTGGGCCTTATACTACTGTGCAACCACTTAATAGACCCAAACTAAACGACATCAATATCAACAGTCTAAATGAAACCAACCTCACCTCGGAGATTTTAGTCTGAGCCTCTGAAACTGCTGCTTGTAATGCTTCTTGTGCTGATGATGTTAGTTGCTCCCTCCCTTCATTTGGAGATACATCAGTACATTGTTTCATCTCTGTCTCAAGCACTTTCTTTATGTCTGGAGACAGAAACACTTGGGTTAGTCTTACTGAATAACATCCTACAAGCAATCTGCTCTGCTCCAAGTGCACAAATCTTGCCCCTTTTTAAAGCAGGCAGACACCAACTAAAATCTCTGAAATCTCATTCTTCACGGCTCTGCAGAATCTTATTTAATCAATTGCAAATTTCTAACTCCACACAAAAAGTGCAGAAATTCAGTAGCCTATGCCTAGCCAACTTAGGACATCCTGGCGCATTTAGAGATGTACAGGAGGGGTATCTGACCTCGCTTTTCTGCGAAAGTCTAAAAAAAGAAATGTCCATGCTTTCCCATCAGTCAAAAGGCGAAATCTGATTGTTTTCAACAGTCATGTGTTTCAAGATGAAATGTAATTCCTTGAACTTTTATGTTTACCCTAAAGGACTACCAGACTGAATGTAAGCCTACTGCAAATGTACCAGTACCATGAAGTTACAAGGCTGCTAATATTGGAGTTCTGAAGTTCCGCTTTTACAAAAACAAGCTGAGGCATTACTAGGCAAAATGTTTGGAGGGGGGGCAAGGCATTTATCGACTGTTTGGTAATTTCTACCAACTAGTTTCGCAGAAAAAACTGGTGTTTTCCAGAAAAAAAAAAACAATTTTGAAAAAAAGTTGACTGATTTTCAGAAAAACCAACTGTTTTGACAACAAAACAACTGATTTTCATGAAAACTGTTGACCAGTAAACCGACATCCTGTTATTGTCAATTTAGTAAGAAAATTCAAGACTTTTTTTGGTAAGCTAACTGAATTAAAGCAACTAACTACAGGAGTGCTGCCTGAAGCCGCCACCCTAAACTCCTATTTTTGGGAAATGACTTAGGGAAAAAGAGTAAAGGTTGAGATAAAATTCAGTGGAGTATCCTGAAAGGAAGCTTAGAACCTTCACTTTCTGCTGGTACCATAGTTTACTTGTAATTGTTCAAGGCTAAGCTAGAGAACACGAAAGAATGTAGGCACCCAAGTGATCATGAAGTCGCCCACTTTGCTAAAAATAGTATTTTGCGACATGGTGAAGTTAGAGGCCAGCTGTTTGGTCAGAGAGGTTCCTTGACCTTTTGCAAATAACAAAATTTGCTGTTTTCTTGGAATTTGCATGATTTTTCTGGGGTGGCAGCTTCATGATCCAAGGTGGCAGGATCATGTACCATGGCCAATTGGGGGGTGGGCGGTACCATAGTAAGGGCAGCTTCATGCAACACTCCTGTACTGCCCTTTCATGACAAAGATCTGAATCCCTAGTATTCAACAGTAATGCATTTAAAGCTACAACAATAACATCACAATAACATCACCCTACATGTGAGAAGTCCAGAGCAGGAACTTATCCCATTCAGAATATTCACAACATCATCTACAACCAGCTGCAAGCTTGTTTCAGTAGAACACCGAAAGATAAAAATTGGCACATCATAAGCTTTTATTGTTAGCAACACCATTCTTTTCTTCTGATTTTTACGTCTAACTCCAGTCACAAGGGTCTGAGTTCCCCTCTGTGCTTTGTATCTGTTTACGTCTTTTGGTTTCCAGCAATTCTTATTTTTGAATGAGCCCGCGTCCCAGTGTTGCCAACACTCCGAAAGAAAAGGTACCGAAATGCGCCTGAAAAATGTACCTACCGACCAAAAAATTGTACCATGTCCGAAATATTTTCACGCGCGTTGCGCTTTGCGCAACACGCGGATCATTTTCGATGGACAATGCACCTTAAGACTTTTTTTAACCCATTTCTTTGCTGAAAATACTTATCAGACCCTTCTTTCCCCAACCGAGGTCGGGTACTGTTCAGCCCCAAAATGACAATTGCCGAAATTGCCCTTATGAAGTCGTCCCAAAAGAAAACTGATATCCAGTCACATTCCAAACTTCCAAGTTCCAAACTACTTTCTCACCAATACACGGTCGGACCGTGGCTGGAACGTGGTATCTGAATATCAGATACCACGAAAACTGGCCAGATACCACGATAACTGCAAAAACGCCTTTTGACCGTGGTATCAGATACCACAGTAACTGCGAAAACGACTTTACACCGTGGTATCAGGTACCATGGTATCTACAAAAACGCAGCTAATTATTTCATTGACCTGAAAAAGTGACATAACATAATCTTTTATTTTTTAAACTGAAGCTGGCATTTAAAATCCACGATTTAGACAACCTTTACGTTTCAAATCGAGAAAATTTGTAATATAGCTTCATACATGAGTAAAGCAACCAATTAGGATCGATTGAGAAACAACGAAGTATTTTTTTAGGCAAACTTTAACACAAAGAAAACGACAAAAAACAGTGCACTAAAGGTTATCATCCGACTCACAAACAAGGACGGCCCTCACAGTAGCAGATTTTCAATACCTTCTTCTAGTATTTCGGCAGTTACGGTGTGTCACTATGATCATAGGGACAGATTCGGTTCGAAGTGCTCGGGCGAAACTTGCGACAGGCTAACGGCGAATGTACCGATTATAAGCGATACGAATTTAAAGAAATTTTAACATTTAACATTAGGTGAAAGGAATGAGACAAGATACGAATAAATCAAAGGAATTTCAGCATACTGAATTCAAGATTAATTTTGAATTTTACTTGTAACCCGTCTGTAAACAACAATAATATCCAAAAATCGAAACATCATATCTTTCATTTCAGCTTTCGCTTTAGACAGAGAATTCTCCGTAACAGCTCAAACATACGACTGAGAGTACGATTCCCAAAAATATGGGAGACTTAGTCTCTCCTGGACTCTCCCCCCGAGCACCCCTTTCGAATAACCCATGCATGGGGAGCTTCCAGTCACTGATAGCAACTATCGTAGCACCCCCCGAGCACCCCTTTCGAATCACCCATGCATGGGGAGCTTCCAGTCACTGATAGCAACTATCGTAGCACCCCAGAAGAGTATTAGGGGTAGTAAAGGAGATGGATCTAACGGAGATGGAATTTAACATGCACCCCTACTTGATCGAAACATGTTACTGTATACAAAATAAAAACAAACCTATCTCTGCTCGCTCAGTCAGTTAATTTTCCTTGACATATGATAATACAAAAAAAAAATCATTGTACCATTATTGTACCAAATTTGGAAAAGTAACCAAACAAAGTGTGATTGTGCCATATTGTACCAGCAGAGTTGAAATGTACCAAAATGGTACAATTGTACCGCTGTTGGCAACATTGCCGCGAACGCGATCCATGACGCGGTGTTGCCAGATTGCTTTTTACAGAAAAAACGCCCAGGGAAGCCCGACAAGTTAAATGAACAGAAAACTTGACTCAAACTTGACTCGGGGAGTCGATATTGAGATTAAGAAAAGTTCTCGTTACGACCATTGCAGTTTCCGGGCAGTTTCCAAGAATTCGACTTTTGAGTTAGTAGAAAATAAAGCAAAAGGTTTGTGTGCCGGGAGTAGGAATCTAACGCACGACCTCTTGACTACTACCCGTATGTGTTTTTCCAAGGCAAGCATTTACATTGCATAAGTGCATAATTGCAGTGCATAAGGTTCAAGGGCCTGCCAGGTAGCTTTAGGAAACACTAAAGAGGGGGTTCAAGGTAACAAAGAAGGTGTGGCCTGTCGACAATAAGTCCCTGAATCTTCATTTAAGCCTCCCAGGTCGGTTTGATGGTCGAAAGTTGGGAAGTCAAGTTTTCTGTGCCTTTAATAGCCGATTTTAGGGAGGCATGGATCCTCTACATAAATCTTCCATCTTGTGGTCTTTTTTTTTTGCCAACAAATAGGTTTCAAAAGACAAAATACGAAGCATGACTTTACTTTAAATATGTTTGACAACTGCTTCAAACTTTAGCCGAAAGTTGAAAGTAGTCCCTGAAGCCGCGCCGAAATTCGGTGGAGCAGCGCAGAAGATAACTCAGGGGGCCGCCGCCGAAAACATTTCAGGGCTAACGCGCCGCATTGGGGTCGTCAATTTACCGGTCGGTAAATTCTTGGGCAGAATCTTTGTAGGTGATATGTTTCAGACTCTCTTTCTAGCGAGCTTTATCTTCCAAAGGCTCCAGGTTGTTGTTCTGTTTTTGTCCCGAGCAAGTGCATTAGCTAAAAGAGTCTCCGGCTGCGCGGCAGTGTAGGACTGACAATGTTGGCAAAAGCTTGAGCTTCTTTGAAAGCACCGCGATTGCTGGAGGATTCCAAATGCCCTGGAAATCCCCTCGATTACTCGGGAGGTGAAGAGCCAACTTATTTTTGGTGTCATTTAATTGAATACACTGAAATATTTGGATTCTGCAAAGGATTTTTTTAGTTTCCACTTTAGGCGTATTCTCGCCGTTCCCCGAGGACTCCTCGGGGAATCGAAGGGAACGGCGAGTATAGAGGGAGTCATTTTTATTTTTGGTATTGTCTATTCTGATTGTTTTTTATTATGTTTTACATTCAGACAATGTATAGCCTACAACGGATACGTCAGCTACGATGCTTTGTCAGCAATATTTCGGCCCTTATTGGCAAGGGGTCCTCGTCAGGCTGTCGGTCTTCAGGGTCAAATTCGGGGAAGGAAACAAACCTGTAAAAAATAACGGAAGCTTCTACCGACTATAAATATCTTATTCGGGCAAATTACTTTCAAATACTACTGTATGGAAAACACTAGTCCTGAAATTTCATTTTTGACACGGCCACTGTTTTTGCTGCATGATTGGGGCGATGACAGGAAAAGTTTGTTTCTGTATTTTTCGGATTTGTTATTAGTAAGCTTCGTGCGACGTTTCTAGTAGGTATAGTAGGCTACTCGCCTGTATCTATTAGTTTTAATTATCACTGCACAGAAAAACTAGTGCTGAAACACTGGTATGAAATCCTAGGGTATACACTCCTAAATAGGTCATTCTTTCTAAAACCCACCCACCCCACCCCTTGACCTACATACAAAATTTTGGACTTTCTAAAATGACCCCCCCCCCCCCACCCCACGTCCAAAATCTCAACTTTTCAAAATGACCCCCACCCCACCCCACGTCCAAAATCTGAAATTTTCAAAATGACCCCCCCCCCACCCCACGGCCTGTCGCCAACTACCCAGTGGCATGTGAGAAATGTCCTTCTGAAATTGAGTTCCGAACTAGGGGTCGGCACCGTTTCTGTTTCTTTTTCTGATTCTGTTTTCTTACTACCGTTTTTCTGTTCTGTTTTTTTTTTTTTAAATAACAGAAAAAACAGAAAACAGGTAGCCGTTTTTTTAATGCCGTTTCTGTTTCTGTTCCGTTTTTTTTTCCGACTTGTACGCGTGGCGTCCTGGTATAATCTAGGCGGGTTTTATTCTCCCGGCAGATTATGCCATCTACCCGATATTTTCTGCTTTTCGGAATGAAAGATTTTTGAGTCAGAATAGAGAGATTGCACCCTACCTGACGAAACGGATATTTTTACACCATCATTAAATGAAGCATATAACAACAAAATTAACATTAGGAGGTATATGACTTTCGACTTACAGACTAAATTATCGGCCTTTTGATAACCATTCTGAGCTGGTTAATTGCTGAAAACGTTAATCTTGCTATTTCTTGTTGGTACAATAATACTTTTGCTGGAAACGTTAATCTGGCTATTTCTTTTTGGTATAATGACACTTTTGCGAAACGTAGTCTCGCCTCCCAATCATCCCATTGGTCGGTTAAGACGCATTTTTTGAAATCCAACCAATAGGAAGCACGAATCGTATTGTACTGAAAGCTTGAAGCCTTCAAGCTCCTATTTCTGATGAAACTTTTCTACAAAGCTGTAATTATACAACTAAGAAAGAGCCACCGAACTTTTCCAATGTTCAAAAGTATTTTTTTTTCACTTTTCTGTAAAGATGTGCACTTTCAGGGTGCTAGGAATTAATTTTTAAGCAAAACCGTTCTGGCGCAAATGGTCATGGACCCTCGGGGGATCATGAAATGTAAAGTTTGTCAAAAGTAATTTTTCACTTTGCTGTTAAGGTGCGCACTTCAAGGGAGCTTTCAGTTCATTTCTGTACTTCAAGGGATGGTCGGATCTGGAAATTGACAATTTGTGAACCAGGTCTTATCGAGACTCTAATGTTCCAGACAAGTTTCGTCCTTCTAGCACACCTGGAAGTACCTTAACTCGCGATCACCGGAATTCCGGACCCCTCCAACCTCCCTCACGGCGCACGAATCCAGTCCGTTCTGTCTCGGGTGTACCTAGTTCTTCTGCTTGTTCTTCCCACCAAGTTTCTTCCCGATCAGTCCATTCTAAGCGTGGCACAAGATTTCCAGTACTCCCGTCCCCACCCCACATTCATGGGATCCGGTCCGTACTTAAATGGGACATCCGAGAAACAAGATCTATCCAAATATCAAGGTTCATAAAGATCCGATCACCCGTTCAAAAGTTACAATACCTCAAGATTCCGGATTCCTCCTCCCTGTACTCCACCACGATGCCCGGATCGGGGAACTGACTATTTCCAAGTTAATTTGGTTGGGTCTTTGATTCCTGCCAAGTTTCATCGTCCTAGCCCACCTAGGAGTACCTTAACTCCGGATCACCGGATTTCCGGACCCCCCCCCCCCCCCCCAATTCCCCCAAAGTGCCCAAATCCGGTCCAGTTCTGTCTATGATGTACCAAGGGCTTGTGCTTGTTCTTCCCACCAAGTTTAATCGTGATCACTAAATTTTAAGCATGTCACAGGATTTCCGCCCCCCCCCCCCACATTCATCGTATCCGAACCGGACTTGAAATGGAACTTCTGAGACACGGGATCGTTCGAAATATCAAGTTTCATTAAGATCCGATCACCTATCCCAAAGTTATACATATACATACGTCAATATTTCGGATTCCCCCTCACACCACTCCCCCCACGGTCGTCGGATCGTCGAAGTGACTATTTCCAAGTTAGTTTGGTCAGATCCCTGATATGCCTGCCAAGTTTCATCGTCCTAGCACATCTGGAAGTACCCTAACTCGGGAACAGTGGACCGACCGACAGAAAAGTGATCGGTATATGGCACTTGAATGAAGCCCATGCAAAACGCTGGGGCATGCTAACAGGGGTGACCATGGTTCTCACATGTAATTGTACCCCTTATTCCGCATAGGGATATCAGTATACAGTACTTTGGCAACTAAAACAGTTTGGTATTAATTTTTGACCTTAAAATATTTTGCTTTTAAAGGTTCCTGGTACCCTTCTGGGGTAGGGGTACACATACGTCACACCTGCCAGCATACCCCAGCATTTGACCATGGATATAAAAAAGGGCTTAGTTTACTAGACAGGTGCAGAGTCTTTTTTTTTTTACCTTACACAATTATACTCGACCTTCTCTCACAACCTTCTCCTGTCACGCTGCCCCTCCTCCCGCTATTCACTTTCCAACAGCCGCCTTACCGTTCCAAATGGTCGCCTTACTGTTATCTTATGAACCCAAGGAAGTAGGAAAAAAAAACAGAAATACCTGTTAAAACGGCCGTTTTTTTTGTAAAAACGGTCCGTTTCTGTTTTTCCGAAAAAAAGGAAAAACAGAAACGTTTTTCGGTTTTTTTTTTATCACCGTTTCTGTTTCTGTTCCGTTTTTTATTTGCCGTTTTTTACCGTTTCTGTTTTAGCCAAAAACAGAAACGGTGCCGACCCTTATTCCGAACCTTTTGGAGGTATGGCTTGAAGGGGCATTATCTGCAGAAACATAGTGAGCACGATTGCCCACCAAAAGGTTTTTTTTTTCCAGAAAGAAATTGATGCATATACTGTGATGAAAAAATAATGGAACAGCAGGACAGGAAAGATACTAATTTCCCAACTTTTCTTAGCGTTGCATTGTGTTGTTGTGAAAACGAAGAAGAAGTAGTGATGCTTTTTTGCTTTAAAGGTGACCAGTCTACAAATCATAATTGATAGGGTGTTCGCTGGGTGTTAGTCTCCTTTAATTATAAAGTGCGTTTAGGTGATTTGAAAAAACTAGAGGTAGCGAACCACTTTCAGAACGTTACCTATTTCGGATCGTCGGCAACTGTGGTCTCAAGATCGCATCGAATTGGACTGAAATTAACATTACATGGTTCTTCTAGCCCTTGTTACACTTGTGCCACTTTGGGTAGCTCTAGTTTGTCCTAGAAAGACAGTTGTTGAAGATCAGAATTATGTGCATAACGATCAGAAAGTGGTAAGCTACTTGTGCGAAGGATTTTCGATCACCGACTTATTCATGTATCAACCTTATCTGCAATATGTTTGTGGTTTTTCTGCTTCGATACTGCAATGGGCCAGTTTATTTTTGTGAAGATCTCATCCCAAGACTATTCAACCAGGCCTATGAAAGACAAGTCTTATAAAAGAGCCGGGAGTCACAACAACCCATTAGAACGTGCCACAAATTTGTGATTACTTGAATGTTTCCTTTGGGAAATGGTTTTACTATAAGAGTGTCTAAAGTCTAATTCAGTTCTTTCAGTAAAGAAATCTATGTGACCTGAAAAATACTTAACAGAACTCGGTGGTAGACGGAAATATCATTTGTCTTTCTGCTGCTTTCTCTACTTGGACGGCCCTTGACTTTGATCTCGTCTTGAATCTTGAATCATCGCACTATGCTGTTCTCAGTTCTAAAACTGGGAGGTCCAGGTGAAACTAGTCGTATTTTAAGGCCTTGTTCATTGTTATGATAAGCTAGTTCAGGTTATACATTGTTTATGTGTTGTGTTAGTGGTAACAAATTGTTTTCAAACACTATTTGAAAAAGTCTTTCATTTTTTTGCAATAAACCCGATCAGTTTGGTTAAATTTAATTTTGTTACGAAAATGTTGGGAAAATGTTGGTATGAAATTGTTTTTTGTTTTTTTTTTTTGAAGAAATTCTTGTTTTTCAGTGAAATTTGACACCCCACCCCCAAAATAGGTATGAAAATAATAATACACATAATATTTTGGATCACCCCACCTTGGTATGAAAAGTACCTTTTGGAGCACCAAAGGACCCACCCCCACCCAGCTCAATACCCTGGAATTTAATACCAGTGCCCCCCTGTGCTGAAATTTAATATTTGACACGGGTGCTTTTTTTGCTGCACGACAGCGGCGACGATAGAAAAGGTTTTTATGGCACTTGCCCTTCGGCCAAGTGCCATATAGCGATCGAAATTTCTGTCTGTTAGTTGTTCTGTCGGTCTGTCGGTCGGTCCGTCTGTCTGTCCCGGTTTTGCTAGTTTGGGTACTTCCAGATATGCTAGGACGAGGAAACTTGGCATGCGTATCAGGGACCAGACCAGATTAAATTAGAAATAGTCGGGGGGAGGGGGAATCCCGAAAAAAGAAAAATGAGATATTTTTAGCTTATGAACGGGTGATCGGATCTTAATGAAACTTGATGTATGGAAGGACCTCGTGTCTCAGAAGTTTCATTTTAAATCCAGAACGGATCCGGTGACATTGGCGGGAGTTGCTGGGGGAAACCGGAAATCTTGAAAAACGCTTAGAGTGGAGAGATCCGGATGGAACTTGGTGAAAAGAACAAGCACAAGTCCTAGATCGATGACTGACATAGCCGGAACGGATCCACTCACTTTGGGGGAGTTGCGGGGGGGGGGGGAAGGCCGAATCTAGTGATCCCGCGAGTTCGGTGCTTCTTGATGTGCTAGGATGATGAAAACTGGCAGGCATGTCAGGGACCCTACCAGATTAAATAGAAAATAGTCACTTCCCGATCAGACCATCTGGGGAGTGGAGGGAGGGGGGAGCCAAAAATTGAAGTATTTTTAACTTTCGAACGGGTGATCGGATCTTGATGAAAGTTGATATTTAGGATGGCCTTGTGTCTCAAACGTCTCACTGTAAATCCGGACCGGGTCTGATTACACTGGAGGGAGTTGGAGGAGGGGACCGGAAATTTTGAGAAACGCTTAGAGTAGAGGGATCGGGATGAAACTTGGTGAGAATAAAAAGCACAGGTCCTGGATAGCCATGTCAGGGACGCGAACAGATTGACTTGAGAATAGTCGTTTCCACAATTCGACCATCTGGGGGGGGGGGGCTGGAGGGAGGGGGAATCCGGAAAAACAAGGTATTTTTAACTTACGAACGGGTGATCGAATCTCAATGAAACTTGATATTTACAAAGACCTGGTGCCTCAGATGCCCCATTGTAAATCCGGACCAAATCCGGTGACATTGGGAGGAGTTCGAGGATGGAACCGGAAAGCTTTGGATACGCTTCGAGTGGAAGGTCGGGATGGAACTTGGTGGGAAGAACAAGCACAAGTTCTAGATACGTCATTGACATAACAGGACGGGATTCGGTCACAGTGGGGGAGTTAGGGGGGGGGGCAGATTTCTAGTAAGCGTGCGAGTTCGGTACTACCTAATGTGCTAGGACGATGAAACTTGGTAGGCGTGCGAGGGACCCCAATAGATTGACTTGAGAATAGTCGTTGTGGAGGAATTGGGAATACTCAATCTAGTGGCAGGGGCAGATTTTGAACGGGTTATTGGATTTGAATGAAACTTGGCAAGTGGAAAGACCTATCGTCTCAGGCGTTCCATATCAGGTCCGGGGAGGAAGGGGGATACTTATAACTTTCCAACCGGTGATCGGATCTTAATGAAACTTGATTTTTGGAAGGACGTCAAGTCTCAGGCTACCCAGTTCAAATCTAGATCGGATCCGGTGACTTTGGCGGGAGTATGAGGGGTGAACCAGAAATCTTGGGAAACGCTTAGAGTGGAGGGATCGGGATGAAACTTGGTGGGAAGAACTAGCGGAAGTCCTAGATACATCGTCGACATAACCGGACCAGATTCGGACACTGTGGGGGAGTTGGGGGGGGGCTTAATTCTGGCGATACCGCAAGTTCGGAACTACCTAATGTTCTAGGACGAAACTTGGAAGACATATCAAGGACCCGAACAGCTGACTTGAGAATAGTGGTTTCCCCGATCCGACCATTGTGGGGGTTTTCAAAATCTTTTGACATGCACAAAAACCAAACGGATGGACAAAATAATATGCAAGTTGGAGAATGTAGAGTTTATGCGACCTTGATTTGATATTTGGTGTCCGGACAGGATCCGGCCAAGGTGGGGAGGGGGGGGACCTGGGCTCGGATATTTGCAGATAGGTCTGCTCCAGTTCCAGCCCAAATTGAACTACCGGAAGAGGATAAGTCAGAGATGCGACATTTATGTTTTCGAGTCGTATTCAGCCACGTTGGGCGGAGTTGGAAGGGAGTCTCGGAAATTTTGTGGTTCACATAAGGGTTAAGCAATTGTAGTGATTTCTTGGGTTGAAACTTGGAAGGTTGGCGATCGCTTGGAGGTGATGTCGGAAATTTTCTGACTTGAGGGAAACTAGATATCCTAATTCTAGGTCCAAACCGCATTTTTGGATGGCGGGCTGTTTCGGGAAGTTCTCTTCTACTATCTTGTACCACGTACTCGTAACAAGTGCCATATGAGCTCGTAGCTGTTGTTCTTTATCTCAATGGCTTCTCGAATAGCTTGATTAATACCGGTGCACGTTGCAAGAATTTGGGCTTTTCAAAATATGTTCTGCAAGTGCAGATTTGAAAGTATAGTTATGACGGTGTCCGTTGGAAAAGGCGTGGTCAATTTCTTACTCATGCTCTGCAACTGCAAGTCGCTTTTGGAAAGTTATATCTGTCCTTCCTATTATACGTAACGCTTTCCGCAATCATCAATTGCGAAAACATTTAATTTGTTTAAAATATTTATATTGTTTTATTTAAATATTTTGTTTACTTTGCATCAACAACAGCAAAAATTAATTACCCTCCAAATCTGAAAGGGAGTCCTTCTTAATGATGGTGAGGATAATCGGAGTATTCCCTGTCCTTTGGGATTCGCGATAATACGGGGAGTGAGTCCCCGGGACATGGGGGAACAGCGAGAACACGCCTTAGATTGTCCTATTCCAGCCCTTTTCGGTTAAACTTTAACAAGTTTTATTTATAGTACAACAGCAGGTAGTTTTTAAATTCAAGGATTGTGTGGCACTTGCAGCAATATAGAAGAGAATAATAGAATAAAATGTATTACACACACACAAAACCGTGGGCCATGGCAAGCGACCAGATGTCTCTCCGTCGATTCGTCTGTCGCTATGTCTCACTTTGATATTTCCGGCACTTCCATATAAGTTACATAGTCCAACTATGTAACTTGGCATTTATGTAAAGGACCCGACCGATACCTTCTTTTCCGGATCCGACCATCCGTGTACGGGTAGAGGGAGGGGCAATCCGGGATTTTTTTTAGTGTATCGCGAATGGTACAAGGTCATGGGTCCCAGACATGTAATTTTGAGGCCATGACGCGATGCGGCTTTGGTGGGGGAGTTTGAGGGAGGCTTCTGGATATCTCGTCATTGATCTAGTCCGGAGGAACTTGCAAGGTGGAGACAGCACATGTAATAAACTTTTGTATGCGACTCTTAGCTAAAATACATCGGTCTACCATTGCAAGTGCAACTTGAGCTTTCAGCTCTTCCGGTACCCCTCGTCAAAATCTTCCATTAGGATATTACATATAAATGCTACATCTAGAGCATTTGCACATAAACCCAATCCAATCCCTTCTGACAAATTTTAGCCATCTTTCATCTCTTTCACAGAGGCCGTATTCATTATAAGTAGTACTCCACTGAAATACAAAAATGCTCCTCAGCTTGGAATTGAACCCATTACCTTCTGCTGTCAAGGCCACTGGTCTATCACTGAGGTATAGAGGGACTTCTGAACGTAGTTCGCACACCACTACAATGGTAGGCCATAGGAACATTGATCCCGCCAAAGACAAATCTATCTAAGCACTTCCCATTTCCACGTCACGGGATTATAGACAGATGTCATGTAGATGGAATGTTATACAGGTGACTTGTACCGTGACAAATGAACCATCTGATTTGTCATGGTAAAGTCACTTGAGTAGCATTTCTTCTACGTCTAGTCGTAGTGGTCGTAGCTGGTCCAGACCTCAAATGCCACATCCGGTTTATGACTTTTGTAGTTTGTACGGTCCAAGTTTCTCAGTCTCTTCTTTCGGTCCCTATGAGCATCACAAAATTTCAGGACCCCCCCCCCCCCCCCCAAAGGCCCCAAATATGTTCACTTGCAATTCGGACACATACATATCGAACATAGGGCATGTTCTCTTATCATCCACCTAGTCACTCCACTCGCTTGGAAACCCTTCCGGAGTTTAGACCCGATACCTTTTTACGACCCAAGCTTCATCCCAGTCCCTCCTTCCGTCTGGATCCTACGTACGTTATTGAGCCCTCCTTTTTATCCCACCACATTAGTCGGATGCGATTCTACCGAACAAGTTTCCCTTGGGTCGGAGAACATCGGGAATTTTCGACTTCCTAGGAATGGTCGAGTCTGAACTATTTCTGCACACCCTTCACATTAATGTAGCGTTTACACGGACAAGAAATCCCGTCGAGTAGAAAGGAATTCCGGTCGACTCGAAAGGATTCCGTTCGTGAAGACGAGTAGAAAAAAAGTCTAGCGGGACGGGAATCCTTTCATGATGAAAGAAATTCCGGTCTACTTGAAAGGAATCTTGTCGGCGGCGCTGGAAAAAAGTACAGAAAAAGTCTAGCTAGCTTTTAAGAGCAGCAATCATCAGTACTAATGTCATAAATGATATTTTTTGTTGACAAGTGAATTTGTTTTTGTCAGATTTTCTGGTTTGAAGAATTTATTTTTTCCCTCTGCGTGTGAACATAATCCTGTCACCAAGATCGGATTCTGTTCAAGTTTTCCTGTACTTGTAAACGCTGCGTAAGTTTATCCTGAATTTACCTTGTCGGTTTTTGGCAGTTTTTTTCGCACGGCTTGTTAGTTGTTCGAGAGCATCTGGCAAGTCGCAACGCAACAGTGGGCGCAATCTTGCAACACTGAACAGTTTATGAAGTGAAGTCGCCATCTTGTTTTTGAATTCGGTTGCAAGTTTATCTCTGATCTCCAGTTTGTTCTGTGCGAACTGTTTGTTATTTATTAGTATTTCATAAAGTCACCTTCTGAAATGAGTGAAACTGGAGCCGAAGTGTCCACGGAACTTCAAAATGGCAGGGGACGTGGTAGAGGGATGGGAAGAGGGGGACCAAGAGGACGTGCTGCATTTGGAGTTCGTGGTGGAGGAAGAGGTGGAGGTCCAGGAAGGCATCATGGGGATGGAGCAGATGGAGAAGCACAGGGTGGAACCCAATACAGTCAGCAGAGCAGAGACAGGCATCGGGCAGACAGAGATGATGTAAGTGACTAGTCAAGTTGTAACGAGCGGGGGCAACTAGGGGGGATGCCCTCCAATGTCGTCGGCCGGTCTGTACAAAATAGCCGACATGGCACGAAGCACCTTGATTTTTTGTGAAAACAGTAAATTTTTTTCTTGGAAGAAGTTGATTTCTTTAAAGCAGTCTGTTTCATATAAAAATAGTTGTTTTTCCTAAAATAGTAGTTTTTCTTCAATCAGCCAATTTCTCATCAACATAGTTGTTTTTCTCAGTACCTAACACAGTCATACACAAATCCTAAATTTTCGGGCATGGTGCCCCAATTTGGGAATGCCCAAACTGCAAACCTGTGGGCATGGTGCCCATACGTTGGGGCACCATGGTACCCCTGCGAAATTTGGTTAAACTGAGACTGGTTACATACCTAAATAGGGTCTTCTTCCTGTCCTAGATCAACAGATACCTGATTTTACTTTCTATCCAATCAATCCATCCAACAAATGTTGCTTGGAAAGCACTTCTAAGACACATAGAGTTTTTGGAGCCACTTCTCTTCTAGTGGGTTTATCCTATCCTTTTTCAGAAAATTGCCCATTGGTAGCATGGATGAGGCAAGCTTTTCAATCTGTTCACTGGAGCAAATATTTCCTTTTATATTGTTTGCCTTTTATTGTATTTATTTTTAATGTTTTTTTTTTTACTATGTTAAAAATTGTTATTGAAACTCACTAAACTCAAAAGAAAAAATTACTAAAAAAGGTAAACAATCTAAAGGAATTTGGAAGGAAAGGAAATTTAATTCCTAAAGGAAGAAAATTTAAAAGCTTACTTCATCCACTCTACCTACCGGTGGATACCTGAGAAGGATAGAGTGACCTAGCTGCAACCACCTGGAAAAGGATTGAGTAACCTAGTGGCAACTACCTGGAAAGGGATAGAGTAAACCCGCTAGGAAAGAAGTGGCCTCCACCAAACTTATGTATCTTGGAAGTGCTCTAACATTTTGAAGATTGGAAAATGAGGTTGGATAGACAGTGAAATCAGGTATATTTTGATCTAGGACAGAAGAAGACCCTATTTAGCTATGTAGCCAGTCTCAGTTTAACCAAATTTCACAGGGGTACCATGCCCATATGCTCAGACATTGGGTCACAATGCCCAAAAATAGAGGATTTGTGTATGACTGAAATAGTAGTTGTTTTTATCTGCAATAACAGTTGGTAAAAATGACCAGCCAGTTAGTAAATACCTTGCCCCCCCCCACACACACACATACACAGTTTGGCTAGTAACCCCTCTGGTAACCAGTTTTAGTAGTCTAGGCTAGACTTTTATGGAATATCTTTAGTGGTGAAAATTAGTAGAGGCCGACAAAACATATGCTTCTTTTAACGTTGCCTAACTTTGAAATGTGCAGAAGAATATGATGAAAATCAAACCCTGTCTAGCTAATAGTTCATTAGTCATGCATTGTTCACACCGAGTGTGAACAGTAATTTCAGTAAAATAGAGGTCAACTTGAAGCCACAAATGTTATTTTCTTTTGAACCTTTTACTCTTGGTTGAGCAGTTCATTATGCACACTGAAATAAATTGCAACTAAAAAGGATTTTGACTTAATTTTCATGATATTAGAGTTATCTATTGAGATGAGTCATCCCACTAGAAAACTGTACCAATTTGCTTGACCGTTTATCTTGGCCATATTTATCATCCTACATTTATCCTTCCAGTTTGACTTTCTGAAATACAAAAAACAAAACCAATGGGGTCTAAAATTCAAGCTTGAAGTAATGTCAAAGGAATATACATCTTCTATATCAGTATAAACCATCTTTAGAGTTTGGATTGCTGGGGTTTTCATCAGTTGACAAGTGTCTTTTCTTTTAATTCTTTCTTTAGCTGTCTTGGAAGTTTTCATATAATTTCAATGGTGGAAGATTGTCCTTGCAGCTGGGAACTTTGCTAACATCAATCAGGCAATGTGCTGTTATTCAGTGCCAGAAACAAGTGTAAAGCATTATCCCCAAAAATTTTGGATTTGTGTGTTATCTCACTGTTCCTCCTGTAAAGCACAAAGCCTTTTGGTCAGGGTAGTAGCACCACCAAGTTTCACAGACCTTTTGCTTCTTGTAAACCCAACTATCTTAATATTTGTTTAGATTAGAAACGGGGGTATAGTGGTAATCTGCCTGCTTAGAAGCAAAAATAGAATTAGTGGGTTTTGCCCTGAAGAGTGTTGAGCAGTCTAAGTACACACATCCCGTTTCTGATACAACATGTTCAAATGCTGGGTCATGCTCGAAGGGGTGAGTCCATCTCGTATCAGCAGGTCCACCTGGTGGTGTCCGTTTTCCTTGACTTCCGTCCCTAATATTTTGGCTGACTGGTAAATTTTCTGACTACATGTTGCCAGTTTTCTACAGTTGAAGCCCTGTTTTGATTCCAGGCCATCTGCGAGACAAATGTTTCAAGGTCTGGGCCAAGTATATGTAGCCCTTATTACCCAGAGGGGTTCCAGTATACAGACCAGGATTTTTCGGTACTCCTATACTGAGACAGGTAGTGGGTTTAGTCGTCCAGGGGTGCGCAACTTTGAAGGAGATCAAGCTTGGCTGAAATTGCAAGAGCAAAGGCACTTTCTAGCATGTCTCTCAGTAAATGTCTCCTATACTGATTGTAGTTTAGTATACGGAAGCTTTCCAGTGACTTTTTATAAGTTATGATGATAAGAGGAGAGGCGAGAGATTGTGATAGTTAAAATGTACTCTGGAATGAAAATAATAACAATGTGGACAACTGGACATACTTCATCACTCTTATGGGAGTTTCTGTAGAACCAATAGTTATCATTACTTATGATGCTCGGGACCATCATAAGCAAATTGTAACAATCATAATAGTAGTGGAAGGGAAATAATAAGAGGGAGGAGCTAATTTACTTATTACATCTGTCTCTGGAACGTAAACCGAGAACAGCGGTAACTAATGATAAGTTGCTGGAATGCTACCTAAGATGAATAGTTTTCCAGTGTCACGACGGACTAGATGACGTATTCGGAAGGCCATAATAGATCATGATTTTTCAGTAACATTTTGTTGTATTTTTTTGTATTCTATATTTATTGTTTCCAAACGTCAAAAGATGTCTAACCCACTTCTCTGCTATAAAGTCTATAATAAAATGCAAATCATTTGGTTCTCCGAAAGCCTGTTGTTAGCAGGAGAGGCTGGTGTGTCTGTCTAGCATCCTTTTGCCCGTTAACAACTGTCTGAAAACCATAGCAGAAATAGTTTCTTTATGTTGACATACTTTTTATTCAATAAAAATTATTATATTTTTCACCACTCAAAAAACACATTGCATAGAAGGAGTAAAAGCAAAAGAAAGAAAAGGGAAATTTGTGGCTCAGTTCCTTTTCATTATTTCCATCCATCAAAGATTTAGGGGCTAAGTGTGTTGTGCATGAATCAACATTGACATGTAAAATTCTAGGAGGCTAGTATGAAAGATAGAAGGACTGGTTACCGTTATGCAGCACAAGAGGTAAAGTTCCTTAACAGAGATAGTGTGGTGTTCTGGCTCTCATGCTTATGTAAGGGTTCTTCACTTGCTAGTTGCTGTCAGGTTTAGTTCCTTGAAGCTTTCCTGCCATTGAAGTTGCCATTCAGTGCCAGCCGTTCCATCAGCGATTGAGAATAGGGTTTGCCCAGGTCGCCTCTTGGATTAAAATTCCTAAAATCAGGTGTGGCTGGGTTTGTTCTCCTTCTGATGATTTGTATTATCCAAAGTTTGCCCTTAAATGAATTAAATAGGTTAAATACTGTATTGTAATGTTGGTGGCCTTCTGAGTGAGATTTGCTATCTGCAGTATCCAAGATTTTGCTATGTTGACTCAAACATCTGCAGCTACTGAAGGAGTTCTTTGCCAGCTTAGACTTACCCCTCTAAAAATTCTATTTTAAAGTATAATCTTAAACCGAAGAATAATTTGGAAATTTTAAATAGTAAAATATAAAACTTACGCGAAAGCAGGCGATATTCCTGTACGCCACAACCACAATCTTCAAGAAAAAAGTACCCTTGTATTTTTATTTTATGATAGTTTTCTTTTGATTTTGGATTAAGTGGGACAATATGTTTATAGGCTTGATCAGTTGCTTTATATTCATGTAGTTGTTCGTGAACAGACTAATGCTACCTAAAATTTGTGTATTAACTATTCAGTTTTGAAGGAATCAAATAAATAATACGATAGAGCAATCCCATGTGTAATCACACCCCGTGGGAGTGTCCGCACTCTCCGTGCTCTTCTGGACAATGGACATGGACAAATACTCTCTTCCCACAAGGCAATGCTTTCTTACCTCGCATGTGTTTAAGACACGTATTGATTTCAAGCTAAGAGCAGTATTTCCGAGTGACAACAGGTAACCAAAAGCTTGCATCTTGGAAAAGCTGGTCTACCAAGATATAATCATTTCTTTGGATCCTAGCCAGGAGGGAAAAACAGAGAGCAAAATGGTGATATCGCAGGGTTCGTGCGGCTCTGGAAATCAGGGAAAAGTCAGGGAATTTTTTTTTGGTTAGGTAAATCAGGGAAAATCGTGAAAAGTTGCAGAAGGTCAGGGAAGTTAATGGAAAAGTTCAGCCATAATTATGCATCAAGTTTTTTTTACGGGAAGTTTCTTTTTCGTCGGTTCTCTGTCCAAAGTTTATGAGTTGATAACTCTGCCGTCCCAGTTTGTGGAATGAGGAATCGCATTGTTAATTTCTCGTACGGTCTGAACGGCTTTACAAAGCTGATCGATGTTTTGTTCAGTTTTTATGGCACTTGCCTTCCGGCCAAGTGCCATAATCCGACCACTTTTCCGTCGGTCTGTCGGTTGGTCGGTTAGTCCGGTGTTAGCGAGTTAGGGTACTTCCAGATGTGCTAGGACGATGAAACTTGGCAGGCATATTAGGGACCCGTCCAAACTAACTTGGAAACAATCACTTGCTCGATCTGACCATCGTGGGGGGAGGGAGGGGAGCTGGAATCCGCAATTTAGAGACATGCATAACTTTCGAACGGGAGATCGGATCTTAGTGACTTGATATTTGGAGAGGCCTCGTATCTCATATGTACCATTCCAAGTTCGGACCGAATACGATGAATGTGGGGGGGGGGAGTAGAAGGGGGGCTGGCCGGAAATCATGTGACACGCTTAGAGCGGAGCGATCGGGATGAAACTTGGTGGGAGGAACAAGCACGAGCCCTAGGTACATCATTGACAGAGCCGGACAGGATTCGTGCACTGTGGGGGAGTTGGAGGGTTTCCAGAATTCCGATGACTCGGAGTTAAGCTACTTCCAGGTGGGCTAGGACTATGAAACTTAACAGGCAAGTTAGGGATCCGACCAGATTAACCTGGGAATAGTCAACTTCCCCATCCGACCACCGTGGGGGGAGTGTAAGGAGGGGGAATCCGGAATCTTGAGGAATGTATAACATTGGAACGTATGATCGGATCTTAACGAAATTGGATATTTGGAAAGAGCTCGTGCCTCGAATTACCTCTTTTAAAGCCGGATCCGATGAATGTGGGGGGATGGGGGGGGGGCCGAGCGATTGGGGTGAAACTTGGTGGGAAGGACAAGCACAAGAACTAGATACTTTGTGATACAACCGGAACGAATTTGGGCACTGGGGGGAGTTAGAGGGGGGGGGGGTCCGGAAATCGGGCCATCGGGATCTAAGGTATTTCCAGATGTGCTAGGACGGTGAAACTTGGCTTGAATATTAGAGACTTTGGGGGGATTGTTTAGAAATAATCTTTTCCCCGACCCACTCGATGAAAAATGTGTCTCAAAATAGTAGGCTACTATGAAGTAGTACGAAAAAGTAGCATGCAGTACTAACGATGCTACTACATGCTTCTACTTCAAGGCTACCGTGTTACTGCATAGCACTATATGCTACTATTACCAAGACCGGATGCTACTATGGCAAGACAGGATGCTACTGGATACTACTACATAAGATTGGACCAGTCAGAGGCACATTAAATGATAGTATTCTTTGCTATTACATGCAACGTTTTCGTAATACTACCATACTACTACGCAGGCTACACATTTTTCATCGGGCAACCATCGTGGGGGAGTGGAGCGAGGGGAAATCTGGAATCTTGATGTATGCATAACTTTTGAACGAGTGGTCGGATCTTAACGAAACATGATATTTAGGAAGACCTCATGTCTCGGATGTCCCATTTTAAGTCCGGACCGGATCCGATGAATGTGGGGGGGGGGGATCTTGTGACACGCTTATAGTGGAGCGATGGGGATGAAACTTGGTGGGAAGAACAACGACAATAACTATATACGTCAGTGACAAAATTGGACCGGGTTCGGGCACTGTGAGGAGAGTTGGTGTGGTCCGGAATTTCGGTGATCGCGAACTAAGGTAATTCCAGATGTTCTAGAGTGATGAAACTTGGCTTGAACATTAAAAACTTGACAAGATTGGATCAGAAATTGTCACTTCTCAGATCCAACCATCCCTTAGAAGTACTAATCCTAGCCTTAAAGTACTAATCCTAAGCACAAAGTACAGAAAATGCTTTTAAGCAAAGTTTACATTTAACTCAAAGGTGTTAAACTAATTTTTAAAAAGTGCGTTTCTTAACCGAAAAGTAAAAAAATACGATAACCAAACGAAAGATATTCGTGATCCCCAAGGACCCGTGATCTTTTTTGCCTCACGGGTTTTGCCTACAACTGAGTTTCTTAAAATACAAACAATGATTTTGAGCAAAATATACATTTTTTTGATTCCAATGAGCTTATCGTCATTTGTGCTTCGTGAGTGTTCATTACAGATGCATTTCTAGCGCCCTTAAAGTGCGCCTCATCACGGCCAAATGCATAAATAAAATAGATTTTACGAACAATACATTCTCGGGATTTCCAAGGACCCATGACCGTTCTTATCTCAAGGATTTTGCTTACATATGATCACAACAAACCCACGAATTGACGAGTTCATACTTTAATCCTCTGATCCAGCGTTGCAAGTGCCATATGAGCTTCCAGCTCTTGTTTTTTCTGTAAATGAGTTAATTTGTTCACTGAGGTAATCGAAAGGTGTTGGAAAACTGATGGAAAAGGTCAGGGAAAATCACCAAAAAAGGTCAGGGAAAAACGTGGAAGAGCAAGCGCACGAACCCTGTAACGGAAGTGCCAAATGTATAGTAGGACTGGGAAACAAAATCCGTTATTTTATCATATTTGAAAATCATTAAACACTGGACGGTTCAGAAGCAAGTTGGAGAAAATTATTGAGTAACATTGGCATGAAAGCTTTAAGAAGGATTTGTAGATTGAACTCTAAGTATTTTGCATCTGTGCCTACTTACACATCCTTCAGTAGTCTTTGTTTTATATCGTGGTCCCATTTACTTGTTATTGGATTAATTGACTTGGTGTTAATTGACTTGGATTAATTGACTAAATTTTCTGATTATATGTTGCCAGATATTGGAAGTTCAAGGGTTAGTCGGTATCTAGGGGGCCTACCCCACCCGTTTTGATTCCAGGCCGTCTGCAAAATAAATGGTTCAAGGTCTGCGCCGAGTATGGGAATCGTAGTGTAAGAGCTATTAGTATCAACTCCCACCAGAGGCCATTAGGGGGGAGGGGCCTCGACCTCCTGTTTGGATTTTGAACCATGAAAATAAAATTTTCAAGGTCTGGGGCCAAGTATGGGGATATGTAGTGTAAAAGCTGACTTATGCTAACTCCGACCAAGGACTATTAAACATAAACTAAACAAAGATGCAATTAAGCAGAAGAAGTTGAGTCGAACAAATTTAAAAAAAATAATATTTACATTTGGTTCTGCAAGGTCTTTCTTCCTTTTACCGTGTCTGGAGGACAGGATGCTACGGATCTCTCATTGGCCCGACATCGCTGTAGTCAGGGGCGTCGCTAGCCAAAACTCAAGGGGGGAGGGGTTGCAGGGAACCTGCCTGCGCCCTGCCGCCCATTTCAGCTTTTCGTCACATATGCATTAATATAACTCGTGATACTTGCAAGCTTTGAAGTCGTATCTCCGAGCTCAGAGGCGGTTCGAAGGGTTTGGGTGTTGCAGGTACTACCTCAAAATATACGACTGGCAGACGTCTGGCAAGGCTCAGAAGTCATACCAGTTAGAGACTTAGCCAGGAAACCAAGCACCAACATGCTGGAAACGAAGAATTTAAAGAAACCTAAGGTGAACGTCACGAGCGCCGCAGGTGAAATTTTGAAGTAGGCTTTAACTTTTTTCGGGCGAAACACTAATTCACCCCAACAGAATCTAGCTTTTAATGTGACCCAAGCCCCGAAATTCCAAGCCTAAAACCCGAATGAATGAAGCGACCTTTACGAAAGGCGCCGCAGTCAAATTTTTTGGAATCCTGTATCATCAGAACGTCTTTTCGGATTCCAAAATTAAAGTAAGGGCCGCTTAGCACGGATCTGCCCGTCTGTCTTTGTTCACGACGAATCCGGAAAAATGTGAGACATTTAGCTGGAAGTTGGTAATGTGCTTCAGTTCGACCCTATCCGAAAAAGAAGTAGCCTACTGATCATCCACAAGAAAACAACTTGAAACAGAGTAGACTTGTTCTCAAGAATCTTTGATTGAAACCAACAAATTCTTGAAAATGTACGCCACAAGCAAAATCAGCCTTATTTTTAGTTGAATCAGGAGATGTTGGCATACAACAGATTGTGTTAAAACTGGGCGCTGTTGGGGGAAATTCAAGATTTAACAAGTATCTTTTGCCGATCTTGGAAGGTGAAATCTGACGATCATACTTCTCATTATGACAAACTATGATTACGAATCTCTTCGTATCCGAACGACTAGAAATGGCCCGCCTGTTTATGTCAATCTGGCAAGCTCGAAACATGCGAATGAGAATGCAATTCCTTAAGTCCCAAACGCTCGAGAACCGATGTCCAGACTGGATGACAACTCAGTTTCTTGGTAACACTGAACTATCCTTACTGACTTTTCTGGGCGAACTGCCAGCCCCCATTTAGCTGTCCTGGGTGAGCCCAGTTCACCCCCCCCCCCCCCATAGCCACTCCCCTGGCTGTAGTACTGCTTATGTTTAGTAAATACAAATCTTCGAAGAGTTCACCATTATTTCAGGAACGAATTCAACATATGCTTCAGATGATAAGTGGACCTACTACCGACATCCAACCTAGAGAGAAAGCAGAGAGTGAGAAAAAATTCTCAGGTAGAAACAGGCTTTATATTGGCGGTCTGACAGCTGACGTCACCGAGGAAGAAATCAAAGAGACATTCGGAAAATTCGGCGAGATCTCAGAGCTGTTCATCAACAAAGAAAAGCTGTTTGGTTTTTTGAGATTTGTAAGTAGCCTGAAAAGTTTTCATTTAGTTCAGAGTGAGTGGGGGCTGCTGGAGACACCGGCCAGTCTCCATGCTGCGCCCCTCCAGTGGGCCTCTCCTTAGTTGATCCTGCTAAGGAATACCAATAGTTTTTTTTTACCTTAACAATGTCTAGAATGTTTAGAAGCTCGATTAATAACAGGTTTTTGGCAAAAAATGGCGAAAAGAGTTTACACCGAAAATAGGATTCAGTGGGTTATCATCTAAAAAAAAAAAAAATTACTTCTATTCCTGCCCCAGGATCTTCACAGCATCAAGGCCGAGTAGGTCGAGCATGAAAAAAATAAGCATAATCGTCGGTATCATAAAAAATTGGTGTTAAAGCACAACCCTTGCTAGAAATGATCTTTTCGCGACGAGATGACACAGAAATATCGTTTTTAGGAAATATCATTACTTGCCACGCGAAATTATTGATTTTCTTGTTAGCACTTGTCAAATCTGTCCGACCTTACCGCTCTCCGACGCGGTGGCTGGACGCAAAATGTTTGAAAACTTAACGCGCCATGGTTAAAAAGTGTGAAAAACCAAGCAAAGGAAACGAAGTAAAAAGCAGGACCTGATGGCCTACCATGTCTTCCAAAATAAAACAATCATTTGGAGCTTCTCATTTCCGTAGGCTATGTGTGAAAGTGTTATCAGCGGACATTGATGCTTTCAGCGAAGTTCGCGTGCACAATGAAACAGTAGGAAAAGGCGGAAATTTGGAAGATCACGCTTCTATAAGGGAGCCAGGGAAAATAGGAAAAGCAAAATATGTAAGTGGTCTTTATGGCACTTGCCCTTCGGCCAAGTGCCATATAGCGATCGCAATTTCTGTCCGTCCGTCGAGTCATGTTTTCATTCCCCACCCCACCACTGGTATAGAGTTGCTGCGTTCCAGTTGTAATCCATCAGAAGCAGAAAAGTGATCAGCTCCTATGCATTAAGGCGTGTTCCACCCTTCTAACACTAGTACTATTAATTCGTATTTCCGTTCCCACGTCGACAGAAGTTACTATGCTGACCGTTTCAACGTTCCTGAAATAGTAACTAATTGTAACCGTTTTTACCATGCGCGGGACCGTAGTAAGCGTGGTAACTACGATCTCTGTTACGTTAATGGCACTAATAGCCCGTGGCACGACATTTAGTCGAAAATAGAAAATAAATTCCAGCCTTGACTCCCAAGAAGTCAGAATCGGTGACCTTATGCATAGTAACGATGGTAAGTAGGGTGGAACCCGCTCTAACTGTCGCGATTTCTCTCCATTGTGAAAGAACACTACCAGCTACCTGTTACGCTTAATCTTGGCTAAAATCGCCTACAATAGTGTTTCCTTTTGGCTTGTATAATCCGTACCTCCGATTGAACTAGTCACAAAAGACGCAAGGGGCGAGGCTTAATGCACGGAAGGTTACATTTGGCTAGAGTAAAATCAGGAAAACACGGAAAGGAAAATTGAAAATAGGCGGACTGGTGATTTCTTTTATTGAGAAGGAAAACAAATGAAGTGGTATAAGGTTTTAAGTTTGGCTTTAACAGAAGTTGTCTACGAGTGGTTCACGCGCCTGATCTGCTACTACAAAGAACTTCTATGTATCGAAGCCTGATCCAGTTTTTCTTGTTTTTTGTGTCATGCCTTGTTTACAGCTAACACCTACCCTTATTTTTGCAGGACTTCAGAGCCAATGCTGAGAAAGCGAAGTTGGAGCTTGATGGTACAATGCGTAAAGGGAAGCCCCTGAGAGTTAGACTTGCACCTCATCAGGCAGCCATTAAGGTCAAAAATATCTCTCCCCTTGTCACCAACGAACTGTTGGAGAAGGCCTTCTCGATATTTGGAGAGGTAATATATGCTCTTGTTTATTATTATGCTCCTGTTTGTTTAGTATTTCTAGCCGTCTAAATGACAAAATAGAGAACAATGTGTAACACGCAGTCCATTCAAACTGAGTTTCAAACATACCACTCTGAGCGTGTTCCACCCTTCTAACAATAGTTGCTGTTAGTTATTTCCGTTCTATCCTCACGAAACGTTACTACGCTGACCGTTTCAACCTTGTCGGAATAGTAACTAATAGTTACTGTTTGCTTACCATGCTCGGGAGCGTAGTAACTACGCATCTCTGTAACGTGATTGGTCGGATTCACCCCTGGCGTGAGATCCTGCTGGAAAATAGAAAAATCGTTCCAGCCTTGACGGCAAAAAGTCAGAATTCGTGACGTGATGCGTAGTACCTACGGTAAGTAGGGTGGAACACGCTCTCTGTCTCTGTACCGAAAATTGGACTGTGTGTGCACGTGTCTTGAGCGATTGAGCCACGTGTTTATCGCGGATTGGGTCCGGTTTTTCTGATTCGTCATTTTTCTGTGGTTTTGTTTTCGGTTTAGTTTTCTTCGGGACCAGACAGTGATTTTCCCTCTTCATTAGTTCGTTTTTTCTTGTTTTCATATTTGACTCGCCTTTCTTAATAAAGCAACACCAGTGTTGTAACAGATGTGTCTAGGCGAGAAACCCCTGACACCCCCCCCCCCCCCCGAATTTACAGGTACCTGGGTTTTTTTGGTATCGGGGGGGGGGGGGAGTTTAGCCGGAACCCGTAACAGATGCACCACGGATCTATTCTGCCCGAGTTTCTGCCAAGAAGTTTCTGAAAGACTTACCATTTTTGCATTTTGTATTCCCTTCTTTTTCTATCTTTAAAATAAGTTTAGACACTCATAGATTTTGAAAACCATTTTTGCATTTTGCATTCCCTTTTTTTTCTATCTTTAAAATAAGTTAAGACAATCTTAGATTTTGAAAAAAAGGCCTCTGGGTACGAAATTCGATTGGAAAGTAAATTCGGAAATAGCTCATGGCTACCGAGTTCAGGATCGTTATTCATTGAAAGCTTCACGAACCGGGGGATACACATTTCCAGAGTAAAAGCGAAATAGATCTGTTAATGAATAGTGACTGGTCGAAAACAAAAGGAACAGTTTTAAGTAGTTTTTTTTTTCTAGGTGGAGAGAGCCATTGTACTAATCAGTGATCGCGGTTTTAGCACCAATGAAGGGATAGTAGAATACGTCAAGAAACAAAGTGCTCAGCTAGCAATTAGGAAGTGTGAAGAAGGCTGCTTTTTCCTCACATCGTAAGTAGACAATCAATCAGTCAGTCATTATTAAAACCGTAGCCGGACATATTTGGTTTCTTGTCTTTTTGGGAATAAGTATGAAAACATATAAATGTACAATCGCCAATTGACGTAAACGGTCAAGTACAAATTAGTGTGCAATATTTTATAACGAAATATTAGTTGCGTTTTTGCTGATACCATGGTATCTCTTGCCACGGTAACTGGATCTGCAATTAGTCGTTTTTGCAGTTATCGTGGTATCTGATACACGGTGCTCTGCAAGAACGACTGTTGCCGAAATTGTACTTTTGGAAGTCATGCCAAAAGAAAAACAGATTTCCACTTACATCACTAAGTGCTAAACTTCTTTCTCACCAATCTGACAAAATTTGATGAAAGTGAGATGACTTTTCAGATACCGCGACCAGCTACCACGGTCGGACCGTAGTATCTGAATATCTGATACCACGATAACTGGCCAGATACCACGATACCTGCAAAAACGCCTTTTGACCGTGGTATCAGATACCACGGTAACTGCAAAAACGACTTTAGACCGTGGTATCAGATACCATGGTATCTGCAAAAACGCAACTATTGAGGTTGAAGCACTGCGCTTCGCTCTCTTCCGCTCTAGGACTTCAGTCTCTCGCAAAAACAGATAACTCACTAGACAACTTGGCTTCCGGGTTCGCTTTTCTGTATCTGTTATCCGAAACGGAAGTGAAAGACGTCTAAGAGCGTAAGTTTGGTTGCCTGCCTGCCTGTAAGCCGGATTATTCGGCCAGTTTGAGATACTTGATTTAAGCTTGTGATGTTCATATAGTCAGAAGTAAGGTACCCCACAATTCTAGGCTTTTAGAATATCAGCGAAAGTACGAACACCCTACTCAACGAGGCAGAAGTCCGGTTACCGTCCTGCACGAACCTAGTCTTGTATAAAAGAGCGGCGGATGACCTCACTTATTAGCGGGTAGTCACCACCTCTGTTGTCAGCTGCGTACCTGAGCTTTGCGTAACTGAAGAGTTGGTCCATCGCAGTAATGAAAGATCGTCGTATGGACAACGGAAGCTTTTATAGTTGAGTTTCGGAACTATTGGTCTAATAATGGTGATTAATAAAATGAAATAGTATCTTACTGAATGGGGCTATTTGTCCATTCGTTCGTTTGGTATGCTGACTTCATTTCGGTTTGTATAGTTTTCTTTTCAACCGGGGGATTTTATAGGGCTCTTCGCCCAGTGATCGTTGAGGAGTTCAACGTAGTTGACGACGAAGAGGGGTATGGGAGAAGAGTATCCCCAAGAAGACAATGGACTACATGAAAGAGCGAGAGGTGAGTACGAGTCTCAGTTTTTGTTAAAAGGGGGTAGGGTGAAGCCTTGCTGCTTCAATCGAGAAGAAATCTTGCAGGCAGTGAATCCAAAAACGCATCTTGTGCAGAAGCAAAGAAGTGCTGCAGCAGTGATGCTGCAGATTTATAAATTAAAGTGCAGCTCTGTGGGTTAATCGCTAAAAATATTTGAACTCTTTCGTCCTAAATTTTCCGGTTTCTTCCCGACCCCTAAACTTTGATGAGTAATATACGGACGTCTACAAACTTTATCTTCTCTTGACTTTCGGAGTCTCTACATCAACTTTCGTCAGACAAATCAGTCCGTTCGTGACCCATCAATCACAGACACTTCCGTTTGTGATTCTGAAAACGAAGATTTAGTGCTAACAACTCATCGATCCCAGTATGTCCCTTTCAGCTCGAGTTTCTGAGATCAGTAAAAAGATAAAACAGCAAACGAAAGTTAGTTGATTCTATTTGTTGTTTAATTAATATCGGTTATTTCCCTGCCCTAGCGAAGCCCTCATTTCGTGCTTTACTGAAAGGAATAGTAATTGTGTATTTTTTTTGTCTTTAATTATAGTCCAGTGAAACTGAAACTGAAAGGATTTCTTTTAATAAATTCGTTTGTCTAGCTCGGTCCCCGATTCGCATTCACTGGTAGCTTTGAGTACGAGTATGGAAATCGCTGGAAGCAGCTGCTGGAATTGTACAAACAGAAAAAAGAAGCGCTTGATAGAGAGCTGAAACTGGAGGAAGACAAACTCATCGGACAAATGGAGCTCGCCAAATACGAACACGAGACCGAGATGCTGCGAGAACGTGAGTTTAGTATTTTCTTTCGTGCCAATAGCAGATCTTAATATTTTTTTGCGACTTGACGACGAATAAAAAGAGTATATTACGTAGGCTATTGGATAGATCTGAACCTAAGCCTAAGAAACTGAATTAAAATATTTTTTTGACAGATTCTGAAATTTTGTTCTGACGTTTGTGAACTGTTCTTCATTATTCAAAGGGCCTGTGCATATTGTTTTCCAAAAGGGAATCACGGTACCGGTAATACACTCTTATTTAAATTGTTAGATTTTATGGATTATAAGTTTCGTATAGTGAATTCTATCCACCCTAATAACACTAAACTGATGCTCTTGGTTGCCATCTTGACCCTTTTCTATACGTATCAGGCTCCCGATTACTGTTTCCGAGAAGCCATTTGGCCATAATCACCTATTCTGTAAATTCTTGCCGTGTTTGCGTTTTAGGCTTTGAGGGTGGGTAAGAAACTGTCGAAGCCTTGTGTCATTCTTTTTAGATTCCAGTTAAATTTGTGCAGCTTGTCATTTAAAACTGAACTGAAGGGATTAGAAATCTTGATCCTCCGTAAGCTGACAGGTTCGTCGAACTTCATAACTCTTGGGCAAAGGACAACTCTGTTTCGTCCCTTTTCCCTTACGAGGTTTTCTGAGCTTGCATAACCTATCTGTTGATGCATACTATTGATTGTACAGAGAGCGAGTTAAAAGGGACATTGGAGATCTGATTGTAAAAACGCAGTCATTGGTTCAGTAATCCAAGTCTGAGAATAACTGGTTAAAAAGTTTGAGCGAACCCTACCAGGAGTTAGATGAAATTAACATAGGGGGGCGCATTATTTTGCTAAATGTTGTGAATGAAAACTTTTTATATTACGACCCTCACTTGATTTGGCGCAAGGATGAGGATCTGTCTCTTTATCAAGCTTCTGACAGCTTATGATGGGTGGCAGGGCCGTATCCAGGGGGGGGTGGGGGGTTAGGGGGTTGACCCCCCCCCCCCGAAACACACAAAATTCATAATTTTTACAGGCTTTTCCCTCTGATCTAGGTTATTTTTGTACTTTTTTGTCCGACCCGCAGGCAACCCCCCCCCCCCCCCCCCCCCCCCCCCGAAATAAATTCCTGGATACGGGCCTGATGGGTGGTGACGGCGCTGGCTACAAATAAATAAAATGATGAGAAATAAAGTTTTCAGATTTCGTTTAATGAATAGGCTATGACTACCTTACTCATGAGGATTATTTTTTAAGAATTGCGCACAAGGGAAATGGAGCGCGAGCGCACTAAATTGCAATGGGAGATGCGAGAGCGCCAATACACAGAAGCGCGACGCGCCGAGGAGGAGCTGTTGGCGCGCAAGCAGGAAGAAATTCAGCTGAAAATGAGGTCGCAGGAAGATGAACTGAGGAGAAGACAGCAGGACAACTCAGTCTTCCTTCAGGTAAGTGTCTATAGATGTTTTCAAGATTGTGGACGTCTACAAATATAGTAGCCGCCTCGGAAGTACTGAGCGTTTAGGAGAGGAGATCAGATTAATAAATGTTCCTGGGTTCAAATACTGTCTTCCGGTGAGATCTCCTCCGTGTTTCGCTTTATGGTTAGACCAAAGAACGGTTGCAGGAAAGGTGGCTGCAATTCCCGTAAAGAATCAAAAGTGAAGTCGAAAAAGTGAACTTGATGATTCTCGGTAGACTTCCCTTTCTTCATCGGCCACTAATGTCCTTTAATTGTTTTTTTTCTTAAAGTTCAATGGGCACATCAAACTACCCCAATCCCACTCTGTAACAACCTAGGGACAATGCTAGATCAGCAGCTTTTTCAACAGTTTCCTCTCTGTGATATTTCAAAGCGTAATTTTTCGGGCCAGTACATGCTCAGTTTACTAGCTTTGACAAAGATAAAAGTTATGTTTCTTATAATACTTAGTAGATCTTTATTTTATGCATAAATCAGCTTGTATATTTCAGATTTGAATAGGTTATTTGTTTTTGAATGATTTGTGTAGCTATGTTATTTTTTATAAGCTTATTGCATATTCTGGTACATTTTATAAAGCAAACTAATCAAGCTTCACAACACTATTCCACAAAGAAAAACTTTTAATAGGCACTTTAAGCCATGAACTTCCGATGAAACACTAGAACAATCAGGTAATCCCTATCTGCGGCTTGACTTTAGTGACATCTCAAATATATCCTTTTCTATCAAGCATTGCTGGGAGTTTTTGAATTTCCTGCCACGATAGCCCAGCTTCTAAGAGTTGGATCGCCGAAATGCCAGAGAGGTAAAGACAAGGGATAACAAGAAAATGGCCGATTTTTGTACCGCCTTCTAAAGGAAGACGGAAATGTTTAGTTGTTAAAGTTTAACCGAAAATGGCTAGGATACGACAGTCTAGTTACCCATCACTTCTTCGCTTAAATAATCTTGAAAACCCGATGAAAAAGCGTTAGTTTGTTTTTCTGATATTTCCAAATAATCGATTATCCCATTGTGCTTGCCGCTCTTCCCGTTTTTGTGATATCACCATGGTGCCTGGAACATTTGGCAACAACACCAACAGCAAACGAGTAAATAAATTGTGTATCAAATAAACAAAGAAGTGTCTGCAGCTAGTGCTAGTGCAGCTAGTGAGGTGTCTTGTGTAGTGATAGTTTAGTGATTTTCGCGGGCGAATTGTGGACGGATTCACCATGGGAAAGCGTCCACATTCCCAACGTCCCTACTGAAGACTACTGTGGACAGAATGAAAATCCCCAATAGGTGTTGTAATAATTCAATGTATTTGAATCTAAGATGTAAAAATAAGTTGCCTGTTCAGTTAAACTTTAAGCATTTAATACAAAGTAAAGCATTAGAAGTGTCCATTGTGCTTTAATGGAGATGCTCTACATTTCTTGGGGTGTGACAGTCGGTAGCTTGTAAGACGCCCAGCTTAACTTGAATAGACGAGGCTGTTTCATAAACATGAATGTATCGCTTTGACATCATGGTACATGATGTTCCTGGAAGCCTGTATGTTAGCTATATATGGAACAAAAGTGTACATCCGCCTCTATCCTCTATGTTAGTTTAGCCAGGAGCTTGAACTTAACTGCAAAGATTTTAAGGGCGATGCTCTCTGATATGTCCCAAAGAAACAGTTCGGTAAAAGTTCAAGAAACAATCAGAATTCATTTGCCGATTGGAGCACCTTAAGAAAGATTTTCTTCCGGGTGGCTGTCTTCGCATTCTGTTCCCTTTTCCTAAAAATGTTTGCAATGTGCGTATTGCAAGCGTGCTCGTTGAATGTCGGTATACCTACAGGCCGCACGTTACGGAAACCAATATCTATTACCGTAAGATGCACCAGGAAGTTCTGTCTCATACCGTAAAAAACACTAGTTTCAAATTTTTCTTGTCTCTGTCACGTTCCCTCTCAAAACCAGGATGGAGGGCAAGTTTTTTTCTGTCCCTGACCATACAAGCTTTTCTTTGGCTGAAGCAGGCTTTGTAAATGTTCTCTGTGCTCACATGCAGTTCGTTGTTATAGAGGTAACCGACTTGAGGGAGCATAAAGATCAGCTAAAGGGCTTAACAAGCCAATTTCCGATGTCTGGTAATAAAACGAAAATCCATTTCTTACATTTTCTGTTGCCAGTTGCGGGAAAGGGACGAAATGTTTCTCTTGGATCGCACCACGTAATGCAGACACGACACGGGCCCTTTGTGTCGTGTAGCAATGCAGTGGAGCGATATTCAATAGGCAGCACGAAAGCAGTAAAAGATTCTGGGGACAAAGTAGATGTTCAGTAAAAACCATGAGCGAATTTTTAGGTGTTCAGCTGCACTTAAAGGACACCTGAATGAAGAGTACCAAGTATCAACCCTATCTGCATGACTTCCGTTAACATTGCCTGCTGAAAACCCGATCCAAATACGAAATAGTGTTTCCAAGCTATGATTTTTGCTCCATTTTTCATCTGTCTTTATTTCAGTACCGAACAATTTTAGAAATGAACAAATGTCTCCAATCAGCCCTTCTTCTGGAATATGTATTAACCAGCTAAGCCAAACGTATATCTAGAAGACATTCCAATACGATCCGGCCAGCGCTGTACAAGATTTGAATGAATTGCGCTTTTTGTCTTGGAGTCTGCATGTGCAAACCTCCAGAAACGAACATCCCTTTTTTGAAATGTCACGCTTAGGAGAAGAATGCTCTCCGTGGCCATGTCTGTAAATGCATTCTCCATGGTGTGTTCAAGTATGGTTTCATTGTTCAGGTGTCCTTTAAAGAAGCAGCTCATTTTAAACTTCATAGTTTAATCTGTATGTTTGTCTTGCAGCAACAGCAGTATGGTGCTGGTGGACAAGGCTATTCCAGCCAAGAAACTGGATTGTTTCCTAAACAGGAAGTAGCAGCAGGAGCAAGTGAGTAAAACTAATGTTTCGTTGAATAATTGATCCTCGCGACTTATGTTTAATGAGAAACCACGAAGGGTAACCGCAAACGATCTGTCATCTCCCTGACGAACAGCGTTGTAGAAAGCGGAAAAGTGTCTTTGACGACTTCGTCCTTAAGAATCCTTCGCGGTGACCTGATAGAAGCCTACAAGATCCGTGACAGATATGAAGGTTACGTTAGTTCTGCCTGAACTATCCTAACAGAAGAAGATGTACACAAGATGTAACAAATCGTATGAAAGGATTTTAAATTCAATATTTATGTCAGCTTTGATTACATCCTTCAGTTAACATTCCATTTGACAGTTTTAGGGAAAAATAAAACCCAGGCGGTCTAAAATACAATATGAAATTCCTTTTCTGCTTTACGGCTAGTATACCAAATTTCGGACTCAGAAATCTATAGAGGCTAGAGTGTATTAATTTATAATCAGGCGCAAATGCGCCTGTCTCTGCCTCTGTGGCAAGCATGGGGGAAAGAAATTTACTGTGGGTTTGACACATCCTGATTCGAGTGGGTTGACCCATTCTGATTGAGTACTTTGTTTGTTGGAGGCTTCGTGCCTTCAGCATATTTGTTTTTTATGGCACTTGAGCTTACTCAAGTGCCATATAGCGATTGTAATTTCTGTCCGTCAGTCGGTCTGTCGGTCCCGGTTTTGCTAGTTCGGGCACTTCCAGATAAGCTAGGACGATGAAACTTGGCAAGCATATCAGGAACTGGACCAGATTAAATTAGAAATTGTCGCTTCCTCGATCAGACCATCTGGAGGGGAGTGGAGGGAGGGGGAATCCGGAAAAGATAGGAAAAATGAGATATTTTTAGCTTACGAACGGGTGATCGGATCTTAATGAAACTTAATACATGGAAGGACTTCGTGTCTCAGACCCTCCATTTTAAATCCAGACCGGATCCGGTGACACTGGGGGGAGTTAGAGGGGGAAACCGGAAATCTTGGAAAACACTTAGAGTGGAGGGATCCGAATGAAACTTGGTGGAAAGTACAAGCAAAAGTTCTAGATACGTGACTGATATAACCGGAACGGATCCGCTCACTTTGGGGGAGTTGGGGGGGGGGGAGAAGTCCGAATTTGTAGTGATCCCGCGAGTTCCGTGCTTCCTGATGTGCTGGGACGATGGAAATTGACAGGCATGTCTGGGACTCGACCAGCTTAAATAGGAAATCATCAATTCCCCGATTCGACCATTTGGGGGAGTGGAGGGAGGGTGAAGCCAAAATTTGAGGTATTTTTAGCTTGCGAACGGGTGATCGGATCTTGATGAAAATTGATATTTAGGATGACCTCGTGTCTCAGACACCTCACTTTAAATCCGGGCCGGATCCGATGACACTGGGGGGAGTTGGAGGAGGGAACCGGAAATTTTGAGAAACGCTTAAAGTGGAGGGATCGGGATGAAACTTGGTGGGAAAAACAAGCACAGGTCCTAGAAACGTCATTGACATAACCGGACCGGATCAGGGCACTGTGGGGGAGTTGGGGCGGGGAACCGGAAATTTTGAGAAACGCTTAAAGTGGAGGGATCGGGATGAAACTTGGTGGGAAAAACAAGCACAGGTCCTAGACACGTCATTGACATAACCGGACCGGATCAGGGCACTGTGGGGGAGTTGGGGTGGGGGTCCGGATTTCTAGCGATCCTGCGAGTTCGGCATACTTCCTGGTGTCCTAGGGCGATGAAACTTGGCAGGTATGTCAAGGATCCGAACAGATTGACTTGAGAACAGCCGTTTCCCCGACCCGACCATCGTGGGGGGAGTGGGTGGATGGGGAGTCCGGAATCTAGTGGCGTGCATAACTTTTGAACGGGTGATCGGATCTTGATGAAAATTGATATTTAGGATGACCTTGTGTCTCAGACACCTCACTTTAAATCCGGGCCGGATCCGATGACACTGGGGGGAGTTGGAGGAGGGAACCGGAAATTTTGAGAAACGCTTAAAGTGGAGGGATCGGGATGAAACTTGGTGGGAAAAACAAGCACAGGTCCTAGACACGTCATTGACATAACCGGACCGGATCAGGGCACTGTGGGGGAGTTGGGGTGGGGGTCCGGATTTCTAGCGATCCCGCGAGTTCGGCATACTTCCTGATGTCCTAGGGCGATGAAACTTGGCAGGTATGTCAGGGATCCGAACAGATTGACTTGAGAACAGCCGTTTCCCCGACCCGACCATCGTGGGGGGAGTGGGTGGATGGGGAGTCCGGAATCTAGTGGCGTGCATAACTTTTGAACGGGTGATCGGATTTGAATGAAACTTGTCTGGTGAGCTATCGCCTCGGACGTTCAGTGTCACGTCCGAGTCGGGTCCGATACCTGTGGGGATGGGGGGGGGGGGTGGAAAACTCAAGAATATCTAAAAGCAGAGGGATTGGGATGAAACTTAATGGATGGAACAAGCATTAGGCCTAGATGAAATTGACGGAGCCAGATGGTTTCGGGACTATGTGGGGGGAGTTGGAGGGGGTTTCCTGGAATTCCGGTAGTCGTGAGTTAGAATAGTTCCAGATGTAAAACGACAACGAAACTTTGCAGGCATATTAGCGACCCGAATTATCTTGACTTAAAAACCTGACACAACATACCCCCGGAAACTTCCGTTCCTAGATCCGAGCATTTTTGGGGGAGCAAGAGAAGAGAAATATGGACTTCTATAAATTGCGAACGAGTGGTCTGATTCGAGTGAAACTTCATGGGTGATACGAGTCGATGGCCTCGACATGTAAAACATGCGTTCGAACCATATGCGACCACGATTAGGGGAATTGGGGGTGGGGGGACTTTTGACATGCACAAAAACCAAACGGATGGACCGAATGAGATGCAATTCGACAGTGCCGAGTTTATGCGGCCTAGATTTGTTATTTGGCGTCTGGGCCGGGTTCGGCCAAGGTAGGGGGGGGGGGGGGTACTGGAAACTTGCAGATAGGCTATGCTCCAATTTCAGTCAAACTTGATGAGGGAATTAAGAGATTGGGCCCGGACCGGCTCCGACAACGTTGGTGGGAAGGGGGGGGGGGTACCGGAACTTTCCAAAAATGCTCAGATTCGAGTGAAACTTGGTAGATGGTATAAACGAAGATGCTTTAGGTGGTCGATTTTTTTTTATTCCGAACCAGATTCGGCCATGGTAGGTGGAAAAGAGTGAGTACCGGAAATCGTGTAGCACGTCTAGGGATCAAACAAATGGATTTATTGGGATGAAAGTTTGAACAGTCATGTGCATTTGCAATCGAGACGATGCCGGAACTGCTCAGAAATGAGTGAAACTAAATATCCTATTTCTATTTCCGAACCGCCTTTTTGGATGGCGGGTGTATTTTGTGACGTTTTCATCTACTTTCTTGTACAGCCTACTCGTACAAGTGCCATATGAGCTCGTAGCTCTTGTTAGTTTTTTTGTGTGTATATAAATGTGGTGTTATGTAGCAGCCCCAGTTGGCTATATTTTGAAATAAAAAAACAAAATAGTTCCTTATAATGTGAAGATCTGCTTTATTACTGACTCAGTCATACTTCTATCGGATTACCTAAGCTTTTGGGACTTGCTGCCTTCGGCACTAGCGATTGCAAATCGTTTTTCTGTCCGTCGGTCCGCCGACCACGAGTTAGGGGCCTCCCACCGGGATAGGAGGATTAAAATTCCACCTGGGATTGTTTGATAACTGCAGGCGTACTAAACTGACAAGGAAATCGTTATTTCCTAGATTCAGCCTACCTACCGAGCAGCTCCGGATTCCGAAGATAAACACTGTAAATAAGTGAAAAGAAGACCTACTTGAAACTTGTCGAGGAACCTCTATATTTCGTCGTATCCGACTATCCTGCTGGTGAACATCTGGCCTGTAGCTTGCTGAGCTTGTAACGCGAAATGAGGTGTCTGTTTTAGTACCGTCTGTATAGGCGGCACGGGCTCAGGTCGTCTCGTACCCAAAATTCAGCGGATTTGCAATGTTTTGGCAAAAAGGTTTAAACACGCAAACCCAAAGAAGGCGAGTGACGGCGCTGGCTAATGAATTATTAAATACTCTTTGAACCCAAGCTGACTTTTAGACATTTATTCAAACAATGTTTACAACGGATATACGTCAGCTACGATTCTTCATCAGCGATATTTCGGCCCTTCTTGGCAAGGGTCCTCGTCAGGCTGTCAATCCTCTGGGTGAACGTCGAAGGAAACAAACCTGTAATATCGCTGATGAAGAATCGTAGCTGACGTATATCAGTTGTAAACATTGTTTGAATAATGAAATATTGTTGATTTCCTGCTTAATTTTAAGAGTTTCTTCTTTTGCAGTTCCTGGCTTCGAACAGACAGAAACTCGCGAAAGAACAGCGGTAAGTCCTGATATTATATACCGTACATATCAGTGTTTAGCGAAGTACAGATCGGATTTGGTACTCTGAAAGTCGGGAATTGGGTGGGCAAATCGGAAACTGATTTTGAATGGCAAAACGGCCGGTTTAAAAAGGGGCTTCTAGATGCCGACAGTCGTTAATTGGGGCCACCACCGAGCCCTCTTGGTGTGGCGCCTCAAATCCTATTAGAAACAAGAGGGAAACTGTGTTATAGTCATTTGCGGCTTCATTGTGACACCGATGTTCGTACATAACAAAAAATAATTCGATATGCTCTGCAATTCTTATGCCGAAGGAATCCGTCGTTTAAGCTTCGTCGATTGATGTGACTGTCCTTGAGCGTGTTCCACCCTCCTAACAATAGTAAACTATTTTTGTCCAACCTCGTGAAAAGTTACTGCGCTGACCGTTCCAGTCCATACCATGCTAGGAAGCGTAGTAAGCGTGGTAACTACGCGTCTCTGTGTTTGGTTGGATTCGTCCGTGGCATGATATTCTGCTGGAAATTAGAAAAATCGTTCCAGCCTCGACGGCAAAAAGCCAGAATTCGTGACGCCATGCGTAGTAACTGTGGTAAGTAGGGTGGAACACGCTCCTTATATCGATTGGTTCCAAGGGCTGTTTGGATCGGGGATGCCTGTCCACACAGAATTTGTTTTCAAAGCCGTTTAGGCTACTTATGATTCTCTAGAGAAGTAAGCCTAGCCATCATCATTCTGGTCATATTTTGGCGGTTTTACTCCGGAATTCCGTCCAGTTCAGTTCATCCATAAACACAGTACGGTACGAAAACGTTACAAAACAATATTTAAAGATGTACAAGAAAAACGTTATAAATTGGGTTGTAATGGCGAGATAGGATCGTATTTGTAAGGGGAACATCTCGAACCTGTGAAATTGTCATTAAATACTGTCGTCAGGAGGATTATGGGGATTATTGGTTGCGTATGGTGGTTATTCAGAGTAATACTAGTTGGCTGATTATACAAATACAAACAAATATTCACGAACTGCGTCTGACAGTTATGGTGTGATGGGAGTAATGCAGAATTTGGATGTCTATGCTAAGGTTCCAGGAACTAATTATGTCAAATTTATGACTGGTGGAGGTGGGATGTGTCATGGTCTGACTTAAGATTCTTGAATAGGCCAAGGAGCGCTCCACTATAGTTTGATACTGCTTGAGTAAATACATATACCTGTTGGAAAGTCTTGAGGGACCCACTTTGTCCGCGACAAAAATAGGGATTTTTGTCAAGAAGCGCGTGTGCTTCTAGGACCGTTCAGATACCAGTAGTAAAGCGTGTAACATTAGTCAGCATTTTACAGAATTTCGCTTTCAGGAGAGCTAAGAATCTCCTTTGTATTGCTCCTTCTGAGTGTTTGATTATTTTCTGAATTTGTTGTCTTCTTGTCCAGCAAAAGTTCTGTAGCCGACGGTATTTAAGTTCTGAAATCGAAGTTTTCAAATGCTCCTCTAGCTTTCCTGCGCGGCGCCAAGCATTTTTTTAGTGTCCCTGATTCATCATGATTTGTAGGCTAAACTATGTGAATAGGCCCAGTCTTACCTGACGTGTCCTGGTAGTCGCATCGAATCGTCTGACGAAAGGAAAAGAAAGCATCCTTGTAATTTTAAGTTCATACAAGGGGTGCCGTTTCTGCAAACATTAGGGAGGGGGGGGGGGCATAGATCAATCTTGGGCCCATAGTCAAAACTGAATTGCTCTTTTGGAGATACATTCATTGTAGTTTTGAATGTAACTTAAAGTACGTCAGGTTTGCATTTTGAAACCTGTTTAGTGGCCACAAATATTACCAAGGAGAAAAATAACTTGAAATCCTTCTGGAATCCCACTTCCTCCAGTGCAACTGGTTCATATTGTGCTGCTTCTAAGTTCGATCAAAACAGTAATGCTTCTTCGATACGAGGCTTAAAAGCCCATGGATTTATCACTAGGCTCTAAAGAACCAGTGAGGTCTCCCGTTCCCTGTTTAAAAAAAACTGCACATAAATTAGCAAGCATATCAAAGAACGTGAAACCGCCCGTTTTCAAGAAAAAAGTTGTAGGCCTAGAGGTAAAGTTCCAAACTGGTTTTCTATGATATCTTCATATATATATTCAGGTGTCATTGTTGGCAGGTGTCAAATTGTCACTGTTTTAAACGTTTATGTATTATGCATGACATTAGCAATTATCAGTCTGTTACCGAAATCTGGTGGTATTGAATTATTAATTTGAAACCTTGTGACTGGAGTAAATTAGGTTTATGTTCTTTAACTCTGCGGGGTTGGCATATTGTAATTGAAAAGCAGATCTTGAACACTATATGTATCGTCTATAACTATTCGCGCCCTGTTCAACGTATGATTCGGCATTGATACTGGTTCTGTTATGTCTAGTATGGATTGGCAAAGCCAAGCTCCCACAGAACGCGAAAAAGTGTGAAAGGTATTATCATAGATCAGCGAATATAGTCGCAGCCGGATTTCCAGCCACTGGGTACTGGGATTGAGGTTTTAACCAAGCTTCACCAAAACTCTGTCCAGGATGGATTATCTCTTATTGTGGTTCATATGAAACAAGTCCCGTCATATTTACGACGTATACTAGGCTAAAAATGAATCCCCTCAAAAAGAAAAAAAGAACAAACAGACGATAGGCAAACGAAAGAGAAAGAACTATCGATAGAAGAAGTTAGGCCGAGTTCTGTGTTTTCCAATAGGAAGTTTGTTTATCTTATTCTTGAACATTGGTATGCTGTTGGTGGCTTCAGATTATCGGATTAAAAATTCCCAATTTTCGGCCTGCAAATTTGATTGAAAACCCGAAATTGTAAAAAAAAAAAAAAAAAAAAAAAAAAAAAAAAAATTTGTTACCAAACTTGATGCAAATGCTGACGAATTTCATCATTACTTTGAAAAATTACATAAAAGGACAAGTCTGCGTTTCTGTATATTTTATTCGTATTGTCCACATTTCCTGACGAGGCTTGAGCTGACAAATATCACGTATATCTTTGACTGGAAGTATTTGGTCTGGCTTCAGTTCTGAACTGAAGGTTGAAGCTCATTAGTAAACAAGACCAAAGGCTTCTTACGGGATCCCAAAATTTTGATATTTGATCCAGACAATTGGACCTTGTAGATGTCTGGTCTTCGCCAGACTCCTTTAACATTTTCACTAATAAAATTTAGAAACGGAATAAGGCCAGTTGTAATCATCTGAGATACCAAGTTCAAATATGTATTCAGAATGCGTGTTCACCGATAGCAGTTACCGCTATACCGCTATAGCTGTCATATCTAGTTCGAAGAAATTGATGAAGAGTTCCTGCCTTAATTCTGCCTAATTTCCGGTTTTGGCCGGATTCCTGGCTAACTACTTGTCTGGCAAAAAACTAAAGCTCAAAAACGAATTCAGTATGTCTCCTTACCCCTACATCGAACCTCCAACCAACTTCAGATAAACTTTAGCTTTTAACAAATTTTACGGTTTCTGCCTGATTCAGGGCGAACTAGACTTCCGGTGAGATAATGATTGTCATATACGGATTCAGCGTTTCTTCTGGATCTAGCATCTAATGCAATACAAATAAACTTTTAGCAAATTTTCCGGCTTTGGCCGGATTCTGGGTGATCTATTTGTCCGGCAAGAAAATAATTTTCATACTCGCATTCAGCGTGTCTCCCTTAAATCGAACCTCTAATCAACTTCAGATTAAACTTTCTTTTGACAAATTTTCGGGTTTTGCCGGATTGCTAGGTAACTACTTGTTCGGCGAGAAAATAATTTTCATATTCGGATTCAGCATGTCTCCCTTACCCTTAAATCGACTATCCCATTAGCTTTACAGAAAAACATTTGTTTTGCCCCTTATTTGGACCCTCCCCTAAATATACAGCGATGGGGTCCATCTATGAATTCGACCTGTCCCTTGACTCAGTCCTCGCACCAAGGTCTCATAAACTATCTCATTCTCTTCAAGTGGCATCGTGCTGACAAACAGACGGACAGACGGACAACTTTTACGGAGTCATAGGTATCCATCCACTCACATTTTGGGATCCGAAAAAGTCTAGAATATAGGATTTCTAAGGGGAAAACAATATCAGTTTATGAGAATACCAACAGCGTTTGACAGCTTTATTCAAAGAATTTTGGTGTGGATTGTCCAGTTCAGCTGTTTATCAGTTATCGTAACTAAATATTCAATATTGTGTACTTGTTTGATTTCAATATAACCTTCTGTAATAGCCACATTGCTTTGGAAACTGGACCATAATAAGAAGATGCAAGCGAAATACAGTAAATTTGTATTTTTGGGATCTTAAAACGTAAGTGACGGGATACCTATGATTTCGTAAAAGTTGTCCGTCTCTCCCTCTGTTAGCACGATAATCTCAAACGGGCTGATATATTTTATTTAAACTTGGCATGAGGACGCTTTGGGTCAAATTACAGGTCAATATCGAAGATGGGCTCTGAAGCCCTAAATTCAGGGGTCCCCGATGGGTTTCAAATTAAGGGGCCAAAAGGGATATTTTAAAAGCTAATTAGATAGTTGATTTGGGCAAGGAGAGAATCTGAATCTCAATATGAAATTATTTTCTCGCCGGACAAGTAGTTCACCCGGAATCGGGCAATAACCGGAAAATGTGTGAAACTTAAAAGTTTAATAGAAGTTGGTTCATTCATTCATTCATTTATTCGTACTAGTTAGACTACATAACATAAATATAAAGCAAGAAACAAGAACTCCTGAAGCTATATATCTTGTTGGGGGTCCACTACCTATACACTAACCTTCACTAAAAAATTCACATTGCAATAGTTACATCACCTTACAAGCATAAATAAACTACTCATACAAAAAAGTATTAACGGCAAAAAGAGAAGAAAAATACATTGCAAGGAAAAAAGAGAAACGGAAGGAAGTAATAGACAAGAACACGGAAGAATTATTTAATTTTTCTATTTACTTTTTATCGAGGTTAACTATAGAGAAAAATAAAGACGAGAATAAAAATGAAAAAAAGAAAAGCACACAAAAAGCGATGGGTAAATACGGGTGCATTACCTACTGGTGAACTTGAGTAGATATGAGCAGAAGCTGGAAAACGGAACGGAAAGTGAGGTGAGAAGGCATATAAGATTGCAATGAATTCCATAATGACATATAACGGTAAATTGGTGATCTTTGAGCAGCTGGGGACAGCATCTTGGAACGGAAATTTTTCGAGAGGAACCACGTAGTGATAAGGGGTACTTACTTGAGAACGACGTCCTGATAAAGTAATGCTGTAGAGCGCCTGGCAGTGATCCATGAAAACCTGTATAAGCTAAGCAAAGATTATGTTTAGCAATGATGGTATCAAGCATATGGAGACCTGGTGGATATATGGTTAGAGGTTCGATTTAGGGTTAAGAAGACATGCTGAACCCGGATATTAAGTTTAATTTCTTGCCGTACAAGTCGTTCACCCGGTTCCGCCCAAACCAGAAAATTTGTGAAAAGTTAAAGTTTATTCTGAAGTCTGTTAGAGGTTCGGTATCGGGGTAAGGAGACATGCTGAATCAAGTTTTGAGTAAATTTTGCCAAAAGCCGGAAATTTTGATCGAAAGGTTCGCCTCTCAATGTCACCAGCTCTTTTGCTCTGCATGCAGTTACGCCGACAGTAGCCTACTGCTAAAAGGAGGAATTTGGTCAAGTGGTCAATCTGGTCGGAGGTCGATTAGAGATGAGATGTTAGAGTAAACATGCCTGCTGAATACATATCAAAGACCGGAAATCTACAAGATTCGCTTCTCTGGGTCAAGTAGTCCAATAAATATTCAATATCTGGGATCCCATCGAAACCTTTGGTCTTGTTTCTTAGGATTTTGCGCTAAGCGCTGTGCTAAGATGAGTAGTAAGACTCGTATCACAACCCTCACAGACTAGTTTAGTTGCGACCAGCGCTGTTTCATTCTATGCCTTCATTAGCAATAATCGAAAAACACGATGGAAATCTGGCGTGTTTCACATGGAAGACGTTGGAAAAGCTTGGTCATAGTCTCGGCGATTACAAAAATAATATCGACTTTGCCGAATCGAATTACTGTAAATTGAACCCCGAATCTGTGACCGTGAAAAGTGGAACAATCGCATGCTTAGTGTAATCACGATTCAAAATCAAAAGCTGAGTCAACACAAAAATAAGAAAACAAGATGCATGTGAACAAAATTAAACGAGTTCGGTAGGCATCTACACACCGTGCGACCCTCCTCTAAAAACTTTACACATCATCCCACTTTATCTCGTGATACTGCGTCTAGTAGAAAGAGGGTGTTACTGTACCAAAGAGGCAGGACACCAAGTATTATAGTTACACTAATAGCTTGCTCAGACGCCGATTCTCTATCAGCGACCAATGTAGGCGCGTGTTAGTGACTGAAACAAATTCCAAATTTAGCGGCAGATATTCTAAATCTGCGCATAAGATATAACCACTGTATCGTCCACGAGGACAAAGAAATCCTTGAGATTGCGACCTTTTGTGATACCTGGAACAGTTATCAGTATGAAGTTGGGGGTTTCAAGGATTACTCCTCATTATTTAAAGTATAATACCTTTAGTTGCCAGTAATGTCAGCAGGGTCTGTTCTGTTTTATTTCTGATTTTCTGTTAATTTTCCTAAAAAAAAAAATATAATTTACCATTTTTCCAGTCACGCTCCACTAAAAAGAACAGTTTGACTAGACTAGAATCTGTTTTGTTTTCATTTGACATCGTGAACTAAGATATAAATATTTGGAATGAAGTTTATTCTAAATCATCCAATAATCCCCGAAAACCTGTAGTTATTTAATTATAATACTTAATATCATTTATCCAGTCTAAATTTCAAAATGCCACTACATTTTGCTTTGACACGTTCATGACATCTATTTATTGTAATTTATTATTTCTTGACATATAAAATAATCTTTTGCTTTCTTTTCTGGGATCCCAAAATGCAAGTGGAGGACCTTTAACATCGCAAAAGTTGTCCGTCTGTCTGTCTGTCTGTGAGCACGATAACTCTCGAAGGGAACGAGATATTTTGATGAAAGTTGGTGTGAGGGTTCTTTGGGTCAAGGAAAAGGTCGAGTTCGTAGATGGGTTATGTAGCCCTACATTTAGGGGTGGGGGTTCAAATTAAGGGGCAGACAAAATGTTTTCAAACAGCTAGTGAGACAGTCAAAGACATGCTGAACACGAATATGTAAACCATTTTCTCGTCGGGTAAGTAGTTTGGCCGGAAGTTTGTTATAAGTAAAAATTTAATCTGAAGTTGATTAGATGTTGGTTATAGGGGTAAGCAGAATTGGTTTTTGAGCTTTACTTTTCAGCCAGACAAGTGTTGCGGAATTCCGATGAAACCAGATAATTGTCAGAAGTAAGGCAGGAAGCCTCGATCTGTTACGTCAACATAGATATGACTGGAAACGCACATGCTGAATCCATATCTGAACTTGGTTTTCCCAGATCTACCAGTTATTTACTGTCTTTCGAAAATGTACAAAAAACGATTATTGTTTTAAGATTCGAAGGTGTTTCAACCCCCACCATAAGCCTGATCTGTTTCCAAATTTTAAAAATATCTTACTGTGGATCAAATGTTAAATTTGTGTGATCCCATCGAACCCTTTGGTCTTGTTATTTCTCCCGTTAACCACAAAAAGCTGGCTTGTTTGAAAAAGACGTTCGAATATATCAGCCGCGTTTCCGCTCGTGTTAAGCTTCGCGTCTGAACGACCCTGTAAACCGACTCTATCGGTCCTGTATTGAGGATTTCGAACAATTAGACAGTCTTTCAAAATCGCAGACTCAGTTTAGCCTGGATTTTTTAGTTTCGAATACAGTTTAACTCTATAACGGGGTTAAGCGTTTTTAACCGCCAGAAACACTGGGTGTAAGGCTGGTCTCTTGTGGGAAATTGCTATTATGAAGTCCTGTTGCACGCTTCCTTCTTTTGTCACTGGCAACTATCCCATACAACCGTGTTTTAAACTACATGTGTGTATGAATACCAGAGTCGGATTCTATGTGGACGTCTTCAGTTAGTTTTACACATGAGGCAAAATGTTTGATTAAAATTGTTATTTTTTATGGCACTTGCCCTTCGGCCAAGTGCCATGGAGGAAGAAAATTTGGACCATTTTCTCCGTAGATGCCCGAAACTTTCTGATTTAAGGAAAATTTATCTAGAGGGTGTGATTTTATCACTTCCTGAAATTTTGAGCAATAGTAACCCTACCGTTATTACTCGAGTGGGCGTGTACATAGATAAATCTTTAGAGTTAAGAAGGAGTCTGATTGTTTAAGTTATATTTTTGTTTTTGTTTGTTTGTGTATATGGCCCGTGGGCTTTTGAAATACACTAATCTATCTATCTATAGCGATCGCAATTTCTGTCCGTCCGTCGGTCTGTCCAGGTTTTGCTAGTTGGGGCAATTCCACATAAGCTAGGACGATAAAAATTGGCAGGCGTATCAGGGACCCCAAATGATTAAGTTGGAAATAGTCACTTCCCCGATCCGAGCACCGTGGGGGGAGTGGAGGGAGGGGGAATCCGGAATCTTGAGGTATTTTTAACTTTTGAACGGGTGATCGGATCTCGATGAAACTTGATATGTGGAACGACCTCATGCCTCAGACGACCCACTTAAAATCCGGACCGGATCCGGTGACTTTTGGGGGGAGCTGGAGGGGGCAACCGGAAATCTTGGGAAACGCTATGAGTGGAGGGATCGAGATGAAACTTGGTGGGAAGACACCTAGCAAACACTAGATACATCATTGACATGACCGAGCCGATTCGGGCACTGTCGGGGGAGTGGAGGGAGGGGGAATCCGGAATCTTGAGGTATTTATAACTTTTGAACGGGTGACCGGATCTCGATGAAACTTGATATTTGGAACGACCTCATGCCTCAGACGACCCACTTAAAATCCGGACCGGATCCGGTGACTTTTGGGGGTAGCTGGAGGGGGCAACCGGAAATCTTGGGAAACGCTATGAGTGGAGGGATCGAGATGAAACTTGGTGGGAAGACACCTAGCAAACACTAGATACATCATTGACATAACCGAGCCAATTCGGGCACTGTGGGGGGAGTGGAGGGAGGGGGAATCCGGAATCTTGAGGTATTTATAACTTTTGAACGGGTGATCGGATCTCGATGGAACTTGATATTTGGAAAGGCCTTATGCTTCAGACGACCCACTTAAAATCCGGACCGGATCCGGTGACTTTTGGGGGAGCTGGAGGGGGCAACCGGAAATCTTGGGAAACGCTATGAGTGGAGGGATCGAGATGAAACTTGGTGGGAAGACACCTAGCAAACACTAGATACATCATTGACATGACCGAGCCGATTCGGGCACTGTCGGGGGAGTGGAGGGAGCGGGAATCCGGAATCTTGAGGTATTTATAACGTTTGAACGGGTGACCGGATCTCGATGAAACTTGATATTTGGAAAGACCTCATGCCTCAGACGACCCACTTAAAATCCGGACCGGATCCGGTGACTTTTGGGGGGGAGCTGGAGGGGAGAACCGGAAATATTGGAAAACGCTATGAGTGGAGGGATCGAGATGAAACTTGGTGGGAAGACACCTAGCAAACACTAGATATATCATTGACATAACCGAGCCGTGCCTACTCGTAACAAGTGCCATATGAGCTCGTAGCTCTTGTTGAGCTTTACTTTTCAGCCAGACAAGTGTTGCGGAATTCCGATGAAACCGGATAATTGTCAGAAGTAAGGCAGGAAGCCTCGATCTGTTACGTCAAAATAGATATGACTGGAAACGCACATGCTGAATCCATATCTGAACTTAGTTTTTCCCAGATCTACCAGTTATTTACTGCCTTTCGAAAATGTACAAAAAACGATTATTGTTTTAAGATTCGAAGGTGTTTCAACCCCCACCATAAGCCTGATATGTTTCCAAATTTTAAAAATATTTAACTGTCTGGATCAAATGTTAAATTTGTGTGATCCCATCGAACCCTTTGGTCTTGTTATTTCTCCCGTTAACCACTAAAAGCTGGCTTGTTTGAAAAAGACGTTCGAATATATCAGCCGCGTTTCCGCTCGTGTTAAGCTTCGCGTCTGAACGACCCTGTAAACCGACTCTATCGGTCCTGTATTGAGGATTTCGAACATTTAGACAGTCTTTCAAAATCGCAGACTCAGTTTAGCCTGGATTTTTATGGCACTTGAGCTTACTCAAGTGCCATATAGCGATTGTTATTTCTGTCCGTCAGTCGGTCTGTCGGTCTGTCGGTCCCGGTTTTGCTAGTTCGGGCACTTCCAGATAAGCTAGGACGATGAAACTTGGCAGGCATATCAGGAACTGGACCAGATTAAATTAGAAATACTCGCTTCCCCGATCCGACCATCTGGAGGGGAGTGGAGGGAGGGGGAATCCGGAAAAATGAGGAAAAATGAGATATTTTTAGCTTACGAACGGGTTATCGGATCTTAATGAAACTTGATATATGGAAGGAACTCGTGTCTCAGACCCTCCATTTTAAATCCAAACCGGATCCGGTGACATTGGGGGGAGTTCGAGGGGGAAACCGGAAATCTTGAAAAACACTTAGAGTGGAGGGATCCGGATGAAACTTGGTGGAAAGTACAAGCACAAGTCCTAGATACATGGCTGATATAACCGGAACGGATCCGCTCACTTTGGAGGAGTTGGGGGGGGGGAGAAGTCCGAATTTGTAGTGATCCCGCGAGTTCCGTGCTTCCTGATGTGCTGGGACGATGGAAATTGACAGGCATCTCTGGGACCCGACCAGATTAAATAGGAAATCGTCAATTCCCCGATTCGACCATCTGGGGGGGGGGGGAGTGGAGGGAGGGGGAAGCCAAAATTTGAGGTATTTTTATCTTGCGAACAAGTCATCGGATCTTGATGAAATTTTATATTTAGGATGACCTCGTGTCTCAGACGTCCCACTATAAATCCGGACCGGATCCGATGACACTGGGGGGAGTTGGAGGAGGGAACCGGAAATCTTGAGAAACGCTTAGAGTGGAGGGATCGGGATGAAACTAGGTGGGAAGAACAAGCACAAGTCCTAGATACGTCATTGATATAAGCGGACCAGATCCAGGCACTCTGGGGGAGTTGGGGGGGGGGGGGGTCCGGATTTCTAGCGATCCCGCGAGTTCGGCATACTTCCTGATGTGCTAGGGCGATGAAACTTGGCAGGTATGTCAGGGACCCGAACAGGTTCACTTGAGAACAGCCGTTTCCCCAATCCGACCATACTGGGGGGAGTGGATGGATGGGGAGTCCGGAATCTAGTGGCGTGTATAACTTTTGAACGGGTGATCGGATCTTGATGAAATTTTATATTTAGGATGACCTCGTGTCTCAGACATCTCACTTTAAATCCGGGCCGGATCCGATGACACTGGGGGGAGTTGGAGGAGGGAACCGGAAATTTAGAGAAACGCTTAGAGTGGAGGGATCGGGATGAAACTTGGTGGGAAAGACAAGCACAAGTCCTAGACACGTTATTGACATAACCGGACCGGATCAGGGCACTGTGGGGCAGTTGGGGTCGGGGTCCGGATTTCTAGCGATCCCGCGAGTTCGGCATACTTCCTGATGTCCTAGGGCGATGAAACTTGGCAGGTATGTCAGGGATCCGAACATATTGACTTGAGAACAGCCGTTTCCCCGACCCGACCATCGTGGGGGGAGTCGGTGGATGGGGAGTCCGGAATCTAGTGGCGTGCATAACTTTTGAACGGGTGATCGGATTTGAATGAAACTTGTCTGGTGAGCTATCGCCTCGGACGTTCAGTGTCACGTCCGGGTCGGGTCCGATACCTGTGGGGATGGAGGGGGGGGGGGGAACTCGAGAAACTCTAAAAGCAGAGGGATTGGGACGAAACTTAATGGATGGAACAAGCATTGGGCCTAGATGAAATTTGAAGGAGCCAGATGGTTTCGGGGCTCTGTGGGGGGAGTTGGAGGTGTTTCCTGGAATTCCGGTAGTGGTGAGTTACAATAGTTCCAGATGTAAAACGACAACGAAACTTTGCAGGCATATTAGCGACCCGAATTTTCTTAACTTAAGAACCTGACACAACATACCCCCGGAAACTTCCGTTCCTAGATCCGAGCATTTTTTGGGGAGCACGAGAAGAGAAATATGGAAATTGACTTCTATAAATTGCAAACGAGTGGTCTGATTCAAGTGAAACTTTATGGGTGATACGAATCGATGGCCTCGACATGTAAAACATGCGTTCGAACCATATGCGAGAACGATTAGGGGAATTGGGCGTGGGGGGACTTTTGACATGCACAACAACCAAACGGATGGACCGAATGAGATGCAAATTCGACAGTGCCGAGTTTATGCGGCCTAGATTTGTTATTTGGCGTCCGGGCCGAATTCCGCCAAGGTAGGGGGGGGGGGGGGGGTACTGGAAACTTGCAGATAGGCTAAGCTCCAATTTCAGTAAAACTTGATGGACAGGAACAGGGAATTAAGAGATTGGGCCCGAACCGGCTCCGACAACGTTGGTGGGAGGGGGGGGGGGTACCGGAACTTTCCAAAAATGCTCAGATTCGAGTGAAACTTGATAGATGGTATGTCAGGGACCCGAACAGGTTCACTTGAGAACAGCCGTTTCCCCAATCCGACCATACTGGGGGGAGTGGATGGATGGGGAGTCCGGAATCTAGTGGCGTGTATAACTTTTGAACGGGTGATCGGATCTTGATGAAATTTTATATTTAGGATGACCTCGTGTCTCAGACATCTCACTTTAAATCCGGGCCGGATCCGATGACACTGGGGGGAGTTGGAGGAGGGAACCGGAAATTTAGAGAAACGCTTAGAGTGGAGGGATCGGGATGAAACTTGGTGGGAAAGACAAGCACAAGTCCTAGACACGTTATTGACATAACCGGACCGGATCAGGGCACTGTGGGGCAGTTGGGGTCGGGGTCCGGATTTCTAGCGATCCCGCGAGTTCGGCATACTTCCTGATGTCCTAGGGCGATGAAACTTGGCAGGTATGTCAGGGATCCGAACATATTGACTTGAGAACAGCCGTTTCCCCGACCCGACCATCGTGGGGGGAGTCGGTGGATGGGGAGTCCGGAATCTAGTGGCGTGCATAACTTTTGAACGGGTGATCGGATTTGAATGAAACTTGTCTGGTGAGCTATCGCCTCGGACGTTCAGTGTCACGTCCGGGTCGGGTCCGATACCTGTGGGGATGGAGGGGGGGGGGGGGGAACTCGAGAAACTCTAAAAGCAGAGGGATTGGGACGAAACTTAATGGATGGAACAAGCATTGGGCCTAGATGAAATTTGAAGGAGCCAGATGGTTTCGGGGCTCTGTGGGGGGAGTTGGAGGTGTTTCCTGGAATTCCGGTAGTGGTGAGTTACAATAGTTCCAGATGTAAAACGACAACGAAACTTTGCAGGCATATTAGCGACCCGAATTTTCTTAACTTAAGAACCTGACACAACATACCCCCGGAAACTTCCGTTCCTAGATCCGAGCATTTTTTGGGGAGCACGAGAAGAGAAATATGGAAATTGACTTCTATAAATTGCAAACGAGTGGTCTGATTCAAGTGAAACTTTATGGGTGATACGAATCGATGGCCTCGACATGTAAAACATGCGTTCGAACCATATGCGAGAACGATTAGGGGAATTGGGCGTGGGGGGACTTTTGACATGCACAACAACCAAACGGATGGACCGAATGAGATGCAAATTCGACAGTGCCGAGTTTATGCGGCCTAGATTTGTTATTTGGCGTCCGGGCCGAATTCCGCCAAGGTAGGGGGGGGGGGGTACTGGAAACTTGCAGATAGGCTAAGCTCCAATTTCAGTAAAACTTGATGGACAGGAACAGGGAATTAAGAGATTGGGCCCGAACCGGCTCCGACAACGTTGGTGGGAGGGGGGGGGGGTACCGGAACTTTCCAAAAATGCTCAGATTCGAGTGAAACTTGATAGATGGTATACAAGATTTTTTATATTCCAAACCAGATTCGGCCACGGAAGGTCGAGATAGAGTGGGTACCGGAAATCGTGTAGCACGTCTAGGGATCAAACAAATGGATTTATTGGGATGAAAGTTTGAACAGTCTTGTGCATTTGCTACAGACAATCGAGACGATGCCGGAACTGCTCAGAAATGAGTGAAACTAAATATCCTATTTCTATTTCCGAACCGCATTTTTGGATGGCGGGTGTATTTTGTGACGTTCTCATCTACTTTCTTGTACAGCCTACTCGTACAAGTGCCATATGAGCTCGTAGCTCTTGTTTTAGTTTCGAATACAGTTTAACTCTATAACGGGGTTAAGCGTTTTTAACCGCCAGAAACACTGGGTGTAAGGCTGGTCTCTTGTGGGAAATTGCTATTATGAAGTCCTGTTGCACGCTTCCTTCTTTTGTCACTGGCAACTATCCTATACAACCGTGTTTTAAACTACATGTGTGTATGAATACCAGAGTCGGATTCTATGTGGACGTCTTCAGTTAGTTTTGCACATGAGGCAAAATGTTTGATTAAAATTGTTATTTTTTATGGCACTTGCCCTTCGGCCAAGTGCCATATAGCGATCGCAATTTCTGTCCGTCCGTCGGTCTGTCCAGGTTTTGCTAGTTCGAACACTTCCACATAAGCTAGGACGATAAAACTTGGCAGGCGTATCAGGGACCCCAAATGATTAAATTGGAAATAGTCACTTCCCCGATCCGAGCACCGTGGAGGGAGGGGGAATCCGGAATCTTGAGGTATTTTTAACTTTTGAACGGGTGATCGGATCTCGATGAAACTTGATATTTGGAACGACCTCATGCCTCAGACGACCCACTTAAAATCCGGACCGGATCCGGTGACTTTTGGGGGGAGCTGGAGAGGGCAACCGGAAATCTTGGGAAACGCTATGAGTGGAGGATCGAGATGAAACTTGGTGGGAAGACACCTAGCAAACACTAGATACATCATTGACATAACCGAGCCGATTCGGGCACTTTGGGGGGGAGTGGAGGGAGGGGGAATCCGGAATCTTGAGGTATTTATAACTTTTGAACGGGTGATCGGATCTCGATGAAACTTGATTTTTGGAAAGACCTCATGCCTCAGACGACCCACTTAAAATCCGGACCGGATCCGGTGAATTTCGGGGGGTGCTGGAGGAGGCAACCGGAAATCTTGGGAAACGCTATGAGTGGAGGGGTCGAGATGGAACTTGGTGTGAAGACACCTAGCAGACACTAGATACATCTTTGTCATAACCGAGCCAATTCGGGCACTGTGGGGGGAGTGGAGGGAGGGGGAATCCGGAATCTTGAGGTATTTATAACTTTTGAACGGGTGATCGGATCTCGATGGAACTTGATATTTGGAAAGGCCTCATGCTTCAGACGACCCACTTAAAATCCGGACCGGATCCGGTGACTTTTGGGGAGCTGGAGGGGGCAACCGGAAATCTTGGGAAACGCTACGAGTGGAGGGATCGAGATGAAACTTGGTGGGAAGACACCTAGCAAACACTAGATACATCATTGACATGACCGAGCCGATTCGGGCACTGTCGGGGGAGTGGAGGGAGGGGGAATCCGGAATCTTGAGGTATTTATAACTTTTGAACGGGTGACCGGATCTCGATGAAACTTGATATTTGGAAAGACCTCATGCCTCAGACGACCCACTTAAAATCCGGACCGGATCCGGTGACTTTTGGGGGGAGCTGGAGGGGAGAACCGGAAATATTGGAAAACGCTATGAGTGGAGGGATCGAGATGAAACTTGGTGGGAAGACACCTAGCAAACACTAGATATATCATTGACATAACCGAGCCGTGCCTACTCGCAAGTGCCATATGAGCTCGTAGCTCTTGTTTTTATTTATTTATTTATTTATGACCCGCTTTTTGCGTAACAGCGGAGTATGAATAAAATACAAAAGTAATTTTATTACTTTGAGTAAGTTGACATTTATGGTGGGTTTGACCTAGACTTGAAGCCGAATTGACTAGCTCGCGTACTAAAAACGAATCGACATCAACAATCACTTCCAAACTTTATCGGCTTGCATTATACTTGCGATCCAGTATCGATCTTGAAGACGCTTGCTCACTTGGAACCTCGCCCTCTGATGCGGACTGATTATTTTGAAGCAAAGTAAGGTGATCAGTCAGAACAACACTTCTGGATATCAGACTTGCACCGCGTATATCGTCAGGACCTCTGAAAATCTCGTTTTCATTTTTTGGATATCCTCAGCAAATCCAGGGCTGTCTCAATTGCGTGAAGACGCCCTTTTCAGAGTTCGCTAACATTCACACTTGACCTACGTATTCTGCTGGAAAACTCAGAAGTAAACTGTATCATACCGTTGGGCTTCAGCACATCTGTAAAAAGAGATTCACAGTATTCTAACTAGTATCTTAAGCCGAACGTTACGCATTTATATCATCTTGACCTGATTTGTGGCTTGTGTAGGATTATAACGCCATTATGCCGTTCTTAGGCACGAAGCAGAAGGGTCGAGCTGAGCTTGTAAGTCTCTGTTACAGAGACAGAACTCGAGCTCACTGCTGGTATCAAATTTTCATTATTTTACCAGACTCTGGTTGAAGTTTTTTGAACTGTCTACGGTACACATGAGTCTTACGTTTTGTGAAGTAGGTTTCTTGGATCAGCTAGGAAATACTTTAGGTGCTGATTGACAGAGCATGTGTAATTGTTATTCGTGCTCTCTGAAACCAAGTCGTTTTCATACCAAGTAGGGATTTTTTGTAAGCTAGGTTCTAAATAATTGTCTTAAAAATGCAAATTCACTGACTGAAAAGAAAACCGTTTGGAACTTGTAAACCTCCTTTGATGTGTTCGCTAATTGTGTGCAGGCACCTGGATTTCAATATCTGTATCTTTCAATTATACCAAGGAACTGGAAAACCAGATTGTGCAAGCTCTCCCGCCTTACTGGTCACATGTAAGTATATTTTACTACTTCGTCACTATAAAGCATCCTTTTCTAAATTTGTTCTTCATACTCGTGTTCTTTAGCTTCATTTGGATCCCATCCATTTAGGAACAGTCATGGGGAAATGAATATGAAACTGCAGAAAACGCAACAGCAGGAGCTGATCCATATGAATACGGAAGCCGACGAGCCCCACATGCTGCGGGCCGATGGGGTGGCCGTGGAGGTGGACTAGATAGTCGCGAAGACTACCAGAATAAAAGACGCCGCTATTGAAGAAAAAACGGACCTCGCTTGAAAAATGTCTAATTGATCTATTCGCTTCTTTTTTACCAGTAGCAAGTATTGTTGTTTTATGTAGTCGACACAACTATTTAGTTCGGCGAACCAATTAGTTGGTTAGCTCTGCTTCATATTAGATTTTCTGTGTATCAGTCTGTAACAAATAAACAGTAAGGTGTTCCGGAGTATCTTTTACGGTTTTGGGATTGGCCTCAACATTTTCCGTACGCGAACTACTCATGAAAGGCACTAATGTAAAGGAAGCGACACTCTTAGGGTAAAGAAAACTAAAACAAGAGCTAGAAGCTCATATGGCTATTGCAAGCTAGGTCACATGACGAAAGTAGAAATTAGCCAATTTGCAGGTTTGTTCTGATCTTTTGTAAGTAAAACCCTTGAAATAAGAATGATCATAGGCCTTTGGAAATCCCGAGATTGTAGCCTATTGTTTGGTACAAAATTATTTTATTTTTGTATTAGACTGTGATGACGTGCACTTTGAGGGATCTAGAAATTCGTCTATAAGCAAAATCCCTTAGGCGATGATGATGCCAGACTCATTGGAATCATTAAAATGTATATTTTTCACAAAAGTTTTCTTCGTACTTTAAGGAATTCACTTGTAAGCAAAATCCGTGAGGCAAAAATGATCATGGGCCCTTGTGGATCATGGATATATATCGTTTGGTCAAAAGTATTTTTTTTCTGTTAAATTTTTCGGTTAAGATGCGCACTTGAAGGGTGCTAGAAATAAATTTTTGAGCAAAATTTTTGGGGCACAAGTGATCATGGAACTCGGGGTCATGATATGTGTAATTTGATCAAAGTACTTTTCACCTCGTGGTTAAAGTGCGCACTTTAGGGAGCTCGAAGTTCATTTCTAAGCAACACCCTCGAGGCAAACATGATCATGGGCTAATGAGGATCATGAAAATTTATATTTTGCTTAAAAGTATTTTTTGTGCTTAACGGTTAAGATGAGTGCTTCAGGGGATGATCGGATCTGGGAAGTGAACATTTCTGAGCCAATCTTTTTGGGTCTTCCAGCCAAGTTTCATCATCCTAGCAAATCTGGCATCTGGAAGTAACTTAACTCGCGATCACAGGAATTCCACCCCCCCCTCTAACTCCCCCCGTAATCCGGTTAGGTGCTTGTGCTTGTTCTTGCCGCCAGGTTTCTTCCCAATCGCTCCACTCTTAGCGTGTCACAAGGCTTCTGGTCCCCCCCTCCCACATTCATCCGGTCTGGTCTTGGAAATGTGACATCTGAGACACTAGATCTTTCCAGATATCAAGTTTCATCACCTGTTCGAAAGCTATTCATACCTCAAGATTCCGGACTCCCCCTCCTCCCCCACTGGTCGGACCGGGGAACTGACTATGTCCAAGTTTATCTGGTCGAGTCTCTGATATGCCTGTCAAGTTTCAACGTCCTAGCCGACCTGGAAGTACCCTAACTCGGGATCACCGTAATTCCGAAAAAAAAAATACTGTCCCCCATAGTGCCCAAAAACCGGCCCAGTTCTATCTATGATTTACCTACGGCTTGTGCTTGTTCTTCCCACCATATCTCATCCTGATCGCTCCTCTCTAACCGTTTCACAACATTTCCGGTTCCCCCCTCTGATCCCCCCCCCCCACTCATCGGATCTGGTCAGGACAGTAAATAGGACATCTGGGACAGTAAATTGTTCCAAATATCAAATTTCACTCAATCAATCAGTCAATCAATCTTATTTCAACCCTAATAGCACTAGGCTAACGCGGGCAGGAATTGGAAAACACACTCACTAAGAAAAAAAATAAAACACAAACTAACAAACAATACATACGAAACGAACATAAATCAGGTACAGTTAAAATGTTTAGTGAAATATGGAACGAATGAATCTAGGTATCTTTCTGAAGGTTTCGTAGGCGGGGGAATAACCTTGGGTTTCGGGTCGTTCTTGCTTCGCGTGTTAGGTCCTTGAGAGGGTGTAACGAAGTCTGGAAGGATGATCTTCTGGTGTCGATAATTCCAAATTTGGTTTCCAAGACACATTGAAAAGATTGTGTCTTTTATCAGACAGTTTGTCGATATCAAGGACATTAAGGTCCGATCACCCGTTCCAAAGTTATACACACCTCAATATTACGGACTTCCCCTCCCTCCACTCCCCGCCATCATGGTCGGATCGGGGAAGTGATTATTTCCAAATTGGTTTGTTCTCCCTGATATGCCTGCCAAGTTTCGTCGTCCTAGCACATCTTGAAATACCCTAACCCGAGAACTGTGGACCGAACGAAAAGTGATCGGTTGTCATTGAGGTTATCTATTGAGCGAAGGTGCAAGGGCCATAACAATCGTTAGCCAAACCTTCTGAATAATAATTAGTTTATGACAGTTATTTATTGGACAATATTTATTGAACTTCTTCATCTAGACAGTCGGGTATTGTGATTTTCTGGTCGTCGCCTGTAACATATAAAGACACGAACTTGGAATAAAGACACGGAACGGTCTGGCTGAACCACCGACTAAAAAGGATACCGAAGCCGTAAGATCGATTTCCTGTGCCCTCTTACCCCTGGATCGAAATTAGCAGTTAAAATAAGCAGCTATGAAATTTGCTGGCTCCCTGCGGAATATCATCCGACAGGAAATCAAAGTGAAGATGCAGAATCAGCATGTTTTCTATTCGTACTTTCATACTCAAATCGAAGTGAGATTCGCAGCAAGAAAATAAAGCTAAGAAATGGAGCATGTATATATATATTAATTATTGAATATTTATTTACTTATTAGTAAACTTTCTTCTAACCCGACTCACGTTTTGGGCCTGATTCCGGACGATCTATCGGCGAGTAAATAAGTTTAATGTTGAATCTAGCATTTGTTCTTAATCGCGAATGAACTGTAAAACGGACTGACACACTTTAGATGTATCTCGTTCACTAACGTATCGGAATCCCCAAAACAGCTTGACTGACACCATTGACTCGCTGACTTTCGAAGTGCAAATGACAGAAATTGTTTTTCCTGTCACCATGGTTTCTAAGCTGTTAAACAGCTGGCATAATCAGTGAGCTTAGCCCCTTGCGTCACCGGGACGAGTTTGAACAAAACTAAAAACACCCCTTTCCCTCTACTTGTGGGGAATTTTCTGAATCTGATTGAACTAACGTGTTCTCCTGTTTACGGGGAGAACTTGAACTTAGGAGAACTTGAACACCGACTGTGTCGAAAATGTAGATTTGAATGAAGCACGTAATACTTTTTTTCCTGTACTTTCACCAAACGTTTGTTAAAGTTATAGCATCAGACAATGAATAATTTGGTACGAGGTTTTTATTTTCTTTGCCAAAATCACTGTGGGTATGTGGTTGCTGCTGTTCTGAAATTTTGTCCAGTTAATTGGACTGCTTGACCAGGTTCAGACAAATAAATGAAGCATTGGTAAATTTTATGTAAGATGCCATCTAAAGTATTGAAGAACCCTATTTTTATTTGGGTATTGTAAAAGATGTCACTGCTGCATGTCCTTCTTATTTCTTGTACAGTCAAGTGGATAACGGGACACTCGCTCTTTCATCAGCAAGTTCAAAATGTCGTGTATGTCGCACAGCAACTTTGGACAGATGAGTAACGACGTTCTTGACGATGTTTCGACAGCCGAGCAAATTTGCCCGTTCACTGGACAGCTAGATATAAAGCAGTATAAAACAGGAAAGCCCTGTCTATTGGGTTGCAGAGTGTATGTACTACACATTGAATTTTGAAGTGTACCGAGGAAAGAAGACCATCAGCTGAAGAACACAAGTCTTTGGGACTTGGGAGTGGCGTTGTCGTGAAACTTATGACAGGAAAGAGTATCTCAAAGGAAGGGATTAGGTAGACAGAAGGAGTGGCATGGGACTGGCACCAACCATCCGTGTCAATCGCATCTCGGAAAAAGAGATGAAGGACGAGGAGCAATTTAATAGCTTCTGTTAGGTGTAAAGAAGCTAGTTTTAGTTCGATGGCTTTACAAAAATACAGTTTCTGTGGCTTGAGCTGGGCTGGCATCAGGGAAATTGCAAATGCTCGAAGTCTGTCTACAGTTGAAAGTAGCTACATTCAAAGTTGACAACCAGAGGTCATCAGAAGACATAATACAAGCACAGGTGGAGTTGATCCCCAGTGGCGACGTGTACCACTTTCGGAGTGTCGCCGGTCCTCGTTCACCAGCAACACCAAGTGACACCAATTGCAAACAAGAAATAATTTTTAACAAGGTTGGGCAATCGCAACCGTTCACCGTCCCACTCCGCTCAATCTTTTCCAGACGCAATCAAGATGAAATCAGATTCGGGAAGCGACTAACCCAGTTCGGGTTGCAACGCTTGGGGTTCGGAACAATGGATTCTTCCCGTATTCATGACGGAAATTTCGAAACGGTTTAGCCATACTTCATTTAGTAAAAATCAGTATGGTAGGAGACTTTGGAATTATGGCGGCTCGGTTATTTCAACTATGGTTATTGCCTGTCTTTACATAAAATGTCAGTGATGGAGCATAGAGAGAAAAGGGACTAATACACAAGATGCAGATACAGTTATAATTTAAAAAAAAATGGACTATTTCTTTAATTATTGCTAAATAGTTTCAGGGGGAAAGAACGAAAGCTGACATTTTAGCTGGATTATACATTTCCATTAATGTTTGTAGTGGCTGCCTTTTCGGATCCCAAACTAAGTGAGGGACAATCGCAAGTTTTTGGTCCGCCTCTCAGTAGCAGTGATAGCTCCGGAACGGACTGAAATAGTTCGATGAAGCTCCGTGCTAGAACTTTCCAGGTCCAAATCAGGCTTTGTTTCTGATAGTTTTGGGAGGGGGAGGTTCTGGTGTTAACAGGAAAAAAAGTGCGCAAGCGCTCAGACGTGGCTTTGGAAAGTAACTATCTTTATACATCATATAAACAGACAGCGTTAGAACCAAGACATTTCAGTTCCCAATAGCCAAAAGATATTCCGAAAACATATTTTGAAATCATCCCAGTGAGCTTTTAATGTAAACAAACTGCATTTAGAAAGCCCAAGGAGATCTTCAAGATCCAGTACGACCCTTAAAACCTCTTGTCCATTAGCAAGGTAATAACAAGTGCAGTACACCAAATCTTAGGAGCCTAATACCCCTTTGTCACAAGTCCATTAAGAACAGCGTATCATCGATCATATGACAAAACCGTCCAGTTTCCAACTGATCATTAAGGATTGAAGTACGCCGCTTGGTCTTATTTGTTGCAGTTATACCAAAATTCGCATTTATATATACATATCCACAAGTATACAGGAGTTGAATCGAGACATGTCATAGACGAACGTAACTCACGGGAAATCTGGGCCCAGTTACCCATGAACGGGAGGTTCATGGGGATGGGGACTCGTCAGATTGCACATCTAGACCTACATATTCTCGATTATACCAGCTTAGAGTTTGATTCCAGTCACTGGTCAAAACATATTGGGCCCACTTTCCCATGAACGGGGAGGGTGGGGTGGTTCAGCTCCACATTTAAATCTCTAACCCTATGATCCAAAAGCACAAAGGAACTTCATCGCCCTATCTCCGGTTACTGTCAAGTTAGACACATTAAAAAATTGGCAATCTGGGCCCAATTGCCCATGAACCAAGTGGGGAATGGGTTTGTGACCCGTAAAAAGGAGAAAGAGATTCCAGTGCTCATAAACCTACCAAGCCTCAACTTGATACCTGTCGATTCCTGTCACGGGTAACGAACTTAGCCCCAAGGCAATCTGGTCTCAGTTTTCCATGAACGGGATGGGTGGGGAGGTTGCAACTTCAAAAGTAATTTCCCAGTCCTAGGATCTACAAGTACAGCGAATTTCATCGTCTTATGTCCAGCTCTGGCCAAATTATAAAGATTATTCACTGGGTAATCTGGACCCATTTCCCCTGAACCGGGTGAGTGTGTGGGGGGGGGGGGAAGACCCCCAAAAGGCATAACTAGACCCCAATATCAACAAGGGTACCATGTTTTAACTTGATACTTGCACTGGTTCACGTGTTATGAGCTCCACAAAAAAAACGGTGAAAGCCGAAAGCTGCTACAGCGCTCGCTATAGTGGATTGTTCCAGGGAACACTCCAGTAAAAACAGAGATCAGATTGCCCGAGGAAACTGTTGATGGGGGAAAACGGCCAAATGAAGTAGGATGTACTATCAGTTCTTCCCTCTGATGGATATTTATGTCATTATGGTGTATGCCAATAATTTGGAAAAGCATGCGAGAAGAACGATGAACTGTCACAGTTCCTACCGCATATTTACAGTGAACGTTGCGCTTTTACATCATCATGACATGGATTTTAGAGAAAAAAATCCGTTACAGTCTGACGCATCTCCAACAGAGAAGATAAAATAAAGACTCGCCAAAGCTTTTGACCTTGTTCATTTTAGCTAGCAAAAGCCAGTACAACCAGTTCCTTCATCCGGGAGCTTTCCGATGTCTCTACGAAAGATGCTAATATGTATATAGGCAGTAAAGACAATGGTATAAAATAACGGTAATAAGTGATTTGATGAATGCGAATTCCAGGAGACTAATAAAAAGGAGAAACTTCATCCAAGTTTCCAAATAAATTCATATAAGCATAGCTCAAATAAGTGTAATAAGGTGTGTTACGGAGTATAAATATTCCTCTTTTCCTCGGGGCGCGCTGTAATAAGATGTATAAGGCGAATAGTCCCGGGTTATATTTTGGCTTATGCAGAGCCAATCGCTTGGTTGGTTCCGCCAGTATCTCGAGGAACGAGTAAACTTTAAAAGTAATCTCGTACCCCTAGGATCTACAAGTGCAAGGAAGTTCATCGTCTGAAGTCCGACTTCGGTCAAATTATACAGATTATTTACTGGGCAATCTGGACCCATTTCCCCCTGAACCGGGTGAGTGTGGGGCTTGGGACCGCTAAAGGGCACAACTAGACCCCAGTACCCACAGGTTTAGCAAGTTTTAACTTTGATTCTTGCACTGGTTCACCAGTTATGAGCTCCAAAAAAAGTGGTGAAAGACGATAGCTGCTACAGCTCTCGCAATAGTGGATTGTTCCAAGAAACACTCAACCAAAAACAGAGATCAGATTGTCCGAGGAAACTGATGAGGGGGGAAAACGACGAGATGAAGTAGGATCTACTATCAATTCTTTGCTCTGGTTGATATTCATGTCATTATCGTATATATTGAAGGTGAGGCCGAATGCGTTGATATTTTTAAATGGCCGTCGAGGTTGTATCAACCGTCAACCGAGATGGAGGTATGTTGACTATTATAACTTTTTCGAACGGAATTTTTGTTTAGGTCTTCTTTGCTTGGTAGTATTTAGTTACTACTTTTGTAGGGAATTTTCATTTAATGAAATGGCAACTCTAGCCTACTATAGAAATGTGAAAATAACTACTTTTATGACCCGTGCACTTCAGTTTATAACAATACAATCCTTATCCAACCATCTGTTTCATTTGTTTCGAAGCAGATGTCATCTAGTGGCGGGCTCGATAGATAGAATTTATCAAGGCGCTCTTAGAGGGATAGAAGTAATCAACCTTAAACCGTTGTTGCAACCGGTTGCAGTATTTTGTGATTTATCATTCATTTGGTTTCTTCGACAACGCGATCAAGAACTCTTGCGACCGGTTCCTTACCAGGATATGCAAAAATGAAGCATAACAGTTGAGGCGTATAAATATGAAGATGGTAAACCGAGATTTTTCGTTATGAAAAGGAACAAGTTTCGTAGGTGCCAGAATGTCATTGTTTTTTGCAGCCAAAAGCCACAGGTTCGATCAGAAAAAGTGGCAACACTAAATTTCTTTAATGAACTGTTTCTGGAGGCTGATGTGATATCTTATCAACCTCTACGAAACTCATTGTTGGGACCTGTGGGACATAGGAAGATATACACTACATACCTGTTCGAGAAAATTATACGCTACAAATTTGAAAAAGTATGCAAGAGGAGCGATGAACTGCCACGGTTCCTACCACATATTTACAGTGAATGTTGTGCTTTTGCATCATCTTCACATGAATTTTGGTGAACAACCCCCATCACAATCTGACGCATCTCTAACAGAGAAGATAAAATAAAGACTCCTTTGACCCTATTCATTTTAGCGAACAAGAGCCGGTCCAATCAGTTCCGCATCCGGGAGCGTTGGATGTCTCCACGAAGATGCTGATATGTATATAGGCAGTAAACTCAATGGCATAAAATAACGATAAGTGATTTGACGAATGCCGATTCTAGGGGAGCTAATAAAAAGCAAAGTCTCTAGAAACTTCATCCAAGTTTCCCAAATAAGTTCATTTAAACAATGGGCACATAAAACTACCCCAATCCCTCTGTAACAACCTAGGAACAATGCTTACCCTCTAGATCATCAGCTTTTTCAACAGTTTCCTCTCTGTGATATTTCAAAGTGTATTTTTGGGGGCCAGTACATTCTCAATTTACTAGCTTGGACAAAGATAAAAGTGATTTTTCTTATAATACTTAGTAGATCTTTATTTTATGCATAAATCAGCTTGTATAATTCAGATTTGAATAGGTTATTTGTTTTTGAATGATTTTTGTAACTAAATTATTTTGTATAAGCTGATTGCATATTCTGGTACATTTTATAAAGCAAGATAATCAAGCTTCACATCACTATTCCACAAAGAAAAACTTTTAATAGGCACTGTAAGCCGTGGAACTTCTGATGAAACACTAAAACAATCAGGTGAACTGCATCTGTGGCTTGACTTTAGTGACATCTCAAATATATCCTTTTCTATCAAGCATTGCTGGGAGTTTTTGAATTTCCTGCCACGATATCCCAGCTCTCAAGATTTGGATCGCCGAAATGCCAGAGAGGTAAAGACAATGGATAACAAGAAAACGGCTGATTTTCGTAGCGCCTTCTAAAGGAAATCGGAAATGTTTATTTGTGAAGCCTATAATACAAAATAAAGCATTAGAAGTGTCCATTGTTCTTTAAGCATTGTTCAAATATGTGTAATAACGTGAGGTACGGAGTATAAATATTTCTGTCTTCCTCGGGGCGCGCTGTAAAGATCTATAAGGCGAATAGTCCCGGTTTCAATTTTGGCTTATGCAGAGCCAATCAGATCGCTTGGTTGGGTTCCGCCAGCGTGCCGAGGAAAGAGCAGCGTCGCCAGGGTTGCGGGGAGAAGAACTAAAGTTCTATTTCGCAGGAAATTGAAGCAACAACTTTTCTTCAAAAGAACACGTTCTGTCTATTACGACTGCTTATTGTCAGTTCGAGGACCAATGCTGTTCATTTGTTAATTTAGTAGTTTGTTTTTACAATCTAATTGTCGTCAATTGTACTCGTGTTCAATTCTTAGTAGTACTAAGAACACTATCTGATCTTTAGAAGCTCGGAAAATTTAAGTCAGTGTGGCAACACCAAACGTTGCATTGATAAGAACCTGTACTTTCAATTTGAACAAGGGTGTGCATTAAAACGTAAACATCAGGTATAGCGCTGTAGTACCTGTTGGAACAATGCTTTACTCTCAGTCTCGTAAGAAGAGGCGTAAGAGTTTGATTTGATAGCCTTCTTCGAATCAGCGTATACTGCCACTAACATCGTCCCAAGTTCTTGCTGGGTCCAAGGCCTTGAGATGTCAAACTAGTATGTTGGTTTCTGAGCCGACGGAACTTTGCAGAGGGTTTATTCGCATTTAGTATTGTTTTCATTTTTTTTATAGTAGTCGATTACTATAACAGGTCTGAACAGAAATCTATAACAAAGGATTTATATCGTACGTCATTTAGATAGATGATCTCGTAGTCACTTGGATTAAAAGAAAGGTAGCCTGGGTGTGTGATATCGAGCAGAGAACCACTTTGGTCAAAAGCTCTCCATGGGTTTACGGTCCGAGACGTGGTTTTCCAAGTCCTAGCCGGCCAAACTGTGTTTGTCCGCAGGCTTCCGCGATGCGTCGATGATTTTGTTGGTCGATCTGAATGTCAAATTGTCGACTGTTTGAAACTAAGGTTCATATACTAAACTGAAATGAGCGTTTATTCTACCACAGTGATTATACGTCATTTCTGATCGAAGATTTTGGAAGTGCGACTAAACCGAAAGCATCGTGCTCACGATTCAGGAATCTTCCTGCAGGAATAGAGAAAGCGGAACTGACCTGAGAGTACTTAGCCTTTAGGCAGTGATATAAAATCAAATATGTAAGTGAAAATCGCAGAACAACAGCCATTGGTATGATTTCGTCCCTTGATAAACTGTCGACTGGCGCGTTCAGAGATACACTTAGTTGCTTAGAAGGTGGTTGTGGTGCCGAAACTGTTGTTGACTTTGCATAACATAAATAAAGTGGTGCCGGACATTGATTTTTGTTCAGTCTGCACAGCGGCCCTTCCTTGGTCCCAAGCGTATTTGTCGCGTATAAAGTTTATGTCAAAGATGGCAAAAGAAGGTGTTTCTTGTATCGGCTAGATGGGCGGGGTATGGATCCACTGAAGTAGTGACAGGTGAATGGCTTATGCCGTTGCAAGTCTGACTTGTTGAGATTCGACTATTAGAATGGAGACAGTAAAGAGTTAAGCCAAAGCAAGAAAGGCATGCTAGATGTTTTCCTTAAAAAGTTCACTGAAGAACTTATCGCTCCAGTTCTCACCATGGGCATACAGTTGCTGCATTAAAGTTTAAATTCCCCGTAAGAAAAATTACAGATGAGCTCCAATGCATTAACTCTCGAAATGTCTTTCCATTGTGAAAACTCATTACTGGTGGCAGCGCCGTCGAAAATTTTCTTGCTACTCGTAAATTTTGTTTAAGGGCTACTCGTTTTTGGCGTGTTGTGATTGGTCACCAAAACACCGCAAGTTTTTCTCTTTGTTTACTTCCTTTTCTAGTTCCTGTGCTGAGATAGAAGAAATGTGTACACCGCCAGTGTAACGGTTGAATGTCTTACTTTGCCAAGCGACAGGCTATCATATGGGTGTGTTCTGCGTCATGCATCTTGTGAAGGAAAAAGCATTTTTGAGTTATGTTGCATCTAGCGGACAGAAACGGCACCAGTAGAGAAGATACGGGAAACCTTTCGAATTAATGTACGGAGAAGCACTTTTTATCAAATCAATTATGTGCCTTTAAACCGAAAAGCAGTTTCAAAGGAGAAAAAAAAAATTCTATTTAAAGAAAAACCGTTATTTACTAGAAAGTGCTGTAATAATGCTACGATGTCAAAGAAGTGCTACTTTGGGATGAATTGTCGTAATTGGCACTTCCGCTCTACTCCTGACAACCCTGCCTACTACGCGGAACCTTAGTCGACGTCGCCAACAAACGTTGTATCTGGTTGGTTTGTACTTAACGTAACTCCGACTGAACCAGTCTTAAACGACGAGAGAGGCGGGGCTCAATTGTGAAAAGACTTTACACGGGAATTTTCTATTGGACTAGAGAGCATATTATGAAAGGAAAATCGAAAGTACGTGGACTGGTGACGGTGCTTTTAATTGAAAAGGATTCAGAAGAAATAGGATCAAATACTATCAGGTTTAGTCCTGCTTTAACGCCCCGATGAGTCTTCATTTCTGGAAATTTATTTACGGGGTAGCTGTTATCTACAAATTAACATCACATAGAAAGTTTGTAAGGGGCAGGGATCCTTTTTTATGGCACTTGCCCTTCGGCCAAGTGCCATATAGCGATTGTAATTTCTGTCCGTCAGTCGGTCTGTCGGTCCCGGTTTTGCTAGTTCGGACACTTCCAGATAAGCTAGGACGATGAAACTTGGCAGGCATATCAGGGACCGGACCAGATCAACTTACAATTAATCATTTCTTCAATCCGACTTTCCCCGGATCCGGGAGTCCGGAAACTATAAAGCAAAAGTGGAGCGAAAAGTAGCAAAAAATAGCGCTGCCCGAAAGCGGGAGCGAACTAGGAACCTCTGAGTTGGAAAGCGAACGCTCTACCAACTGGGCCACGAGCCCATGTGTGAGAGAGCGAATGCGGGAGTATATATTGTTAAAAGATTGACGACCTGATTAACCTGGACATAGTCAAGAAACATAAATAATAGTTTGGGCACTTCCACGCAAGCTAGGACGATGAAACTTCGCAGGCATATCAGGGACCCGACTAGACTAAGTTGGAAATAGTCACTTGCCCGATCCGACCATCGTGGGGGAGGGGGCGGAATCCGGAAAGTAGGGACATTCATCACTTTCGAACGGGTGATCGGATCTTAATGAAACTTGATATCTGGAAAGATCCCGTGGCTCAGATGTCTCATTTCAAGTCCGGACCGGATCCGATGAATCTTGGGGGTGGGTCTTGAGGGGAGTGGAGGGATGGGGAATCCGGAAAAATTATATATTTTCAGCTTACGAACGGGTCGTCGGATCTTAACGAAACTTGATACATGGAAGGACCTCATGTCTCAGACGCCGGTGACATTGGGGGGAGATGGAAGGGGAAACCGGAAATCTTGAAAAACGCTTAGAGTGGAGAGATCCGGATGAAACTTGGTAGAAAGAACAAGCACAAGTCCTAGATACCTGACTGACATAACCGGAACGGATCCGCTCACTTTCGGGGAGTTGGGGGGGTAGTCCTAATTTCTAGTGATCCCGCGAGTTCGATGCTTCCTGATGTGCTAGGACAATGAAAATTGGCAAGCATGCCAAGGATCCGACCAGATTAAATAGGAAATAGTCACTTCCCCGATCCGACCATCTGGGGGGGGGTGGAGGGACGGGGAAGCCAAAATTGAGGAATTTTTAACTTGCGAACGGTTGGTCGGATCTTGATGAAAGTTGATATTTAGGATGACCTCGTGTCTCAGACGTCCCACTTTAAATCCGGACCGGATCCGATGACACTGGGGGGGGGAGCTGGTGGAGGGAACCGGAAATCTTGACAAACGCTTAGAGTGGAGGGATCGGGATGAAACTTGGTGGAAAGAAAAAGCACAAGTCCTAGATACGTCATTGACATAACTGGACCGGATCCGGGAACTGTGGGGGAGTTAGGGGGGGCGGACTTCTAGTGATCCCGCGAGTCCGGCGTACTTCTTGATGTGCTAGGACGATGGAACTTTGCAGGTATGTAAGGGATCCGATCAGATTGACTTGAGAATAGTCGTTTCTCCGATCCGACCATCGTGGGGGGAGTGGATGGATGGGGAGTCCGGAATCTAGTGGCATGCATAACTTTTGAACGGGTGATCGGATTTAAATGAAACTTGTCAGTTTGAAAGAGCTATCGCCTCAGGGTGTCAATTCTGGATCGGGTCCGATGCCTGCGGGGGATGGGGGGGGGAAACTAAGAAAACGCTTAAAGCAAAGGGATTGGGACGGAACTTAATTGGGAGAACATGCGTTAGGCCTATATACGAAACTGACGGGAACAGATGGTTTCGGGGCTCTGGGGGGAGGGGGCCTATAATTTCGGTAGTCGTGAGTTAGAATAGTTCCAGATGTACTAAGAGAACGAAACTTTGCAGGCAGCATCTTGGGGGGAGCGAGGGAAGGGAAATATGGAAACTGCTGCAAATTGCGAACGAATGGTCTGATTCGAGTGAAACTTAATGGGTGATACGAATCTATGAACTCGACATGTAAGACATGCGTTCGAACTGTATGAAACCATGGTTGGGGGAGTTGGGGTTGGAAAATTCTTACATGCACAAAAACCAAACGGTTGGACCGAATGAGATGCAAGTTCGACAGTGCCAAGCTTTTGCGGCCTAGATTTGTTATTTGGTTTTAGGGACGGATTCAGTCAAGGTAGGGGGGGGGGCAGGGTTCCATTTAGGCCGGCTAAAATTGATTTTTACCATACCTGCGGTTTTAATCGGCTTTTATAATAAAAACCGATTTTTGCCGGCTAAAACTGGCTAAAATCAAACCGCACTGATCTTTTTACGTATCAATCTTTACTGTTGTTTGTTCATTGTTTTCCGACTATTTTTCAGCCAGAGTTGATTCCCGGACTAATTAGCTCGCCTACTCCAATCCAGAAAACCGGTTTGGGGTTGACACGAGTGAGTCATCAGGTCACGTTGCTTCCTGCGATTTATTTATACCGGGAGTTCGTACCGTATTATATTAAAGCGAGGAGGCTATTAGAAACTGCGGAGGCGATTTGTTGTACATGTTGATACGATACGCGGATAGTAAATAGACTACTTCAAGAATTGAGCTTGTAATTTTATGGCTTGTCCTTCTTGTTTTCTTGATAGTATTTTACACGGCAGCTCTGTAGGGATTCTCAGCAGAAACTTGTGCATATAAATGAAGGAACCTAGCTTCAGCGCCATTTATAATATCCTCTCTAGGCTAACATGAACTACAATCTTTAATACATGAAAGAATTATGACAGTCTTAGAATAGCGGAGTGCTATTAAAATCACATAGTAGCAGTTTTGATTTTAGCCAGTTACTTGATTTTATCCGTGCCACTTGATTTTAACCGTATCGGCAGAAATCACCTATTAGCCGATATTAACCGGCTGGTATTTTAGCCACCCGGGAACCCTGGGGGGGGGGGGGTACTGAAAATTTGCAGATAAGCTATGCTCCGATTTCAATAAAACGTGATGGAGGGGAAGAGGGGATTCAGAGGTCCAACGGGGTGTGGGGGGGATACCGGAATTTTCCAGAAATGTTCAGATTTCAGTGAAACTTGATAGATGGTATAAAAGCAGATGCTTTTTAGATGATCTATTTTTGAGTCCGAACCAGATTCGACCACGGTAGGGGAAGATGGAGGGAGTACGGAAATGGTGTAACATGTCTGGGGGTCGAACGAGTGGATTTATTGGGCTGAAACTTGGAAGATTGAACAGTCGTGCGCATATGCTGCACATCATGCGAGATTATGCCGGAACTGCTCAGAAGTGAGTGAAACTAAATATCCTATTTCTCTTTCCGAACCGCATTTTTGGATGGCGGGTGTATTTCGAGACGTCCTCGTCTACTTTCGTGTACCACCTACTCGTAACAAGTGCCATATGAGCTCGTAGCTCTTGTTTTTTTGTTTTTTTTTATCTTGGTGGTTAAAGGGTGGTTTGAATACGTCCGACGATGATGAGGTGGTTTGGGCACCAGGAACATTGTGATGGTCTGTCAGAACCCAACCAACTTCAAATCTGTGCTGTTTTTGTCCCTTCATTTTTCGGGTAAGTCAGTATTTTTTTTGTCTTACTCTTTGGTCCTGTTGGGGATAAATTTATTCCATGTTCACATTTGCATTGCAAAATTGCATACGGCTCTAGCGTCTTTTGCACATATCTTGTTGCCAAATATAGGATTCGACCATTTTGCCATTTTTCTTTGAGAACTTATGATTGACCTCATGGTCTTTGGACACTTAATTAAAGTATTTTTTGTTAGTCACTACGCCCTTCTCAACCCCTGTTCTGTATTTTCAGCATCTAATTTCTCGTTTTCACAGGGTTTTCTCCGGGATCGCAGTTAGTCTTTTGTATACGTTGGCGTGATTAGAATCTAATCCTCAACCAAATAAATAGGAGAATGTGAATGCTGTTGTCGGTACAAGACCCAGAGGTGTTCTTGTAATAGCGACAAGACTGCCTTGGCAGCATCGTTTCATGTGGTTTCAGACAGTTATTAAGAAAATAAGCGGAAACAAGTAGCATATATCTGACCCCTTTAGTCGACAATTTTAGGGCACTAAATTTAGGACAGTCATTAAATTTCTGTGCAAAGTTTTTAGCCAGGAAATACAAAACGCCATGTTTCGGTGGCTGGCAATCGCGTAACCCTAGTCGAAAATCTCCTTAGAACGAATATTTTGAATAATCTGTCACAGTTTTCCGAGTGACAAAGAGCCTTTGTGTGAATTGCCGGCTTCCACGTGCAGATTGCTTAAAGGGAAATTATATATCGGCTGAAAAACAAAAAACGATGTCATGGGTGCTTTAAAACACAGATTTGGAAAGTTCAATGACGAAGTATTTCTCTCGATCCTGTATCGTAGTAGGCTTTCGGCAATTTTTCCTTTTAGCGGAAGTGGGGCTTTCGCCTTGGAGTTGAAACTTTGAATGCTCGATGAACAGTCGTAAGCCAAGGTAGCTACCACAGTTTCACTGTAATATAGCCTTCTCCTTGTGGAACAAGCGGAAGCTGGCGATTGGTGTTATTGACTAATTGAAAACAAAAAGCGCCAGTATGACAAATCGAATATCAGGCCAGTTCGGTTTGGAAAAGCATGCCAAAGGAACTAGAAAATATTGGTCATTTCAACTGCAGATCGAATCCTGCGCTAAGAGTATCGCTAAGATTATTTCTGAAGTAACCTCAAAATTGCAAAGACGTCTTGACTGATTTGGAAAGAATTCAAAACTATTTCTGCCTATATCGTATTTTTAGACTCTCGACGATAGCCTCGAGGCCAAGACTTTGTCGTAAGATGAAACATATGTAAGATTTCTCCATATGCCTTACAATTTGGGTCCCCTCGGTTTCTCTCTGAAATGCATTTGTTGCGCCGCCTGGCCCAGCGGTGGTTACCGACACTACAAGGCTTACTACTTCACTGTTTGTCGCTGGTCAACTAAAATGGAGTAGCCTACTCCCAGTCTAGTTGATCGCTTCATATCCCGTCGGCTGACTGAATTCTTCTTGTGCCTCGAACTACTTGTTTCGATAGCTTTCGGCTTCTGCGGCACTCGTTGTCTGAATTGCCATAATTTAGAAAATTGGTTTACGAAAATAGCTTCGGTTTTAGAATAACGGCGAAAAGAAGTCCTATCGTCTTAAAGACAGTTAGAGCGGTATTTGATATTTTTTCTCTAAGAAAGAAAAAAGTTAAACTACCACACAAATTTAGCTAAACTGGGCGCTCACCCAGGAAAGCTGAATGGTGGACTGGCAGTGCGCCCGGAAAAGTCAGTAAGGCTAGTTCACGGTTGCCAGGAAACTGGGTTGATATCCAGCTTGGACATCGGAGCTTCTGGGGTCTCGAGTGTTAGTGACATGTGCTGGATCCAGCTTGCCAGACTGACATAAAGAGGCGGGATATTTCTAGTCTTTCGGATACGAAGAGATTTTGTAATCATATTTGTCAGAATTAGAAGTATGATAATGGTCTGAGCATCCAAAATCTGAGCTTCCGAGATCGACAAAAAACAATTGACAAATCATGAATCGCCGCGCAGCGCACAGCTTTAACCCACGTTATAACATGATCTGTCGTGTACCAATATCTCTCGATTCAAGTAAAATCAGGCTTATTTTGCTTGTAGCGTACATGTTCAAGAATTTGTTAGTTTCATGCAAATATTCTTTGTATTTAACAGAAATGAATTTGATTATAAGAATTTCCCTGCAGTGTGACCTTTAACAATAAATCTGCTTTGTGGGCGACGAGAGAAGATCTAATGACGGACCTGAATATTGCAACACGTCGTTAACTGTAAATTCAGAACAAGTCTGCTCTTTTTCAAGTTTTTTTCTGGATGGTCAGTCAGATCAGTACGTCTTTTTCGGAAAGGTTGTATATCTGTCAGTCGTATATTTTGAGGTAGTCACCTCCCACGCCCAAGCCCTCCAGCTGAGCTCAGAAATACGACTAGGCTTCTTCAGCCTTCAACGCTTCACTAAAACATATGCGTCGAAAAGCTGAAATGGGCCCCCTCGAGTTTTGGCTAGCGATGGCCGTGCACTTAAATGGGAGTCTTTGAGTCATGTGGGCCGAGAAGGGGGGAGAAACCATCATTGTTCGATGGGTCAGATTTTTACGAACACACTATTACCTTTGTTTTCCCCAAAGTCCTCACGGTAGCCAACGTTATCCGCAAATTACTTGAACACAAGTCACTCCTGAACGCCAATCCGCCATTGCTAATTAACTATTCATTGATCTCCGGACGCTAGTCAAAAGATTACTAGAACCTTCGAGAAGATCGTGTGGCGTGAAAGAGGATTAAAACAACTAAGTATATTACCATGTGGACGTTTAGATATGTCGGAAGAAGAAGCATCGGTCAGTTTGATATTTTTGGTCTCGGAAGCTGAATATTATTTAGCTGCGTTTCAGAATCTTCAAGAAATCGTTATAACGAATTTAGTATAATTTACGGCGTTCGTTTACTGTGATCTAGTTTACATCCTTAAATCTTTGGACTTACGAGAATTAACAAAAAAAAAACACAAAACAAAATACTTAAAGAAATCGATAATGCAAATAATTAGTTGAATTTTTCTACACATTTTCCATATGCCTGCTACAATAACAGGACCAAAGGTTTCGATGGGATCCCAAAAATTCAATAATTGATCCAGACAATTGGGTCTTGTCTTCGCCAGACTCCTTGAACATTTTTACTATTAAAATACAAAAACAGATTAATCATCTGATTGAATCAGTTCAGGTATTGAATCAGCATGTGTGTTTACCCCTATAAGTCATCTCTGTTTTGACGGAAACTTCCTGCCACTTCTGCCAATATCCCGGTCTCGACCGAATTCCGGAACTACTTTTCTGTCGAAAAAAGAAAGCTCAAAAACATCTTCTTCCCCCAATATTGAACATCTAATCAACTTCAAATTAAAAATTCAACTTATAACAAATTTTCCGGCTCCAGCCGGATTCCCGTCGAACTCTATGTCCGGGTAAAAAATGATTGTCATACACGGATTCACCATCTCTTTACCCCTAAATCGAATATCTAATCAACTACAAATAAAACTCGTAACTTTTAACAATTTTCGGTTTTGGTCGGATTCCGGCGAACTACTTGTCTGGGTAGAAAATTATTTTCACATAAGTGTTCAGCATGTCTTCTTACTCCTAAATCGAACATCTAATCAACTCCAAATAAAACTTTTACTTCAAACTTTCCGGTGTTGGCCGGATTCCGGGCGAACTACTTGTTCGGCGAGAAAATGGTTTAACCACTGTGTTCAGCATGGCTGTCTACCCCTAAATCGAATATCTAATCAACTTCAAATAAGACTTTTACTTTTAACAGACTTTCCGGTTTTGGCCGGATTCCGGGCTAATTACTTGTCCGGTGAAAAAACGGTTTTCACCATCGTGTTTACCATGTCTTCTTACCTCTGAATCAAACATCTAATCAACTTCAAATAAAACTTTTACTTTTAACAAACTTTCCGGTTTTAGCCGGATTCCGGGCTAACTACTTTTCCTATGACAAAATGGTTTTCACCATCGTGTTTAACATGTCTTCTTACCCCATAATCGACTATCACATTATCTGTTAAAAATGTTTCATTTGCCCCTTAATTTAAAACCCCTCCCCCACCCCTAAGTGTAGGGCTACATAGCCCATGTACGAACTTGACCTTACCCTTGGTCCAAAGAATCCTCACACCAAGTTTCATCAAAATATCTCATTCCCTTTGAGAGTTATAGTGCGCACAGACGGACGGAGGGACAGACGGACAACTTTTGCGATGTCATAGGTATCCCGCCACTTACATTTTGGGACCCAAAAACCTTTTGTTAGATCCAAAGTCAAACTATGATTCCATCCTCCCCATATTAGGCGCTTCCGACCCGCGCCGCTAGATGACCCAGCGGTCGGATCGAGCTGTGGCTTCATCTTGGGTCTTGGGTGGGGGGGGGGAGTTCTAGACGTTGCAAGTGTTGAATGCTTATGACATAATTCCTTTAACAAATTATTGAAAAGAAATGGTTCTAGTGCTGCCTGTCTTGTAGAAAGAACAATAATAGAGTCGTTGAGTAGATAAAAGATTATTGAGAGGAAATATGAAATAATATTCAGGATTTCTAACATAATAGGATTCCTTCTGTGAAGTAGGCTATAGACTGAGCAAGTTCGCAGTAGACCAAGTATAGTCGGGATTGTCAATTGAATGCATATACTTGTGCATGCGATAGTATAGTTGCCCGCGGCACAAACTGTCTGCTAAAATAACAGGTTGGCAGAATGTTTGTACAGAATCGACTGCAAACTTCTGCCTGAGCAAACTAGGCTGCCTAGCCTCAGCTTCGGGCCCTGGCCAGGGGCCGAAGTTGTAATTGTAGTTTTTTCAGAAATGTATTTCCTACCAGCTTTCTTATTATAGTATACCATTCATTACTAACACCTTACATTTATTAAGGTTGTTCTCTTTCGGCTAGCAATTTTTACGGTAATGAAAATACAGATACAGCAAAACAAAGTTCTACGGGCAATAGGTAAGTATGAAAGAGGTGTTTTGAGTGCTGATTCTATATTTCGAAAGTATAATATTTTAAATGTTGGACAAATTAGAGACTACCAGATAACGAACATGTTTAAACACAAAAAAAGCGGAACTACTGGCGAGCCAAGCGAGAAACTCTTCACGTTCGGGCTTCGTCATAAAGAATACGGAAACCGCAGTTTGAATTCGATTCCTTGTGAAATCCAGAATGCGGTAAGTTTAGCTCAATTCAAGGAGCGACTAAAGAAACACTTCTTGACAGACCACCATTGATACAAAATTTACTCCATTTGTTTAGTTGATTTTAGTTGATCGGTTGGTTTTGGTACGACGGCATGGTTTCCCACTTATTGCTTGTTGTTGTTGGTTTTTTTTCTTTCTTTGATTTCTTCCTTCATTTCTTTTTGTTATTCCTCTTTCAGTTTGTCCTTCCTCTTGTTCCTCTTTCAGTTTTTTTTTTTTTTTTACTGCCCCCATAGGCCCAATCGGGCTTACTGCAGTCGGAAGAATCAGCTACATGTATAAAGGATGTTAAGAGGGTTATTAAAGGCGTGTTCATGTAGTTTAGCATGTAAAAGTTGGTTTGTGTAATAGAGGGTATTGAATGAAAAAAAATATAAAAAACTGAAACTAAAAACTAGATAAATATTCTTTAAGCCCAAGCTGATTTGAAACATTTATTCAAACAATGTTTACAACGGATATTTCAGCTACGATTCTTCAACAGACCTGTAATCCCATTACAGGTTTGTTTCCTTCCCCGAAGTTGAACCAGAGGATTGACAGCCTGACGAGGACCCTTGCCAAGAAGGGCCGAAATATCGCTGATGAAGAATCGTAGCCGACGTATCCGTTGTAAACATTGTTTGAAAAACTAGACTAAAAAGGGGTGGTTGGTACCTGTCTATTTCAGTTCTAAGATTGCTTAAAGTCAAAGTACGTCAAGTAGAAGTAAAAGTCAAGTTTGTTTCCGCTTAGTTACCAAACAAGAGCTGGAAGCTCATGGCACTTGCAGGGCCGGGTCAGATGGAAGTGATGGTCAGAAGTGTTTTTTTTTTCACTTTTCGGTTAAGATGCGCCAAACTTGCAAGGCTGGGTCAGAGGATGGAAGTGATTGTCAAAAGTTTATTTTTCGCTTTTCGGTTTAGATGCGCACTTTAAGGGCGCCTAAAAATAATTTCTAAGCAGACCCTTGAGGCAAAAAGGATCATGTGCTCATGGCGATCGTGAAAAAGTAAATTTTGCTTAAAAGTATTTTTTGTATTTTGCGGTTCAGATGAGTTCTTTAAGAGATAGTCGGATCGGAGAGGTGACGATGTCTAACCCAATGATGTCAAGTTTCTAATGCTCCAGCAGAGTTTTATCGTCCTAGCATATCTGGAGGTATCTTAACACGATCAACGGAATCCCGGACACCCCCTAAAGCTCCCCCTCCCATCGGTATCTGAATCCGGTCCGATAACGTCACTGATGCACGTTGGGCCTGTACTTCCCAACAAGTTTCATCCTTATCGCTCCACTCTATGCGTGTCGGTTCTCCCATCCGACCCCCCCCCCCCCGTTCGGCCCGGACTTGAAATGGACCATCTGAGACATGAGGTCTTTTTAGATGTCAAGTTTCATTCAGATCCGATAACCCGTTCGAAAGTTATGCATGTCACTCATTTCCGGATTCCGCCGTCTCCCCCTCCCCCCACGATGGTCGGATCAGGCGAGTGACTCTTTCCAAGTTAATCTGGTCGGGTCCCTGATATGTCTTCCAAGTTTTATCGTCCTAGCCCACCTGGAAGTACACTAACTACGGATCGTCGGAATTCTTGAACCCCTTCCAACTCCCCACACAGTGTCCGAGTTATGTCATTTATGTGTCTAGAGCTTGTGCTTGTTCTTCCCACCAAGTTTCATCCCGATCGCTCCACTCAGAGAGTTCCGGTCCGCACTTGAAATGAGACATCTGAGATGCGAGGTCTTTCCAGATATCAAGTTTCATTAAGATCCTATCGCCCACTCGAAAGTTATGCATGCCCCTATTTTCCGGATTCGGCCAACTCCCCCATCCCCAAGATGGCCGGATCGGGCAAATGACTATTTCCAAGCTAGTTTGGTCGGGTCCCTAATATGCCTGTCAAGTTTCATCGTCCTAGCCATTCTGGAAGTACCCTAACCCGAGAACAGTGGACCGCCAGACCGACCGAAAAGTGATCGGTATATGGCACTTGAGCAGCTCAAGTGCCATAAAAAGGGGTCTTAAAAATTGTCAGGGGCCCTGGATCTTTATGTCCGTGGGACACCTGAGGCCAGAACGGGGAAGATCACTGGTCGCGATTGTACGATAGCACCGCGGATGGACAAAAACTATCCCTGAAGAATGCAGAATGGTTATAACAGATAAGTTCTGCCTTGGGAGCCAAACCTCGGAAGGCTGGGGCCAAAGTGGTAATTATAATCTGTAACAAAAAAAAGTACATTTTCTACCTGGCTGGTACTTGTCTGTTTCATTTCTGAGTCTGCTTGTCTATTTTCGAAAGTCAACATACTTTAAATAAAAGTAGTTTATTTTTTACCAAATTACTTGAAATCCTGGATCTGGATCTCTCTGTCCGGACGCAGGACACCAGAAGCCAGAAGGGGCAAGATCACTATTTTCTGTTCGTGGCTATAGTACGATAGCGGACAGCGACATACGGGCGAAAACTACCTCTAAAAGTAATAATTTGAATATTTATATCGGCGAAGTTTTGCCTAGAGGCCCCTCAGGGGCTAAAGTATCATGTGCAAATTGTAATCATGATTTGTAAAAAAAAAAAAAAAAAAAAAATTTGTCCATCTGATTCCAAAGGCTGATCGTCTAAGACAGTCAAAGTACTTAAAATAAAAATAAAAGTAAAGTATGTTCTTTCTAAATTACTAAAAGTGGTCACCGCCTCTGTTAACTGACTTGAGGCATTGAATCTCTATGTCCGAGCCTGATAAGAGTAGAAGGACCGTAGAGGTCTGCTGATATTTGAACCATAGCAGGGTCAAAAGGTTTGTATTGTTGAGGTCTGTGAATAAAAACGATTTTCCAGAAAGAACAAGGTTGAAAGGTTTCGCTTACGTCGTAATGTGGCAGAATTTTTCTACATACTCTTTCTGTTTGGCCATTCGTAGCGTACGATGCTAGTTGAGAAGAACAAATCTTGACCAAAAACTTAGCAGCTCGTCACTCTTATTGTGGTCTTGACTAAAGCTCAGCCGATTAACCGAGTCTCGTGATGTCACATTAATAAATTCCATTTATTAACGGAATCGTTTGTCCCTAGAACGGTTTGTGTATGTAAACGCTTCCGGCGCCTCGCTGGCCGCTCTATTTTATATATATAAATTACAAATGTGTTCTCCAACATCGATTTACTCGAGTTCCCCTATTTCTTTCATGACGACACGGTACTTGGATAACCGGCTGGGATTTAGTTTGGACCCTTTTGACCTAAATATACGCGGAGAAGATAAACAGTCGAACGAAGAAATCACTACAAAATACCCAAGTTCTTTTTGCATATAGCCTATTGGCGTAATGTCAACTTTGTCGGGAGTTTCTTAATACAAAGACTATGGGTCATCTTGACTGGTGGTACTGTCTGTCTTGTCCGAAGAATCAGCGCCGTATGAAGTCTGTAACTACTCAAGTCGGAATCCAAAGATTTGTACATACGGGAACAGCGTCCAGTAATGTCAGTAGCAACGCTTCTAAGCGTATGCGCTGGTTTATTATTTTGGCCGAGGTTGTCGTACTCTCACAACATTTTTAGAAGTAAGGCAGTCTTAGAAGTAGCCGTCTTGATGGAGAACGTACAAGGTTTTCAGGTTGGCTTGAGCTAATCCGGCTCACTTCCGACTTCAGTGTGGACACTGGCTTTTCAATCACCTTAGTTTGCCGAACTGACTTCTCCAGAATCGACTTTGTTTTTAACTTAAATTATCAACATAATTAAATTCAGAAGCTCGGTAAAAAAAAGGAAAAAAATTGAGTTCATGTCAAGGAAGAATTGTTCACTAGCTACAAAAAGAAAGACCTTATTTGATTGAAGTATTGCAGACAAGGACGGAGACTCGAGTGGAACTTGCATTTCTATTTGTTGAATTTGGCTAATCTTTCATTTGTCTTAGGAGTTCTTCCGACCGCGAACGAAAAATGGTGAGGTCAATTTTTACTCATGGCACAGCTTTGAGGACGCACTAGATTCGACGATGAACCATGGCCAGTCGAAGGACTCGTACCTTCTCCGACCGAAGACGGTGTCAGGATGCGCTACTAGCAGGTATTGGCTCTTGATTTTGTCTGTGCTTGTTATGAGGCTGTTTGTTGAAACTTACAACTGTAGGCGCAATTGGTCATTCTTCTTTGTCGGTCTTGCAGTACTTTCGTGACGGCCGCAACAGTGCCTGGAACTTCTTGTCCGGCGAAACAATAAAGCTCAAAAACGACTTCAGCGTATCTCCCTACTCCTTTATACAACATCTAATCAACTTCAAACTCGGAACTAATTTATGGTGTCAGCCCGATTACGGATGAACTATATCTCCGGGTAAAAAACGATTGTCATATATGGATCCAGCATCTCTTCTTACTCTAAATCGGACATCTAGTCAACTACAAATACAACTTTTGTGTTTAACAAATTTTCCGGTTTTGGCCGGATTCCGTTCGAACTACTTGTCCGGGTAGAAAATGATTTCCACATCAGTGTTCAGCATGTCTTCTTACCCCTTAATCGAACAGTTTCCTGGAAGATTTCCCAGATTCCCCATGCATGGAGAATCTTTTTGCCGATTGTCGCCACTGCTAACACTGGATCCTTGATCTCTTCAACATTCGCGCGTTTGTCCTTGGCTCATTGCTCAGGGTCCGGAAGTCTCTGTGCGTGCAATTTTGAAGAATTGTGATGCTTCCTTATCAAGCTCCCTGCTCGTTTCTGCAAAGTTTTTTGGAATGCTGTAACCTCACTTCAAAACTAGAATTACGCTATTATGCCTTGTAACGCAATTAGCGCACACTTGACATTTTAATTGTATTTTAAACGTTGAGTTAGTGTACAGTGATTAAGTATAATCAGCAGAAAATTGTGGTATTAATTGTAAAGCATCGTAAACACATGCTGTAGTGTGTTATGAAGTTTTACGATTCTCAGGCAGAAACCCATTTCGAAGCAGAAGTGTGCCACAGCTGATTCTGTAAAAAATAAAAAGAAAGAAAACATAAATAAATTCCGCATTTTACTATTCATTCTGTTACATTGTATTAAACATAACCTGCCAGCAGGTTATCCTGCTGGCTGTCGGGTCGGATAATGCCGAGTAAGCGCCATGCGTTCCAGCGCTGTTACATTTGCGCGCCGGGTATTTCAGGTCCATGATTTTTTAATTGCTGTGAACCTGCTATCTCTTTGCTGTTGTCGTTCCACTACATCTTTTACTCTAACCTTTTTTACTACCATATTTCCGGAGTGAAAAGGAAGAAAGCACTCCAATCTTGCCTCATACAGCCCTTTCCTATTTCCGTTTTCATTTTAGTTCTACATCCTATGTTTGCACTTGCATTTGTGTAACCTGTCCATCGTTTTATTTGTTTCCTGTCTCTGCCAGTGCTTTTTATTCAGTTCAGTTCATTAACTTTTATCCGGTAAGAAACCATATTTAAAACTACTACAGGAAATCACGATAACAAATAAACCATCAAGGGCATCCCTCTGGCTCGTACATTCTTACCAATAAAGACAGATAGATAGGCGAATCCCTGGATTACACAAAGCGTGACAAAGCACTCATGATACACTCATGATAACGCTTTCTCGAAGAAGTACGATGTCCTGCACGCTATCTTGTATTGGAGCTCAGTTGGCTCGCCAGCAAATAGGCACACTCAAGTAGGCTACAACCTAACATGCGGTCTGTGTGACTGCAGGGGTTGTGTTGAAATTTCTTCTACTAAATTATGTTGATGGTAATATACGCTACAGAATTTGCAGCGCGTTCCCGTAGTACTAATACCCTCTTTTGCTTTCAGAGGCTATTTTAGGTTTATTGGTAAAAATAATTACGTGCGATTACATTTCTCGCCTTCCGTTGTAACATGGAACATGTAAAACTTGTGGAACCTGTTTCTTTTGCCAGTGAAAACCAGATTGGAATGACTGTGTCTTTTTTAGGTCGTGGAAACCTAAGTGAGGTCTAATCCCTCCATGGTGTTCTTTCTCCAGTTCGCTGGCGTGGATCTCTCGTCTACCAGCGAGGAAAATTATTTCTGCGGTAAGTGGCCCAAAGCGTAAATTACATACTTCTTACATTTTTTTTTGTCTGCTAGACTCATTGGTTTGATTCATTTTCTTTGACTTATGCCGGGATAAATCTGTAACAGGTGAAAGATGCTGAGCTGCTGGCTAGTTATGATGATTTCTTTTACTGGTTTGTAGGCTACATGATGCTTTGCTACACCCTAACCAATCTATGTATTTAGTTACGTTTCTGCTCGGGCGTTCGACGTTGATCTCTGAGAGTTAACAGTGTTGTGCGTGCTCTTTGGTTTCGTTTTTTCGTCACTGTTTGCCTCTAAAAACGTGGTCTAATGCAGTCGTCATTTTTTGTATTCGACCTAGTTTTCAGAGCAAAGTCCGGGCTCTCGGATTTGGGTTTCTTTTTACTGTAAAATTAATAGTTTAAAGAAGAAGAAGAAGTCCGCGGTCAACTTGATCACCTACATGTTTTTTTCCTCCGATCAACTTCCACGGCTCATTAAAGCCGCCAAACATGTAGTAAAGGAAAACTAAAACCAAGGGGAAAGACGACAGCCACTCCTATCTCTTTCATCTGTTCCAACTTGTGCCCCAGAGAATGACGTTCTGCATCTATCGTTCCATTGCTGGACTTCCGAATAGGGCTTAGTTACAGCAAGAACAAATAATCAGATAGTACCTCCGTCTTTGGTCCCATGCAGCGACTTTGGATACCCCGACAAAACTGAGCGGAGCTAGAGGTACAAGCTCTAGCTTTCAGTTGATACCCGCTTACTTCCCTCTTCGCCATTGCTCATCGCAGAGCAAAAAGTGCAGGAGGCACGCGACTCGATCTGGAGCGCGTCCAGAGAACCAATAAGCTCTGACTTTGAAAGTTTCTTCTACGCGGCTTCACGGCGACACATCTATTTATAGAGGTAAGGAAACGTGATGTGCCGCGTAGCGCACCTCCGCTCGTTTGCATCGGGCAGGTTGCGGGGAAATATTTGAGTCCGCATGGTCGGGAGACGGAGGTTCTATCTGATTATTTCTTCTTGATGATGGCGGGTGGTATATGCTTGTATTTCTATGTTTGAAACGTTTGTCTACTACAAGTCAAAATAATAAATCTCTAACAGTTGCCGAAAAATGAACCTGTTGTGGTCACATCCAGTCTTGTCTTCAGAAGTTGCCTTACACTGTGGAATCAACGTTTCTTGAGCTTTGCTTCTTTTGTGCACTTTTGTTGAAATTCATATTCTCCGCGTCGCGGTGAACTTTGTCGGGCCAGCAGTTCATATTCTGAAGTTCACTACTACAGCTCAAGGTGAAAAAAAAATCCCCCAGAGTCAAAAGAATGATTGTATTCATATCCAAGTAAAAAAAAATACGCTATTTTTTTTTTTCAGTTCAACTTTAAACGAAGTATTGACGCTAATAATTGGGTACTGAGAATCGGAATTAGGTGAAAGCAGTGAATATGAGGGCATTGCTGTTAAAAATATAGTCAGATGCCTGATGGCTTTCCGCTTTAACGTAGGGTAGGTTAATTGGTTTCGAACTTGAATTGTTGCTTTTATCGTCTGCTTCCGTACCTAAAATCCGTGAGATTTGGAACGACTTTGAACCAGTATCAAGCGAACAACCCATTCCTCACATACTCACCAGTAAAGAACGATGCCGGTAGACCCGGTAGTATGTGCTGACACACTGTAAAAAGTTTCTCCGAGTTAGGATTAAAGTTAACTGCAGTATTTGCTACTGTCATGAACTCCCGAGTGGTTTAATAGTTTTAATCAAAACACATCACTTACAGTGCGATACAACAGTTCTGTCTGAACAGGACGACGCTCCAAACTCGACTACCAAAACATCCTTATTCTTTTTGCCACTTCAACTTCAACAACGCTTCCTTTCCTAGAATCACTTTCCCCGTTACTATAGAAAATATCTAGCCTATATACATATATACCAATACGACAGACCCACCCGGATACACATACCTAACAAACATTGAAAGGGCTACTTTGCTAGTTGGAGTTGAATATTCTACACTTACCAGGGGTTAACAAATCGTTCACTACAGCTACTGGGATTATTCTTATCTCTACTGAGATAAGATTAATCCGAATTAGTGATAAGATTATCTTTTAGAGACAAGATTAATCCCAGTAGCAAATACTGCAAGTTCTTTGTTTACAGTGCACATTACGGACCAACTGGATATTTTCGTTGGATTCCCTAAAACTAAAGTGGTGAATGAAAAGCAAACGTACCATACGCTATGACTTTTGCAAACTTGACGGATAGACTATGAGCGTGTTCCACCCTCGTACCAATACTAACTATTAGTTACTATTTCCGTTCCAACCTCACCAAAATTTACTACGCTGACCGTTCCAACCTTCTCGAAATAGTAACTAATAGTAACTATTTGCTTACCACGCTCGGGAGCGTAGTAAGCGTAGTAACTACGGATCTCTGAATCGTGATTGGTCGGATACGCCCGTGGTTTGATATTCTGCGGGAAAATAGAAAAGTCGTTCCAGCCTTGACGGAAAAAGCCAGAATTCGTGACGTCATGCGTAGTAACTACGGTAAGTAGGATGGAACACTTTTATTCCAGCGTGACGAGGACCCTTGCCAAGAAGGGCCGAAATATCGCTTATGAATAATCTTAGCTGACGTATCCGTAGAAAACATTGCTGGAATAAATGTTTCAAAGTCAGCTTGGGCTCAAAGAATATTTAGGATGGAACACGCTCTATACAAATCCATGCTTTTAATTTGAGAAAAGATAAGAATTGAGAATGAGTGAGTTTTTGGGAACCTATGACATCGCAAAAGTTGTCCGTCCGTCTGTAAGCACGATAACTCTCGAAGGGAATGAGATATTTTTATGAAACTTGGTGTGAGGATTCGTTGGGTCGTCGTACCAGTCGAGTTCGTAGATGGGTTTTTTAGCCCTACATTTAGGGGTGGGGGTTCAAATTAAGGGGCAAACAAAATATTTTGAAACAGCTAATGTGATAGTCGATTATGGGGTAAGAAGACATGCTGAACACGATGGTTAAAACCATTTTGTCATCGGACAAGTAGTTCGCCCGGAATCCGGCCAAAACCGGAAAGTTTGTTCAAAGTAAAAGTTTTATTTGGAGTTGATTAGATGTTCGATTTAGGGCAAGAAGACATGCTGAACACTTATGTGAAAACAATTTTCTACCCGGACATGTAGTTCGCCCGGAATCTGGCCAAAACCGGAAAACTGTTGGAAGTTAAAGTTTTATTTCCATTTTTCACAAGAGATGCTGAGTGACCTGTCATGCCCTGTATGACAATCATATTTTACCCGGACATATAGTTCGACCGGAATCCGGCTGGAGTCGGAAAATTTGTTATAAGTTAAATTTTTATTTGAACTTGATTAGATGTTCATTACTGGGGAAAGAAGATACCCTGATTTCGACTTTGAGCTTTCTTTTATCGCCGGACAAGTAGTTCTGGAGTTCGGCCGAAACTGGGAAATTGGCAGAAGTGGCAGGAAGTTTTCGTCAAAACAGATATGACTTGTAGGGGTAAACACACATGCTGAATCCATATCTGAACTTGGTTTTCTCAGGTGATTAGCTATTTGGCATTAATCTGTTTTTAATTGTAAAAATGTTCAAGGAGTCTGGCGATGACTGGATCTGGCTAAGACAAGGCCCAGTTGTCTGGATCAGATATTGAATTTTTGGGATCCCATCGAAACCTTTGGTCTTGTTGTATGAGAAGTTTCTAAAACAAATTAATCTCTAGCTCCTGCTTATACTTGGCCATGAGAGATACACTACTGGAAAATGAGGTAAAGAGAAACATCGGAGGAGTTCCAAGATGCCAGATAATGGAAATATTTGCTCAAGTGCGGAGCAAACATGTAGTCGGACGAGACTACGTACTGAATAACTTCTGATGAAATCAGTTGGCCCACTGATGGGCAAGTTCGAAGACCTATGTACATCCGTAGGTAGAGATGTGTGGACATTGCGGGTTGGGAGTTCCTGGTGCACTAGTGATGTATCGACAAGTCGAGAATAATAAGGTCTCTGAATGGTTGGATGAAAATAAATCACAGGCGGAAGTCTCAAACCGTATTATCAGTTTTGGTGAAGGAGCTCGAGAATAGGAGGACAAGGAGGGTATTATGTCCCGTTTTAGTGGAGTGCTCATTTAAAAATAATATACTCAGCGGCCGGTATCGGTGGTTTGTTGATCAACGGACTTGACAAGTGTTTTCTTAGAGGTTTTGCCTCCCGTATCCTCCCGGTACAGGGGTAATCGGGATTGCCTGGTGACTCGTTAAGTTCGTTACTTGACAACGGGTGCATGCCTGACGACGGAGGGTCGTGTACCTGCAGACCCTAGGGCCAGGAAGTGTCTTTTGGCGGGTTTATCACCCCCTCACTCTCCCAGTTCAAGGACAACTGAATCCAGACTGCCCAGTGACTCAAGTTTGTAAGTTGACAAGGTTTTCAAGGATATGCATACGACGACGAGTGTTCCTGTACTTTGAAATCCTAAGGAATGGACGAGAGATTTGGAGGCGTATCTCCCTGCCCTCCTGGTTCATGAGTAACCAGGCTCGGCCTAGTGGCTTACTTGACAACGGTTATGTGTACGACGATGAAATATCGTATGCTTAGAGAAGAAGGGATTTGAAGGTTTCGTCTTCTCTTCCTCCTAATTCATGGGTAACAGGACCCAGTAACTCGCTCCCACCTCCTCCACTCTACTTGGTGCAGTGTCGTTCTACGCTTATCCCCCTGCCATAAGGTTTAACCGGCGTACTTACTAACCGGAGAGTTTTAGAGGTCATTTTCTGAGCATCAGGTTAGATTTGATTCATCTTAATTAACCTCGCGTTTAAAAATGTGGTTTGAATTTAGGGGGGGGGGGCACTTTGGGGCTTTACTTTTAGGGTGTTTGATGTTTTAGAAATAAGAGGGTAAACTGAGAGTTGGGTCATGAATGATTGAGTTTGTAGTTTTTATGGCTATCGCAGTCTGAAATCGTTTATTCGTTTCTTCATCAGTAGGGATTTTCACACATTAACCAAATGCTTTGTTATCGCATTTAGATTCATTCATGATTCATCTTAATTAACCTTGCGTTTAAAAATGTGGTTTGAATTTATGGGGGGGGGGGGGGGCATTTTGGGGCTTTACTTTTAGGGTGTTTGATGTTTTAGAAATAAGAGGGTAAACTAGAGTTGGGTCATGAATGATTGAGTTTGTAGTTTTTATGGCTACCGCAGTCTGAAATCGTTTATTCGTTTCTTCATTAGTAGGGATTTTCACACATTAACTAAATGCTTTGTTATCGCATTTAGGATATAGTGGTTGTGGTAACTCTGGATATTCATCTCAGGAACACGTTAAGCACTTATTAGCGGTCATTTGCTAATCGTTATTGATTCCTTGCCACTACCGATTCACTATTTCAGCCCAAGCTGACTGGGAATCATAAGTAAATTACTTGTTTTAATATACAAAAAGAAACAAATTGACCCTTCTCAATTCGAGAAGGGGCAATCAAGCATTAGCTAAAATGTGGCCAGGAATCGGTGTTGGCAAGATACCAATTTCTTACATGCTCATCAATCTGCAGTGATCTTACATATCTTGTTGTTCATGTTGCATTTTTTGTTCGCATTGTTGCTTGTCTTGAAATGTCCGACCTGTCGGTTTATCTTCGGTTAGCTGTTTTGTATAAAAGTAAAATCTATTTTTTGTATGTTCGCATTGTTGTTCCAAATGATCTACCTGTCAGTTCATCTCTTAGCAATCATGCACCAAAACTGGTCCGGGCGTGGCAGAAAACCTAGTTCTGTCCAGTCAAGGACGCCTTATTTTCAGCACATGAAACTTGCTCATCGTACAGGTAATCTGCATAATATGTTCAACTTTTGGCACTAGATTATCCACCGTATTATACATATTATCTCCATGACCAAGTTGTAGTGTCGCTTGCAAACTGTTAAACGCCAAGCAACATGCAACCGCCTGGAGACCAATCTCGGCTAGCTATCGCACTTGTCAAGTAAGTTAGTGTTAGAGTTATAGGCCTAGTTGGTTAAGTATCAAAAGGGAGTCTGCCGCTTCTGCCTATTCCCCCTACTACTGCCCTTTTAAACCTACTTCCCGCAGCCTAAACCTAGTCAGTCATGCCCCGGAATCTGTAGCGCTCTGTCCTAGATATTCGGCTCGAATTGCCAGTAGATCATTGATTTCGAGAGAAGGAATTTACTCAAATAAACTGGTTTCTTACTATTTCAGTTCTGTTGTTACTTGATTCAGTATTACGTCAGCAAGAAATATCGCTTTATTAGGAATTAGATTCCAGTATTATTGTTCTTATTCCTTAGTGCAAGACGGCACTGTGACAAGTTATTTTTCAGCACGTCGGCGCTGTCAGACAGGCCTGTATCCAGGATTTTTTTTCGGGAGGGGGGTTGCCTGGGGTTGGACAAAAAAGACTTAGGTTAGAGGGAAAAGCCTATAAAAATGACTATTTGTGTGGGGTTCAACCCCCTACCCCCCCCCCCCCCTGGATACGGCCTTGCTGTCAGACCATGCGGTAGGCTACTAAGCGACATTTCTGGGGAGACGAAATTTTTTTTTTACATTTTGAATTACGTTCTAATTAATATTTAATTCTTAATAACATATTTAACTAATTTTCAGAAAAATGCTGCAAGTACCTTACGTCAGTTTTTAAGGCACATACTAATCCATATAATGAGCCGTTCGAGGTGAATTCCTTAGCAGAGTCCCAGAGCATCCAGAAAACGACTGGCTAAATTTCTGTCGATTAGAATTTCTTCCTCGAGAGATGCACAGTCACTAATTTTCAACCTGCCAGCTTGTGACTTCGCTTTGGGAGTAGGCGTAGCACTGATAAGCTCGATTATTAATACCTATTCAGTCAAAAACGGACAAACGGAAGCAGAAGAATGTAGAAAGTAATAAAGGTCACCGGTAGACAAAAAACTGTGATTTCCTGGGGCCTTCAATTTACTCTGCTTTCGCCACGTTTTGTGTGGATTGTTTAGCGTTTCATGCTAGCAAGAACGATGCCTTTGAGGATTGTTTCTTCTTGCCTCTGAGTTCAGCCATTTTTTTCTCAGCCAGGCAGTGGCGTCCCGAAGGGTGGACTGCCCCCCTCCCCCCCCCCCCATGTTTTAGGCATTCGGTCAAGTTTTTCTGAAAATTAGTTAAATATGTTATTAAGAATTAAATATTAATTAGAACGTAATTCAAAATAGTACTCTCTCCGCCGCAAAGTACAAAAAATACTTTTAAGCAAAATCTAACTTTTCATGAACCCCATGTGGCCGTGATCATTTTTGCTTCATGGGTTTTTCTTAGAAATGACTTTCTAGCACCGTTAAAGTGCGCATCTTAACCGAAGAGTTTTCTTGGTCCTAAAGGGCCCATGATGATTTTTTCCTCAAAAGGTTTTGATCACAGATAGATTTCTAGGACCCATAGTACGCATCATCACAGCCAAGTGCAACAAAAATACTTTTTACTAAACGATACATTGTCGTGATTTCCAGGGGTCTATCGTTATTCTTATCTCAGGGTTTCGCTTACAAATGATCACAACAAACCCACGAACTGGCAAATTCCTACTTTCACCCTTTTACCAAGCCTTGCAAGTGCCATATAAGCTTCCAACTTCTGTTTTACATACTATGCAACTTTTTATATTGTATTGAAGGCAATGTGCCGTTTCAGTTTTTGTTTATGTACATATATATATATAAATTCGGTAAAAATCGGGTAATGATTTGGTCAATTTTGTCCCCCCCCCCCCCCCCCCCCCCCCCCCCCCCCATGAAGAAAGGTTCGGGACGTCCCTGAATAGAGGTAAACAGCGGGGTGTAACTGAGGCTAGATCTTTGGTCCAAAAAGGCCAAAAACATCTTGAAATCCAGGGTGTTGAGCACTCCAGATTCTGGAACCTGGGAGGTGTCACAGAGGCAACACATTTTAGAGACAATAAATATGCAAATTAATTCTGTGCGAGGAAAACAAAGAGCGATTGATATTTATGATTTGATGCCAAAAGATACAGTAAGTAAGTAATTTATTTATAACCCGCCATATTTGAAGTAAGAGGAGAAGGAGAAGTCGAGGGAAAAGTGCTGTTTCTATAGTTAGTTATTTGGTCTTAGTTTCGTACGAGTTGCTTGCTTACCCCGTATATGGCCTTTCGGTTTTTCAGTACAGATAAATAGGTATGTATATTTAGTTAAGAATCCCTCGTGATTCTACTTTTTGGTAGAGCTACCCATCTTCACATCAATTTATCCAGTTGCCGGATTTGCAGGTATTATAGAGAGAGAGAGAATATGTCCTAAATTTTTAGCGGGAACCTAGTCTGCCTCGAAGTCCAGCGCCGTTTGGGGTGGATGAACATTACATAAGACGAAAATCGGGAATGAGAATGGATTGAAGGAGCAGAGAAGTGGAGTTACCCAGAAATATTGGTACTACCAATATTGGTTAAGGGATAGACAAGTGATTGGATAAAACACAAATAAGGCGCAGTCGAATCGCCGATAGTCAAAGCTCATGACCTACCATCAGTCAGTATCCACCAGAATCTGGATTCTAAGTAAATAATCTTCTTCGGGCTCATCAGGTTTTGCATCGGCATACCGCTAAGAGCCAGAGAATCCGAAGTAATAATTTCATTAGTATCGTTGTAACATTGATTTGCATGCCTAAAGAAAATCGCCTACGGTTGACTGCCCTTGCAGTTTGCCCTTTACCTTGTGTGGGCTAAGCAAGAATAAGGATTTTGTAGTGGTACCGCCCCTCTGGTTAATCGGTATATTTAGCTACTTCCGATCGACATCTCAACCATGAACTATTTGATTTCACCTCATTAACGTAATCACAGTATTTTATTGACCTTCGAGCGCTGAAGAAATCACATAGGCTGATGAGAAGACGGATCCATCATTGTTATGGTTCGTATTCCGTTTCGCAGAAACCGTATATTCATGAGAAAATGTTGAAGGATCCGTGCAGGAACTAAGCCCATTCAGTTTATTATAATTATTTATTAGAGGCGTCATTTCGTGGAAACCTAAGGAGGGACCAGAAGGAATAAGATTCCTTTGCCGATTTCAGCTTATATTGTTTTGGACGTTATAAACGGAAAGGAAACAAGTTCATAATAACTCTGACGATTCAAGTCGCCGATTTCGTAACACATGCTGTTCACTGACTTTCTAACAAAATTTGACCGAGAGAAGTGAGATCATGTCTCAGTCAGCTGTCAGTCAGTCAAGAGCTTTACCGAAAATTTGAAAATACGCATCAGCTACCGGAGATTTGAAAATCCACATAAGTTGCACTTTGCGTGGTTAATGGAAATGTGTTTTTTTCTATAAAAGAAAAAATCAAATCTGAAACACGCCAGTGAACCTCGGGAAGAACGGAGGAACGTCACCCAAACGAACCGTCTAGATAGATTCAAATCCTATGTAAACCAATCACTAACGTTTTTTGTCGTGACATTTCTGGCTCTTCGCTGGGCACACGGCGATTCTTCATCGGCGCGAAGAGAGTCATCAGGAGCATTATGAAGCCGATTAAGTAAATTCGAAATAATTAAGTAAGTATTTATTTCTGACCCGTCATTTTCAGAAGCGGAGTATGTAAAATAGAATAAAGAAATTCAATAAAACACAACAAAAAACAAATACAGTATAGAATTTTTAATCTTCGGCCAGAAAAGAACGTAGAATGTCATGCGCGGGCTGGGGTCCAAGTTTTTGGCGGAGCCGACGAATTTCCAGAAGTATGACGCTGGACTCTTTAACTTGGAACTGCTGCGGGAGATATGGAGGTAAGAATCTACAGGCTACACGTAGAATCCGTCTCTGTTCCTAGTTTTCTCAGTGAACCAGTATTTTGGTCTGTATTAACCTCAAATGTCTTTAAGATATAGCTGTTTCTATTCGAGAATCGGTAAAAGTCTTCGAGATTTTTGTATGTCTCTGAGAAACTACAAAAAATATTCGAGAATGTGTTGAAAGTATTTAAAATTAGATATTCAGGAATGACGTAAATGTATTCGAGAATTTTTATTTTTAAATTCTCGAATGTATTTTTGTCATTCTTGAATACATTTGTGTCATTCTCGAGTTCCTTATTTCACTTTTCGTCGATTCTCGAATTCAAACAATTTCGGGGATTCTCGAATATATTTTGAGGATTCTCGAATACATTTTCGACGTATTAAGCCTCAAATTCATTCCATACAGTGTTGGGAAATACTTAAGTAAAAATGTCTAGTACTTGTATGATACTCTACTAAAGTAAATGATTTCAAAAGTACTTGATACTCGTACTTAAGTAAAAAAAATACTTAAGTACTCAAGTACTTTCATAATAGTGAAAGGCTCAATTAGCACGAAGTTCAGTACTATGTTTGTCATCTTCGCTGAAATTGAATGGACATTAGGAATGTAAAAACTGAAAATTGACGTTCCGTAAGTTTGTTGGAAGTTCTCGCCCAGTAAAGGAGAGAGGCTTGGGACAATCCTGACTGTTGGTGAACCTGCCATCATTTTGTTCGAAACCGACCAAACCCCTGATCTATGTTCTTCTTTTACTGTTAGATGGATTAGGTGGAAGGAGCGCGGGGACACCTCTCCCCCCGCTATAGACTCTTGGGTCAGGACCTATCCTGTCCAGAATACATTTCACGTTAAGAATAAGACGAAAGTTTTTGGTGAGATCACGAAGAGGAATTGTGTTACTTCTTCGTCCAGAAAATCGTGTAATATATACTTCCGGTCTCTTCCAGATCCCGAAAGTGTTTTCACTCAATCCCTTAACCAGATCCCCTAAAGGGCAATAGTTTTCTATTTTGATTGATTGATTCAAAACGTAAGAACCTTTACCTCGAAATACACTATCTAATAAGTTGGATCACAGGATTAAGTAGATTTTTTGAAACGTACTTAGTACTTGTACTTAAGTAACAAATTCCTGGAGTACTTGGTACTTCTACTTGAGTAAAAATTAGAAGTACTTGGCACAACACTGATTCAATAGACCTGAGGCGTATTCTCGCCGTTCCCCGAGGACTCCACTTGAGGAGTCCCCGCGTTTTTGTTTGTCCCGGGGACTCACTCCCCGTATTCTTGCGAGTCCCCACGGACGGGGAATGCTCCGATTATCATCCCCGTCATAAAAAAGGACTCCCTGTCAGATTCGGAGGGGAATCAATTTTTGCTGGTATTGGTGCAATGTAAAATTAATTAAAAATAATCAGAATAAACAAAACCAAAAATAAAGTGGATCCAGACTAATTTCGTCAACTGCATATTTCTTATTCGAACAAAATCGATTTTGGAAGCATTCCCCGTGTTCTGGCTGTTTCTGTACGCGGAGTCCGCGTGGAGTGACTCCCTCTATTCTCGCCGTTCCCTTCGATTCCCCGAGGAGTCCTCGGGGAACGGCGAGAATACGCCTCTGGTCCGAGCCGAGTGTAACATCAAGAGCTAGAGCCGATCTGAAAGAGTCGCGATCTCATGGATGAGATCGAGTTGTCGATGGGATTTCCACCTTTATATCGGGGGGAGGGTAAGGAGTTTCGAAATACATGGGCATACGAAATATCCGATAAATACTGATTGTCTAATATACTTTTAGCTGGAAGATATGAAATGATTATGGGGTTCGGAAAAGACCGAACCCCTGCAAGACCCGATTGTCTGTACTGGTAAGATTAATAAACATTCCCCGTTGAATCCTATCAAACCGTTGGCTTTATTTCGTAAGGGTCAAGCGAACTTGGACTCCTGAAACATTGTGTCTGTGCTTGTACCTACCCAAACTGTATCGACCTAGAAAATATCCCGTTTTCTTCCTTCTTCCAAGAAACGCATCACTACTTCTGTATTAAAATGCAAGTTCGATTCTCCACCGTTCCGTCAGTAATAAGTTAAGAGAAAAGGAAGTTCGCTACAAATTGATCGAAGCAAAGTGGGCATTTTTTGTGTGCTTGTTTTGTTGAAATTTGGCTTGTTTGGGGGTTTTCTGGAGACCCGAAGCTTTACTTAACTCAAAATCAAAACTTTTCCAATTTCCTACCTACACAACTGCTGCATACTACTGAACTTGGAGGCTGGCAACCATATCGCTTCTGCCGTTCTTATTTTCTTATGTTTTTAGGTACAAGGGTGCATGTTCCTTACGGTTGAATATGAGCTTCTAGTAATAATCGCTATTTCAAATTAGACGCGGACTTTGACTTTAGTGACCTTTTTCCAGGCCGGAATCGTGTTTGACATATTTCTGTGGGTCCGAACTGGATTCTTATATAAGATGCTCTGATGATTAATGTTTTCAAAAAATTTCGTCTTCGGCGCCTTTCGTACTTTCTTGTAGGGTTTTCGCATCGGAATTTTAAAGAATGAGCCACAAAAGCTAAAACTTGTCTTGGATCAAATTTTGGGTCCGAGTAACAAACCTGGGACGGGTGCTCAAAATTAATCTCCCCCCCCCCCCCCGAGGTTTAACGAAACGCCACCACTGGCTTGAACGGCAAAAATTTGGGAAAAATAAGCCGGGCTTGTTGGGGCTTGTTTTCAAAGGCCGTGGGCTTGTTTCTGCGAACATAATCTGGCAACACTGTTAAGGAGCCATATTTGCAATATAGTATATACAGGCAATTTTTGTTGCTTAAAATTTCCGATTAAACGGCAGCAATCTAAATAAATTACCAGATGACGCTTTAACAGTATACAGGGGGCTTTGACTGCGAAAGCTGCTTTAGAAATATTTTGCGCTTCAAAGAAAAGGGAAAATAGTAAAAACAGGGATGACAGCTCTGAACTTCAAGCATTTCCACGTTTTTCACAACCAAACCAACTGTTTCCGAATGAAAACAACTGAAAACAGTTGGAAATTATCGAAAACAAGTGAAAACGATCGTAAAGAGTTGTAAAACTTATGATCGGAAACAGTTTTCAATCGTTTACGATTAGGATTCAGTTAAACTATTTTGATCGTTTACAACCCAAAAAATTCAACTACTCTACTACCGTCTTTAAAAATCAGTTCTTGTTTCAGGACTTCAAACCCGAACCAATTATTTCTAATCGAAAACAACTGAAAACGATCGTAAACAGTTGTTTAATGACGCTTTAAAACTAAAGGGTTTCGATGGCTAATTTTAATATTTGCTCCCGACAATTCGTTCTTTTAGATATTCGGTCTTCAACAGACTTCTTAAAGATTTATACTTTTAAAATTTACGAACAGGTTAAGGCCGATGGTAATAATCGGAGAAGACCAAGTTCGTATTTGACAGAGCAAACCGGATACGCCAGCTGAATTTTAACAAGTTCAGATATATTCAGATATCCGTTTTGCGCTGTCAAAATATTCAGATACGGATTCAGCATATGGTTTACCGTATAGCCTACGTCGTATCTCCCTCCTTCCTTACTTTTGCCCAACTTCCGATTTCTGCCGGATTCCGTACAAACTACTTGCTGGCAAAAAAAATAAAGCTCAGAAACGAGTTCAGCATGTCTCCTTACCCCTACACCCAACCTCTAATCAACTTCAGTTAAACTTCTACTTTTAACAAATTTTCCGGTTTCAGCCGGATTCCGAGCGATCTATACGCCCGGTGAGAAAATGATTGTCATATGCGAACTCAGCTTGTCTTCTTACCCCCAAATCGAACATCTTATCAAATTTTAAGAAAACTTTTACTTTTAAGAAATTCTCCGGTTTCGGTCGGATTCCGGCCGAACTAATTGTCCAGCCAGAAAATAAATTTCATATTCGAATGCAGCATGTCTCCTTACCCCTAAATAAACTATTTCAATAGCTTTCAAAAAATTAGCCCCTTTAATTTTTACCCTTTAATTTGAAACCCCTCCCCCACCCTCAAATATAGGGCTACAGAGCCCATCTTCGAACTTGACCTGTACTTAGAACCAAAGGATCCTCCCACCAAGTTTCGTCAAAACATCTCAATCCCTTCGAAAGTTATCGTGCGGACAGACGGACAACTTTTGCGATGTCATAGGTATCCTTCCACTTACGTTTTGGGATCCCAAAAAACGATCGCAAACAGTTGTAAAATTACGATTGGAAACAGTTGTTTCGAACTGTTTACGATTGGGATTTCAGATTCACCGTTTCAGTTGAACTATTTTCATTGTGTAAAACTAAAAAGAAATAGACTTCACTTTTACCGCTATTAAAATTCAGGTCCGCATTTCGTGATTTGAAAATAGCAATTGAAACACAATTGGAAACAACTGAAACGATTGGAAACAATTGAAAACGATTGGAAACCATTGAAAACGATCGTGTTTGAATCGGTACGAAACAAGACCAAAGGTTTCAATGGGATCCCAAACATTTTAATATTTGCTCCTGACAATTCGGTCTTGACGAATATAAGGTTTGAAGCCAAGCTGACCATTCATTGCGAAAGAGATAGAAAACCGTGATTTTCGGGGTTTTTTCTTGATCAGCTAATTATCCCTCTAGGATGATGTGCGAGGGATAAATATAAATTCGGATATTTCGGTTGCACTTCCAGCAAACCGTCCTCAAAAACCCCGAAAATCACGGTTTTCTATTTCTTTTGTAATTCGGTCTTGTAGTTGTTCGGTCTTCAACAGACTTCTTAGGCAGTTTTATTTTTAACATTTACAAACAGGTTAAGGCCAACGGTAATAATCGGAGAAGACCAAGTTCGTATTTGACAGTGCAAACCGAATACGCCAGCTGAATTTGCACAAGTTCAGATATATTCAGATATCCGTTTTGCGCTGTCAAATCTTCAAATATGGATTCAGCATATGGTTTACCCTATAGCCTAAGTCGTATCTCCTTCCTTCCTTACTTCTGCCCAACTTCAAGTTTCGGCCGGATTCCGGACAAACTAATTGTCTGACAAAAAAAATAAAGCTAAAAAACGAATTCAACATGTCTCCTTACCCCTACATCCAACCTCTAATCAACTTCAGATTAAACTTTTACTTTTAACAAATTTTCCGGTTTCAGCCGGATTCCGAGCGATCTATACATCCGGTGAAAAAATGATTTTCATATCCGAATTCAGCATGTCTTCTTACCCGCAAATCGATCATCTTATCAAATTTAAATAAAACTTTTACTTTTAACAAATTCTCCGGTTTTGGCAGGATTCCGGCCGAACTAATTATCCGACGAGAAAATAAATTTCCTATTCGGACTCACCACTTCTCATTGTCCCTAAATAGAACTTCTAATCAACTTCATATTAAACTTTTACTTTTCAGAAATTTTCCGGTTTTCGCCGGATTCCGGGTGAACTATTTGTCCGGCGAGAACATATATTTCATATTTGAATTCAGCATGTCTCCTTACCCCTAAATCAACTATCTAAATAGCTTTAAAAACAATATTTTGTTTGTACTTAATTTGAAACCCCTCCCCCACCCTCAAATATAAGGCTACAGAGCCCATCTTCGAACTTGACCCGTACTTTGACCCAAAGGATCCTCCCACCAAGTTTCATAAAAGTATCTCAATTACTTCGAGAGTTATAGTGCGGACAGACAGACGGACAACTTTGGCGATGTCATAGGTATCCCTCCACTTACGTTTTGGGACCCAAAAAATGATGGTAAAATTCCGATCGGAAACAACTGTTTCCAATCGTTAACAATTGGTTACAGTTGTTAATAATTGTTTACAGTTGTAAAAGATTGTAAACAATTGTTTACGACTTAATTAATTCCATACGGGTTGGAACAATCCACTATTGCGAGCGCTGTATAGCAGCTTTCGATGTTCGGTTTCCGGTTTTCACCATATTTTGTGGAGCTCATTACTCGTGAACCAGTGCAAGTATCAAGTTCAAACTTGGTACACTAGTTGATATTGGGGCCTAGTTGCGCCTTTTGGGGGTCCCACCCCCACACTAAACCGGTTCAGGGGCAAATGGGCCCAAATTGCCCAGTGAATGATGTTCATACCTTGATCAGAACTGGACATAGGACGATGAAATTCCTTGTACATATAGATTATAGGGCTGGGAAATTGCTTTTAAAGTTGCACCTCCGCCCACCCACCCCGTTCATGGGCAACTGGGCACAGATTGCCCAGTGAATGATGTTCGTACCTTGATCAGAACTGGACATAGGACGATGAAGTTCCTTGTACGTATAGATTATAGGGCTGGAGGGCTGGGAAATTACTTTTAAAGTTGCACCTCCCCACCCACCCCGTTCATGGGCAACTGGGCCCAGATTGCCCAGGAGTAAAATTCGTTACCCGTGACAGGAATCAATAGGTATCAAGTGGAAACTTGGTAGGCTTGTGAGCATTGGGGTCTCTTTTTACTTTTTGCAGGTCCCAAACTCCACCTCCACTTGGTTCAGGGACAACTTGACCATAACTGGAGATAAGGCGATAAAATTCCTTTAATTTTTTTGAGCATAGGGGTTTGTGTTATATATGTGGAGTTGATCCACCCCCCACCCTCCTCGTTCATAGGCAAGTTGGCCCAAATTGCTCATGAAAAAAGTTCTTGACCCGTGACTGGAATCAAACTCTAAGCTGGTACCCGATGAAAAATTTATCTCAAAATAGTACTATGAAGTAGTACGAAAAAGTTGCATGCAGTACTAACGATGCTACTACATGCTTCTATTTCAAGGCTACCGTGTTACTGCATACTACAATATGCTAATATTAGCAAGACCGGATGCTACTATGGCAAGACAGGATGCTACTGGATACTACTACATAAGATTTGACCCGTCTGAGGCACATTAAATTACAGTATTCTTTGCTATTACATAGTATTACAAGCAACGTTTTCGACTACTACCATACTACTACGCAGGCTACAAATTTTTCATCGGGTATACTCTAGGAAAAAGAGGTGTAAATATGCATTTCGATGAGTCCCGACTCCCGAACCCCTCCCGTTCATGGGCAGCTGGGCCCAGATTTCCCATGAGTTAAGTTCGTCTATGGCAGGTCTCAAGTTCAACTCTTGTATATTTGGGGAGATATATCTATGGATGAGGATTTTGGCTTAACAGCAACAAATAAGACGACGCGGCGTACTAGTTGGAAACTGGACTGTTGTGTCATATGGTCGATGATATGCCGTTCTTAATGAATTGTGACTGTTGCACCTTGCTAATGGAAAGAGGTCTGAAGGGTCGGACTGGCTGGCAGAAACATTGTTGCCATTCGTGCAAGATCTTCAACATTTCTTTAGATTTATACTTGCGGTTTATTTACATTTAAAGCTTTCGAAGTGGGATGATTACAAGTTAGGTTATTTCGATACTTGTTTGGTTTTGGGGATGTGGAATGTCTTGGTTCTAAAAACGGTTTTATCTAAAATATGATACACATTTTACTTCCACACTCCACGTCTGAGCGTTTGCGCACTTGTTCACATATGACTTGCCAGTGCTTATTCGGCCTCTCCGACCCTTCCAGTCATGCAGCAACTTCGTTGAAAGCTTCTGGCGAATCGTCCTCTAATTAATCGGTGTGTGGTCACACACCTTGACTGAAGACTGTCGCTTTATGGTTTCTCATCATTAAAGCTTTCGACCAGCGCCCGTTCAAGAATATTATTATACTTGATCCCTTACTTCTTCTTGGCTCAGTGTTGGACTACTGTAAGGACAACCTAGACCATGGCTTGGGACGCACCAGTCAGGGGGGCGTATTTACAGAAAAAAGGACAACCAAATATTTACTACTTGTCCAATAGCCTATTATTGCTATGAATTTATTACTTTTTAATAAAATAACGATTTATTGAAATTCTTACTCATTATATAAATTATAATTCAACTTTTAGAGGGGAAAGGTGATGCAGAATCATATGATTTGTTCCAGGACGTAGAAACTTGTAATTCCGGCCCTGATTGCGCTGTCGGCAGCAGACTGGCCAGCCTGTTGAAGAATGTTTCACTGCAGCTAGCCCGTTCATAAGATGTCTTCCATTTTAATCAAGTGTCCTTTTGTTCGATCACAACTACATCTGATCGTCTAATCGTTTACTAGTATGGAATTAAAGATCCAATAATCTTAACCGAGCTGGCTTTTGTAAGATTATGCGAACAGTTTTGAGTTTCTGATAGAGGATTGGCTACACAAGAATCCGGGGTTTGCTTGATCGCATTACGGATTGATTTTGCCCCCATTGAAAGATGGAGGAGAACTTGGCCTGCCTACTCCTCAGACTTTCACACCCTTTCGCATTTGAGGCTTTCATTTGGTGGGGGTGAGTTGGTTTTGCTTCCGGCGATCTGGAAATCTACAAACCTTAATCTCATCGTGAAAGTTTGTAATGTATATTAAAAGCGTTCAACTTCGACCAGAGAGTTTAGTTTAGTTTGATAATAAAGGTGTATGTCTCTTATGTGATACTAAAGGCTAACTTCAGACATCGAGGTTGATATCGGAAAATAACAACGAGGCGGCTATTCAAAATAACCTGTCCGAGCCGAATGGCCGTAGAGTTTGTCATACCGATATGAACCGAGATGGAGGTATGTTAACTATTATAACTTTTTCGAACAGAACATTTTTAGTTAGGTCATATTCTTCTTCTATTGTACTTTTTCGCTCATGGGGCAGAGAATTATATTTTAGTAAAGTAGCAACCCAATCCTAATGTAGACCTACTAAAATGACTATTATTGGGACCCAAGCTCTTCAGTTTCTACCAATATAGTCTTTTACTTTTTTGGCGATTCAGATGCCATCTAGCCGTCACGAAAACCTACTATAAATCTACTAAAATGACAACGCTAGGGGTCGCGGAAGTAAAAAGTAAACAATAACAAAACCCACGTGTTCCCGCTGAAACAAGATAATTCCAGAACAAAGATAGGGATGAGTGGTGACTAACTAGCCTTTCGAAAGCAAGGGATAGTACGATGTTGTTTCAGTTGACAAGCTGTATTTTCAGTGGAAAACTGATTGTGTCGAGGTATGACCTAGGGTATAGGCTGGTTGTCTATGAGAGTAAGATGTGCTGTCACTTTTTCAATGCTGAACTAGCTTTTGGAAGCAACGGATAGTAGAATATTGTTTCAGTCGAAAAGTTTTTTTTTGAGGGGTAATCTGACTGTGACAAAGTATGACCTAGGACATAGACTGGTTGTCTAAGGGTAAAATGTTCTGTCATGTTTTAAAAAAAAAAATATTTCTTGTTTTATTTCTTATATAATTTTGTAATGTTTGTTGTGTTCTTTTACTGAAACTTTTTTTAAATTCATTTTTTGGAGGTCAGCTTCTACTCTTCAGTATTTGAGGAAAAGTGCTCGATGAACATCTGCGAAGGCAGTTACGGTTTCGTATCAGCCGCTCTGGAGGATGATACGAGGTCGTAACAACCTCCACAAAAGTAATTGTCATAAAATAACTTCCTGTGGGACATAGGAAGATATGCATTGAATACCTGTTCGAGAAAAGTTATATGTGATTTATCTTGTATGGCCTTCTGACTGAATTGAAATTATTCTTATTATTACTATAGAGCGAGTCCTCTTATAAAACGATCTGTTCTTGATGAACCCTGATGATACAAATATTACAAGTTTTCTCTCTTATCGAAAAACATTAAGTTTGTTGCGACCTAGAGTACCAGGCCGAGCTAACGGCGGCACCCAGTCATTAGTGTATCAGTTATTTTAAATTAAAGAACCTGAACCTTCTATTCTGTTTGTCCCAGGGACTCACTTCCTGCTTTCTCACTAGTCCCCGTGTACCAGTTGCGTCCTCTGAATAAGTCTACAAGGACGAATTTCATCGGATTTTAAAACAAAATCTATACTGAGGCATTCCCCATATCCTCGTTGTTGTCTTTCTTGGGGGTCCTCAGGAAGTGACTCCCTCTATTCTCATGGTTCTCTCGACTTCCCAAAGATTCCCAGGAGAAAGGCAAGAGTACGCTTATATATCAGTGTAAAAAAATCACTGTAAAAAAAATCTTGAAGTATTTGCTGCTGGGATTAATCTTGTCTCTAAAAAGATTATCTTATCTCTAAAAAGATAATCTTATCTCTAATTCTGATTAATCTTATCTCAGTAGCAAATACTGCAGTTAACTGTAATCCTTACTCGGAGAAACTTTTTACAGGGCAGGTCTGAAATAGTCTTAATGCACCCTCTCATGGACCGAATACGCGAAGCAAGGACGACCCAAAACCCAAGATTGTTCCCCCACCTACGAAATCTTCTAAAAGATACCTAAATTCATTCGTTCCGTATTTTACTAAACATTTTAACTGTTCATGATCTATGTTCGTTTCTTATTTATTGCTTGTTAGTTTGCGTCTTACTTGTATTGTAGTGAGTGTTTATTTTTCCGGCCCATGTTAGCCTAGTGCTATTAGGGTTCTAAATAAATTGATTGAATGATTGAATAATAGCCTTCGCAATGGAATTTTACGTTACCGGACGCAGCGTACGATTTGGGAACTGTTTACGATTCTTGTGAGCTGTTCGGGAAAGGGTCCGTGTGTGAACTTTCATGTGTATGCACAAGTAGTGACACCCTGACACTTATATCAAAGGTTAACATAAAAGTCTTCTTGTCGTGACAAACTTGTTCAACAAAATACTTCCGATGTCACACTATCGTCTTTTCTGCAAAGTCGAATTTTGCAACTTCAACTACACTCCGCCAGTTTGGTAACGCCCTCCACTGTCCAGCATACAGGCTGGTGGAATCTGTTTTCTTCGAGGTTGGCTGACGTTGGGCGTGGTTCCTATAAAGTCGGCAGTCGCTGAAGATTTTGGAATTAGATTTGTGTAATAGTTCGCCACCGTCGTGTGGTTTTTTACTTTGTTGCATCTTCAGCAGCATGGATTGGAAATTAGCTTTTTGTTCTGTGAGTATCTCCGAGTCATCTGGTTTTCTCTCGTGAACAGGAACTAAACATCCACACTACAAACCTATTTACTTTTCCTTTGTTTTGTCATTCATTTGTCACTGGAATCTTGAATGAATTAATAACTTTATCGTGAATATCGTGAGGATAAATAAAACAATATATGTTACAAAAATAAAATATATGTCACTTGTTAAAGTTGTCCACAAAATATTGTCTGAATGACTGCCTGTATCTCGTCGGCGCACCAGAGTGTCTTGAAAGTAGTTCTTGATTTCACCAGCGATTTGAGTTTCGCGACGCTCCTGTCTCGCTTCGTCCTATCGGCTGGGGATTATTCTATTATCTTCAAACAGACAAGCAGTTCCACACGCCTAACGTATTTCAGTTGAGCCTTTTTTGTCGGATCCTAACTACCCATGTTTGTATTATGGCCCGCCTCTAATACTCTCTATGACTAAGTGAACCTCGGGAAGAACAAGAAACGAACCCGCAAAATTTATCAGATCCTGTGTAAACCAGTCAACAACGTTTGTTGTCGTAATGTTTTTGGCTCTTTCTTGGGCATAAGGCGATTCTTGGTGGGCGCGAAAAGTTGTCATGCTCCATACTGAGTTCGCGATTTTTCTGTTGAGCGCTCTTCGCCGGAAACAGCCGTTTTCGCCAGAGATTGGATATCTGCTTCTCATATTATGGTTGTCATGTCTTATAGTTTACCACAATTAGCTTGTTATGGTTTATTTTATTATATAATATATGTATAACTCACTATCCTCCCTGTCAAATTGCTGCTGAAGCAGAAAACCCGGAGCGATCATCACGGAAAGGAAGTCATTACCGCCTCATACTGAGTTTACACTTTGCGTAACTCGAGCGCACAGCTTCTCGAGCGTGTATCAATACTTGAGAACATCTCTAGCAACAAAAACGGACGTAAATACTGTCTAATTTTTAATTAGTGTGTAAATGCACTTTCAACTGACCAAGCACCGCCAAGACCTCATGTTAATTGTAGTTTTGTAAACTTTTCAGAAAACTGTAGTTCTGTGATTTTTTGTTTAAACGGCAGAGAGCCATTTAAATAACCTAAAACTTATTGATTTACATGAACGAAAAAAATCAACGGACGAATCTTGGAACTGCCAACGTATCAAAGGCTCTAAACTTCCAATTCAGGAACTCATAAAGAATTAACACCTCTCTAAAGAAGAAAAATTCACTTGTAACAACCATATCTGCGTCAGACGCAACAAACAAAATAAGTCACAGTAACTCTCAAGACTAAATAAACTAAATATCACACACGATATTTTCATTTGTCATAAAATCAGACTCAGCTACTAATTTTGAAAATTAAACCAACCAAACTTTTGTAGTTCTTACGTCGCAGCAGACAATTTTCCTTCCGACGGAACAAGAAGGGATGGTCACCCGTAACCAAGTAACGTGAAATAACAATGTGTAGATCCGCCAAATATAGCGTTGTAGCCGTAGATATAAATTGAACCGACGCAGACGCACAAAAGATGAAACAGGGAAGTAATAATACCCATCCAAATGAAGACAGAGGTCGTCGGCTCAAATCTCGCTCCTGGTACATTTTCATTTCACGTCTTGTCTACAATTACAACCGCCTGATGGGGCTAGTACCTACTCGAATTGTAAAAAGATTTTTTTTTTTAAATAGCAAAAATTGTGTAATTGGGGAAAAGTTAACTGCTGAAAACCAGTCAAGCAATTCGAAAAGTCTTGAAAGCTTGACAAATACAGTTAAAGCTCGCTCCGACTGTCACGATCTTTTTACCGTCGCTCTGTAATTGTAGTAATTCCCCTTTTCTAGCAAAAAACAATTCGTCATGTGTACGCAAGCTGCGGTTTTAGAAATCGAAAGAGTGACTTTATGAAACTTTTGTGATGGTTTGAAACTTCTCTAATCGTCTTATGTTTTGGTCGAAAAAATAGGCAATACAAAAATCATTCGACCATAATGACCTTTCTTCATACTAACAAACCTCGCACAATTTTTAGTAATGAAATGTTACGAATTTGTTCTAAAGCTATTTAACCTTTCAGGTATTGCTGCTAATTGGGAGCATTGCAGCCCAGGATGACTCACCCGGAACAAAAGTAGTACGAACGAAGGTTCTGAAGTCCCGGAACCTGACACTTGCTCCCGACGGACGAAGAAGGCGAATTTTGAAAAGCAGAGTTCTCGCTAGCACGACAACCACGACTGAAGCTCCTGTGGAAGACAGGGAAGAACTGACCGCAGAGGTGGAGGTTAATCGTTTGGAAGATGAAGACTTGCTAACGACACTTGCACGTAATTTTGCCAAGTCTCAGACACAAGCATTCTTGATTACCGAGACCCCAATTTTTGAGGAAGCTGAGGAAGTGACAACTCCAAAGCCTGTGCGTAGGACAACCACAACCGTTGCTACCACCCCGAGACCGAAAGTGAAAAAGGTTTCCGTTGTCACTGAGGAACCAGTAGAAGAAGCCAGGAAACCTAATGTCGAAACGATCAGAAGATTTAGTCATACTAATCCTGATGGTTCCTTCACATTTGGGTACGAAAGTGCTGACGGTTCTTTCAAGGAAGAAACCCGTGGAACGGACTGTGTTGTGAGAGGAAAGTATGGATACGTTGACCCTGATGGCGTTAAGCGTGAGTTCACATACGTACAGGGAAACCCATGTGTCCCAGGTGAAGATTCTGAAGAAGATGAAAATAAATCAGAAGAAGAGGATGTTCGCAGTTCAACCAAGCGTCCAGTAAAAGTAATTCGCAAAAAACGTCCACCTCAGCAGGCGTCTCCAGTACGTGAAGACACCGCGGAGGAAGAGCCATCCAGTCTCCGTATTGCATCACCAGCCCGCCCAGCTCCTGAACGTCAACCAGCTGTTCGTCGCCCAACTACTCGTCAGACGAGTCCAACCCTTCCACCTACAACCATAGCTACGGAATCCCCGTTGAAGGCTACTCCGGCCTTCACTCTCCTTAGGCCGACCACACCCAGCCCAAGAGCCGAAGATGTAAGAATACGTGATGAACTTCCATCCATTCCTTTCCGACCAGACCCATTCAGACCACGCCCTACCTTCGACTTTGAAGCTGAAGTTGGCCGTATAGAACAAGAAAGACAAAACAGGCCCGGACCTCGTGGGCCATTCATTCCTGAAGCAATTCCTGACCAGCAGACTAATCCTCGTAAAGAACAAGAAAAAACATTCCAGCCAAGGCCCACTGAGTCTGCTCCGTCCATCCCCCGTGGCCCTACTCCTCCTAGTCGTCCCGAGCCTGTCAGACCATCTGTATCCTTCGATTTTGAAGCTGAGGTTCAGCGCGTTGAACTGGAAAAGCAGAATTTGCCCAGACCGGTTGAATCTAGACCACCTCAGCTGCAGAGATTTGAGCCACCTGTATCTGAGCAGCGATTCCCCCAGTCCAACAACGTCCGTGAGATATTACTTGCCACTCCTGCACCTTCTACGGCAACGCGACAGGCTACTGTTGGAACCACCACCACTACCCCCAGACCTGCCAGTACTACCACAACCACTAGAACTACAGAAGCAGCTAAAACAACCACTTCAAGACCGGTTCTGACAACCCCAAGGCCTCCTCCTCCATCTCAGACCCCAAATGGGCCTCCGTTCACTTTCTTTGGACCTGTACCTCCTGAGTTCAACCAGTTTGGTCCCCCTCAGAACCAACGGCAACCGCAACAAGAGCAGAGAAATCCAGTAGAAGACCAGAGGCAGCAAAGACCTCCAGTAGCGTTTAGGCCTGAGCCTCAGTTTACCTTCTTCCAAAGACCAGAGGAAGGCCGATTTGCACCGCAGGATCCTCGAGCCCAAGACCCAAGATTCAACGAGCAGTTCAGGTCCGGTCCTCCTCAGCAGTTCAGACCCTTCCCTGAGCCTCCCCAACAGTTCCGATCGGAAGCTCCTCGTGCTCCGCCTCAGTTAGGACCGCCGCAGTTGAGGCCACAGGAAGCTTCTGCTCAGTCTGTGAGGCCAGAAGATCCCCGTCTTGGGAGGCCCGAATCCTTCAGAAACCAGCCCCCGCGTCAAGGCGAGAGAGAACTGTCGTTCCCTCCTCCTCCACCAGGCTTCCAGCCGCAACAACAGAGATTTGTACCACCGTTTACAAGCTTCGGACCTCCGGATTCGAGGTTTGGTCCCACTCAGCAAGATCCCAGATTCGCACCTCCTCAGCAGGATCCACGATTCGCACAGGCTCAGTTTCCCCGCTCAAGTTCTGAGCGACCAGGCCAACCTCAGCCCTCCCCAGCAGCCGCCCCAGTTCAAAGGCCGGGTCAGCAAGTCAGGAACGATCTAGCTGTTGTAGCGCGAGGTCAAATTGATCAGTTCTTGGGCTGATCTATTCGATGATTATTGTTATTGCGTTGTTTTCATCCCGCCAGTATAAGATTGTAATATTGTTGATACCTTTATTTTTGTACATTGATTAATTATTATACACTAGTCTCGTCTAGCACAGGTTTTGTGACATAACGAAAAGTTTTCTATGTCTGGTTTATCTTGAAATTACGTTTTTCTTCGGCTAAAGATGTTAATAGAAATCGCGAAAAATGCACAGTGGGGATGAATAATCATCCCCATTGACCTGTATAGTCAATGGGGATGATTATTCAACAAGTTATGAACTCTTACCTTTTCTTAATGCAAATTGTTAATATCAGCCAACACCATTCGCAAATACAGAAAAATCACCCTTTTGGCAACAAGTCAGCTCATTCATTTTATTATTCAGAATGTCGAAGAACTATATGAATAGCTCAACGATAACAACTTTTCTTGGTTTGAAATATGGCTGATTGCTGTGCAGAAATGGTGTACTCAACAAAATTGTTGAAAGAATTAGATACTGCCAGTTGCTTGGTTACACTTTTTTAATTTGTATCCATATACCAGCTATATGTTTTTCTTTGTGTATGTTCTTTCTTTAGTGAATCATCCCCGCTAGAGGTTCTTCCGATTCGCGCTACTAATTGAATTAGTCTGGTTTGAGCTAGCGACTTGGATGGGGTGATCTAATCATTCCAAGGGCTACTAGAGTGCTTCCGTCCTTGCTCAGCAAACCCGTCATGGCTGGTGAATTTTTGTGGACAATGGACCAGAAATATTATTTGCGACAAATGTGCGTCTGCCCACAAACTAATTGTTGGACGCTGTGTGAAGCGGAAGTCAATTACTGAACTCCAGTTTCATGTAATTCAGTCATGGTATATGTCGTGGAGAGTGTTACTAAATACGTAGGTCATTTGAATGGTGTCGAAAGATAAACGCAAGTTGCGAAGTAGTCTTACGGCCTTTCAGGCTGGATGGGTTGCATATTCGGGTTGGCAGTAGATTATCTAATTGGGAGAAGTGAGTGGGGTGGGGGGGAGCGAAAAGTTTATCGTTTCGAAGTAGCTCCTCAAAAAGAGAGCTGGCTATTTGCAATAAAACAGCGATCGAAAAGACTCGGTGAAACCGTAACTGAGCAGGTCGCAGCTCGATGCGCCAACACTAACATGAAGAATGACATGCTATCTTCACATATACCTTGGGCCACAACCCAGTTATCAGACCTTCTCTTGCAGCTAATCGCGCAGATTGACCTATGTTAGCAAGGTTGACAGATTACGCGATACATACGAAGAAACTGATTTGCAGCATTAAATGATAGTTTTTGCTTTGGAAGTCGATACAAGGCCGATCGGGTCACGGTTGATCAGATTTGGTCCAGGATTGTAAATCTTTGAAATGCTCACACCGATCTTGCGGGAAAACTGCAGGGATTCTATTTGTTAGAGCGTTGCGATGATGCCTGTGTGTGGGTAATAGAGATAAGCTTTTGGGCAGAAGATTTATTATGGCACTTGCAGCTTCGCTCAAGTGCCATATACCGATCACTTTTCGGCCTGTCTGTCGGTCCACTGTTCTCGAGTTAGGGTACTACCAGAAGGGCTAGGACGATGAAGCTTGATAGGCATGTCAGGAACCCTACCAAACAAACTTGGAAATAGTCACTTCCCCGATTCGACCACCGTGGGGGAGTGGGGGGAAGGGGAATCCAGAATCTTGAGGAATGTGTAACTTTGGAACAGATGATCGGATCTTAATGAAACTTGATATTTCGAAAGACCTCGTCTCTCGGATGTCCCGTTTCAAGCCCGGACAGGATCCAATGAATATGGGAGGGGGGGGGGGGGGGGGGTCGTAGAGGAGAACGGGAAATCTTGTGACACGCTTAGGTTGGAGCGATTGGGATAAAATTTGCAGGAACAACAAGCAAATCTTGAGGTATGTATATCTTTCGAACGGGTGATCGGATTTTAATAAATCTTGATATTTAGAAAGACCTAGTGTCTCAAATGTCCTCTTTAAAGTCCGGACCTGATTCGATGAATCTTGAGGGGAGGGGCGAGGGGAGAACCGAAAATCCTGTGACACGATTAGAGTGGTGTAATCGGGATGAAGCTTGGTTGGAAGAACAAGCACAAGCCCTGGATACATCAGTGACAGAACTGGACCGGGTTCGGGGACTGTGGGGGGAGTTGGAAATGCGGAATTACGGTGATCGCGAATTAAGGTACTTCCAGATGTGCTAGGACGATGAAACTTGGCTTGGACATTGGAGACTTGACAAGATTGGCTTAATTTGTCGCTTCTCAGATCCGACCATCCCTTAGAATACTAATCCAAACCGCAGAGTACAAAAAATACTTTTAATTAAAAAAGTACATTTTCATGATCCCCATGCCTATGATAATTTGTGCCTTAAGGGTTTTTTTTTCAAAAATGGATTTTTAGCACCCTTAAAGTGCGTATCTTAACCTAAGTCAAAAAAATACTTTTGACCAAACAATATATATACATGTTCCCAAGGGCACATGCTCATTTTTCCTCAAGGGTTTTGCTTACAAGTGAATTCCTTAAAGTACAAACAACAATTTTGAGCAAAATCTGAATTTTTGATGATCCCGATGAGCTTATCATCATTTGTGCTTCAAGATTGTTCATTACAGATGAATCTGTAGCGCCCTTAAAGTGCCAAATGCAAAAATCAAAAAGTTTTTACGGATTACACATTCTCTGATTTCCAAGGACCCATGATCATTCTTATTTCAAGGGTTTTGCTTACAAATGATCGCGACAAACTTACGAATTGACGAATTCTTACTTTCATCCTCTGACCCAGCCTTGCAAGTTCCATATGAGCTTCCAGCTCTTGTTATATTATGCGGGAGGGAGGGCGTCATGAAAGGGTGTGATTGCTCGTAACTTCGATGCCTTGTTGTTTTTACAACCAACTTGGTCTTGAGTAATTTGTTTGCGTTTCAGGGTGTCAATTTAGTTAGCACCACAGTCTAGCATTTATAGCCAAATTAATGTAGCGCACCAGCACTGTAGGCTAGGATGAAGAAATGTTTGCAAATACGGTTTTACCTCTTAAGATAGCACTTTCTACGATGCCATAATATCAGTGCCATTGGAAATGACACGGGACTGCAGCACCTGTCATTATTGCGTCTTTGACACTATCCGTTTGACCTCCTACCCTGGAAAAATCTCAATCGTAGATCGAATTACGACGAGGCTCCGTTTTTGGCGCTATTCGTTTTGAAGCCGACTGCGGGGCCGGATTGGAAAATTTATACGCCCTTCGTCAAAGTACGTAATTTTCCGCCCCTTTCTCTACAAGAGAGAAATATCGACTTCCTCTTGCGCATCACGCGAAAACAAGATCCAGCACTTCGCCGGGTCATGATCTACAACCGTTAACTGCGTTTGATATGGACTGGAAAATAACACTGAAACTGTGTATTTTTTGTTGGTGTAGGCTATATACGCCCGCTTGGCTGCTGCACCCTAGGTAATGGCCTAGGTTAGCATTATGGAAAATCCAGCCTCGAGAGAGCGGCAATCTTCAACCCAGACGACAACGTTTCAGCAGAGGAGTGAAACTGGACTGGTTATGCTGGCGTCGTAGATCCGCATTCTTGGTTCACTGGTTCTATATCGCTTTGGCTATTCAACCGAATTCAGTGTTGGCTTTCGCTGATCAGGTGGCAAGTTTTTTTTTCTGAAACTGCGTGACAGAAAAAAATTCTTTTAGCGTTGTAGGCTGAAACAATAATTCGTCGTTAAAGGACCCCTCGCACTATTTACTCTTCAACTTACAGTGTTTTAAAATATTTGAATACTTTAAAACGTTTGCTTTGCTTTCAACTAATAACCCACGGATGTGGCTGTTTTAAGCCTTTTCCGAGACCCATTGACTAGTAGCCAAAACAGGGAAATAATTTACATAACCGTTTCTGACGGAAAAACTTGTCGCAGGCAACCGTCGACAGCGTGATACACATCGAAGGTAGCAAAACGCGGCAAGTGAGAAAACCAGCATGGTTTTGTTGGAGGGGTTAGAATGTACCGTACGAAATTGGGTTCTCCGGGTTTAAAAATGCATGGAGTGATTATGGAAATAGGTTGCATCAGTATGATAGATAAGACAGGTCCTTTGAATTTTCTACGTTCACCAGATGGCCGTGCTTTGTGATCTCCTAATGACGAATCTTAATTTTTCGCTTAATTAAACATTCAATCTTGTTCAGCTGATGTGAACAGAAATAAAGCCCGTTTTGGGTGTGGTCACTTCGCCAAAGCTGGAGTCCAAGGACATTCTCAGGCATGCTCATTTTTATCGAGTCGTTTACGATACCTGTGGCGTTTCCGTTTGAATCACCGTTTTGCCGTGAATCTGCGGTTTAGTGTACGGGAAGAAAAACGGTCCATTGACTAGGACTGTTTATTGCTCCGTCGATGAATCTACGAAGGATATGCTTTTGACAATTTGCACGCTTTGCGTTTATTGCAAGTACGGCTTCAGGGACTTGTCACGTGGAGCGATTAGGGTTCGGTACCTCTTACCTCTGAGAAAACTTTTAGCCTGGCGAAGTCGCTAATTCAGATCACTGCACAAACCTGCTGTTGTTATTTGGTTCCAATGTGATTCTTTTTTTTTTTTCAGTGTATACTCCGTATTAATTGCTTGCGAATTTTTCGGTTACAAAATTACTTACTTACGCACATTACGCTGTATAAACAGAAGAAATACTCGAAAATGTGACAAACTAGGGCTGCAAATGCTTTTTGTAGTGATAACTCGAAGTAGAATTCTTTAATTAGCGAAATCTTTGCAAAGGCAGCAGCAAGCTGAGATTTGTTTTTCTTTCCACAAGCTTGTTTTTGGGATCCCAAAACGTAAGTGGAGGGATACGAATGACATCGCAAAAGTTGTCCGTCCGTCCGTCTGTAAGCACGATTACTCTCGAAGGGAATGAGTTTGATGAAACTTGGTATGAGGATTCGTTGGGTCATCGGACAAGTCAAGTTCGCAGATGGGCTTTGTAGCCCTACATTTAGGGGTTGGGGAGGGGGTTCAAGTTAAGGGACAAACAAAATATTTTGAAACAGCTAATGTGATAGTCGATTATGGGGTAAGAACGCATGCTGAACACGAAGATGAAAACCATTTTCTCGCCGGACCAGTAGTTCGTCCGGAATCCGGCAAAAACCGGAAAGTTTGTTAAAAGTAAAATTTTTATTTGATGTTGATTAGATATTCGATTTAGGGTAAGAACACTTGCTGAATACTTGTGTCAAAATCATGTTCTACCCAGACAAGTAGTTCGTGCGGAATCCGGCCAAAGCCGGATAATTTGTTAAAAGTAAAGGTTTTATTTGTAGTTGATTAGAAATCCGATTTTGGGGTAAGAAGTGATGCTGAATCCGTATATGACATTTTTTACCAGAACATATAGTTCGCCAGGAATCCGGATGGAACCGGAAAATTTGTTATAAGTTAAATTTTTATTTGAAGTTGATAAGATGTTCGATATTGGGGAAAGAAGATACGCTGAATTCGTTTCTTAGCTTTCTTTTTCACTGGACAAGTAGTTCCGGAATTCAGTCGATACCGGAAAATGGGCAGAATTAAGGCAGGAAGTTTTCGTCAAAATAGATATGACTTATAGGGGTAAACACACATGCTGAATCCATATCTGAACTTAGTTTTCACAGATGATTAGCTATTTGGCCTTAATCTGTTTCTGAATTTTGATATTAAAAATGTTCAAGGAGTCTGGCGAAGACTAGACCTGGCGAAGACAAGACCCAATTTTCTAATCAAATATTGGATTTTTGGGATCCCATCGAATTCTTTGGTCTTGTTGATCGAGTCAAAGCGGTACACAGTCCAGTCAGTAATCTCCTAATTTATTTGGAGAGTGTACATGAGAGACTATTTTTGGGATTCCAAAACGTAAGTGGAGGGATACCTATGACATCGCAAAAGTGGTCCGTCCGTCCGTCCGTCCGTAAGCACGATAACTGTCGAAGGGAATGAGATATTTGATGAAACTTGGTATTAGAATTCGTTGGGTCATCGAACAGGTCAAATTCGTAGATGGACCTTGTAGTCCTACATTTAGGGGTGGGGGTTCAAATTAAGGGGCAAACAAAATATTTTGAAACAGCTAATGTGGTAGTCGATTAGAAGACATGCTGAACACGATGATGAAAACCATTTTCTCTTTGGACAAATAATTCGTCCGGAATCTGGCAAAAACCGGAAAGTTTTTCAAAAGTAAAATTTTGATTTGGTGTTGATTAGATGTTCTATTTAGGGGTAAGAAGACTTGCTGAACACTTGTTTCAAAATCGTTTCTACCCGGACAAGTAGTTCGTCCGCAATCCGGCCAGAACCGGAAAAAATTGTTAGAAGTAAAAGTTTTATTTGTAGTTGATTAGAAATCCGATTCAGGGGTAAGAATTGATGCTGAATCCGTATGTGACAATCATTTTTTACCCGGACATATAGTTCGACCGGAATCCGGATTGAACCGGAAAATTTGTTATAAGTTAAATTTGTATGATTAGATGTTCGCTATTGGGGAAAGAAGATACGCTGAATTCGTTTCTTAGCTTTCTTTTTTCACCGGACAAGTAGTTCCAGAATTCAGTCAAAACCGGAAAATTGGCAGAAGTAAGGCAGGAAGTTTTCGTCAAATAGATATGACTTATAGGGGTAAACACTCATGCTGAATCTAAATCTGAACTTGGTTTTCACAGATGATTAGCTATTTGGCCTTAATCTGTTTCTGAATTTTGATATTAAAAATGTTCAAGGAGTCTGGCGAAGATAGGACCTGGCGAAGACAAGACCCAATTGTCTAGATGAAATATTGGATTTTTGGGATCCTATCGAAACCTTTGGTCTTGTTCTTAACGCGATCGTCTTTCATCTGCTTGTGCAGATCCATGGATGGAGGTCCATTCTCCGGACTTACAGGTTCTGCTTTCATTTTGGCTGTCTCGTTTTTCCTTCTGACTACATTTGAAGAAATGTGTGTTTAGTTTTATCCATCCTGATCTGTAGTTACGTTCCTGAAAAAATCTGGAGGGCAGAGGAAGAGTAGAATGTGGATGGCTTGCGGAAGCGATGGGCACCCACCAGTGTCAGTCTGTCTTTAAGCACGGTAGCATATATGCAGCAGTGCATTTAACAATGGAAAGAAACAAACCTGCTAATGACTGCAGGTTCGTTTCTTCCATCAACAGCCCGACGAGGACCCTTGCCAAGAAGGGCCGAAATATTGCTGACGTACATCATATCCGACTTTGATATTTGTTTGCCATTTTGAATCATTTCGCCACTTAGATTGGTCTGGAGGTGTATCTAGGGACAGTAAGTCGAACAGTTGGGTATAACTTATTTTGATGACAGCTGAATCGTATATGATTGAGCTTATCATCTGACAGCGAGGTTTTATGTGTATAGTTGGTCTTTATACCTCATCATTTAGGGTCGAAGGAGGGGATTAGAAATCTGGGAAGAAAAAGAAGAGGTCAAACAGGAAATGTTAAGCATTACCATTTGGTTTGGACTCGAGAGAACCGGGAAGTCAATCCACGAACGACCAAAAACAAATGGGTTCCGCTGTGAAATTCGCCAGGGAACGACGAAATTCCATGATTATATTCTACCTGTCTAAATAAACACCAATACCCTACTGATTTTGTTAACCCTCGATTACTTTATGGTTAAAAGATTCGGCTTGGGGGGGGGGGTTAACCTTTATATTTGGCGTGCAGGTTTTAAAGGGACATAGTCGTAGTCAGATCCCATGCAGCAAAGCCCATCTCACTAATTTTCCCCCTCTGCTCTGCCCTTTTAGCTGAGAGAAGAAAACACAGTTTCGAGGACCTATAAATCAGAGAGACCAGCGAAATATGACGGTCAAAGCCGACCTCGAACCCTCTGGACTACTGGAGGGTCAGTAGACGATGGGAGACATATGGGTTTTCCTTCACCGACACGTTATTGCTTCTCTACTGTGATGAAGTGGTACGGAGCTTGATCGCGGGACAACTGCAAGTAACTAAATACATACATCTAGAAGAGGAAAGCCCTATAGGGACTAGGATAAGGCCGATATACCCCAGACTCTCGAGTAAAAGAAATCTCTTTTGTGGTTTCATACTAGGTGCGTTAAAAACACATCACTGAGCAGGTTTTGATCAAGTAAAACGGACTGGGTGTGGTCATTGAACTAAAAAGTGAGCGGTTCATGTCAACAAACTAAAGATGAGAGGCAGATGCCAAACCCGAGATACTTTTGATGCCGTTGGGCAGCAGCTCCGGTTTTCGGAAGGAAGGGGGTTCAGTACAGGGCAAGAAACTAAGTCCAGGAAGTAGTTGATGAACTATATAACTGCGACGAATTGTCCAATAATGCATCAGTCTTCAGTTTGAAGTGTAGAGAAAGGAAGAAAATGGTGTTCAGCTTCGTAAGTTTTATTCACTGAATTGTTGTTGGGGAATACTGTTACTTAGAAAGCGCATGCTTTGGTTCGAGCACACTTTCATCGTGGTTCATCTGTCTGTTTCATTTCTGTATAGTGGCGCTGAACAGCTGATATTGTATGTCCAGCGTCTTCCTGTTTCCAACTACAAGCTGAAGAGGATCCTCGCCAAGAAGGGCCGAAATATCACTGAAATCAAACATGATTCAAAGTTAGCTTGGGCTGATAGCACTGATATTTCTATCTTTGCGTTTTTGGTGTGGTTGTATGCGCGGAACTGATGCTCAATTTGTTGCATGGCACAAGATTGTCTGTTATTAATATAGTTTCAACTGGTTCATTTACTTCACTTTCATTTTTATTCCTTCCGAATATGTAAGAAGTAGGACGTGACTTCAGTATCTTTTCTTTAAAAATCGTTTGTTTCTCTTTCCTGAAAATTATGTCTTAATAGATTACCTACTAGTTTATAATCGACCAGCAAAACTGTAATTTGATATTTGCTCCTTCTTTCATTAACTCGTCACTTCCCGCGGTATTTTGAACGAAAATTAAAAAACGTGAGACTTTTCCCGTTGATGACAAAGTCCGATTTACACATTACAGGTTGTACTATCAGCCTTGATTGGCCTTGCGGTATCGGCTCCACAGGGCGACCGTGCCGACGCGACCTCAACGACGACTCAAGTTCCAATTCTGAAGCAAATTAACAACGTCAACGATGATGGCTCCTACACCTTCGGCTTCGAGGCAGCCGATGGTTCTTTCAAGGTAATTTTTGGCATTGCGTTAATTATGTCGGTTACCGCACTCGTCCAATTTGATGAGCTCATTCTCTTTTACGGAGTGCGCTTCTAAATACTCATTTCCGCATTCGAATCTACTCAAACTCCCAGAAGGTCGTCAGAGTTTTTCGCCGCTGGTACTGAATACGTTATTTGTAGAGTGGATACCGTTGCTTCATAAGTTTGACAAACCCATTGAGCTTAGTCGTCGTCCGGAATACTCAATTTTTTTTCGAATATTTTTTCTCGACAATTTCGAACACGAAAATTAACATCTGTAGTTTGACTATTTTATTGGTGGTGGTTTCCGGCTCAGACGATTTCGTGAAGAAAGTAAAAATAATTTCCAAATCCCGTTCCTACTTTCCTTTCTGAGTCCAATGCCATTATGAAAGCTGGCTTTACTTTCAGGTTGAGACTCGTGACGCTCGAGGCAACGTTGTTGGACGTTTCGGCTACATCGACACTGATGGTGTTCTGAAGACCGTTGAGTATAACGCAGGCACTGCCACCGGATTTAGCGCGACGGCTGACCATATCCCAGTTGCACCAGTGGCTGCACCAGTTTCAGGCGTAGAAGGACTTCCACTCACTGGATCTGTTTCAGCTGAGAAAATTGCTCAAGTAAGAAAGCATATACTTTATGTTTTATTCCGTTGAGACTGACAAAGCCCCGGGAACCGCCGGGAACATGGGGTTTGCGCAAATCTTCGTGGTCTGCAATTTCAGTTGCCTTGATTGTCACACAACAGGCTGCATCAGCAACATGCTTCTCTGGGAATATTCCCTATAGTTACTATTAATTTCTGCAGCATCTTCATCTTTTTTGAAAATATGTATCAGCCAAAAGCGCAGAAATTATCAACCATGTTTTCCTGAAACCTGCAGAATACTATTTCTAGCTTCAACTTGAAAAAATTCTTGTCAATGAGACTTAAAATTGCTGAAATAAAATCTCAGTTGACTTGTGCACTTTCCTCTTTCGGTCATAATAACAACTAGTCTCGGTGGCTCTCCCTCCCTCTTTCTCCAACACTGACGAGTTTAGCATCGTTATCAGATGTGTGAATTTTAGGTCAAATATATATATTTTTTTTTACTAGCTCAAGAGCGACATCAAGCTGAAGAACGCCGCTGAAGACTTCAGCACTGACGCTGATGAGAACGGCATCCCCGACGCCCTCGAAGGACTCACCTCTGCTGTTAACAGTGCCGCCCCCACTCCAGTAGTCAGAGCTCCAGCACCAGTTGCTGCCCCCCTCCCGGCTGCTCCCTTCCGAAGCGCTGCCCCGCTTGCGGTTGCTCCCCAAGTCCCCGCGCAATTCTTCCAGCAAGGGGCCCCATTTGTCCCGGTTCCAACCTTCCAGCAGGCCACTCAGAACATTCAGGCCGACCCTAACACCCTTATTCAGCAGACTCCCCAGGGCTTCCAGTTCGCCTTCACTGCTCCAGCCCAGCAAATCTCTTCCCTGCAGCAGCAACAGCAACAGCAAGAACAGGCACGTGCCTTCCAGCTTCAGTTCCCCCAGAACCCAGCTTTCGGTGCATTCGCTCCCCAGCAGTTCCAGTTCGTCCCCCAACAGTTCGGCCAGCGAGTATAGATGATGTGATGACTTAGCTTTAATCCTTATTTTTTATGACGAAGTTCGTAATATAAATAGTTTCCTTTACTTTTGGCTTACTGTTATTTCTATCCATGCATGTGGACAGTGAGCTACCATTCCTTCAGAGCAAACACAGCGAACTCCAGTGAAATCGCAAATCCTGGCCTACGGACAGCTTAGGCTGGCCTACCGTAAACTCCCATGCTTTTCTGTCATCTTCGGGAGTGTGGACTGTGGAGTATAGTTAGCTACGTTCGGTACTGCGCTCTCGGTGGTCGTCTAGATGTCTTCGCGTATGCGTTTTCTTAAACTAGTGGCAACAGACCAATTTTTGAAGAAAGATATTATAAGTACACTGCCAGTAGGCCTCCACGGGTCTAGGCTAAAAACAAATCCTGGCGAAAAAAAACCGCCAGCCGCCCCTAAGCCCCCAGTACCAATACTCCCCTGGTGAAACCCAGCCCCGGTACAAAACCGCCATTACCCCCCCCCCCCCCCCCCCCCCCGCCCCCCAAAGCAAATGCATAGGAAATTAGAAAATCTTATTGAAAACTGCAGTTTTTGACACGCATAAATGCAAACGCGTGACGTTCGCTCGCTGGCCGCTCGGCTCTATATATAGTCTACATTCTGAATATACTTTTTTTCCAAAATTTTATCAGCACGTCTGGACATGCCCGATAAGGGACTACCGACTGTCTTTGGGAGGAGCGGTCGCCGGTTGTTTTTGACGGAGGGGGTGGGCTTCGCCGGGTTTTTTTTTCGACAGTTTTTTTTTGTCGGAATCCAGCCTGCACGTATTCATGTCCACGATAAAGCCAGCCTATTAAGCAGAATGTGAGGGGGGGGGGGGGTCAAATATATATGGCTAAATCGGTAAGGGTTTCACTAGAAAACCCACGCTCGTCATTGTTTTTTTGTCAAACACTTTAAATATCAAGTTAAATGACCCGTCGTACCTATAATGCCGATGCAACACCTTCCGTAACTGCATTCATCAATTCTTAAGCCCAGAGAACCAAACTTCAAATGTTACAAGCTTAACACGCTAACGACGCATCACTAATATTTGCGCTTTCCAAGATTTCACTAGTTTCGATGCGCAATATGCTCCCGTGGAGTGTTCGCGTATCATGCTATTGACGCTTAAAACCGATTCTGTGAATCTTGGCAAGTTTTTGCTAGAAGTCAATGAGTCTGGGAAAAGGCTTAAAACAGCCAAAGTCATGGATATAAGAAGCAGAACTTAGTTTTACAGTATTCAGATAGTTTTGAATATTGGAGCATAAATAATAAATAGTGCGAGGTGTGCTTTAACAATTGTTTCGTCGGAATATTATCAGAGAATTTTTATTGACAGCAACGAACCAGTAAAACATAGGCTGCTCAGTTGACTTACTTCTTCCTGGAACAAATACAAATTGCTCGCTTTGGCTCTGCTTGCGCCATCTCGTACTGTTCATTCACTTGAAAATCTCACACTTCACACACTTCCTATTGATGGCGGTAGTGAAGGTGTTTCTTGGAGTCCGAGCTTTTGCTGCTTTTCAACTTGTCTTTCTAGAAGACTGATTTCTGTGTCATCCAGTTGTTCCTGGAACAAGGACTGAAGAGCTTGCACGTGAGAGGCTTCAATCTCCTCTGGAAGAATTTGCTCGTGCAGCTCACGGGCTCTCGGCTTTTCCTCCGTAGCTTGATTTGTCTCAAATGGCTTCTGTTCGACTGGAAAATTTTAAACAATGAACGCCTTTGAAGTTCGAAGAAAAGAAAACCAAGATCTTTCCCCATCGTAATCTTTGTCTTGGAAACTGTTTTTAAGCTCCAAGGAGCATGCTGACCTTAGGTGCTGTTTCGTTTCAAGGTAGGTATAGGTAGGTAGGTTTTTTATTTTTAACCAAAACATTGAAATTAATATAAAATAACACTACTAATATCCCATTGCAATAAAAAGAAAGTCCTAAGGACTTGTGCTGCAATTTATTAATACTACTTGTATCTAATAAATAAATAACTAGGCTCAACAACTTATTATCCACCTAGCCTATGACTTAAATAACAAACAATTAAACGTGAACACTATACACAACAAGAATCCTTACTTTTACTCATTACCAGTTTCAGCCCCACCCGACAACGGTGAAAAAAAAGAAAGAAAGAAAAAGACCACATACCCTTCAACACGTATTAACTAAGTGGACAGTTTTCAGTTTCTTTTTAAACCCGTATAAAGTGGCAGACTCCCTGATGCTAGCAAGAAGTTCTAAGTTAGCCACTAACAAAGCCTGAGTACACTGTAAAAAAAAAATCTTGCCGTATTTGCTACTGGGATTAATCTTGTCTCTAAAAAGATAATCTTATCTCTAATTCGGATTAACCTTATCTCGGCAGAGATAAGATTAATCCTAGTAGCAAATACTACAGTTAACTTTAATCATTTCTCGGAGAAATTTTTTTACAGAGTAGGCTTCTTTTACAATCGTTTCTGAACTATATAATTTAAGATTCGATTTCTGTTTCTGTGATCCGATAAAAAGTTTTAATTCTGAATTTGGGTACGCCATTCCATTCCGACCGACCCTTTCTCGGAATTCATGAAGACGATTAGGTTTTCCAAGTTGGGTTTTCAGCACTCTGATCCTAAATCTAACAAATCTCTATAGGCGTATTCTCGCCGTTCCCCGAGGACTCCTCGGGGAGTCGAAGGGAACGGCGAGAATAGAGGGAGTCACTTCATGTGGACTCCGCGTACAGAAACAGCGAGAATACCGGGTATGCTTCGAAATTGGATTTTATTCTAAAAAAATATGTAGTTGACGAAATTAGTCTGGACCCACTTTATTTTTGGTTTTGTTTATTCTGATAGTTTTTAATTAAGTTTACATTGCACCAACACCAGCAAAAATTGATTCCCCTCCGAATCTAAAAGGGGAGTCCTTTTCGATGATGGTGATGATAATCGGAGCACTCCCGGTCGGTGAGTACTCGCGAGAATACGGGGAGTGAGTCCCCGGGACAAACAAAAACGCGGGGACTCATCAAGTGGAGTCTTCGGGGAACGGCGAGAATACGCCTTATATTGCCATACGGAATTGATGATGGTGTTTGAGCATGCAGTCAGTCTGCAACAACGGAAGAGCAAACACGCTCGAAAGAAACCGATTGTTTTCAGATCAAAATTGGTTTCCAGTTCCAGGAAAAGGAGTATTATTGTCTATTATTATTGAGGTTCGTTATGTAAAAGATATTTACGTCAGTTTAAACATCAATTATGTAATAGTTCTAATTTTTTTTCTCATTTAAGCAACAGCCCATGCGTAAGTTTATGTTCACTTTGGATAACCAACTTTTCGAGTGACTGCGACACTAGTATGTCATTCAGATTATCAAGAGAGAACGTGTCCGAAAGTTGTTTAGTGCTGCAAGTGCTGCATTTAATGCTACATGTTTATTTATTTTTGTCCGAAAGCTGTTACCTTTATTTCTTCTCTGACACTTATAGAATACCGAAATTTAAGTTGGGAAGAAGAAGAATAAAAAAAAGAATTAGCTATATAAAGGACGACTCAGACTTCGTTAAGTTTTTCGCAAAGTATGCTCCGTAAAGTTTGTCGCCGCTCAGACGGGAATTCGACCTAGATAACATTACGAAAATGTTGTGTGGCAATTTGTTCTAGAAAGAAAAAGATTCTAGGAATATACTAGGAGAATCGCCGTGCTCCTCAGTTTCTTCTTGAAAATTCAGCATAAGATTTAGCATATTTTTCGATGAACTTTTTGCTGAATTAATGCTGCATTAACTGAGCAAAAATTTAAGTCCGAAAGCAAAATGCTGCATAAAATCCTGAATTAATTCCGCATTTTTCTTTCGTTTCGGGGCTTTCGGACACGTTCAGAAACGTAAGGTGTGGGACCGTAACATGGTCTCAATTGTCATATGCGGAATTCCATGTCTCTTACCTGGGATAGCTTCTTTCGGTAAGAGAGCCTTCGTCAGTGCCTCCTTAGCTGGTATTGGCTGGCCCGGTGAGCTCTGGATTGGCAGGTGATCACCCTGAGCAACAAATCCACCCTCGTCGTCGGTGGAGTATTCCACCATTTTTAAATTGCCATTTTCATCGACGTATCCAAATCGTCCTTTGACTCGACCGGTGGCATCACGTGTCTCAACCTGAATGGATAGGCTTTATTTGTTTTATTTACTAATAAAAAAGAGCTTCTGTCCCTGCTAAACACATTAACATAATGTTTACAACACTACACTTTGCAAAATCATCGAACACACTTAAAAGGGGTTCCGACTAAAGCCGCCAGGACATCGACCACCCTCTGGCGAAAAGTCGTAGTGGATGATCGCTTGGAAGAATAAACGTGTTTTTTTTTATGTAGTTTCACTGTAGTTCAGCTGTAGTTTGACGTACTTTTGTTTCAGTCATGAAAAGTACAGTATGTGTAATGGACAAATAAAACGGTACATATACTGTACTTTCATAACCGAAAAAAAAGTATGTCAAACTACAGTGAGACTAAAAAGAAACTACATCCAAAAAAAACCACCTTAAGGTATGAATGGATGTAAACAAATGTTATTATTTAGTAATAACTTTTCTCGAACAGATATGCAATGCATATCTTCCTATGTCCCACAGGAAGTTATTTTATGACAATTACTTTGTGGAGGATGTTACGACATCCTATCATCCTCCAGAGAGGCTGATAGGAAGCTGTAGCAGCCTCCACAGAAGTTCATCCAGCCCTTTGCTCAAATACTAAAAAATAGAGGCTGACTTTTCACAAAAAATTAACTAGAAAAAATAGTTTTCAGTAAAATAAAAAAATACTTAACAAATTATAAAAAAAAAATAAGAAATAGAATAAATGTTGAAAAATTACAGAACATTTTCCTCTCTTAGACAACCAGTATGTGCCCTAGGTCATAGCCTGTCACAGACAAATTACCACTCAAAATACAGCTTGTCAACTGAGACAATACCCTAGTATCCATTGCTTTCCAAAAGCTAGTTATTCAGCACTGAAAAAATGACAGAACATTTTACGCTCATAGCAACCAGCCTTTGCCCTGGGTCATACCTTGACACAATCAGGTTTCCGCTGAAAATACAGCTTGTCAACTGAAACAGCATCCTACTATGCCTTGCTTTCCAAAGACTAGTTATTCAGCATTAATCACTGTCTTTGTTCTGGAATTATTTTGTTTCTCAGAAGCCTTCAGGTTGGGTTTGTTATTGTTTACTTTTTACTTCCGCGAACCCTAGTAGTCATTTTAGTAGATTTGTTGTGGGACTTCATGATCGCTAGATGGCATCTAAGTCGCCAAAAAAGTAAAAGACTATATTGGTAGAAACTGAAGTGCCTGGGTCTTAACAGCAGTCATCTTATTAAGTTTACAGTAGGCTTGGGTTGCTACTTTATTTAAATAAATTCTCTACCTCCATTAGCGAAAAAGTACAACAAAAGAAGAATAAGACCTACCTATAAAAATATTCTGTTCAAAAAAGTTTAAAAACATAAAAAAAAAACATACCTCCACCTCGGTTCATATCGGTATAACAACCTCGACGGCCATTTAAAAATATAAACCTTGCTACGCTCGGCTGATATTTTTCATAACATGCCTCGTCTTCGGCTTGGACAGGTTATTTTCAATGGCCGTCTCGTTGTTATTTTCCGATATCAACCTCGATGTCAGAAGTTAACCTTTAATATAACAAGAGTCCTAAAATTATCTTTTCCCTGATTGGTAGAAGAGGATCAGAGCAATAGCCTGGGAGCCAGAGCTTCAATTGACCATTAAACGATGCCATACGGCAATATCCATGAGTAAGGGCCGAATTTAACAAAGACCAAAGGATTCGATGGGATCCCAAAAATTTAATATCTGATCCAGACAATTAGGTCTTGTAGATGTCCAGTCTTCGCCAGGCTCCTTAAACATTTTTACTGTTAAAATTTAGAAACAGATTAAGACCAGTGATAATCACCTGAGAAGACCAATTTCACATATGGATTCAGCATGTGTGTGTTACCCCTACTTTGACGAAATTGATCTAAATTTCCTTCCTATTACTTTTGACAAATTTCCGGTTTTCGTCCGGATTCGGGCGAACTACTTGTCTGGCAAAAAATTAAAGCTAACAAACAAATTCAGCATGTCTTCTTACCCCGACACCTCATATCTAATCAAATTCAAATAAAATTTTAACTTTTTGAAATTTTCCGGCTTTGGCTGAATTCCGTGCGAACTACTTATCCGGCGACAAAATAACTTTCATATTCAGTTCAGCATGTCTCCTTATCCCAAAACCGAACTTCTAATCAACTTCAGATTAAACTTTTACTTTTCCCAAATTTTCCGATTTTTGTCGAATTCCGGGTGAATTATACACGTCCGGCGAGAAAATAATTTTCATATTCGAATTCAGCATGTTTCCTTACCCCTAAATCGACTATTTCAATATTTTTTTTCGTCGCTTAGTTTGAACCCCCATTTAGGTATACAGTAGATAGCTGTATACCTAAATATACAGCTATCTACGAACTTGACCTGTACTTTGACTGTACTTTACTCTTCGGTTGTTCAAGAAGTTTATAAATCGATCCGTAGCGCCTATGGGCGCATCGTATCCAACGGGGGGGGGGGGGGGGGCGGCTATAATAATCGTAAAGCTTTGGGACATTTGTTCGTTCTGGCGTCACCGATGTTCGGCGAAAGAAGGAGATTAAAAAGATGAGTCGTGTTATTTTAAATATGCGAAGTACCTCCTCCACTTTTCGAAATTATTTCCTAACCATACATTGACGGAGAAATTCAAAATTCTAGATGCAAGTGTTACCCTTTTGGATGTTTCCTCATCGCTTTCAAAAATCATGGACAAAAGGGTCCGACCAGCGCACGACGTCGTCCACTGCTTCCTGACCGAAGATTGAAAATTAAGTGTCTTTTTCTGTTTGTTTATGTCTTTTGTTTGTTTTCTTTATTTACTCCGCCTTTTCAAAATGGCTGGTCATAAATAAATTACTTACTTACTTACTTACTTTGATCCAAAGGATCCTCACACGAAGTTTGGAGAAAACATCTCAACCCCTTCGAGAGTTCTCGTGCTAACAGACAGACGGACAGACAGACCGACGGACAGACGGACGGACAACTTTACGAAGTCATAGGTGTCCCTTCCCTTACGTTTTGGAATCCCAAAAAACAGGCCCGGAACGTTTTCGAAAACGGATTCGTCATCATCGTTGTTTAAAACCCTGGGCACAAGATTGAACAGAAAAGCAACTTACTTTTGTATAATTTAGTTGAATAGACTGAACTATTTGTTTTGTGCAAAGGTATTTTTTGATTTTCTACCATCTGCTCTACTAGTGACGTCAGAATATCTATTATTTCGTCAGAATATCTATTATATTTCATTGGGCAGTGATAAGCTTGATGAAGACTGCTTAGTGCCTGACACAAATTTTTCGTAAATATTCTTCATCAAGCGTACAACTTATTTGTTTTGGTACAGCACAGGTACAAGCGCATGGAGGGACCACAAATCCAACAAAGAAAGTCCACTATTTGAAAGTTTCTGGGATCCCCAAAATACCTATTGACATCGCAAAAGTGGTTCGTCTGTCCGTCCGTCCGTCTGTCCGTCTGTGCGCGCTATAACTCTCGAAGGGAACGATATATTTTGATGAAACTTGGTGTGAGGACTGTTTGGGTCAAGAGTAAGGTCAGGTTCGCAGCCTTACATTCAGGGGTGGGGGAAGGGGTTCATATTAAGGGTCAAGCAAAATATTTTTAAACAACTAATGTGATAGTTTAATATGGTGTAAGAAGGCATGCTGAGCACGATAGTGAAAACCATTTTCTCGCCGGACAAGTAGTTCGTCCGCAATCCGTCAAAACCGGAACGTTGGTCAAAAGTGAAAGTTTTATATGAAGTTGATTAAATGTTCAATTTAGGGGTAAATATACATGTTGAACATGACGGTGAAAACCATTTTCTCGCCGGACAAGTAGTTCTTCCGGAATCCGTCAAAAACCGGGAAAATTGGTTAAAAGTGAAACTTTCATTTGAAGTTGACTAAATGTTCAATTTAGGGGTAAATAGACATGTTGAACATGACGGTGAAAACCATTTTCTCGCCGGACAACTAGTTCGCCTGGAATCCGGCCAAAACCGGAAAATTTGTTCAAAGCAAAAGTTTGATTTGATGACAGATTAAGGGGCAAGAAGAGAGGCTGAGTCTGTATATGACAATCATTTTTTACCCGGACGTATAATTAGTCCGGAATCCGGTTGTAACCGGATCTTTTTTTTTAAGTCAAACTTTTATTCAAAGTTGATTAGATGTTCTTTATAGGGATTCGACGCTGGATTTGTTTCTGAATTTTCTTTTGTTGCTGGACTAGTAGGCTAGTTTGCTCGGAATTCGGGCGAAACCGGAAACTTGGCAGAGTGAATTCTCGGTCAGTATCGTCAGAATAGAGATGGCTTATAGAGGTATATCTGAACTTTGTTTTCTCTGACGATTAGCCTGGCGAAGACTGGATCTGGCGAAGACAAGACCCTATTGTCTGAATCGAATATTAGATTTGTGGGATCCCAACGACACCTTTGGTCTTGTTGTTCGTGATCTTCAAGCATTCAAGCCTCTTGAAGTGAACAAGTGATGGGTAACTAAATTTTTAGTCACTCGAGCGGAAAAGGTTGAACTACAAGCCTATAACTTAATGGAGAAGGCGGGAACATACCTTGAAAGTGCCATCTGCTGACTCGTATCCAAATGTGTATGAGCCGTCGTCATTCACTGTGTTGATCTGCTTGATGATTTCGATAGGAGGTCTTTCTTCTTCCGATAGCGGGAAGCTGAATGCTGCACTTAACAACGTTGCTACCTGGGAAACAAATGACAAAGTCCTGGAATCCTCACAATTTTTAAAGATCCGTCGCGTCTATAATGTCAATGCAACCTAGTTCCGTAACTGCATTCATTATTCTTGACCCGGAGGCACATATTTCATATGGTATATTCTAACGATACCGCACTAATCTTTGACTTGCCACGATTCACTATTTTCCATGCGCGTTATGCCCCCGATGAGTGTTTAGTGTTCCGAGTTGGTTCGAGTGCTTCGATGACTGTTGATCCGTAAAACCGGTTTTCTGAATTTTTCCGTGGATAGCTTGTTAAAAGCAGAGCCCGGTTTTACAGTATTCAAATAGTTTAGAATATTAGAACATAAACAGTGCGAGGTGTGCTTTAAACCACGTTGTGTATATCTGCAATAGGATCGTTAGTCCTCAATGTTACTGCAATGAATCGATACAACAAATATTTAAAAATCCAGGAATTTCTACAAGATGACTTTGCTTTGAAACAGAATTATTAGTCCTGCAATTTTGTATCGTATAGCCTACTTATATTTGTATCGTGTAGTTTTGTAACTTGACCCTAACCGCCCTCACTAAACGTGAATGAAATCCCGTACAAAGCGGCTAGCAATTCCTGCATTGAACAAGCAAAGAAAGAAGTGAGACGAAAGGAAAATAAAATGTTTACCCTGACTAGTTGGACCTAAGAAATGTATCCTTTACCAAAACACTGCTCTTTCTGTTCTTGCAAAGATTCGAAAAGATCGCTAAACCTACACTTCTTGATCATAGTCTAATTGCACGGGTTAATTATAAAATAGAATTACCATGAAAAACAACATTATTACGCACAATCAGATACGATCAAAGTCTGAGGCGCAACTAATAACTGGGCGAGTATGTTTTCACTTTCAAAACACACAGCGGCGGAAAAATACGGACAGTGAACCACATGAAAATAGTCAAATCACGTATCGTAGCAATCGTGAACCGAAGAGATTTTTGATACGGAAGGCTGATAGGAGGAAAGAGTCGGAAAAAGCTATCGGAAAAAATAAGGAAATAGTTTCTCGATGTGTTTTTACTCTTTTACCTTTATTTTAGCTGCACTACTCGAAACAGGACCGTCTCGAAATTTTGACTGACGAGGAAAATATATTAACCAATGGCTAAAACGGAAAGTCAGCTACGATGTTTGTCAGCGATGTTTCGGCCCTTCATAGAAAGGTTCCTCGTCAGGTTGTTGCTGGAGTGGAAGAAACGAACGCTGACTTCGTCCGAACCACCGACTTTGTTTTTTCGAGCTATCGTTGACAAACGTCGTAGCTGACTTTCCTGGTCGTATCCTATCCGTAATCATTTTTCCCCATCTTTTCCCCATGAATCTGGTGTCTCGACGTTGGGAGTACACAATTAAAGGAAAAGGCGAAAGAATATGTCTATTCTCTTGTTACAAACATCAAAAACTAATGTATTTATAAATATTTCGATCGCTAAATCTCATTTTGCCTTGACGAGGTTAGGAGCTATGAAGTTTTCGAGGACTCAATCGACTCGATTCAAAACGCAAGATCTGCAAAATCTGGAAAGCATCAGACATGCCATTGTTGTACAAAAAATACGCTTTGTTAATTGCCTATAGGTAACTGAACTTCAAAAAATACAATAAAAACCCCAGCAAAGCGTTAAAGTCTTTGATTCATGTGGGCTGAGAGGCGGGAGACACCATCATTTTTGATGGGTCGGATTTTTACGAACACACTTACCTTTGTTCTCCCCCAAATCCTCACGGTAGCCAACGCTGTCCACAAATTACTTGAACCCAATTCGCTCCTGAACGCCAATCCGACATTGCTAATTAACTATTCATTGATCTCCTGGCGCTGACAAAAGATTAGGCTACTAAAACCTTCGAAAACACCGAGTGGCGTGTAAGAGGATTCAAACAACTAAGTATATCACCATGCGACGTTTTAGATATGTCGGAAGAAGAAATCATCGGTCAGTTTGACATTTTTATGGCACTTGCCCGTCGGCCAAGTGCCATATAGCAATCGCAATTTCTGTCCGTCCGTCGGTCGGTCGGTCTGTCCAGGTTACTAGTTTGGGCACTTCCACATAAGCTAGGACGATGAAACTTGGCAGGCATATCACGGACCCCACAAAATTGAGTTGGAAATAGTCACTTCCCCGATCCGAGCATTGTGGGGGGAGTGGGGGAGTTGAACGGGTAATCGGATCTTAATGAAACTTGATATCTGGAAGGATCCCGTGTCTCAGACCACCCAATTTAAACCTGAACCGGATCCGGTGACTTTGGGGGGAGCTGGAAGGGAGGAACCGGAAATCTTGGTAAACGCTTAGAGTGGATCGGGATGAAACTTGGTGGGAAAAACAAGCACAACTCCTAGACACATCGTTGACATAATCGGACCAGATTCGGGCACTGTGGGGGGGTTCAGGGGGGGGGGGGTCCGGAATTTCGGTGATCCTGTTAGTTCGGTACTTCCGGATGTGCTAGGACGATGAAACTTGGAAGGCATGTCAGGGAACCGAACAGATTGACTTGATAATAGTCTTTCCTGGATCCGACCACCGTGGGGGGGAGTGGAGGGATGGGGATCCGGGAATGTGGTGGCATGCATAACTTTTGAATGGGTGGTCGGAATTGAATGAAATTTGGCAGCTGGAAACAGCTATCGTCTCAGATGTTCCATGTCAAGTCCTGGTCGCATCAGACACTTGTGGAGGGGTGGATTGAAGGGTCTCTTGAAAATCTCTTGAAACGCTTAGAGTTTAGGGTTGAGATGGAACTTGGTGAGAAGAACAAGCATTAGCCCTAGGTCAGTAATTGACAGAAGCACGTCGTATCGGGGCTCTGTGGGGGGAGTTGGACGGTCTTTCCCGGAATTCCGGTGATGACCAGTTAGGATAGTTCCAGGTATTCTAAGAATGATGAAACTTTGAAGGCCTATTAATGACTTAAATGACCGACATAATGCCCAAGGAAAACTTGTGTTCCTGGATCCGATCATCTTTGGGGAGTTCAGGGAAGGGGAATCCGAAAATCACTGGCTTCCGTAGTTGCGAACGGGTGGTCCGATTCGAGTGAAACTTTATGGTGACAAGCAAAACATGCGTTCGAGCCACATGCGGGCACGTTTAGGATAGTTGGACGGGGGGGGGGGTACGGAATGGATTCAAGTTGTACAGCTCCGAGTTAATGCGGCCTCACTTTGTTATTTGGTGTCTGGATCGGATCTGGTCATGGTAAGGGAGGGGGGTGAAGTGGGATGCTCGGATTCCAGACTAACTTAATTAGAAGTTTTCAGAGATGTGACGTTTATGTTTCCGATTCGTATTCAGCCACAGTGGGGGGAGTTGGAAGGGGATTCCCGGAAACGTTTTGGCTAGCATAGGGATCAAACAAGTGGACCGATTTTAATGAAACTTGGAATAAAGAGCTCACATGCCCTAGATGACATTAGGGTCCAAACTGGATCCGACCACGCTGGGGGAGGGGGGGGGGGGGTACCGGAAGTTCCCAAAAAACGCTCATATTTGAGTGAAACTTGATAGGTGGTAAGAGAAAATACTTCAGATGATCCATTTAGCAGTCCGAAGTTCCAACCAGATTCGGACTCGGTAGGAGAAGTTGGAGGGGGGGGGGTACTGGAAACTGTGCGGCATGTCTAGGGTCCAAACGGGTGGATCTTTAGGGTTGAAACTTGGAAGGTAGAAAAGATATTTGCCCTAGGCGGTCCGAGGCGCCGGAAATGCTCAGACTTCAGCGAAACTAGAATTCGTATTATTAGGTCCGAACCGCATTGTTAGATGGCGGGGTATTTTGATTTCTGGTCTACTTTTTAGGTACCACCTACTCGTATCAAGTGCCGTATCATCATATGAGCTATGAGCTCGTAGCTCTTGTTGGTCTGGAAGCTGAGTATTATTTAGCTCAATTTCAGAATCTTAAAGAAATCACTATAACGAATTTAGTATAATTTACGGCGTTTGTTTATTGTGATCTAGTTTACATCCTTAATTCTTTGGACTTCCGGGAATTGACAAGAAAAAACAGAAAACAAAATCCGCATAGTTTGCTTGTCTAGGTGATCAGTTCTTATCACCTATAACATTTTACTTGGATCGGACCACCCGCTCGCAGCTTACGGAAGCCAGTGATTTCCGGAATCCCCTTCCCTCAACTCCCCAAAGATGGTCGGATCCAGGAACACAAGTTTTCCTAGGGCATTCCGTCTGGTTCGTAAATTTAGTAATACGCATGGAAAGTTTCATCGGTCCTTCGAAGATCTGGAACTTTCCTAACTGGCGATCACCTGAATTCCGGGAAACACCCTCCAACTCCCCCACAGAGCTCCGATACGATCTGGTGTTTTCAGTTAGGCATCTAGGGATAATGCTTGTTTTTATGGCACTTGCCCTTCGGCCAAGTGCCATATAGCGATCGCAATTTCTGTCCATCCGTCGGTCTGTCGGTCCGGGTTTTGCTAGTTCGGGCACTTCCACATAAGCTAGGACGATGAAACTTGGCAGGCGTATCAGGGATCCCAAATGATTAAGTTAGAAATAGCCACTTTCCCGATCCGAGCATCATGGGGGGAGTGGAGGGAAGGGGAATCCTGAATCCTGAGGTATTTATAACTCTTGAACGGGTTATCGGATCTCAATGAAACTTGGTATTTGGAAAGACTTCGTGTCTCAGACGATCCACATAAAATCCGGACCGGATCCGGTGAATTCGGGGGGAGCTGGAGAGGGGAACCGGAAACCTTGGGAAACGCTTAGAGTGGAGGTATCAGGATGAAACTTCGTGGGAAGAGCTAGCACATGTCCTAGAGACATTATTGACATAACCGGACCAGATTCGGGCACTACGGGGGAGTCGGGGGGGGGGGGGGGGCGGATTTCTGATTATCCGTGAGTTCGGTACTTCATGATTTCTCAGGAAGATGCAACTGGGCTGGCATGTCAGGGACTCAAACAAACTGACTTGACAGTTGTCGTTTGTATGCTCCGATCATCGTGGGGGAGTGGAGGGTATGGGGAATCCGGAATCTTGTGGCATTCACAAATGTCGAACGGGCGATCGGATTTGAATGAAACTTGGCAAATGGAAGAAGGTTTAGTCTCAGATATTCCATGTCAAGCCCGGAAGGGATCCTATACTTGTGAGGGGGGGGGGTGATGGGGGGCACCGGAATATTCGAGAAACGCCTAGCACTAAGGGATCGGGATGGAATTTGTTCGAAAGAACAAGCATAACCCGTAAATAGATTTCTTGACAGAACCAGATCATATCGGGGCTTTTTAGGGGGAGTCGAAGGGGGCTTCCGGAAATTCCGGTGATCGCAAGCTAGGGTACTTCTACATGTGCTAAAGCCGATGAAATTAGGTAGGCATATTAGCGTTCAGACTATGTAGACTTAAAGACCTGACACAATGACCTAGGAAAATTTCTGTTCCCGGATCCGGCCATTTTGGAGGGAGTTAAGGGAAGGGAATCCGGAAATTACTGACTGACGAACGGGTGGTCCGATTCCAGTGAAATTGTATGGGTGATAATATCTAATGAGCTAGATATGTAAAACGTGTCTCCGAACCAAATGCGGCATTGGCTGGGGTAGCTGGAGGTGGGGGGAGGGGAGGACCGCAAACTTTGTGACATGGTCCAAAACCAAAACGAATGGGCCGACTGAGATGCAAGTTGGACAGTACCGAGTTTATGCTGCCTAGTTTGTTATTTGGCGTCCGGACCTAATCCGGCAACAGTATAGGAAGAGGATCAGGCGGAAATTGGAAATTTGCGGATATGCTCCGGTTCGCGTCAAGCTTGAAGACGAGAAGAGAAGATGTCAGAGATGCGAAGTTTATGTGTTCTAGTCGTATTCGACTGCAGTGGGAGGAGTTGGAGGGGGGGGGGATTTTGTAGCTCGCATAGGGGTCAAACGGACAGAGTGATTTGAATAAAACTTGGAAAGGACAGAAACCATGTGTCCTAGATGAGACGTTTTAGGGTCCGGACCGGATCTGAACGCGGTGGGGGGGGGGGGGGAATGGAGTTTCCCGAAAAAAGCTTCGGCCTGAGTGAAACTTGATAGCTGGTACGAAAAGATGCTTTAGATAATCGGTATAAGCGGCTGTTCTACATTTGGCCCTGGTACGAAAGTTTGAGGGCGAGGCGTACCGGCAATGGTACGGCTCTCCTAGGAATCAAACTAGTATGGTGAAACATTTGCCCTAGATTATCCGAGGCGATGTGGGAAATGCTCAGGCTCGCGTGAAATTAGATACCTTATTTCTAGGTCCGATCCCTAGGGGGGGGGGGGGGATTTTGTGACATTCTCATCTAGCCTACATTCTTGTACCACCTACTCGTAACAAGTGCCATATGAGCTCGTAGCTCTTGTTCTAACCAAGTTCCATCCCAATCCCTCGACTCTAAGCGTGTCACCAGATTTCCGGGGCCCCCCTCCAATCCCCCCAACCAAATCCGGACCGACTGACCGACGGATGGACGAACAATTGCGATCGCTATATCGCACTTGGCCAAAGGGCAAATGCCACACAAACCGTTCAGGGGTCAACCAAGACACAGGCGAATACTCACTACCAGAAACATGAAACGGCATCATCAGCGAAAGGAAATTCGGACCCCAAGCTCTTCTCTATAACAAAACCAAAGTCAACGCAAATGCAGAAAAATCTCTACCCGATCAACGACCCAATCGAGCAGCAAAAACAGTAGCCTTGTCTGAAATGAAATCACAGCAACCTTACCCCACCCCTCTTGCCTATTCTGTCTTTTATAATATACCTAAGCTTCTAAAATCTCCACTGTTTCCTTTTTGGGATCCCAAAACGTAAGTGGAGGGATACCTATGACATCGCAAAAGTTGTCGGTCTGTCCGTCCGTCCGTCCGTCCGTCCGTCCGTCCGTCCGTCCGTCTGTCCGTCTGTCTGTAAGCACGATAACTCTCGAAGGGAATGAGATATTTTGATGAAACTTGGTGTGAGGGTTCGTAGGGTCGTCGGACCAGTCAAGTTCGTAGATGGGCTTTGTAGCTCTACATTTAGGGGTGGGGGAGGGGATTCAAATTAAGGGACAAACAAAATATTTTGAAACAGCTAATGTGATAGTCGATTATGGGGTAAGAAGACATGCTGAACACGATGGTGAAAACCATTTTGTCATCGGACAAGTAGTTCGTCCGGAATCCGGCCAAAACCGGAAAGTTTGTTGAAAGTAAAAGTTTTATTTGAAATTGATTAGATGTTCGATTTAGGGGTAGGAAGACATGCTGAAGACGATGGTGAAAACTATTTTCTCGATGGACAAGTATTTCGCCCGGAATCCGACCCAAACCGGAAAGTTTGTTGAAAGTAAAAGTTTTATTTGAAGTTGATTAAATGTTCGATATAGAGGTAGGGAGACATGCTGAAGACGATGGTGAAAACTATTTTCTCGACGGACAAGTATTTCGACCGGAATCCGGCCCAAACCGGAAAGTTTGTCAAAATTAAAAGTTTCATTTGGAGTTGATTAGATGTTCGATTTAGGGCAAGAAGACATGCTGAACACTTATGTGAAAACAAGTTTCTACCCGGACATGTGGTTCGTCCGGAATCCGGCCAAAACCGGAAAACTGTTGGAAGTCAAAGTTTTATTTCTAGTTGATTAGATAAGCGATTTAGGGGTAAAAAGAGATGGAGAGTCCCTGTGTGACAATCGCATTTTACCCGGACATATAGTTCGACCGGAATCCGGTTGGAATCGGAAAATTTGATGTTCATTACTGGGGAAAGAAGATACCCTGATTTCGTCTTTGAGCTTTCTTTTTTCGCCGGACAAGTAGTTCTGGAGTTCGGCCGGAACTGGGAAATTGGCAGAAGTGGCAGGAAGTTTTCGTCAAAACAGATATGACTTATAGGGGTAAACACACATGCTGAATCCAAATCTGAACTTGGTTTTCTCAGGTGATTAGCTATTTGGCCTTAATCTGTTTCTGAATTTTAATTGTAAAAATGTTCAAGGAGTCTGGCGAAGACTGGATCTGGCTAAGACAAGACCCAGTTGTCTGGATCAGATATTGAATTTTTGGGATCCCATCGAAACCTTTGGTCTTGTTCCTTTTGTTCCCACGAATTTTTAGCGCTTTTTCGGCTGTTCCGTTCCGAGTTTGCCAGAATCTTCAATGTCCGCTGAGAACTCTTTCACACACAAAGATATAAGAATCTTCTGTTTTGACGTTTCTGGTTTGCTTTGTTTTCCCTCTTTTTTTTCCGCGGCGCGTTCAGTTTTCAAATATTTTGCGCCCAGCCGCCGCGTTGGAGAGCAGAAAGGCTGGATAGAATCGAGAAGCGCTAACAAGAAGATCGCTAAATTCTGGTGGAAAGTAATGGTATTTTCGAAAGGCATGTTTGGGATCCCAAAACGTAAGTGGAGGGATACCTATGATATCGCAAAAGTTGTCCGTCTGTCCGTCTGTAAGCACGATAACTCTCGAAGGGAATGAGATATTTTGATAAAACTTGGTGTGAGGATTTGTTGGGTCGTCGGACCAGTCGAGTTCGTAGATGGGCTTTGTAGCCCTACATTTAGGGGTGGGAGAGGGGTTCAAATTAAGGGGCTAACAAAATATTTTGAAACAGCTAATGTGACAGTCGATAATGAGGTAAGAAGACATGCTGAACATGATGGTTAAAATCATTTTGTCATCGGACAAGTAGTTTGCCCGGAATCCGGCCGAAACCGGAAAGTTTGTTAAAAGTAAAAGTTTTATTTGAAGTTGATTAGATATTCGATTCAGGGGTAGGAAGACATGCTGAAGACGATGGTGAAAACCATTTTCTCGACGGAAAAGTAGTTCGCCCAGAATCCGGCCCAAACCGGAAAGTTTGTTCAAATTAAAATTTTGTATTTGGAGTTGATTAGATGTTCAATTAAGGGCAAGATGACATGCTGAACACTTATGTGAAAACAATTTTCTACCCGGACATGTAGTTCGCCTGAATCTGGCCAAAACCGGAAAATTGTTAGAAGTTAAAGCTTTATTTCTGGTTGATTAGATAACCTATTTAGGGGTAAGAAGAGATGCTGAATCCGTGTGTGATAATCATATTTTACCCGGACATACAGTTCGACCCGAATCCGGCTGGAGTCGGAAAATTTGTTATAAGGTAAATTTTTATTTGAAGTTGATTAGATGTTCATTATTGGGGAAAGAAGATACCCTGAGTTCGATTTTTAGCTTTCTTTTTTCGCCGGACAAGTAATTCTGGAGTTCGGCCGAAACCGGGAAATTGGCAGAAGTGGCAGGAAGTTTTTGTCAAAACAGATATGACTTATAGGGGTGAACACACATGCTGAATTCTAATCTGAACGTTTTCTCAGATGATTAGCTCTTTGGCCTTAATCTTTTTCTGAATTTTAATTGTAAAAATGTTCAAGGAGTCTGGCGATCACTGGATCTGGCTAAGACAAGACCGAGTTGTCTGGATCAGATATTGAATTTTTGGGATCCCATCGGAACCTTTGGTCTTGTTCTGATCCACTTGATAGTGAAAACTTAATTTCTAGTAAGAATTGTGCTTTAAAGGACACCTGAATAATGAAACCACACTTGAACACACCATGGAGAATGCATTTACAGACATAGCCACGGAGGGCATTCTTCTCCTGAGCGTGAAGTTTTCAAAATAGGGAAATTCGGTTCTGGAGGTTTGCACATGCAGAGCGTGTTCCACCCTTCTAACAATAGTTACTATTAGTTACTATTTCCGTTTCATCCTCCCGAAAAGTTACTACGCAGACCGTTCCAACCTTGTCGGAATAGTAACTAATAGTTACTATTTGCTTATCATGCTCGGGAGCGTAGTAAGCGTAGTAACTACGCATCTCTGTAACGTGATTGGTCGGATTCGCCCCTGGCGTGAGATCCTGCTGGAAAATAGAAAAATCGTTCCAGCCTTGACGGCAAAAAGCCAGAATTCGTGACGTCATACGTAGTAACTACGGTAAGTAGGATGGAACACGCTCGCAGACTCCAAAGACAAAAAGCGCAATTCATTCAAATCTTGTACAGCGCTGGCCGGATCATATTGGAATTTCTTCTAGATATACGTTTGGGCTTAACTGGTTAAAAAATATTCCAGAAGAAGGGTTGATTGGAGACATTTGTTCATTTCTAAAACTGGAATAAGGACAGATGCAAAATGGAGCAAAAATCATAGCTTGGAAACACTATTTTGTATTTGTATTGGGTTTTCTGGAGGCAATGCTAGCGGAAGTCATAGAGATATGGATGATACTTGGTACTCTTCATTCAGGTGTCTTTTAACTTCTCAAAAGAATTCACAGAGTCAGATATTTAACACGAAGCTAGGATCTTTAGTTTGTTTAATCCACATGTTCATTTTTCCAACTTGAGCAGCTTTGACACCTAAGGAGGACCCCTGCCAAAAGGGCCAAAATATAGCTCTAATAAAATTCAGCTTACGAATATGTTTGCATTGTCAAACATGGGTTTTGGTCAATTTCTTCAGAGTAGATATGACCTAGGCTATAAGAGTCAACATACATGCTCAATCTGTGCTCAATCCCTATTTAAAATGTATACTCAGATGATTAGCCACAATTAGCCATTTGTAAAAATGCTCAAGGAGCCTGGCGAAGACCGGATAACAGGATAATACCGGATATCTTACAAGACGAAATTGTCCGAAATTGACCCGATGAAAACGGATATTGCTACGTCATCATCCGGGATCATAACAACAAAATTTAACATTGGGAGGATTAGGACTTTCAACTTTGAAATTAAATTACCGGTATTTTATCGTCATTCTGAGCCAGGGACTCCCTGGAAATGTTAATTGGGCTATTCCTTATCCGCATAATTCTTTTTTTGCAAAAGAGTTTCCATGGAAGTAAGAGCTTGAACTGCTTGAAGGCTTCAAACTTTGAACACAAAAAGTGTCTTGAACCCTATTGGTCGGCGATGACGGGGATTTGAACAAATGTGTCATAATCATTAATAGGACGAGACTGCATCTTTGTTTAAAACTTTGACGCCTTCAAACTCTTACCACCTTGGAAACTCTTTTGCAAAAATAGAACTATAAATTTAAGGAATAGCCGAATTACCCTTTCGAGCGAGTTCCTTGCTCAGAATGATGATAAAGCCCCGATAATTTAATTTCAAAGTTGAAAGTCCTATACTTCCCAATGTTAAATGTTTTTGTTACGATCCTGTCTGTTTTCGTTGAGTATGGTCCAATCTCTCTATCCGTTTTGGTCAGGTACAGTCCCTCTATGTTTGTAGTGTTTCTTTCACTAATTTACACACTGCATAAATCCGAGCGGAATTTGCTCGGTCCTTTTCGAATGGTTTGCAAATTATAATCGATCAAACGCAGCGTTTACGCAGCCTGACCATGTGATCCTTGAAGAGCCTTACCTTCAACAGAGAGCTGTTTTGCAATATAATCCCATATTAGGTCTTTCTTCTTTGTTTTATTTGAAGCAAGGATCAGCAGGGTTATATAAGCTGGGATGCCCTCTAGAACTTTCTGATCATCACTCTTTTTCTTGAAAACGATGCTCAGAAACCGACCAGATCAAGCAAATCCGAGCGAAGAGCTAGACAAATTTTCAAGCAAAAAAAACGGTTGAAAGATCCCCTTGGTTTGTATGATCCGCTCGGATTTACGCAGTGTGTAAATACACCCTAAGTGCTGCCATAAGTGTGTCCTAAAGCTTCTTTCACGCAAAATCCGGCCAGAAATGTAGCATTTAGAATGCAGCTTTCCAGTCTGAATGATGCTCCCGTCATTTCTTCTTTGAAATTCAAAAAGATTGCAATATTTGGTCCCCCATCATCATTAGCATCCAAAAATCAGCTGCTAATCATCCAAATAGGCCTTATTTGGGGATATTAATTCCTTTGAAATGTGTCCTTTGGTGAGAGAAAACAGACTGTAACTTGGGGAATTAGTTTAAACCATGGTCAAACTCAAGGAGTTTCAGCCAGGTTTCAGTCTCAGGTCAATCCAGAGTTGCGTTTTATTTGAAGTTCATAGTACAGAAAGAGCAGATGGTGACATGTAAATAGACGTTTTATTCCTTGCACACTACGTCAGAAGATACGCTGAACTGTTCCCTGCCTCCCATAGTCTGCCCATAGCAAACAAACTAGCCGGCCCACTGGCAAATAAAACGACTTTGGGCTCCCTGCGCCTTCCCAGTGTACGGCCCGCTGGGGAATAAAACGACAACGAACAGCACACTGTACTATGAACTTCAAATAAAATGCAACTCAGTTTAAATTCTGTCAGACCAATGTGAAGATCACATGATTTTTATCAAGCTTCCCAGGATTACCATACAATTAATTTTAGAAATCTGCATAGCATCTGTTATAATGTATTTGTCATTAATTCCCCTTGGAAAAATAATAACTTAAATCATTTTTTATTATTTTTCCAGTCATTCCACACCATTCCAAATATTTGAATTACCTTCAATCGTATTGTCCAGCAATAAAGGTGCCAATGCTCCTGTAGAGTCGCTGGTGGGGTGATGATTTTTTTTATCGGATTTTGTCATTGATTTGTGTACAACTAATGTCTGGTCGCTGACTCTGCTGCATCCCATTCGTACTTCCAGGCTTTCGACCACCATTCCTTGTTCAACTTAACTTTGAAGGCTTCTACCGTTTCTGAATTGACAGCATCCTCTGACAACTCCTTTGCAGAGGCTTCACGACTGGGCCCCCCCCCCCCAAAGCCGTCGGCCAGTCGGTAAAAAATACCGAGTCGGCGCGAAGCGCAGCGATTTTCCGTCAAAACAATTGATTTTTTTTTTCATGAAAACAGTCGGTTTTTCTGAAAATCAGTGGATTTTTCAGAAAATCAGTCGATTTTTTTCAAAAATGTCATTATTATTGTTGAAAACTGTCGTTTTTTCTGCAGAAAAAGTCGGTAAAAATTATCAGCCAGTCGGTAAATGCCTCGTCCCCCCCCAAACATTTTGGCTGGTAACGCCTCTGCTCCTTTGACCTCCTTTTGACGCCTCTGACGCCTTTTGATTTATTTTTATAAATTTATTACATACAAAAAGTTGTAGGGAATAATTTTTTTCTTTTAATTCTCCCATCAACCCGAAACAGTTCATCAATATAGATCGCCTGGATTTTCCTAACTTCTTCTATAAAATGTCAAATAAATGCTGCAGCTTCGTAGCATTTTCCATAGTATTTTGACATAACTAAAGCTGCATTCATGACAGAAGAAATTCTAGTTTAGATCTTTCGGACACTCTCTTTATAACTTTCTTCCGGGTTGTTTGTAGGAGACTGACAGCATTAGTCACACACTGAAGAAACTATAATAGAAAATTTCATGTCTGATTTATGGTTGAGAGATGGCAGCAACGTATTCTGCCAGCCACTTGACCAGGCAAAGTTATTTGCTCTAATGAAGGCGTCTGTCATGGAAGTCATGGACCTGACAGAAGTAAGTATAAAACAAATCTGCACTGTGCTAGTTATACCCTAATAGCCATCCAGCAAAGTGAAACAATGGTGAAAGAAAGATAGTCGAATTTGTGCTGGACGGCTGCAGATGTCTGTACAAGTCAGTCTAGCTAGCCCAGTGTAGTATAGACTGAGTACAGATGTACCATAAGAGAGTTACTCAACATCAAATTTACATAACCTCAGATTAAAAATTTCCAGAAAAGTATTTCCTTTAGAGTATGTCCTCTGGTCATTTGTATCCATTCTGTCTGGTTTAAAAAGGAATTATTAATAAGGTAAAAAGTACTAGCTTAGATTGAAGGTAAAACAATGGTATACATTTAGAGGAGTAAATTCCTCTTCAGTAAAGCAAGACTTGTGTCTCATACAGAAGATATCACCTCATTCTAACTTGAGTTCAAATTCCTTGAGGTTGTTTATAGGGGCATCACATATGGGGGGAAGTAGGATGGCACCACAATCAGTCAACAACTAACCCCTGATTTTTGGATACCCTGTGCTAAAAGCAGCAGCAAACCAGCATTTTCGTTAATTTCATAACAATAGTATTACTAGTCAGAATATTTGGTGGTGGTGGTGGGGGGGGGGGTAAGTATTTCATTCAATATTGCCTCTTTTTACTCCTTTTTTGAAGCCATTCAGTGTTAAAGCTTTAACATCTGTTTCTGAGAGTCTGTACTCTGTAGGGTATATTTCGGATACAGAAAAACTGTGCTTTTCATGCCTCTTACAGCTGGTCTGTTGGAGATTCTTTGAATGTCCTCTCGTTGACTTTGACTGGGAACTCCCAAAGAAATTGGGGATAATATTGGATTTGATCTTAGAATAACGTAGGGTTTAGTAAAGCAACATTTTGGATCTCAGTTGAACAGATACTAAATCATGATCGGAATTATTAGGAGACTATTGTTTCAGTCCAGGTTGAGGTTTGTTGTAGTGTTTGAGGGGCTGGCTGAGCTTTAATTTCCGTTTGTATTTTTAAGCTCCCTGCTGAACATGCCAGGTCCCTTCTAGTTCTGTACGGATGGAGCAAAGAAAAAGCCGTTGAGGCATATTTTAGCGAAGACCAGTATGTGCTCTACCAGAAGGCTGGGATTGTCATCCCTGGATTGGATTTTATGGAAGAGGTAAGTAGTTGAGTGGAGTCTGCTAGGCTTCATCTGCTTCAGTACTCTATCGATGTTTGAGGGGAGTACTGAATTTAGTAAACAGCAGCCCATGTTAAAACGAATGAATGTTTCGTTTATTTACCAACTTATATAAAGTAGAAATAGTGAAGTAGCCTACGTACACGAACAAAAACAACAACTTAAATTGGAATACAAATTTACACTTTAGATAAACGGGACAGGACCACGGTACGGAGAAAGCGCCGCGACCGACAGCTTTCTATGCAGCTCGTCAAGCTTAACGGTTATATTTGAGACTGAAAATTTACTTATCATTTTGCGCCGTTTGCCAACATATTGGCAAGCAGATCAGAGATTTACAGTATCGGAAGTACGCAATTTGAATAGTAGCTACATCCTTTTTCGTCAGTTTAACCGTAGTATTTGTTTTATATCTGAAGTGAGGGGACTGACACCCCAGATAAGTCGTGTACGAAAAAAACGGGATGCTGTGGCATGCAGATTTAGCGGGTGACGTTATTACGTGTTTACTTGTAGAAGCTGCTAACCTGAAGATAAGAAGAATTTAGGGAAACTGTATAAGCTCAGGGTAAAAAGACTTTAAAATGCCCCATGAAAAATTTGTCTCAAAATAATAGTATGGAGTTAACGAAAAAGTAGCATGCAGTACTAACTGATTCTACTACATGCTTTTACTTCAAGACTACCATGTTACTGCGTTCTACTGCATGCTATTATTAGCAAGACAAGATGCTACTGGATACTGCTGCTTAAGATTGGCCCAGTCTGAGGCACATTAAATGGTAGTATTCTTTACTATTACCTATCAATACATGCAAATCTTTCGTACAACTACGCAGGCTACACATTTTTCATCGGGTGGGAATACCTGACGTAATGTGCAATGTTTTATGCTTGATTGAAATCTTATAGGACAACGATTGTGGGACCTGCAAAATATGCTTTTGTGACTTCGAAGAAGGTGAGGGGGAGACAGCCGGATGTGGTCATTTCTTCTGTCTTGACTGCTGGAAGGAATACCTCCGAGGCAAAGTACTGGACGAAAGCATTGGTAAGGTTCAGAAGAGCGAGGCGGACCAAAGGCTCTCGAGGGAGTACGCGGAGTATTTTCTGCTTCGAAATGTGTGAGGTCAGATTACTTTGTCGTCTCCCAGTTGGTTTGTTCCATCTTCTTTTCATCTCAGTCTGTTAAATTCTTGTTCCTAACTTACATGCCAGACATACACCCAGCTCGTATAAGAGATGCGCGTCACCAACTTCTTTCCACTGCCTTGAGGGAAATCTTGGAAGTTAGAAAGAGCTTCCCACAGTATGTTTTGTTCGTTTCCGGTGAGAAAATGCCTAGTCGAGCATTTGAAAACACTGCAGAGGTGACGACTTTTCTAATTAGTTTCTTCACCAAAAAAATCTTCAAACCTGTCATGGGTACTGGAGGCGTCACAAGCAACCTAATAGAAACACCAAGGTTTCTGTCATGCGGTACTGAAGTGGAGCTGTTGTTTCGACTTTCGTTTGCCACATTTCGACTTCGTAAAGTTATCAAGACTGTTAAAGACACCAGACGGGTTTCGGCTTTCCTCGGGAAGTTCTCCGCTCAGATGGGCGTTCGACGAGAAAAGATGGGCGTTCGACGAGGAAAGATTGATCTCCTCTAAGATCCAGCTGACATAATACACAAGACATAAACACAAATAGACAAAATATACAAAGATAAAACTACCCACAGGCACCCATCCTTGTGGGCTAAGGCTTTTAATAGCATGATCAGTGGAGCATAATGCGCATGGAAAATAGTGAATCGTGGCAAGTGCAAAGATTAGTGAGGTATCGTTAGCGGGCTAAGAATGCAACGGATGAAGTTTGTGTATACAGGCTTAAGAATTAGTGAACGCAGTTACGGTTGCGTTGGCATCAAGCTGGTTTGATCTTTGCACGCCGCCAGCAGCGAGTTGGCCTGATTTTATGGAGAATAGTGAGGATTTCCCCCAGGAGAATGTGTTTGATGAAGGTTTTAGGAGCGAGCTTAGGGACCAAGTTAGTTTCCCGATGAAGGAGACAGATTACGCGTTATTAGCACCGATAGGAGAGCAAGAGGTATGGGACCAAATAAAAAAGATGAAAGGGAAATCAGCACCAGGGGTCGATGGAGTTCCACTACTTTTGTGGAAATGGGGCAAGGTTGTAATTCTCCCCATTATGGCAGCAATATTTTCTCTAATAATTGAGAAGATGCGCTGGCCTGCGACATGGGACACGTCAATTGTTATCCCAATTTTCAAGAAGGGAGATAGAACAGCCCATGAAAATTATAGGGGAATTCATTTGAATAATGTTTGTAGTAAAATTTTTTGTAAAATATTGGATAGTAGATTGATGGTTTGGTTAAACAAGAATGAGGTGTTAAGTTCATGTCAGGCAGGTTTCAGAGAAGGGTTTGGTACTTTAGACCAAATTTTTGTATTAAAAGTTTTGATTAGAAAGTATATTAAACCAAGGAAAGGGAAGCTTTTCATAGCTTTTCTTGACCTAAAAGGGGCGTTCGATAATGTAAATAGACAGTTACTGATGGAAAGTCTGGTCAGTATGGGTTTGCCGCAAGTATTCGTGTGCGTGTTGTTAGAGATGTATTTCCGGGTGAGGTTAGTAGTAAGGGTGGCGGGCAAGATTTCAAGGAGTTTTTCTTCTAAACTAGGTGTGAAGCAAGGGTGTACTTTGTCCCCAAAGCTTTTTTCCCTATTTATTAACGATATGGAGGGTTTTTTAAGGGCCAGGGCTGCTCCGTTTGTATCAGTTGATTTAGTCAGGCTTTGCATGTTATTATTCGCGGATGATGTGGTTTGGTGGCGGATACTAGAGATAAACTGCAGCTGTTACTAAATTTGGTGGAGGAGTATCTTAAATCTAAGTGGTTGGTCCTGAACGTGAATTATTGAATTATGGAATGGTGGTGTTGGAGCTTCTTTACAGTATGGTGAAGTGTCGCGTAAGGTGGAGCAAATCCTTCGTGATCAGGAAATTCAGGATTGGCAGTGTCGGAAGGCTGAGTCGGTTTCTCTACGGTTTTATGCAAAGGCAAAAGATGTTTGGGGGGAGGAAATTTATTTTAAAGCTGGGTTGTCGGGAGTAGATTTAAAGTGGATGGTGAGTTTAAGGGGGGGGGGGGGGGGAGGATTAGCTATTGGGGAGAAAAGAAGGTTTATAGGAAAAAATAGGTTAAAGAATGGCACTTACTTTTGCCCAATGTGTGGAAAGGTGGATGAGGATGTGTTCCACTTTATGTGTGAATGTGAAGGATTGAGTGATTTAAGGGTCGAATTATCTGGGGTGGGAATTACTAGGGAGGAGTGGCTACTAGAAAAAATTGGAAGTACAAATATGGGGGATATTCGTAAGGTGGCTAGATTCCTCCGCGTTGGTTTGTCCCATAGAGAGCGATTTATGTAGTTTGTTGTGTTTTTTCTTGTTTTGTTGCCATGACCCCAAGGGTTTTTTCGTGCAATAAATTCATTCATAAAATGTCAGGGACGGCATCACCTTCCAATATTGGATTTCTTGGTTAGACCAGCGACTTTACGAATGTTCTATTCGTTCTCAGCCACCGTCAAAAACATGTTCCTCTGGTCACTACACTGTCGGAAATTTCATAACAGATAACACAAGGATGCGTTTACGTAGTATTATATACTATATAATATAGTATTAATGTTGACCATGTCGGTAGTACTAATCTCAACTGTTTCTGCAGGGGAAGAGCTACACTGCCCGAGTGAGAAGTGTCCGCAGCGTGTCCCCTCTGACAAGATTATGAAGCTCTGTCGGGATGCGCGCATCTACTCCAAGCACCAGGAGCTCTGTGCCATGGCTTTTGTGAAGGTCAGGCATTGATTTAACTTTTGGGGTCCCAAAACGTCAGTGACGGGATACTTATGAAACAATAGTTTGTCCGTCCTTCCGTCTGTTAGCACGATAACTCTCGAAGGGATTGGGATATGTTGTTCAAACTTGATGTGAGGATCCTTTGGTCAAAGTACAGGTCAAGTTCGTAGATGTGCTCCGGAGGCGTATGTTTAGGGGTGGGGAGGGATTTCAAACTAACGGGCCGAAAAAATAATTTTATAGCTAATGGGATAGTCGATGCAGGGGTAAGGAGGCATGCTAATCCGAATATGAAAATAATTTTCACCCGGGATACGGCCAAAAATGGAAAGTTTGTTATTTGCGGGTAAGGAGGCATGCTGAGTTCGTTTTTGAATTTTATTTTCTTGCCGGACTATTAATTTGCCCGGAATCCGACCGAAATCGGAAATTTAGCAGGAAGTTTTAAAACCCAATGAGATAGTCGATATAGGAATTTCTGCCGAAATTCACATAGGGCCGGAAATTTGGTAAAAATAAAAAAATAATAAGGTAAACATCCTTAACTCAATTAGAGGATCGCATTGGGGTAAGACACTCGGTGGATCCATTTGTGAACTTTATTTTCCTGGTTAGACAAGTAATTCTGCCGAAATTTACCAGAACACGGAAATTTGCTAGACTTGAAAAGTGAAGCTTTTAAGTCGACTATTGTAATTGTTTATTGTCGATAAGTCTCAGCGTAACACGAAGAAGGTTAGCTCAACCGTTACAGCGTCAGTTTGCAGATGGAAAGGTTCTTGGTTCGCCTCTCGATGTCACCAGCTCTTTTATTTTTGCATGCCATTTGCCCGGAATACAGCTAAAACGATGTTGAATTTTTGGGATCCCGTGGAAACCTTTGGTCTTGTCCATTCGAGTGCTCTTCCTGTCAGGTGAACATTTTCTGAATTTCATTTTCTAAACATTTGAGAACGTAATCATGTCCCCTCCGCAAAGCCAAGGGTGTGAACCGGAGGTTGACAATTAACCAACTGGACTTAACGACCGAGACATAACTTAACTTGACTCCTGTATTGGTACCAGTGGCGAAACTAAGGGGGGGCGTGGGGGGGGCAGCTGCCCCCCCCCCCCCCACGAAAACGCCTGTCGGTAAATCGGCAGTGTTTGTCGATGCGAAGCAAGACAAACACTTTAGCATTCCCTTTCTGATACCGACAAAAGCTCTGTCGGTCAAACAGGACACTTCCTGTGGGGAAATAGGCACGGTTTGTCGGTACGGCACCCTTTAGCATTTCATTTCTGACACAGACAAAAGCTCTGTCGGTGAGCCAGGAAACTTCTCGTTAGGAAATCGGCAACGTTTGTCTGTTGGGAGACGGTGCGCGTATTCGGTTTTTGGTGCCGATAAGAGCTCTGACAAACACTTTCCTCATTTCGTTTCTGATACTGACGAAAGCTCTGTCGACAAATCATGAAACTTGTTATATTGAAATGCAGGGTATGTCGGTGTACGGATTCCGTTTAAAGTACTGTCAAGAGCTCTTTAGGTAAATCAGGAAACTTCTTGTCTGGAAATCGGCAGCGTTTGTCGGTGCTGAGACGGTGCGCGGGTTCCGTTTTCATACCGGCAAGAGCTCTGATAAAATACTCTCCTCATACCGTTTCAGATATCGACAGAAGCTCTTTCGGTAATCAGGAAGCTTCTTGTCTGGAAACCAGAATTTTTGTCGTGGGAGATGATACCCACAAAAGCCATGTCGGGAAGTCAAGCCGATGATCCGATCGAGATCCCGATATCGGTTGTTTTTAATTTTCGATACGCTGACCGGGAAAAGCCGTGTCGGTAGAATTTCTTTTTCGTTCTCTTTACATTCTTTTTAAACCCCTGAGGTTTACTGAAATGGCGCCACTGGGGTTGACCTGGGGTCTAGGTCCCATGAACTTTTTACCATTCAAGTTGTATCCCAATCAGTCTATCCGTTCGATCGGCCACTACTGGTGTTGCAATATTTCCGAGACCTCCTTGCAACACAGTTGTCGGACGCGGATAAAATGAACACCTTCAGCAAGTTTACTTAAATGGCGCCACTGAGGTTGACCTGTCTATACAATGTACAATCAGTTCGGGAAACAGTCTACTTTATTCAGTGACTTATGAGTTTCAAATTTCTGTCAGTGATACCCCCACCAACTCAGCCCACCGAGGTTGGCCCACGCCAGATATCTGAATAACACAGCTAGGTCACATGGCCTGAGTATCGCCTCTAATCCCCCACAGCACTACCATCATGGCAAGAAGATGTTCGGACATATTAATGGCACATATTTGGCATCTTCGTCTACCATCCATCAAGCATCAGTCGAATCAGAGCATTTCCGAAAAATTTCCAGTGGGCCTACAGGGCCGGTATTCCCCAGCCCCACCTTCACCCCACAGACGTTAGATCCGGTTTGGGCCTCAAACTACATGTCTAGGTCCCATGAACTGTTTACCATTCAAGTTGTATCCCAATCAGTCTATCTGTTCGATCGGCCACTACTGGTGTTGCAATATTTCCGAGACCTCCTTGCAACACAGTTCTCGGACGCGGATAAAATGAACACCTTCAGCAAGTTTACTGAAATGGCGCCACTGGGGTTGACCTGGCTATACAATGTACAATCAGTTCGGGAAACAGTCTACTTTATTCAGTGACTTATGAGTTTCAAATTTCTGTCAGTGATACCCCCGCCAACTCAGCCCACCGAGGTTGGCCCACGCCAGATATCTGAATAACACAGCTAGGTCACATGGCCTGAGTATCGCAAAGTTTATCTCGATCGCGCAACCTATTTGGTCCCTAAGCGTTGAAGAAAATTTCCCTGACCCACCTCTAATCCCCCCACATCACTACCATCATGGCAAGAAGAGGTTCGGACATCTTAATGACACATATTTGGCATCTGCGTCTACCATCCATCAAGCATCAGTCGAATCAGAGCATTTCCGAAAAATTTTCAGTGGGCCTACCGGGCCGGTATTCTCCAGCCGCACCTTCAGTCCACAGACGTTATATCCGGTTTGGGCCTCAAACTACATGTCTAGGTCCCATGAACTGTTTACCATTCAAGTTGTATCCCAATCAGTCTTTCCGTTCGATCGGCCACTACTGGTGTTGCATTCCGAGACCTCCTTGCAACACAGTTCTCGGACGCGGATAAAATGAACACCTTCAGCAAGTTTCAGTTGAATCCGAGCACTCTCTTGGGCCAATGAACCCGTTTGGTTGTTGAGGAGGATCACAGTTGGCAGACGTCGTTCGGACACAGAATTAGCAAATTTAGGGCAGCTGCTCCCATCAGCCATCAGGTTTCCATAAAATTGGATTGCCCATTTGCTTCACCTGTATTTTGATCCAACGCGTCCTCATACCAAATTCTAACAAAATGTCTCTTCCCTTTGAGAGTTATCATGGTAACAGACGGACAGACAAATTTTACGAACTCGTAGGTGCTAACGTTTTGGAACCCCAAAAAGCCACTTAATTTGTAAATCTTCAAGTAGTCTGTTGTAATGTCTGTCACTTTTTTTGGTTTGTAAGACTATGGACTGTATAGTATGTTTCTGATTCCATTTGAAAACCATTGGTGCTAGGAAGCGAATGGCAAATTCATTAACTTTCATTAGAAAACCATCTCATCTGATGTTACAACTTATTATTACAACGGTTGTAAGATTTGTTTGCGGGGAACGTGCGCTGTTGCCGCGCAGCGGCAATGGCGCTTTTTGTCGGTAATTGTTAAATCTTGTCGGTAAAATCTGGGCTTGCCCCCTCACGAAAATGGGCTAGTTTTGCCACTGATTGGTACCGCTATTTAGGTCAATTCTCTCAGATGGATGGCCAGCCACTGACAAATTTATTGAGTCAGGACCTAAACGCTGCCAGGGATTCGGCCAAAAATGTATCCCCAACAAGATAGCTTCAGGGGTTTTTGTTTCTTGCCTTATATTTATGTTATGTAGTTTTTGTAGTACGAATAAATGAATGAAAAAATATTCCTTGAGCCCGAGCTGACTTTGGAACATATATTCAGATAATGTGTGACGAGGACCCTTGCCAAGAAGGGCCGAAATATTGCTGATGAAGCATCGTAGCTGGCGTATCCGTTGTATACATTATTTCAATATAAATGAATTATTATGGCTAAAAAAGTCGAAAAGTCACACCTGCCTTTTTTACTTTCTCATTTCCTCGCCCAGAAGAGGAACAAATTAAAAAAAAGAGGCGCAAGTGAATTTATAGGATTGTGGAGAAAATATTTACGATATTCAGACCTTTTGTTTAACTAATAACAAAAATGTGTGTTGGTGTCTGAAGCCCGAGGAGGGGGCAACTGCTAGCGTGCGTGTGTTTAGACAGTAGGATTATGACGACTGAACTTAATATATTTAACTGTGCATCTTTTATAAAAGCAAATAAGTTCTTGTTTAACTAATAACAAAAATGTGTGTTGGTCTCTGAAGCCTGACGAGGGGGAACCGCCTGCGTGTGTGTATTTAGACAGTAGGATTATGACGAATGAATTTAATTTTATTTAATTGTGCATCTGTTACATAGGCTAATAAGTTCCTGAAGCGTTGTCCAGCTGCGAACTGCAAGTACATCATCAGTATTAGCGAAAGCGAGCCGCTCAGATGCAGTGTCACCTGCCCATGTGGCTTCCGGTTCTGCTTCGAGTGCTACAAGAAGGCTCACGATCCGGTCACTTGCTCAAGACTTAATACATGGCTGGATTTTGCTCTGGAAGACCTCAAGAAGAAAGCAAGAAATGAAGAAGAGGAAGCCAAAAGTGAGGCATGGGTCCGACAGCATTCGAAGGTACGTAATTGGTGGGTTGTTAGTTACTCGTGTGGATTTGGGTAACCCGATATTAAGATTCTTGCTTTCACAGCTGTTTAGTCTTTAAAGGACCGGTCTTACCTATAATACTAATGCAACCTACGTCCATAATCACTCCATATATTTCTAAACCCGGAGACCCCAATTTCGTACGGTACATTCTAATTCCTCTAAAAAAACACGCTGATTTTCTCACTAGCCGTGTTTTGCCATCTTCGATGTGGATCACGCTGTCGACGGTTGTCTCCGAGAAGCATCAGAAAAACCGGTTATGTTAATTGTTTCCCTGTTTTCTCTACAAGTCAACGGGTCTCGCAAAAGGCTTAAAACGGCAAAAACGGTGGGTTATTTGTTGAAAGCACAGCCTAGTTTTAAAGTATTCAAATATTTTAAAATAATGTAAGTTGAAGAGTAAATAGTGCGAGGGGTCCTTTAAGTTTTAATCACTATAGCAAACTATGGTTGAAATGTCATGCTTCTTGTTCGTGTTCCTACTCTCGGTGTTGCGTAGACAATAGATCCAGTGACGCAACGGGTCTTCCGCCCAATCGCAGCCAAGCAGTGCCGCAAATATTCCTTGGAAACCACTGTGTTTAGACAGAGCAGATCGGACTTAAATTGAAATTCGGTCATACACCTTCAGGATCTATAAACACATTGCACTAATATTGAAGTCTTAGGAACAAGAATTGAGCGCGCGATTGAGTACTTTATTTAGTAGACAAGTACTGCGGGCCAAGCACTGCACTTACTTGAGATAAGTTTCGTGATTCTTGACTCTTACTCAGTAGTTCGGACAAAACTGTACACGTTGATCATTATGTCAAACGTTGACAGAGGTCACTGGACTTTCGGCAACCTAGTTGTTCAGCACTGGAACGATTTACCCGAAGGAGTGATCTGAGTTGCGTTTTCAGCAATTAGCGTGAACTCAAATCCTAACACGTTGCGGTTTCAGCGCTCCTGTTTTGCATAAAGCTACGTTTACACGGAAGGTATTTACCCGTACTCAACGGGTATTTTTCCCCGCAACAGCAACAAATCCCCGGGTATTTTTGACTTTCTTGCGAACTTTTTACCCGGGGATTTGTTTGTCGACGGTTATTCTTCGACGTCAGCAACAACAAAATCGGATTTTCGAGCAATAATTTTGATTATGTCCATCTAAGAAGTGATCCAATGGACACATATTGTTGTCGATTATAGAAAGATATCCTGAGCTTTACAACCTTGGAATCTATTGCCACATGACAGTACTCTCCCTTGAAAAATACCCGGGTACCGTGAACACTTTCCCCTCTCGTCTCTGGGAAAAAATACCCGCCGTGTAAATGATACTTAAGAGAACCCGGCTTAGGATTTGATACTCTACCGAGTCCTTTTGTGTTTGGATTCGGTGTTGAACTCCAAAGAAACACGGGAGCTAAAAACGCTTGAAGCCACAGAACACGGAACCCGTGTTAGGATGCACACTGGATGCGCTCCGTTGAAACGACTTGTGACGAACGCGGGTTGAGAATCGCGAGTCTGAATACGCCACTCTGCTCCGCAAATCTAGTGAACTTCAAGAAGGAAATAGATAAAAAAAATTTCAGGGGATATTTTCTCCCTGTCCAAATTTAAAAGACATATTAGATTAAAATTTTTGTAGAAGCTATACGGCCTTCTATCAAATTTGCTAATATATCTTATTATTAGCATTATTATGCCGTGTAGCATAGCGTGTGCGGCAACGCAGGTAGCGTTCTAGTGATTTATTACAAGTTATGACGATAAGAGGAGGGGCGAGTGCCGTCTTGTGATAGTCATAACGCTCTCTGGAATGAAAATAGTAACAACGAGGACATACGTCATTACTCTTATGGGAGTTTTTGAGTACATCCTTCTACCTTTCTTGACTAAAAATATTAATGAGGGTGAGAACCAATTTGGTTTTCGGCGTAGGGTGAGTTGTCAGCATGCGCATAGGGTCCTGTCTTCTTTACTTCTTGATAATTCCTCCAAGGGAAATGGTCTTTATATTTGTGCTTTGGATCTTTCGAAAGCGTTTGATAGTGTGGTTCATAGTCAGCTCCTTTTTTTCTCTTTACAATTCTGGGATCAAACTTTCTGTTATTATGCTCCTTAGGTTTTGGAATTCAAATTCTTTTCTTCAACTAAAATCTGCACCAGGCACTATTATAAGGGTACGAAGAGGAAATAGGCAGGGTGGCGTTCTGTCCCCTACGCTTTTTAAGATTTGCATTTCTAGTGTGTTGGTTAAGATTTCAGGTACTTGCCTTTCTGGTCTTGCGGATGTTTCTTACCTTGCGTATGCTGATGACGTGCTTCTGATTAGCCGTTCCAGAACTGGTCTTTCCCAAATGGTTTCTACAGTTTCTGGTGCTTTTTGGGATCCTAAAACGTAAGTGGAGGGATACCTATGACATCGCAAAAGTTGTCCGTTTGTCCGTCTGTAAGCACGATAACTCTCGAAGGGAATGAGATATTTTTATGAAACTTGGTGTGAGGATTCGTTGGGTCGTCGGACCAGTCAAGTTCGTAGATGGGCTTTGTAACCCTACATTTAGGGGTGGGGGAGGGGGTTAAAATTAAGGGGCAAACAAAATATTTTGAAACAGCTAATGTGATAGTCGATTATGGGGTAAGAAGACATGCTGATCACGATGGTGAAAACTATTTTGTCATCAGACGAGTAGTTCGCCCGGAATCCGGCCGAAACCGGAAAGTTTGTTAACATTAGAAGTTTTATTTCGAGTTGATTAGATGTTCGATTTAGGGCAAGAAGACATGTTGAAGACTTATGTGAAAACAATTTTCTACCCGGACATGTAGTTCGTCCAGAATCCGGCGAAAACCGGAAAGTTGGTTAAAAGTAAAAGTTTAATCTGAAGTTGATTAAATGTTTGATTTGTGGGTAAAAAGACATGCCGAGGAGAATGGGGAAAATCATTTTCTCGCTGGACAACTAGTTCGCCCGGAATCCGGCCAAAACCGGAAAATTTGTTAAAAGCAAAAGTTCGATTAGATGACAGATTAAGGGGTAAGAAGAGAGGCTGAGTCGGTTTATGACAATGGCTTTTACCCGGATATATAATTATTCCGGAATCCGGTTGTAACTGGATTTTTTTTTTAAGTCAAACTTTTATTCAAAGTTGATTAGATGTTCTTTATAGGGATAAGGAGATACGCTGGTTTTGTTTCTGTACTTTTTTTTTTTGCTGGACTAGTAGTTCGCTCGGAAATCGGCAGGAAGTCTCGGTCAGTATCGTCAAAATAGATATGGCTTATAGAGGTATATCTGAACTTGGTTTTCTCCGATGATTAGCCTGTCCAAGACTGGAACTGGCGAAGACAAGACTCGTTTGTCTGAATCAAGTATTAGATTTTTGGGATCCCATCGACACCTTTGGTCTTGTTCTGATATTGGGCTTTCGCTTAATATAGATAAGTGTGAGTTTCTTCCCTATAATTGTACTACTGCTACTCTATCCCTCTCCTAGATAGTATCCGGTGGCTTGGTATGTCTATTATTAAAGGACACCTGAATGAAGAGTACCAAGAATCATCCCTATCTGAATGACTTCTGTTAACATTGCGTGCAGAAAACCCGATCCAAATACGAAATACCGTTTCCAAGCTATGATTTTTACTCCATTTTGCATCTGTCCTTGTTTCAGTACTGAACCGTTCTAGAAATTAACAAATGTCTCCAATCAACCCTTCTTCTGGAATATTTTTTAACCAGTTAAGCCCAAACGTATATCTAGAAGAAATTCCAATACGATCCGGCCAGCGCTGTACAAGATTTGAATGAATTGCGCTTTTTGTCTTGGAGTCTGCATGTGCAAACCTCCAGAAAGGAACATCCCTATTTTGAAAACGTGACGCTCAGGAGAAAAATGCTCTCCGTGTCCATGTCTGTAAATGCATTCTCCATGGTGTGTTCAGGTATGGTTTCATTGTTCAGGTGTCCTTTAACAATCTTTCGAAACCGAGGGAAGTATAACAGACGTGCGCTGGCCAAACTTTATTCTACTTTCTGTGATCATTCTGTCCTTTATGCTTCAGGTCTTTTCCCCCTTCTTAAGAAAGGTAATTTAAAAAGAATTCGGATAAATTACTTCAAATTCTGCAAATTTCTTCTGTATCTTCCACCTTGGACAAAAAACCGGATTCTTGTTAGCAAATTTTCAGTTCCTGATATAACTTTAAAGTTGGAGACACTGCACAAAATTCTCTCCGGTACGGCTTATGCGCGCCTATCCCCTCACCACCGTCTTATCCGTTTGTTTCGTTGATTTTGTCTATATTTCGTTTTCTTTTTTTTGTGTTTTTTTACTTATTCCTACTCACCATATAAATTAAATTAAATTAAAACCGATAGTTATTATGACGTATGATGCTCACGACCGTCATAAGTAAACTGTAATAATCGTAACAATCATGGAACGAAAATAATAAGAGAGAGGAGCTAATTTACTTATTACGGCGGTCTCTGGATCAGGAATAAGAACAAGAATAGTAACGATCGTAACTAATAATAAGTCGCTGGAACGCTTCCCCAGAACACCTGATGGTAAGCGGGTTTTCTTTTTCTTATAAGAGCATAGTGCTTAATTTGTAATGCCTGTATACGTTTTAGCTGTGCCCCAAGTGCAAAAGCCCCATTGAGAAAACTGGTGGCTGCAACCACATGACCTGTAAATCCTGTAGATACGAGTTCTGCTGGGTTTGCATGGGGATATGGGCAGGTCATGGCAACGCGTAAGTTACCCTGTTCTTTCTTTGTTTTGTTTCGTGTGACTGTCAGCGCCAAAGCGAGCCCGTACGTAACTACCAACGCAATCTGGCATGATCTTTTATGAGACAGGATGTACTGGTGGATCGTGTAAAATGTCGAGGTCGTGGTCCATGTTCCAGCAAACAGAAATAGGCTCGTTTTCACGTCAAGAGACGTGCTTATCCCTGAAGTACTGCAATCATTAGAAGTAAAAGTTAAGTAATGAGTGGCATGGCAACTAGCTGAGCTACGGTTAAATGGTAAAGAACAAGAGATAAATAAATGCTACTTAAGTTACCGAACTCAGTAACTGGGGTGAACCAAATAATGAATTTTTACTACCGAAAAACTAACTAAGAAAATAAGGAACAGATCAGGAGCGGTAAAACAACCGAGTTTCGTAATGGAATAAAACTCCTGTTAGAACCGTCCGGGATAGGAAATAACGGATATTTTTTAATAATGGCAATACCCAACCACCGAATAGAATCGACACTCGGAACAGAAAACTTCAAGCAATTTAGGGATGCGGATTGCCCAAAGTTAAAAGACAGATAATCCTATTTTCTTAAATTTAACGAGAGTCCAGTATTAGAAAAAGAAGAAGAAACCTTTTTAACCACACGCGATACCTCGCTCCGAGATCGGCTAGTTAATAGAAGGTCATCGGCATAAGTAAGATATGAACCCGATGAAAATTTATCTCAGATTAGTAGTATGAAGTGGTACGAAAAGTAGCATGGAGTACTAACTGATGCTACTACATGCCTCTACTTCAAGGCTACCGTGTTACTGCATTCTACTGCATGCTACTATTAGCAAGACTGGATGCTCCTAGAGCAAGACAGGATGCTACTGGATACTACTACTTAAGATTGGCCCAGTTCGAGGCACATTAAATGATAGTACTCTTTACTGTTACATATCATTAGATGCAACTTTTTCGTACAACTATCATACAACTACGCAGGCTACAAATCTTTCATCGGGAAACATTTGCAAAACCAAAGAGATATTCATTCATTCATTCGTACTAATTAGACTACATAACATAAATATAAAGCTAGAAACAAGACCCCCTGAAGCTATCTTGTTGGGGAATTAAGAAGAAGAAATGTTTGTAAGCGTATCAGAAATGCACATTTTGAATATACTAGGAGAAAGAAAACCGTACAGTGTTTTACGCAACAACGGACAGGAGTCTTTGAAACTGATACAGAATCATTAGATTTATTAGGAGGTACAGTAGAGGTATGCTTATGTGAACGTTTGTTGCGACATTGACTTTGCCATTTTCATGCACCTGCTGTGTCTAAAGCTAACTACCAGTTAGCCAAAGTAGGTAGTTGAAGGCATCTGAAAACACCTGAATAGGTATTTCGGATCTTCGTTCTACCATTTAGCCTAAAACTGCACTATTCACATTAAAGTAACTGTTCACATAAACATACCTCTACTGTAAGATTTCCTGTACCAATAACGACAAAGAAATATAAAGGAAAGTTTAATGCCATTACTGTAAAGAGAATACTATAAAGAGGTCAATATTATCAAAAGCCTTAGAAAGATCAGTGATTGTAGAACCCTGATATAGTGAACACTGAACAAATTCACCCGATGAAAAATTTATCTCAAAATAGTAGTATGAAGTTGTACGAAAAAGTAGCATGCAGTACTAACTGATGCTACTACATGCTTCTACTCAAGGCCACCGTGTTACTGAATACTACTGCATGCTACTATGGCAAGACAGGATGCTACTGGATACTACTTCATAAGATTGGACCAGTCTGAGGCACATCAAATGATAGTATTCTTTACTATTACATAGTATTCCATGCAACTTTTTCGTACAACTATCATGCAACTACGCAGGCTACAAATCTGTAATCAGACTGACCTAAACCAAGCCTTATGAACGACGACAAGGCCGAAAGCTTATCATGAAGAGTTGGAATCACAAAAGACAGTCTAGCTAAGCTGTGTGTCTCTTATAAAGCTAGAAATTAGATTCGAGGCTCATTGCAGTGTCTCAAGGAAACTCTTATTGATTCTTAAATCTTTTCTAGTAATAGCTGCAACGTTCCACCTTCTACTATCAGCCCGTCCAATCCCGAGTCGGACGCCGTGGCAAAGAGAAAGCTCGAGCGTTTTGAATTTCATAAACAGCGATTCGACAACCACATAGCCTCAGCTGAACTGGAGAGGAGATACCGCAGCACAATCAGGGAGAAGTTGATGGAGTTTAAAATCTGCCAAGTTACATTCGGGCCAAATGAGGTTGCGTTTTGTTCTTAGTATAATATTTATTTATTATCACAAAAGTGGTAAGTCATTAAGACGTTGGCATGCCATGCAGACGGTTCCTGTATCCAGTGTTGCCAGCCGTAAGCCTTACTTATAAGGATTAAGCCAGTGACTAGTTCTGGCCTTTGATAGCATTTGCCGACAGAATTTTTGAACAGCAATCCACACACAGTTACATGAATATAAACAACTGACCAAGCCTATAAACATATTAGCCTACCTAATCTGTAATCAAAAACAAAAGAAACAAAATCTAAAAATAAACATATTAGGACATTATTGTTTTGAAACAAATATAGCCTAGAAACCTCAAAACGAATCTCTGATTTTCTTGTTACGATCTGTTTTGAGCTTGCCCGTAAGAGTGCTTTAGAATCGGGCCACTACATGACCCCACGGTCGTGCCGCCTCACGATTCGAACTTACGACGTGGAGCTGATCTATACATCGCAGTTTGACTCATTTGAGCATGCTTTTCCATGTGGCAAATACCCCACCGTTAACTTCGTTCCGCACTATCTCGCTGGCGGTAATGTTACGGTCGACTGATAATTTTCCACCAACAGCCTCAACTCCGGAAAATAATTACTACGCCTACTTCAGGAGGAAACAGCCTACTGGAGCATCGGAAGCTAAGTAAGCTATTGTCGTTATGAATTAATGAATTTATTACATGCAGCGGACAAAGGATGAGCCGGCGAGAATACCAAGGCACGACAAAAGCATGCAGAATTCGAGTTCTTCAGTGTTTTGCCCGACAAATATTTGCAGGATTTCGTTTCTTGCGTATAACCCGATGTGCCGAGGAGTCGACCTACACCTGACAAAAGCATGCACAATCTTATTTCTTTTGTGTTTACAAAAAAAAAGGTAAATGAACGCTTAACAAGAAATCCAGAGGGTGCACAAAATCTACAACAACAGCAAAAGATGAATGAACGAACGACAAGAAATACACAACGAAACACGAAAAGCAAAACTTTGCTCTCATGCACAAGAACGTCATCGTGACACACATTGTGAATTCCACAGTCTTCAAGAAGGACCAGAGCTTATGCGTTAGAGCAGCGGAGCAACAACTACCATCTTTCACAAACACTCGCCATCGCATCCTGAAAATCTCATGCTCGTCCAAAATAATACCGTTGAGAATCTGACCGAATTTCGCATTCAATTCTATCGGAGCAGGTTGCGAAAATTTCTGCCATGTGTTATTATACGTTTATACCTTCCCCCTTCTTGCCTACGTCGTTAATTTGAAATTCATGGATGCATATTTCCTAGGTGGGTTTACTGCGGAATGGGCTGGATACACTCCTACGCTCACGGCTGCTGTTGGCGCATTCCTATATCTTCGCATACTACGTCCAGGAATGCAAAGAATGGGAGCTTTATCTTGTGAGTATACGTCAGAGCGCAATTTGGTTGCAGTTCAGTAGTTACATTCAGTCGATACGAAGCCCAACAAAAATTCAGAAGTAATGAAAACCCCATTGCAACCCAATTTTTTACTTTACTCGTTACCACCCACATACACACCCTCATGTCCGAAAAGGAAAATTGGACAAAATTCGTTCTACACCCTTGTCTGAAAGCCGTAGAACGATCACCCACCCGAGACCTTAACATACCAAAAGCGTGAATAGCCTAGATTTAAAATAGCAATTGCGTCAACATAGTTTCACCCTCCGTCATTTGTAGAGGCTTGTTAGGTTTCACATACCTTTTCGGGACGCCCCTGGTGGCAGATAGTGGCAACAGCCATTGGCAGAGAATACTGTTTCGGTCATGGTATTTCGGTTCATGCGGCGAAAATACGATCACGACTCACGAGTGGGATGTTGTTTCTCAAATCAGAAGGAAGGAAACTCACTGAAGTTTGCAAAGATAACAGTATCGCTTAGCAAGAACAATTCTTTGAATGGTGCCCATGGTGATAGTGTCTACTTCTTTCTAGTTATCTTTTTTTTTATTTAGCTTTTAATGGAGTGTTCCGGGGAACAATCCACTATTGCGAGCGCTGTAGCAGCTTTCGGTTTTCACCATATTGTGGAGCTCATAACTCGTGAACGATTGCAAGTATCAAGTTCAAACTTAGTATACTAGTGGGTATTGGGGTCCAGTTGTGCCTTTTGGGGATCCCGCCCCCCACCCCAACCCGGTTCAGGGGCAAATAGGCCCAGATTGCCCAGTGAACAATATTAATAACTTGACAGAACTGGATGAAATTCCTTGTACATTTAGGTCCTAGGGTTGGGAAATTGCTTTTAAAGTTGCACCTCCCCCACTCACCCCGTTCATGGGCAACTGAACAAAGTTTTTGACCCGTGACTGTAATCAAATTATAAGCTGGTATACTTGAGGAAAAAGGGGAGTAAATATGCATTTTGATCGGTCCCGACCCCCCCCCCCCTCCCCTCGCCCTCCCGTTCATGGGCAGCTGGACCCAAATTTCCGATGAGTTAAGTTCGTCTGTGACAGGTCTCAAGTTCAACTTTTGCATATTTGGTGAGTTATATCTATGGATGAGGATTTTGGTTTAACAGCAGCAAAAAAGACGACGCGACGTACTTCTTTAATCAACAGTTGGAAACTAGACTCTTCTGTCATATGATCGATGATATGACGTTCTTAATGAATTGTGACAAAGGGGGCATTAGTCTGCTACGAATTGGTTTATTGCAGTTGTTATTACCTTGCTAATGGAAAAGAGGTATAAAGGGTGGGACTGCATGGCAGGCAGACCATTCAGTGTTCGAACAAATGCTATTCGTGCAAGATCTTCAACATTTCATGAATTGTTGATCCTTGGAACAGCCTTACCGAAGATGCGGTTAATGCTGAATCGATCAATAGTTTTAAGTGCATTGTTGATGAGATTTTTAACTCTGATCAGTTCGACTACTCAGAATTTCTTAGAATTATTTATAGGCGAAAGCCTTTTCTCTTGCTTTGTATTATTATTATTATTATTATTATTTCTTTGGATTTATACTGGCGGTTTGTTTACATTTAAAGCTTTTAAAGGGGGGTGATTACAAGGTTATTTCAATACTTGTTGGGTTACTGGGGAAGAGAGATGTCTTGGTTCTAAAGCTGTTTGTATATAAAATGTGACAAACATTTTACTTTTACACTCCACGTCTGAGCGCTTGCGCACTTCTTGTCTTCTTATTTATGATTTTCTATTTTCTTTTCTTTTTTTTATATACTCCGCCTTTTTTACGATGTCAAGTGTTAGTGGGCCAATAAAATAAATTCATTCAGTATCTTGTGCCGCACGACATTAAACAATATACAGCAAGGAGCGGTAGCACTCAGCTGAGAGAAAGTGATAGTTGCGTTATTGCAGATATCATGGTATCTGATCCATGGTAGCTGGGTCTGCACTTTATCGGAAGTAATCCCATGCTATGCTATCTGATACTACGGTTGCTTGCCGTCATCCCAAAAGAAATACTTACATCCACTCACATTATAAATGCCAAACTTCTTTCCCACGAATTTGACAAAATCCTAGGTTCTTGTATTGGTAATGATGAAAGTGAGATAACTTTTTCACATACCACGATCAGTTATTACGTTCGGGACCGTTGTTTCTGCATAGCAGTTACCACGGTAACTGGCAAGAAACCCAACTGCAGAAATGACTTTTGACCGTGGTATCAGGTACCACGATAACAAAGATGCTGAGAGCGAGCACGCGATCTTTGCCTCGGCCCTCGATGACTGCAAACACGACTTTAGCCCGTGATATAAGATACCATAGTTTACCAAAAACGCAACTGATGTTCCGATAAAGTTTTGTCTCTTAGGAAAATCAAGGCGTGCTGGAAAATACGACTGAGAGTTTGACCGACTACTTCCAGAACAGGTTCCCCGATGATGACCTGTTTTCAGTAAAGGAAAATCTGCCAGCACTGATCAAGTAAGATTATACCGAATCCGAGTTCAAGGGTACTTGACTTCAGATGATCACCATTACGTATTACATTTCAGTAGAATCCCAAATTGGTAGGTTTGCCTAGCTAGATGATGGCAGACTAGGTTCGAATTTTGCCAGTATGCTTTTTGAAACGATATCTGTGTTCGTTACGCAAGGCCGGCTGGTAATATGATTAAAGCACCCTCTCACTGTTTATGTTCCAGTATCTTAAAGTAGTTTTGTAGGCTCTGGTTCAAGCAAATTAACGGCTTTGGCTGTTTCGAGCCTTTGTCAAGGCCATTGACCTATAGCCGAAATAGGCAGTAAATTTACATAACCGTTTTTTCTTGCAACGAAGCTTCTCGCAATTTCGCAAACAATTGTCGGGAGCATGATATGCATCGAGCGAAAGCGCAGCGTTTATTTGTAAATTCGTAAATCTGTTGTTTTATTTTGAGTGTTACCGATGATGTGCACTAGGATTAGAAAGCTTTAATGTACGTATTTTCTAATCTCGTCAATTTGGCGGAATAAAAGCATTTCATTCATTCAACAAGGGAAGTGTGAAAATCAGTGAGTTGTCGTTAGTTAGGTGGGTTAGAATTTACCGCCTGAAATGCAGGCCTCCGTGGTTTAAGAACTGATGCAGCGATTGCGGATTGGCATTAAAGGTACGACGGAGCCTTTAAATGTCTCGTCGTTCATAGGATGTTTTAATTGTTGTAAATACTGGAACATAAACAACATACACATTGGATATTGGGAGATCAGTCGTCAATATAGAAGACGAGGGGCTACTATATCACAATATTTATCACAGTAATTGTGTTACTTGCTTTATCCTGTCAATTTCTCACTAGAGAACCGTTGTGTTCATTTGTCAAACTGCTAGACTGATGTGTGCTTTTCATCCCTGGATATCGTACGGAGAGTCAAGGTGAGATTCTGCGTTAAATTCGATGACAGAACTTAAAGAATTGACTTCGAGGTCGGCCTCACCTTTGACCTCAAACTCCGACTCGAATTCGACATCTTACTGGATTTTGAAATCGAGGAAAGAACGACGAAAGTGGATCTTAAAAGATCACCTCCAAATATTTAGTGCGAAACAAACCAAAAAGATACGAGCGTTTCCTACAGAAATCGACGTATCGGATTTTCACGCTGTTTAATAAAAAGACTGGTACCAATCAATTCATAGACACCAAACTTTATGTTTGGAAGATCTCGTGTCTCGGATTTCACATTTTAAGTACGGACTGGATCCGATGAATGTGGAGGGAGTCGGAGAGGGGAACCGGAAATTTCGTGACACGCAAGTGAAGCAATAAGGATGAAACTTGGTGGGAAGAACAAGCACAAGCCCCAGGTACATCATTGACAGAACTGGGCCGAATTTGTGCACGGTGGGGGGAGTTGCAGGGGGCCGGAGCTCTCGGTGATCCAGAGTTAAGCTACTTCCAGGTGGGCCAGGACGATGAAACTTGGCAGGCTTATCAGGGACTCGACCAGATGAACCTGGAAATAGCCAGTTCCCCGATCCGACCATCGTGTGGGGAGTGGAACTTTCGAACGGGTGATCGGAACTTAATGAAGCTTGGTATTTGGAAAGACTTCGTGTCTCAGATGTCCCAGTTCCAGTCCGGATCGGATTAGATGAACTTGGGGGAGGGGGGGGACTGGATATCTAGTGGCGCGCTCTGGAATGATCGGCATGAAACTTGGTGGGAAGAACAAGCACAAGCCCTAGGTAGATCGATGATAGAACCGGACCGGATTCGGGAACCGTGGGGGGAGTTGGGAGGGGTGATCGCGAGTTAAGGTACTTCCAGATGTGTCAGGACGATGAAAATTGGCTGGAACATTAGAGACTCGACAAGATTGGTTTGGAAATTGTCTTTTCCCAGACTCGACCATCCCTTAAAGTAGGCATCTTAACCGCAAAGTACGAAAGTACTTTTAAGCAAAATGTACATTTTCATGACCCTCATTAGCCATAATTATTTTTGCCTGAAGGGTTTTTGCGAAAAAAGGGGAGTAAATATGCATTTTAACCGAACAAAATACTTTTGACCAAACGATATATATATCCATGATCCCTAAGGCTCAATTTTGTCAAAGGGTTTTAATTACAACTGAATTCCTTAAAGTACTAATAGGCTAATGCTTTTTGGCAAGATATACACTTCATTATTTTTGCCTCAGGGATTGTGCATACAGATGAATTTCTAGCGCCCTTAAAGTGCGCATCGTCACAGCCAAGTGCAAATATATATATATATTTTTTTATTTTTTTTTTACCAAAGGATAGATTCTCAAGATTTCCAAAGGCCCATGATCATTCAAGGGGTTTGCTTATAAATGGTCAGAAGAAACCCACGATTTGGCATATTCCTACTTTCATCCTCTGACCCAGCCTTGCTGGGTGCCATATGAGCTACTAGCTCTTGTTTGACGAATCGTCGTTTCACTATATTTTACCACGATCAGAACGTCCAAAGACGATATTTATTTTCATCAGTGACAAAGGCATGAAAATCTAAAATTGCGTATGATGAGTTATCTGATCTTGAGGACACTACTTGAAACTGCGTTAGGAGACTTAAAACACTGAAGCAATTATCCAAGTTATAGAGAAGCGAGGTCTCTCGTACCCCTTTGGGTACGCGTACCACCGGTTGGGAACCACTGTTACACTAATTGAAACTGCGTTAGGAGACTTACAATAACTATCAGAGCTATAGACGAACTTGACCCATTGCAAGGGTTTCTCGTGCCCCTTTGGGTACGCGTACCAACGGTTGGGAACCACTGTTCTAGTGGCTGTTTTTTAGACCACCCAAAGTTTCGTAACCGTTATACAGAACCTTGAGTTTTTCAGGCGCTGTAGTAATCGCATCGAGGCTATGCTCGGTCACATTTCTGATGGCTACGAGAAAGGAACCTGGAAGTTCGACAATTGATGATATTCGATACATTTTCCCAAAGGTGATGACAGATAGCTGTGATATTTCAAGCCATGATTCCAGCTCCTGTGAAAACCGTGATAGTTCTGTGCCTGTACCTTTATATTTTATAATCGAAATTTGGTTAGTATATCTTACCGTTGTAGCCTAAACTGAAATTTATCGGCTTGATTCCAGAGCAAGAGGTGGGTATCTAATGCACCTGCAGATGGTCAGGGGTTAAGTGGGCAATGACCTGGAAACGCTGTGGCTACCTCGACCCCATACAAAGCCTCCAAAACCTTCGAACTAACCGTATTCGACGATGGAAATGAAGGTATAATTCTGGGGGTCGAACAAGTGAACACACTTTGTAAGTCGTCTGAACGCAATTCCTTCATTCTTCGTATTTATTCCTGCCACGCGATTTAATTCCTAAGATATTCGATACGTCTTCCCAAAGTTGATGATAGATAGCTGTGATATGAACATATAAGGTTTGAATCCAAGCTGACCATTCATTTCATAAAATAGAAAAAACGAGATTTTCGGGTTTTTTTCTCGATCAGCTAGTTACCCCTCCAAGATGATGTGCGAGGAATAAATAAAATTTCGGACGTTTCGGTTGCACTTCCTGCGAACCGTCTTCGGCGAAGAAAACAAAACTAAATCATAAAATCCACCACAATAACAACAGGAAAACAATGCGGAACCAAAAAACAATAAGACGACATGTAACTAAAAACCAGAAGAACGATGCGGGCTGAACGACATGCAGATATAAGTAAAATAACGAAAGATAAAAAAAACCCGAAAATCTCGTTTTTTCTATTTTATGTGATGTGAACCATTATTCCAGCCCCTGTTAAAACCGTGATAGTTCTGTGCCAAGTATCTTTAAATATTATAGTCGAAACTGGGTTGTTGTATCTTACCGTTGTAACATAAACTGGAATTTATCGGCTATATTCCAGAGAAAGGGGGTGGGTCCAAACTTTACGGCTATTTGTTTATCAATTTAAATACAAAAGTGTGAATACTGTCACAAATTAAACAAAATTCTTTTGAAGTCCTTAGCTGGTGTCCAACGAAGCACAACGGAGGGACAGCTAAAAATAAAAGAAACTTTAATCTCTAATGCACCTGCAGATCTGGACACGCTGTGGCTACCTCGATCGCATATAGAGCCTCCAAAACCTTCCAACTAACCGAAATCAATCACGAAAATGGAGGTATGAATCCAGGGTTCGAACAAGTGAACACACGTTATAAGTCGTCTGTCATTCGGACCGCATTCCTTTATTCTTCATATTTATTTCAGCCACGCGATTATATTTCTATTAGAAGAGCTTTTTCAGAAAAGTTTTTTACTGTGACAAATTTCTTGTTTATCTGTATTCCGGGCGAACTAATTTTTACCCCTACATCGACCCTCTGACCAACTTCAGAAAGGATTTTACTTAAAACAAATTTCAGGTTTTGACCAGATTTCGAGAAGTTCAGATGTGGGTTCAACATGTGGTTTTACCAATATGTCGAATCTTCGAATCGACGCCTAGCAGCTCCAACGCAAAATGTATGCAGACCGAAGAACCGGTGACACCGAAAGGCGAACCCAGAACCTCTGTGTTCCTTTGAGACTTAAGGTGGTCGACTTGAAAAATTCGACTTTTGAGTCCACCAAATTTCCGGGTTTGGATAAATTTCAACAGAATTCCTTGTCTGACAAGTAAATAAAGTTCATAAAACGTATATATTGCGTGTTCTTACACCCGATACGAGCCTCTAATCGATTTAAGAAAAAACTTATATTTTTACCAAATTTCCGGTTTTGGCCGGATTCCGGGCGAACAATTTGTCCGGCAAGGTTCACAAACTAATTCATCATTACTCCTTACCCTGACGTGAAACCTCGAATCAAATTCAGATACAACTTTTATTATAATAAAATATTTCCGGTTTTTCCGGGGGAACTGTATGTCCGGGGAGAAAATTATGTTCATATACGGTCATTCCTAATTCAAACTGAACTTCAGATAAAACATTCTTTTAAAACACCGGAAGGAGCTATTTGTCCCGCTAGACAATAATTTTGCATGTTTACTTACTTACACTAGATTTTACAAAATATTTTGTTCGCCCTTTCATTTGAACCCCACCCCTAAATATAGGGCTACGGAGCCCATCTACGAGCTTGACCTGTCCTTTCACGCAAAGAATCGTCACACTAAGTTCGAACAAAATATCTTATTGCCTTCAAGAGCTGTCGTCCTTACAGACGGACGGACAACTTTTAAGAAGTCCTTAACGTTTTGGGATCCCAAAAACCTGTGTATGAAATATGAGGCATACAGTTATGAAGCTGATTAAGCTGGGATTTCTCGTGAATGGTGGGTACCACAACCAACCTTCGTAGCGCCAGAAAATCGTGGGTTTTTGCGGTCAGATGTCATGGATCCGTAAGAACGAGACCAAAGGTTTATTATATATAATAGATGAATGTTGAGTGTATTAAATCCGTTGTATATATTCGTGGTAAACTGCATTTTGTTGCTTTTTCTTTTTTCTTTCTTTTTTGATCTTTCATACTCTGCCCCCTATTGTACACAGTTTTGGCAGGTAGTAAATCTATATCATACCACAGGATCCCAAAAATGTAATATTTGATACAGACATTTCAGTCTTGTCTTCGCCACCTCCAGTGTTCGCCAGACTCCTTGAACATTTTTACTGTTAAAATTTAGAAACAGATTAAGGCTAAATAGGTATTCATCTTCGAAAAGTTCAGATTTGGATTCAGCATGTGTGTTTACCCCTATAAGTCATATCTATTTTGATGAGACTGATAGAAACTTCCTGCCTTACTTCTGCCAAATTTCCGGTATCGGCCGAATCCCGGGCGAACTGCTTGCCCCGCCAAAAACAAAAATAAAGCTCAAAAAACGAATTCAGCGTATCTCATTACCTCTATTTCGAACATCTTATCAACTTCAAATGAAGCCGGATTTCAGCCGGATTCCGGCCGAACTATATGTCCGGGTAGAAAATGAATGGTATATACGGATTCAGCATCTGTTTCTACTCGTAAATCGGACATCTAATCAACTTCAAATAAAACTTTTGCTTCTAACAAATTTTCCGGTTTTGGCCCGATTCCGGGCGAACTGCTTGTCGAGTAGAAAATTATTTTCACGCAAGTGTTCAGCATGTATTCTTACTCCTAAATCGAACATCTGATCAACTTCAAGCAAAACTTTTACTTTTAACAAACTTTATGATTTTGTACGGATTCCGGGCGAACTACTTGTCCGTAAAACAAAAATGGTTTTCTAGCCGCGTCCAGCATGTCATGTCTTCTTACCCCAAAATCGACTGTTTCACTAGACGTTTTCAAAATATCTAATTCCCTTCGAGTTTTATCCTGCTGACAGACGGACGGTCAGACAACATCTGCGATGTCACATCGTGTCACAGGTATCCCTCCACTTACGTTTCGGGATACCAAAAAGTGGCAACACCGGAGGTCCCAATACGATTATCAACGTTTACTTAGCAACAAAGACTAATCCAACTTGAAGCGCTTAACTGGCATAAAGCCAATTATATACTTGTGTAACTAAAACAGCAGGGTCTTTTCTTCAAGGAAGTTAGAACACCAAAGAAATGTCCGATATGTCAGGCTACCGCCTGACACATCGGATTACATCTTAATCTTCATTAATCCGACCGTACAGACACGGTACTCTATTTGAACTCTGTATTGCGTTATGTAACATAGAGAAAGGCGTGGAGGCGCGGAAGGCAGCGACTTAAACTTGTTGAATGTTATTGTTTTTCTTTTTTGTTTATTTTGGCTTTTAAATACACGTATTTATATATATATATATATACTATTATATCCACAGAAAACATGTTGAGCAAAATACCAAAAAAACAGGAACGGAATATAAAAGAAATAAGAAGACATTTTCTATTTTGAAGGAGAAAAAGGTTCTTCAGTATACCTTCAGCCTTTTTCATGGCACTAAAATGACAAGTCAGCTGTGATTTATTATGTCGAGTTTACTGCTTAGTTTTGGTCTTAGGTCGACCTCAGTGCGTATTACGACCAGCTCAAATCCAGACAAGCTCACGCCCAGCCGCATAACGGGTTTCCGGCAAAAAAAAAACCCGGACAACTCTCCCCGACCAACCCTCCCCCCCCCTGGCGAAAACCCCCTCATAAAAAAAGAATCACCTAGTCCCAAATACATACACCACAGATAGTACAAGGGATTAGCTGGGTACCCGGATTAGCTGGCCTGATTAGCTTACCTCATCTACCTACTGACGGATACATAAGAGTAGGGTAACTGGATGCAGTATCCAGTAACAAGTGTAAGAATAAGCTTGTGCGTGCACAAAGGGTATGTGTATGTGAAGCAAAAAGTGCTGGCAGGATGTGTTCTAAGTTTTGAATGCGTCAAGCGCAGGCATAACAAAGATAAATAAGGGAGGAGAGTGTAAACCGGAGGTGGTGACAGAATAATACTCTCGAAAGGGTTGAAATATTTTGTTCAAATTTTGGCACGATGACTCTTTGGGTCAAAGTACAGGTCAAGTTCGAATGTTAAATGTTTTGGATCTGTCTTAAATGTAAAGAATATGTTTTTTTTTTTCGCTGGGGGGGGGGGGGGGGTTGGCGGGGGTTTTGCCGGGGGATTCTCGCCTAGACCCCCGCATAAGAATAACAGCCCCGTCTCTATATCAAACGGTGCGTCTCAAGACCATGCCTTTGCGTTCCAAGTAGTAACCTTGGGTGAAAAAAATTGTGTAAGCAGCTTGCGTCTTTGCAAACTACGGATTAAACCCAATGTAACTAACAAAATCTACGTCAGCCGGACAATTCCTTTCACTTACGAGAAAAACCAAAATGATGCAGCTAATCCTCCTTCGCTCCCTCCTCTTCTTCAGGGTTTGACGTGTGCCACGTCAATCTCTCCTCGTAAAACTGGATAACGATCTGAGCGCACTTTACGTTTGCTTGTCTTGCAGGAACAAGGTCGGCTTCATCGCTGCCCTTCCACTTCATGAGGAACATGAGCTAAGAAATAATTTAAGGTCACTCCGTGTACACTAGGGGAGAGAGGAGGGCCCGCGAAAATTTCCCCTAGCCTTCACCTCGAGCTCCCTCCTCAAAAATAAAAAAAGATACCGGCTTGAGCTATCTGACATGGTTTTACGCTCTCGTCAGATGGTCACGAGTTCTTTCCCCCCCCCCCCCCCCCTCCACGTGTTTCGTTGTCACGTAAGTCATTATCTATTCCAGACGTTCTGAGCTCAGCTGGGACATTCGTATCCCTTTCATTCTGTGCTGATTTATTCTCAGCACGAGAAAATCCCCATCCCAATGTATGCCCAAATTTACAGGCGCCACCCCAGGGGTGGGGATGTAAAAGCTATGAATTTGAACAAGTTTTGTCAAGCGCTCTCGAGAATCGCAAATAACAATCTTTGGAGTACTGGGCCCTTGGTTTTACGAAGGACAAAATAGTCATCAGCTGTAAGAGCATCTCGTCTTCTCTTTTTGTAGTCACAAGCCAAGAGAAGTTCTCTCAGCAAGCTCCATCTACCAGTGAAAAAATCAATCGGGCAGTTAGTATGAACTCGGCAAAGCAGGCTGTACTGTTTCTTAGTTGTTTGACTGTTGAATTATTTCTGCGAAGGCACAAACCTAAAGCAGTCATAAAGTATCTTAATGTTATTTTTCTCCAGCCAGCGACCAATATCTACCCAAATAAATTCTTTACATGCGAGGGAAGCTACTGCTACGGAAGCGTTTGTGGAATTCAGGATAGCGTATGGTTAAGCCGGTCTATAGCATAAGAACGGGATTGGTCAATAGTACGCCAAAAACCTATACTCAACATATATTGCTGCTCCTGGAAGCGCTCCACTCCCTCAGTGCAAGTCGAAGAGGTGGATAGACCACATCACAGTAATAATTATCTTCTAGACAAAAGCTCAAAGTTCTGTTCAAATCCCTACTTACCTCCCCTGAGGAGTCAGTGGCACCGATTATTTTTTCAGGTTCCAAACCCCTGTCAAACCCTCTTGGGCGTCCGTCTTCTTCACTTGTCTTTTTGACTTTCTTCTTTGTGTCTTCCTTATCTTTCTCAACTACAACGGACTTTCGTTTCTTGGGCTCCTCCTTTTTTTCTGCTTCCTTCTTTTTTCGCTTTTCTTCAAATTCTGAGATCAGCTCCGGGCAGTCAAGGTTCTCCTGTGGTTCCCAGGTGTTATCCTCGTCGCCATATCTGCAAGATAAGACAAAATATAGTGTCCCCCCAAAAATCTGGAATGACATGGAAAAACAAAGAAGTGGATACCACTCACCCAAGCAAAAGCAAAAGTACCAAAATCAAACAAAAACATAATAGTAAACGAAACAAGAGCTAGAAGCTCAAATGGCACTTGTAAGGCTGAGTAAGAGGATGATAGTAGGAATTTATCAATTAGTGGGATAGTTGCGATCATTTTTAAGCAAATCCCCTAAGATAAGATGATGATGGACCCTCGGAAATCACGAGAATGTACCGTTAGGGTAAAAAGTACTTTATTTTTTGCCCTTTGCGGTTATAATGTGCACTTTAACGAGGTCGGATCGAGGAACTAACTGACAATTTCTAAGCCATCTTGTCAGGTCTCTAATGTTCAAGCCAAAAAGAGTCCAGAAGAAACTTGAATGTGCACAAATCTCGTATTCTAAGCATGGTTTTTACGTTCGATTATTCTCAAGTTCGTCTCATCGACACTTTTGCTTATCATTTAGTTTGGCATCAAGCCGCATTTTTTTTTTTTTTTTAAATAATCTAGAACTGAAATGTAAAACTTGTCGCACCGGTAGGCTGGGATGAACGAATGCAGCGGTCTGCATGCCTAGTGGTCCTAGTACTACAGCATCAACGCTTCTGAGACGGTCCAGGCCCAGCCAAGTATCAAGTAGTGTTGTAGTACCAAGTACGATGAAAAGTAGATTAATGCCTTTCATCTGATTTGTCGAGCTGTAAAGCCTCTTTTAGGTGATTCAACATACCAACGTTGTCAGACCATAAGGTACTAAGCGAAATTCTTTGAATTATTCAGGAGACGAAAAAAACGTTTGTAGATTACATTATTAACGTGGCGCGAAGTACTTTTAGGATCCCTGTGTCACGCTAACCGACAGCCCCACACCTCTGAAATTATTACAGGATTTGGAGCTTGGGCCCTAGGTACCAACTAAATCAATAACTCATTGTCCGAAAAAATTTCACTTAGGCGGTGTTCCACCCTACTTACCATAGTCACTACGCATGACGTCACGAATTCTGGCTTTTTGCCATCACGGCTGGAATGATTTTTCTATTTTCCAGCAGAACATCATGCCCCGAGTGAATCCAACCAATCAGGTTACGGATATGCGTAGTTATCACGCTTACTGCGTTCCCGAGCATGGTAAGCAAATAGTTACTATCAGTTACTATTTCGAGAAGTTTGGAATTGTCAGCGTAGTAACCTTTCGTGAGGTTGGAACGAAAATAGTAACTAATAGTTACTATTGTTAGAAGGGCGGAACACGCTCTTAGTACCTGCCGTAGTAAATTAATCTGTTTGGGTTCACACGCAAAAGCGGGCTTTCTTCCGAAGTGCCCTGAATAACTGAATATTTCCTGAGCTTTGCTTCATTAGCCATTGAAATGCAAGCTTTTGCTGAAATTCAAATTCTCCGCATCGGGGTGAACTTTGTCTTGTCGGGCCAGCAGTGCATATTCCGAGCGTCACTATCAGAGCCAAAGGTGAACAAATAAAAAATCCCTTAGCAGACTCAAAATAATTCAGTGTATTTGAATCCAAGATATGGAAATAAGCTGGCTTCTCCGTTATGCGTAAGAATCTTACCCTTTCCATTTGAGGAGGTATTCGACTTTAGCGTTTCTTATTCTCTTATCCATGACCTTTTCAACTGAATATTCCTCCTCCTCTTCCTCGGCCTCGGGGACTGGCTCCGCAACAGTGGGTTCTGGAGTGTTTTTGGACTTTCCCATCTTGGTGCCCTAGAAAGTAGTACAGACGATTATATTTATGATCTGCTAGTTTAGTTCTGTTATCTTCCAACCTCGTACAAAGAGATACTAGAAGCTATCATCTTTCCACCCCGTATGGAGAGACACAATAGTTCTAAAAATGGTATAGCTTTCATTTTAGTAGGAGGCTGGAACACACCCATGACATTGTAGGCAGGGTTTCATTTACTAAACTGACTTGAATTCAAGGTTTTTTCAAAAAGAAGCAGCAGTCTCTGACCTCCCTACTCAAAACACCGTAACCCTGACCATTAGAAACTACTTATTTATTCATCTATTCGTTTTTCTGTTAGAAGGTCAATCTCTTGGGAGGACTATGTCAACGAGCATCCCCGGGTCTCATGGTTATTTTCTGACTAATAGCCATCAATATTTATTGGGTGTTGGTATCCAGCATTTGGTCAAGGGTAACCAGCATTTGGCATAGGATATTCTAAACTGTGTGTGTACCAAATGTTTAGCACAACTTATACAACACGACCAAAGGTTTCGATGGGATCCCAAAAATTTAATATTTGATCCAGACATTTGGCTCTTGTCTTAAAAAACCTTGAACACATTTGCTATTGAATTTTGAAACCGATTAATTAGCAAATAGCTAGTTATCTGAGACAACCAAGTTCAGATATACCTCTAAAAGCCATATCTATTTTGACCTTACTGATCGATACTTCCTGCTTTACTTTTTCGAATTTCCGGTTTCGGCCGAATTCCGAGCCAAATTTTTGACCAGCAAAAAAAGAAAGTTCAGAAACGAATTCAGCGTATCTCCTTATCTCTATAAAGAACATCTAATCAAGTTCAAATAAAACTTTAACTTATGAACAAATTTTCGGTTTCAGCCGGATTCCGGACGAACTATAAGTCCGGGTAAAAAATGATTGTCATATACGGATTCAGCGTCTCTTCTTACCCCTCAATCTGTATTCTAAACAACTTAAAATAAAACTTTTGCTTTTAACACATTTTCCGGTATTGTCCGGATTCCGGGGGGAACTAGTTGTCCGGGTAGAAAATTTTGCATAAGTGTTCAGCATGTCTTCTTATCCCTAAATCGAACATCTAATCATATTCAAATAAAACTTTTGCTTTTAACAAACTATCCGGTTTTCTCCGGATTCCGGACTTGTCCGGTGAGAAAATGGTTTTCATCATCGTGTTCATCATATCTTCTTACCCCATTATCAGCTATAATATTAGCTGTTATTTTGTTTGCCCCTTAATTTGAACCCCTAAACCTAGAGCTACAGAGCCATCTACTAACTCAACTTTACCCTTGACCCAAAGAACCCTCACACCAAGTCTCATCAAAATATCTCATTCCCTTCGAGAGTTATCGTGCTCACAGACGGACGGACAGACGGACAACTTTTGCGATGTCATAGGTATCCTTCCACTTACGTTTTGGGATCCCAAAAACAACGGATCTGTGTCCCAAAATGTCCCTGACCAAAAAATCCAACCAAAATGTCCCTGGCAGAATCCACCAAAAACAAAATTTCATTATTTGTATCTTTTTAAGGATAGACTGTTTTCTAGGTTAAAGCTTTTTACGGTGGTTACTCTTCGGACACATATCGCAATTCCGTCAGTCTGTCGGTCGCTCACACGACTGCGAGTTGGGGTACTTCCAGACTTGCTAGGACGATGAAACTTGGCAGACACATCAGGGAGCCGACCAGATTAACTTTGAAATAGTCACTTGCCCAATCCGACCATTGTGAGGGGGAATTTAGTGACCCGCACAACCTTCGAACGGGTGATTTGATCTTAATGAAACTTGGTACTTGGAAAGACCTAATGACTGAAATGTCACATTTCAAGTAAGGACCAGACCCCATGAATGTGGGGCGTGGGTCGGAGGGGGGAAACAGAAATCTTGTGACACGCTTAAGAGTGGAGCCATCGGGATGAAACTTGGTGAGAAGAACAAGCCCAGGCCCAAGGCAGGGGTGTCCAGATACCTTCCAGATGGGGGGGAGCAGCTTCCGAATTTTACCGGAATTCTTCGAGCTTTTACCGAAATTTTTCGAGGCTTTACCGGAAATTCTCGTAGTGACAATCTCTGCAGAAAGTCTAGAATACTGTTGTGTTCTGACTTCGATTACGTATTGTAAACAACAGTAAACAAAAAAAAAGGCTCGTTAACACTTAAAATAAAACACAAATCTGACATTTAACACACCCTACACATTTATTCGTCGCATTTTAACCATTTTCCATTTATCCACAACACATCCAATTTCACACTCATCAACTAGATCTGTTTCACATGCTATTAGAAAGTAAGACTGTTCTTTTTGTACTCGATGGGACATTTAAAGTAGACAAGGTTTTCCTTTTCGGGCAACCAAAAGCTTTCAAAGAGTATGGCAGCAAAGCGATGCAATGTAAAACATGCCTCAAGTTTGGTCACACAGCTAAACACTGTTCTACTCCCACATCCAGCTGCAAGAAATGTCTCTCAACAGACCACCTTGAGGAAGCGTGTCAGTCCCAAGCAAAATGCGCCAACTGTGGTGGGCTCCACCTATCACTTAACAGAAAAGAGTGCCCAAAATATAGAGAAAGGGTAGAGATCCTCCGCAGGGCTGTGAGGCTCAATATCCCCATCTCTTTGGCGGCTCTCCAAACAGGACCGAAGAGACAACTTGCCCCAAGCAAAAACCAAGCCCCTCTAGCAGCTGGGCTCCCAGCATATCTAGCAACCCCAACCCCATCTGTTTCTGTTCGGCTTTTAAAACTGTTTCCAGCCCCCCCAAGCACAGTCTCCACGCCTGGGAATCCATCAACTCCAGGATCCCCTACTCGCCCGAAAACCCTCCCAGGGATACATGCATTCCCCGGTCCAACATCCCGACCACCTGACAAGAAAGACCAGCCAAAACCAACATACAAAGCAATCCTCCAAGACCACAGATCGATTAGCAACCTAGTGATGTACACTCTCACAACTACTTTCATCTCTCAGGCAAAAATGCCGCAAGCAGTTAAGGCTGTCATAATGAGAGACGTAGCCGAAAAATACTTTGGGCCAAACATCATCGACGAGGCAGAGCTGGAGCTGGTCAAAATCCTAAATAAACATCAAGCTCTCAAATACTTAACCAACCAACATGCATAGACAGCATGGCTCAACCCCCAAAACAACAATAGTTCAGTGGAATGTCAGATCCCTGTCAAATGAAAAAATAATACTCCTGCAGGAACACCTGCTGTCCAATAATATTGATGTAGCATGCCTGCAGGAAACTAACCTGAATGAACTGGTTAAAATATCAATCCCAGGATTTGATGTCTTCAGGAAGGACCGATCGTCTGGAAGAAAAGGGGGCGGTGTTGCAATCCTTATAAGAAAGGAAATCAAGAAATGTGGAATAACATTTCCTGAATTTAAAGACGAGGTCGACGCTGTTGGGGTTAAACTACGGCAATCGTCAGACCCACTAACAGTTATATCGTTATATAACCCAAACGGAATTAATGAAGCAGATGATTTCTTTCTATCAATTGCCCCTAAAATATGCCGAGAGCGTGTTATAGTTGCAGGAGACATGAACGCCCATAGCCCCATGTGGGGATGTGAAAAGAAAAATAAAGCTGGCAAGATGATTGAGAAGCTTTTGCTGGACTTCCCCGGGGTATCCCTAACGACACCAGCAAGACTAAACACGTATTACAACGCCCGATCGAACAATTTCTCTACGATAGATTTACAGATAGTGTCGACCACACTGCTGAATCAAATTCAGGTATCTAAAATAGATCCCCTACTGACTGACCATTTTGCCATCAGAACCTCGATTGGTGGCCTCCCCTCCATCGAAGAACCCCCTCCCCACTTCATCAACAAGAAAGCTGATTGGCCAAAATTTGAAGCACACTTAGAAGGGTACGATTACTCTCCAATCCTAACAAAGTCTACCCCTGACAAGCTAGCTGTACTACTTACTACCACCCTCCTACAAGCAGCAGCCCACGCTATTCCGAAAACAACGAGCAACTTCCCATTGCGAAAGAACAAGAAAAGGCCGCCGAAACCCTGGTGGAACAGCGCCTGCCAACTAGCCTGGACGTGTAAAAAGGCAGCAACCAAGGCCTTTAACAGATCTCCATCTGTAGAGACTTTCATCGCGAAACAGAAGACAGAAGCCCAAATGAAGAGAGCTACGCGCCCAGCACAACGACAGTCCTGGGATGAATTTGCAAGTAACCTGTCAAGAGAAACGCCTGAGACAACAATACACCAGTTCCTGAACAGGATGAGTGGCAAGGGTTCTGAATCAGACCCCCTGAAGACCCTCCTGACTTTCGACCAGAAACACCTAGAAACCAATGAGGAGAAGGCAGAATTCCTTGCCGACTTTTTCAGCGACAAACTTAATGAGGTACGTGATCGCGATGGCAGCGGCATAGTAGCCCCCACCGCTCTCCAACCTCAACCTTCCCACTCTCCCCCACCCCAACTTCGAGGTAGAGAATCCCTGACTGATCAGTTCACCATGATCGAATTAATTCGTGCCATTGAGGAATCAAATCCATCTGCTGCCCCTGGATTCGACGAAATACACCCATCGTGGCTACTGCACCTCCCGCCCCCCTTCAAACAAGCGCTCCTACATACAGTTAACACATGCTGGAAAGAATCTACTTTTCCAAATTCTTGGAAAATATCGGTAGTAGTGCCAGTCCTTAAAAAAGGGAAACAGAAGGACAGCCCATCGTCCTTCCGCCCAATATCAATACTCCCAGCAATCAGCAAAATCATGGAAAGAATGGTATATAACCGGCTGCAGTGGCTCTGCGAGTCCAACAACTTGATACCAAAGACACAAACCGGCTTCAGGAAGTCACACTGTGCTATGGACACTATTTTCCGCCTAGTTACAGAAATCAAACAATGCTTTGAAAGAGGACTCATTCTCATAGCAGCTTTCCTGGATTTCGAGGGCGCGTATGATAATGTCCGCCAGCACAGATTAATTGCAAAACTGATCTCAATGGGATTCCCGATCCAGGTGGCGTCGTTCCTAGATAGCTTTTTAAGTAATAGACAAATAGCTGTAAAGGTCAATGGAATATTATCAACACCCAGGAAAACAGAAATTGGTCTACCACAGGGGGCTGTCCTCAGCTGCCTGCTCTTTACCCTCTTTTTGTGGGACCTCAACCTACCGCATGAGCACGGAGAGTTCGCAGAGGACTTGGGATCCTGGGTAGTAGGATCAACTCACACGGAGGCTGAACAAAAACTCCAGTCAGCAATGGCAAAACTAGAAGAATTCTCAGCAAGATCAGATCTACCGCTCGCCCCATCCAAATCCCTTGTAGTACAATTCCATAGAAGAAGATCATCCACTCCCTGCTCCATCATTCTGAACGGCCTCCCTCTGCCTGAGGCATCACAAACAAAGTACCTGGGTATAACACTGGACAGAAAACAAACCTTCCATCCCCACGTCAAGGACCTATCGACTCGGTGCCTCCGTAAAATTCGCCTCATGATGAGGCTGGCGGCTACACCCTTCGGTTTCTCTGACAAGATCCTTCTTACTTTCTATAAGCAGTACATCAGACCCCAAACAGATTATGGATTGATAATCTATGGATCCTGCTCCAAGACGACCCTGAACCAGCTTAAAACAGTCCAGAATACGGCCCTTAGCATTGCATTTGGACTTCGAAGATCAACCAAAACTCAGTTCCTCAGAGAGGAAACAGGAATTGAAACCATTTCAGCCCGCCGAGACCATCTGCTTGCCAGATATATAACAAAATTGAAGGGACTCCCCATCATATACTATATAGCTGGCTTAGACAAGAACAGCCTTCCACCGGTCTCCCCATAGAGATCAAGCGGCTCCAAGCATACCACCCGATCCCGCCAGCCGACGTTAAGCCAAAAATCAGCAGTTCTCCACCATGGTCCCTCAACAAGCCACCAGTACTTCTCCGGTTTGCCGACACGAGAAAGTCCGAGCTATCTCTCCAGGCTGCCAAAGTGACGTTTGCGCAGTTACGGCATACCATCCACAAAAATCGCTTCCCGATCTTCGTGGACGGTTCTAAAACAGAATCGTCTACGGGGTGCAGCGCATTTCTTGAAGAACTGAACATCATTGCCCTTGAAAAACTCCCCCCACACCTTTGCATCATATCAGCAGAAATCAGAGCAATAAATCTGGCAATTGAGACCCTGTTACGGCTTCCCACCATACCCATCGAAGCAGTGATCTACTCAGACTCGATGTCAGCCATCCAGTTGTTAGCTAACCCTGGATGCGAAAACGAAGATATTGATGTCCACATGACAGTAAAACTGTCGAACAAACTCTTCAATAATGGTTGCTCCCTCGCACTCCAGTATATCCCCAGCCATATGGGGATCCGAGGGAATGAAGTAGCTGACAAAGCGGCTAAAGAGGCGACATCAGCCCGACAACTACGAAACCACCCAACATCCCTGCGAGACGTTCTACGCATACGCACCCAGTGCGCTCTAGCATCCAAGCCTCACCCAAAGTTCTCCCCATTCCGAGGAAAAACTGAAAGCAGACTCTACCATCGTATACGAGCAGGAGCAACTGGGCTGAACCACTCAGCCTTCGCCTTCAAGATACCCACGATCAACGGCCATCCCCCGACCTCACCCCTCTGCAGATTCTGCAATACAATGAACGAAACACTGGATCATATACTCTTACGGTGCTCCCATCAACAGATACATCTGAACATCCATAGATCCCAAGCTGTCTCCCTGTTCAAGAAGTTTCATCTCAATCCTTCAACCGAATCCATACGGTCCACATCACTCTCCCCCTCAGCCGAAACCTCAATCTTCAAGGCAATCATATCCTTCTTGAGGACAATCAACCTATTTGAGTCTATATAAGTAGGCATGGCAACATAGCCCAGACGTGAAAAGGCAAAGTGGACAACTCCGATCCGATGCCACACTGAAAAGAAGAAGAAAGTAGCAGACTTTCAAGACGCTGGTCAGCCATTGTTGAATGCAAGGTGGTGTTAACCAGCTTCATTTTGTTAAAAATTCGTTCCCCTTTTGCTGAGGTAACAGGGACTGTCTTAGCCAGCTTGAACGCTTTCCATACTAGTGGTAAGACGTCTTTCAGTTGACGTAGACCTCGAATATATCTTCGAACTTTTTATTTGTTTCGAGGCTCTCTCTGCGACTTTCTACATCATGTCGAAACAAGGCTAATTCGTTTTTATGGCACTTGCAGCCTCTGGCTCAAGTGCCATATACTGTCGCAATTCCGTCTGTTGGTCGGTCCGTTTTTTTTGTCACACTTTTTCGAGTTAGGGTTCTTGCTAGGACGATGAAACTTGGCAGGCATATCAGGGACCCGACCGAACTAACCTTGAAATAATCAGTTACCCGATCCAACCATCTGCGGGGGAGTGGAGAGCGGGGAAATCTGGGAAATTTAGGGCAGCTGGTCACACTTTTTTTTAGTTAGGGTACTTCCAGATGTGCTAGGACGATGAAACTTGGCAGGCATACCAAAGTCCCGACCTAACTAACTTGGAAATAATAAGTTTTTTGATCAAATCATCTGGGGGGGGGGGGGGGGGTGAAGGCGGGGGAATCTGGAAAATCGAGTAGTGTGTAACTTTTGAACTGGTGATCGGATTGGAATGAAACTTGATAACTTAATTAAGGACATATCTTTGATGTCCTATTTAGAGTCCGGACCAGATTTGGTAGCTATGGGGGATTTGGGGGTGGGGGACCGGCAATCTCGAGAAATGGTTAGAATGGAGGGATCGGAGTGAAACTTGCTGGGAAGAACAAGCATCTGCCCGAAATAAATCGTTTACACAGTTGGACTGGATCCGGACCCTTTGGGGGGGGGGAGGGGAGTTTCACTGAATTTCGGTGATGTCAGTTTTATACTGGAGAGATCAGGATGCAACTTCGTGGGAATAACAAAGAGATGCTCTGGATAATTCTTTTTCAGAACTGGATTGGCTCCGGCGACTGTGGGGGCAGTTTGAGGGAGGGGGGAGGCTCGGGATTCCGGTGATCATGAGTTAACGCACTTACCACATATGCTGGGACGATGCAACTTGGCTACAATATTAGACTTTTTAAAAAATTGGCCACTTTCCAAAGCCGACTTCCGTAAAGTGCCAATCTTGACCGCAAAGTAAGAAAAATACTTTTAAGTGAAGTTTGCATTTTCATGATCTCCATGAGCCCTTTATCATTTCTGCCTCAAGGGTTTTGCTTACAAATGAAGCTCCAGCTCCCTTAAAGTGTGCATGTTAACTTCAAAGTCGAAAAGTACTTTTTATCAAATTTTATCATCTCAACTTATAATAGCGGATTCAACAGCTATTGTGGAGTTGGGAGGGGGTGATCGGAAATCTCCAGAAATGGTTAGAATGGAGGAATCTGAGTTTAACTTCCTGTTAAGAACAAGCATTTATTCTAGATAAATCGTTTGCACAGTTGGACTGGATCCGGACACTGGGGGGGGGGGGGTGGACGTGGAGGGGGGCCATCGGGAATTCCGGTGATGGCGTTTCTGAAGATGAAACTTGGCAGGCATATCAGGGACCCATTCAATCTGACAGAACCCTTACCTACTACATACAGTTGCAAGTGCCATATGAGCTTACAGCTCTTGTTGAACTCTTCTTGGTTCACCGGTATCACCGGAAAGGAGTTGACAAATCTGTCATCGCTTTTTGGGTTCACATTCAGCCGAATTACGGCTGTGGGGTAAATTCCTGTAGATTCCCTGAGCCGAATTCTGGTAGATTCCGCGGGGTACGTTCTGGCAGAGCCCCTGAGACAAATTCCAGTAGATTCCTTGTGAAAAATTTAGCGTAGATCCTATGAGCAAAATCCAATAGGTTCCCTAACCCGAATTCTGGAAAATTTTGTGGGGTAAATTCCGGTAGATTCCCTGAGCCAAGTTCGGGTAGATTCCTTGTGATAGATTTCGCAGAAATTAAGCTAGATTCCCTGAGCCGAATTTCATAGATTCCAAGGAGTAATTCCGGTAGATTCCCTGAGACAAGTTCCAGTAGATTCCTTGTGAAATATATCGCACAAATTCCGGTAGATTCCCTGTGCCGAATTTCGGCGATTCCGAGGGGTCAATTTCGGTAGATTCCCTGAGACAAGTTCCAGTAGATTCCTTATGAAAGATTTCGCACAAATTCCGGTAGATTCCTTGAGCCGAATTTTGTAGATTCCGAGGGGTAAATTCCGGTTGATTCCCTAAGACAAATCCCGGTAGATTCCTTGTGAAAGATTTAGCCTATATTCCATGAGCAAAATCCGGTAGGTTCCCTGAGCAATAATCCGGTAGATTCCCTAAAAATCATCAAGTTCAGGTGAATTTGACAAATTTTAACTGGCACGGCTTCGCCGGACCAGTCAAAATTTACCGGAATTTTTCCCACAGGCTTCCTGGGGGGGGGGGGGGTGCTATATCCCCCCCTCGGAACGCCGCTGGTCCGAGGTAAATCACTGACAGAACTGGACCAGATTTGATGGCTGTGGGAGGAGTTGGAGGGGGGTTCTGGAATTACGGAGATGCAGGGTTAAGGCAATTCCGGTAGGCTAGGCGATGAAGCTTAGCAGGCGTATTAGGGACCCAATCCGATTCACTTGGAAATAGTCAGTTCCCCGATCCGACCATCATTGATGGAATGGAGGGAGGGGAATCCGGAATATTGAGGTGTGTATAACTTTCAAACGGGTGACCGATCTTAATGAAACTTGATATTTGGAAAGACCTCATGTCTCAAATGTCCCATTTTAAGTCTGGACCCGATCCGATGAATGTGGGGGGGGATGGAGGGGGGAACCGGAAATCTTCTGACACACGTTGAGTGGAACAATCAGGATGAAACTTGCAGGAAGAACAAGCACAAGCCCTAGATAAATCAGTGACAGAACCAGACTGGATTTGGGCACTGTGGGGGGAGTTGGAGGAGGAGATTCCCAGTTGCTAAGATTCCCAGCCACTACCGACAAATCCTATGAGGTTGAGGCTCCAGCAGATCATTTTGGACAGAGTACTGTCACTTTATTTGGCTACTCTCCTTTATGCAGGAGGCTCTGACTCTACTGTACTGTTGTTGCCTGTGATTTAGCTCATCTCAAGCAATTTAGCACTTTCCTTGCTTCTGCAAAACAAGATAATTCATTAAAAAATCGACCGTTCAATAACTAAAACGGCTGAAATGAGCTGACTGACCTGTACCTTTTAACAACTTCTTGTCTTGTTCAAGGTATGCTTCTCTCTTTGGCGGTTTTTTTATTGGATTGACGTTTTTGATGATGGTGACGCTAATTTGTTTTGTGTCTTGTGTGTGCCTGTTAACTCTATGCTCGAAGTAGAAGTTGGACAAGGTAAAAAGCAAATTTAAATGCCAAATACGGCATGGGTTTTAACTGAAGTAAAAAAGCTACGTTTACACGTAGGGTATACTCTATATGACTAAGTCCAATACACGCCAGTGATTCCTCCATTGGCCGTAAAGACTCAAATCCTGACTCAGCTTAGTTTTGACACCGTTTCTTCATTTCTTCCACATGTACCTGGAGATTCTGCATTGGCAGAGAGCAAGCAGAGAGAGATAGTCATCAAGAGTATTTACCCGTACTCCGCGGGTATTTTTCCCCACAACAACGACACATCCCGGGTAGATTTGTTGCATTTTTGCAGATACCTTGGTGTATGTTACCACAGTAACTTTGCAGTAACTAGATCTGCATTTAGTAAGTTTTGTAGTTATTGTGTTATCTGATATATGCTGGATATACGGTTGCTCTTCAAAAATGACGATAGCGGAAATTGCACTTTCCAAAATCATCATAAAAGAGAAACTGATATCCAGTCACATCACTAAGTGTCTAACTTCTTTCTCACCAACTTGACAAAAATTGATGAAAGTGAGATGATTTTATCAGATGCCACAATCAATTACCACGGTATGATGGTGGTATCTGAATATCAGATCAGTCTACCACAAATCCCTGATTTTTTGATACCCTATGCCAAACGCTGGGTACATCTAGCATTTGGCATAGCCTATGCCTAACGCTGGATACCCTATGCCAAACGCTGGATACCTGTTGGTAACCTAATCCTGACCTACCTCAATATAAAGGAGTTCTGATTGGTTGATTTTTTAGCTTCACTCAAATCATCAATATTTTATTGGGTCTCAGTATCCCGCATTTGGCATAGCCTATCCAGCGTTAGGCATAGGGTATGCCAAACGCTAGACATATCCAATGTTTGGCATAGGGTATCCAAAAATCAGGGGTTTGTGGTTGACTGTATCAGATACCACGATAACTGGCCAGATACCATGATAACTGCAAAAAAGCCTTTTGACCATGACAATAATTGCAAAAACACTTTAGTTAGACTGTGGTATCAGACTGTGTCAGATACCATGGTATCTGCAAAAATGTAACTATTCCTTCAGCCAAGCTGACTGCGAATCATATTTGATGGTGCAAAACAGATAAGTCAGCTACATTTTATGAGAGCTATATTTCAGCCCTTCTTCCTCTTCAGGCTCAAGCTGCAAAAAGAACTTGTGAAAATTGTTTTTTACAAGTTCATTTTCCAGCTTGGGCCTGAAGAGGACCCTTGCCAAGAAGGGCTGAAGTATAGCTCTAATAAAATGTAGCTGACATATCCGTTCTGCACCATCAAATAAAAAAATTACTGGGTATTTTGGACTTCAATTTCGCAAACTCTTTACCTGGGGATCTGTTTGTCGAATGGTATTCTTCAACATCAGCAACAAGAAAATCGAATTTTTGAGCAACAATTTTGATTATGCCCCCATATGAAGTGATCCAAATGGACACACGTTGGTGTCCATTGTAGAGATATCCGGAGCTTTACAACCTTGGAATTTATTGGCACATAACAGTACTCTCCCTTGAACAATACCGTGTAGTGTACCTTATGAACACTTTCCCCTCTCGTCTCCGGGGAAAAATACCCCCATGGAAATGATCCTTAAAAGGAATCAGTTCAGTGATCCATCAAATTGATGAAAACCAAGGATCAATCTGAGTGCATAACCTTCTGTAAGCTGCCTCAACATGACTGCCTTTCGATTTGATGACAAAGGTGATATTTGCTTATTGGCTTATTTGAACAGTTAGGCTACTTAAATGTGAATAGTGCGGCTTTGGGCTGAATGGTAGAATTGAGATCCAAAATACCTATTCAGGTGTTTTCAGAGGCCCTTACTTACCCAATTTGGCTAACTGGTTAACTTTAGTCACCACAAGTGCATGAAAATAGCAAAGTTTAAACTCAACAAACGTTCAAATAAGAATACTTTGCTGTACAGGAGGCACCAGCATTCCAAATCTGTCAGATGCTTGACAATATCCTCCTAACTTGCAGCCAGCTCCTAGAGACAGTTGGCACCCATTAGCCTGATTCAATGAAACCAGCTTGGCAACTAAATCCCCCCAACCAACAAATCACTCAAGTGTAACCAAAATGGGGCTGAGATACGACAATCTAGTTACCCATCACTTATTCATTTAAAGAGGCTTGAAGACCAAATGAAAATGCGTTACTTCGTTGCTCCGCTATTTGCCAATAATCTATTTTCTAGGAATTTCCCTGTCGGATTTGCTATACCTGTGTTGTGTGATTAACGAAAACGATTTATGAAAAATAAATTCACGCAGTGAGCTACTTTTTGCAAGTTGATCACTGGCCAAGGAAAAGCTGTGTTTGAACTGAGATTCAAACTTTCTGCGTCATGGTAGAATATTACGTAGACGGCCGTAGAGGTTCTGAACGTCATACTAGAACAAATAGTGAAAGATGAAAAAGCCCCTTAATACAATCTAAATAAAGTGGATTAAGTTAAAATGATACAAAAATATATTGTCTTTTCATTTATACTTTAAATATACTCTGACACAGAAAAAGAGAAGTCAAACAGAGAGAATCAAAGCAAATGATTTATACGAAATAGAAGCTGAAAACTTGGATCTGAGATAGTATCGACTGTTTCTCTGTTCTTTTCGTGGGATTCTTCAGGAGTGAAAAAAAAACAAGGTGGGGAAATTTTGAAAGGTGTTCAAAGAATCTTAGTTCTGTTGACTACTCTTTCGCTAACGGATTGGATGAATTATTGTTCTTTTCATTCTGATAATATATTAATTACTGAATTTTTGGCTGGGTGTCAAGTACTCCAGAATTTTTGTCTATGTAGGATATGGTGGAGCATTTCACTGTACAGTTATATTACTGTAATACACCTCTCTGTTCATTTGCGTTTGTATCTGATAGTAGCAGACCGATTACCATTAACCCAGCATTGGCAATATTGGCATCAAACCTATTATTATTGACCTAGCATTGACTAGGAACATCATTAGTGTGATAAGTTATTGTACTTCTTCGATTTGTAGCATTATATTCAAACATTGCTGTCCTTGCGTCGAGTGCCCGGAAAAACATAAACTAAAAATGTTTATGAGTATCGATGAGTCCGCTGTGGTCTAGGTGTCAGAATAGATATCTTGGCTATTAAGAAATTTGTATTATCTTAGCCTAGTGGAGACAGATCTTTGTTTTCAGGTTTAGATTTAGCACCTGGCTCTATAACTGGAGCAACACTATTTCTTGAGTCACTACTGGAAGAATATTGCACAGTCTATACCAAGGATGAAAGCTCATCTAGGATACTGTTTGAAGGTAATTTTTACAAGGCCACAGGTTACAAATTTACAACTCCCTAAAGACTGTTGTTTTGATGCTGTTGAATATACACAATTAGCAAAACAGACGAGCCTTTTGTTATTTGGGTACAGCAGATGGTCTGTTAAATCACTTTGACTTGTTGACTCACTTTGACTTAAGGCTCATGCCCTGCTGGCAGTAGCTTACAGCTCAGACAAAACTAGAGTGACTCATCAGCTGCCTCCATTGGCCATGGTAACACCAACGTTGGAACATTCGAGGGGTCAGTGCCGCTGTCTCTCGAGTATCAGATTGATGAGGAAGGTCTTACCATGATGCATTATCTGAGTTCTTTTCGTCCCAGTTCGCGACGTTCAAAGGGATAGGCTACGCCCGAGGGCACGCGAGCGTCTATGATGAAGTATCCCCGATGAACAATTTAGCGCAGAATAGTAGTATGAAGTTGTACGAAAAAGTAGCATGGAGTACTAACTGATGCTACTACATGCTTCTGCTTGAAGGCTACCGTGTTACTGCACTCTACTGCATGCTACTATTAGCAAGACTGGATGCTCCTAGAGCAAGACAGGATGCTAGTGGATACTACTACTTAAAATTGGCCCAGTCTGAGGCACATTAAATGATAGTACGCTTTACTATTACATATGACTAGATGCAACTTTTTCGTACAACTATCACACAACTACACAGGCTACAAATTTTTCATCGGATCCGAGTTTTCATATCTGGTTATTCTCGTAGGAACAGAATTTCCGAAAAATGGATGCTAGACCAACTGTTGATTTGTGCGGGTCTCGCAAAATGACCGTGGGTCTACGCCGGACGAGCATCATTATCCTGCCTACCCCCCAAAATTATCGTACGGCTGGTTTATAATATACTGCATCAGCCTGCACTGAGGCAATTTAAGTAAGTATTAGGTTATGTTGAATTTATTCTCAATGGTGAATTCAGGTTCAATTCTTCTGACATTCCGACTTCTGAATTGTCTTTTAGCGCTTAGGAAAAAGTTTAGCCAGTGGAGCCTTCTACCCTCTAATCCTACGCCTCCTGGAGTGAGAGCCAAACATAGGCACCATCTCCGGAACGTTGTCAGGCTGGTTATGCAACAAATATCTCAGAATCTTGATGAAAATGGAACAGAAGATCCGATACCAGAAGCAGAGGTTGATGGAAAAAGTGTTCTATGCCCGTGAGTAATTTTTGTGCTCTTTAACTGGGCCATTTATCAAACTAGGATTATGAAACTACCAATTTTTTTTTCTCCTGAGCTTAGCATTATTCATTAATGCTTCTTAAAGGATACCTCGCTCTACATAGTGTTTCTTTTCAGACGTTCTGAGACAGACTGTCTCAGAACGTCTGAACACAGTTGACCACTTTACAACTCAGCTATGCTTACAGAAAATTACACACTGCTTCTGCTTGAGCCTCTTTCCATGTCCCATGCCTTATCCGATAATCTTGTCAAACTTTGGACGAATAAGCTCCTCGGAAACAATGATCGGGCGTCTTATACGTTACGTAAAGAGAACAAACGTGGCAAGTGTGATAATCAATGTATTACTAACAGAGGAGGTGGAATATACTTATGACGTGAAGAATCTCGCGGACTAGAATAGGGGAAACACGACTGAAGTAGAATGAATAACTATCACAAGACGACGTGTCCCTTAAGGATTACTCTTTGACTAAACCATTGTGTTTTCTTGCTGTGACGTCGTGATGTAGAGTGTGACTAGCAGGGCCTCTGCCCGCAACCTGCTGTCTCATAATCTGTGTCGTCACCGTGCTGCTTGCCAGTAGATGTATTTTCTCTTGGCTACAAGCTTGTAGTTTCTACTTGTTTGAAGACGGAACTGCGTGTGATTTGTCTTTTAGGAACAAAAGGTAAACTGTGAATCTGTATTTTGTTTTGGCCGAGATTTTGTTACCCAGTAGACTTTGTCATGAACCAGCTGCTTTATGTCTCTGTTTTGGCTATGACTGGCTGGAAACAACTCGTTGAGACCAGCTGATGGATCTGCCTGCAGTCTTTCTTTTGAGACTTGATGGTGGAAGCGTTGTTTGCGCCTAAAATGGACCTTGTTCTGTGGTCTGTCGACTTGATGAAAATCGATTTTATATCGGGTGCTACTAAGTGGGCCATAGTATTTTATAATAGCCTAATAATTGTGTAACTCTCTTTTAGCATTCGAGAACTTCCAGAGTTGTATTTGGAACGTCAAGTCCTTGCAACCTCTCGATTTGAAGCCGAGTATGGAGATGTGGAATACATAGCGAAGGGTGGGTTCGGGAGAGTATATAAGGCCCGCCATCTGCTTGATGGAAACACTTATGCTGTGAAGACAGTACTAATCAAGTAAGTTATACTCATTTATTAGATGCCCCGGACTCTAGAAGGCAGTGGTAAGACCCGTGATTGCAGGGGGAGGGGGGGGGGGAGAAAGAGGTCTGTATATCTGGATATTCAGAAAGTATCTTAGCAGAACTAATTTTAGTTCCATACATATAAAAACAAACACTATACCTTCGCCTTAAACATTGATGCGAAAAAAAGCACAAACGACTTTCCATACCGATTTGTTCGGACTTCAGGGGGTATGAGTTTATTTTGTTACCGGGTTCGACTGTTGGGATGGTCTGTTTCTGGCAAAAGGGTTCGGTGGTTTGCATTGGCAAGGACAGATTTAATAGACTCCATTATCATCTCTTCTAGCCGCACTTTTAGCAGTGACATGTTCAGTTTCGAGGGCTTGGTCGGATGATGTGTGGCGGTTTCTGAGAATGATGCTTGTTGCTCTTTTCTAAACGGACTCAAATTTCCTGTAACGATAAAATGTGCGAAGTGCATATGGATCCGACAGTGGGCACGCGTACTGGAGTGACACCCACAACCCGATGCATTACGCAAGATAGGGGGTTGTTCGTGACGGTTCGAAGCTGGTAGTGTGGGTAAATATCAGTTGTTCCGATCAGGTTTTTGACTTGACCTGAAGCCCCTAGCAGGAGCAAATAAATATTAAAAATTCCGTCCAAACAGTCGAGGGTTCAAATATATCCAGTGACCTATCTTCAGGCTTTATAGTTACGTTAGAAGAACGGTGGCGGAGTTATCTGTGTCTGTTATTAAGTTCTAATCTAATTCTTCTTAGGAATGGTGACCAGTCCCGGGTTTCCAAGACCCTCAGAGAAATTCAGACACTCTCGAGACTCCACCATCCTAATGTGGTCTCATATAAGAACGCCTGGCTTGAAGTTAACCCCTCAGAATGCCCAGACGGCAAAGAGCCTAAGATAGTGGAACTTTCGAGTGAATCCCAGTCTTCTTTACCCCCGTGTCCGGACAGAAGACAACCCTCACTAAAAGATAAATCATGTCGACCTCGAAATTTTCAAGGTGGTCTTCTGCTGGAGAAGTTGAAACCCCTAATGATACCCGAAACTGAATCATCCAGTGAGTTTAGTCTTGAATTTCGCGGGAGTAGAGAAAACGAGGAAGAAATGAAGTCAATCGATACAAGCGCCTCTCGACGGGGAAAGGTGCTAGACAGATTTAAGCCAGTGTTGCCGTCTTTGAACTTGTATATTGCGATGCAGTTCTGTGATGGAACTCTGAGGGAATGGCTTAGAAGAAGGAATTCTAGTAGCAATGCTATTGAAGCTAGCGTGAACTTGGGAATATTTGCTCAGATATTGGAAGGATTGGTCTATATTCACGAAAATGGGATCATTCACCGGGATTTGAAGGTAGGACTGTGCGAGGACATGGAAAATTAATGTTTTGCTCTTCCTAAAGGTTCCCTATCACTATACAGAAAAGTTAGGACGTTTCAGTCTTATTTCTTCCGGAAAGACCTCGGCGACTATGTGCAGTGGCATCGTAGCTCCCGTTTTAGGGAGCATCATTTATTTATATCCCTCAGAACTGAGGAGTAATATAGTGGATAAACTAAGCAAAACTATATAAAACCAATTTGTACATTCAGCAACAATGTAGGACTAAATCAGTGAGAGAAGAGAAAAATACACAAGATTGAAAAACTCGTTTAAAATTCCTCTTATTTTTGAAAAATTGGTACAAGTTGTGGGTCCAAAGGGCGTACTTCGGTCGCCTTTTTGTAAAAAATTCGTCATCTTGTTGAAGGTCTCAGAAAGTGTATCGCGTGGTTTAGTCGATAAAGCTCCCCATCGAAAGAGAACAAATTTGACAACGCAACTATCGACTATAAGCGTGCAAATTGATGATTCAGCTTGCAAAGGTTAAAACATTCAACGAAACTTAAGAAGATTGCACTGTCTTTCTGTAGTGTGTTAATTCAGTCATATACATAATTTCCTTTAGTTACTACAATGCTTGTTTTTCAGCCCGAAAATATATTTTTCAACCAGTCTACGCGTCGAGTTCAGATTGGAGACTTCGGATTGGCTCGCTATCTAGGAGGCGACGGGGTTGAGTTGGCGCTTACTCCTCACGTCGTTGCGCTGCCATCTGTCGAGGGTCTGAGACTGACAAGAGGGTTAGGAACGCATTCCTATGCCGCACCGGAGCAGATGGCAGGAGGAAACTATGGTTATAAGGTTAGTAATACCTGAAGTAATTGTCGTTTGATGTACTATCTTCGCTTACTTACGTCTTTTTATGGCACCTGTGGCCTTCTGGTCATGTCCAGTATTACTAGTTCCTATTACTATTACTATTACTAGTTCATGTCCAGTATAACAACGTTTACTAGTTCAAGTACTTCCACACAAACTGGGAGGATGGGACTGGGCATGCGTGTAAAGATTCGGCCAAAGACTCTAGGAAACTTTTCTTTCTCTGTTCCGAACATCAATGGGGGGAGGGATCCGAGTTCTTATGACAAGCCTAACTTATGAATGGGTAGTCCGGCTCGATTGAAACTTGAGGGGTGGTAGGAGCGGAAGCTCTGCATACATCATTTATTTGTCCGAACTTGAGGGGGTTCCTGGAAACTTTCTGAAACGCGTAGAGACGAAACGGATGAGGGGCTGAGATGAAACATAGATGTTAAATAGTTCATGGTGCCATTTCAGAGCCCTGTCCGAATCCGACTGTGGTGGGAGGAGTTGGGAAGGGGCGCCGGACATATTGCGTAAAGGATCCGATTCGAGCGAAACTGGAGGGACGTTAGATGAAATGCCTAGATGTGCCAATACTTGGTCCGAACCGCATCCGGCCACGGTCGGGGAACCGAAGAGTGGGCTCACGCGTAGGGACCAAACAGGCCATTGGGATGATACTAAATAGGTCATGTGCGCTGGTTACGTAGGCCCGGGCTATCTCGGTGAGGAGTCTGAGGGAGGTACCAAACATTTCCGGGAAATTCTGTTTCCAGTACGATTGGGTGGTCCAGATTAGGCAGATTCACTGGACGTTTCACCTATCGGTACGGAATTTGGTAGCGGTTGGGGGAACAAATTTTGTGACGTCCTCATTCACTTTCTCTTAACACGTGTCAGTGAGCTTAGCCCGTGTTCGTTTGTATTCAACAGTTTTTTGGGATCCCAAAACGTAAGTGGAGGGATACCTATGGCATCGTAAAAGTTGTAAGTCCGTCCGTATGTCCGTCTGTTAGCACGGTAACTCTCGAACGGAATGAGATATTATGATGAACTTGGTGAGGACTCTTTGGTTCAAGGGTAAGGTGAAGTTCGTAGATGGGCTCTGTAGCCCTACATTTAGGGGTGGGGGTTCAGATTAAGGGGCGAACAAAATATTTTTTAACACCTAATGTTTGATTATGGGGTAGGAAGACATGGTGAACACGAATATGCAAAACATTTTCTCGTCTGACAAGTCTTTCGCCCGGAATCCGGCAAAAACTGGAAAGCTGGTTAAAAGTAAAAGTTTCATTTGAAGTTGATTAAATGTTCGATTTATGGGTAAGAAGACATGCTGAAGGTCTTGGTAAAAACCATTTTCTCGCCGGACGATTAGTTTGTCCGGAATCCGGAAAAACCGGAAAGTTGGTTAAAAGTAAAAGTTTGATTTGAAGTTGATTAAATATTCGATTTATGGGTAAGCAGACATGCTGAACACTTATGTGAAAAGCATTTCTTACCCGGACAACTAATTCACCCGGAATCCGGCCAAACCGGAAAATTTGTTAAAAGCAATAAGTTTTATTTGAAGTTGATTAGATGATAGATTTAGGGTAAGAAGAGACGCTGAGTATTTATATGAAAATCATTTTTCAACCGGACATATAATTCGTCCGGAATTCGGTTGTAACCGTTATTTTTTTAGAAGCTAAAGTTTTATTTGAAATTGATTATATGTTATTTATAGGGATAAGGAGATACCGTACGCTGAATTCGATTCTGAATTTTCTTTTTTTGCCGGACAAGTAGTTCGTTCGGAATTCGGCCGAAACCGGAAATTTGGCAGAAGTAAAGCAGGAAGTTTCGGTCAGTATCGTCAAAATAGATATGGCTTATAGAGGTATATCTGAACTTGGTTTTCTCTAATGACTAGCCTGGCGAAGACTGGATCTGGCGAAGATAAGACCCAGTTGTCCGGATCAAATATTAGATTTTTGGGATCCCATCAAACCTTAGGTCTTGTTATCCGATGCCTACGAAAATAAATGTTTGTGTCAAGTCATACTGTTGAGGATATCATACATTTCTATTTCACTCTGAACTTTTGGAGGGTCTCTAGAAATCAGTATACCGGATTTACACCGTTAAAATTCTAGAAACGGACGCATTACCTTCATACTGTCCAATGATAAGATGTTAACACTGATTGTAAATGTTCCTTCAGCCAAAGCTGACTGCGAACCCTGTTTGAATGCCGACGTAGTATCCGGATGATAGCTTGCAGTTGATGATGGTGACTATTTCCGGGTCCAGGGGCGACCAGTCCTTTCTCCACAGTTGCAGCGCGAGTCGGCGTCTAGCCCGTTTTTAAACCCCTCTGGCTCCTCGTTGGTCACAACTGTTTCAGACAGGTCGTTCCAACGTTCCAGGCTCGCATAAACGGCAGCTTGATTGGTGATGAAGTGTTGGCGTTGATCTTAGGCCCTGTGCCCGCAAAAGGATTTCCTTGCTCGTCTCTGGCACCTTTGATTAGTTCATTGTCCTGTTTCTAGGAGGGTGAGGGAAGGACGTTACCGCTTTCCAACTGCCGATTGCTTCCAAACAAAATTCCAAGCACGACTACAGGGACGAATGATGTATTTTTGGATATTAAAGAAATACAAGACTAGAAAGAATGAGATATGAGGGTTGTCGATGTTGTCATTTATGAAGCACATTCGTCTATGGTCCTTAGGGCAGTAAACAAAACGTGCATTCCCGATGCACCATATCTCCTGGAATAGTTTATTTCTCTTTCAGTGTGACATCTACAGTCTGGGCCACGTATTTGTCGAATTGTTCGAAAAGCATTTTACAGATGTCAGTCGCTCTAAGTGCTTCCAGGATCTCAGAAATGGGGTTGTGCCTTCAAGTATCGCGAAACACTGGCCTTTAGTGGTAAGTATCCGTATTTTCCTTGCATCTGCCTTGAAGTTACCAAAGTAAACACTAGCTACGGCTTATGGCCCTTGTTACGGGAATATCTTACAAGCACGAAACTAAATTTGCATGAGTGTTCGAGCTTTAGTCAGGAAAACCTATTATTCCTGACTAATAGCGATCGCAATATCCGTCCGTCCGTCCGTCGGTCGGTCGGTCGGTCAGGGTTTTGCTAGTTCGGGCACTTCCACATAAGCTAGGACGATGAAACTTGGCAGGCATATCGGGGACCGAAAAGTTTACGTTAGAATAGTCACTTTCCCGATCCGAGCATCGTGGGGGTGGGAGTGGAGGGAGGGGCAATCTGAAGTCTTGAGGTATCTATAACTTTTGAACGGGTGATCGGATCTTAATAAAACTTGATATTTCGAAAGACCTCGTGTCTCAGACGACCCTCTTGAAATTCGGACCGGATCCGGTGACTTTGGGGGCAGCCGCAGGGGGGGGGGGGCAGAATTTTTTTTTTTTTTGGGGGGGGGGGGAACGTTGGGAAACGCTTAGAGTGGAGGGATCCGGATGAAACTTTGTGGGAAGAGCAAGCACACGTCTTAGAGACATGATTGTCATAACCGAACCGGATTCGGGCACTGTGTTGGGAGTTGGGTAGGGGGTCTGGAATTCTGGTGACCACGAGTTCGGTACATATTGATGTACTAGGATGTTGAAACTCGGCTGGTATGGCAGGGACTCGACAAACTGACTTAAGAATAGTCATTTGCATGATCGGACCATCGTGGGGGAGTGGAGGGATGGGGAATCTGGGATCTAGTGGCATTTGTAACTTTGGAACGAGCGATCGGATTTGAATGAAACTAGGCAGGTGGAAAGGGGTGTCGTCTCAGATGGTCCATACCAAGTCCGATCCCGATCCGATACTTGTGGGGTGAGTTGTAGGAGGGCACTGGAATTTTGTAAAACGCTTAGCATCGAGGGATCGGGATGGAAGTTGGTGGGCAGAACAAGTATAAGCCCTAGATATGTTCTTGACAGAACCAGGTCATATCGGGGCTGTTTGGGTTGAGTTGGAGGAAGTTTCCTGGAACTTCGGTGATCGAGAGTTACGACACTTTGTGATGTGCTAAAGACGTTTACATGGCAGGCATATTAGTGACTCGACCATATAGACTTGAGGACCTGACACAATGCCTTAAGAAAACTTCCGTTCCAGGATCCAACCATTTTCGGGGGAGTTAAGGAAAGGGGATGTGGAAATATCCGACTTCCATAGGTTGGACGGGTGGTCCGATTTGAGTGAAACTTTACGGGTGATAAGACCTAATGACCTTGATATGGCAAAACATGTCTAAACGACTGGGCCGAATGGGATGCAAATTGGACAGTACCAAGTTTATACGGCTTAGTTTGTTGTTTGGTGTCCGGACCGGATCCGGCCATGGAAGGAGGGGGATGAAGCTGAAACCGCAAACTCGCAGATGTGCTCCGACTCGAATTAAACTTGAAGGACGAAAAGAGGAGATGTCAGAGATGCGAAGTTTGTGTGTCCTAGTCGTATGCGGCCACATTGAGGGGAGTTGGAGGGGGAATTCCGGAAATGCTGTGGCTCGCATAGGGGTGGAACGAGGATTTGAATGCAACTTGGAAAGTAGAGAGACAAGATGCCCTAGTTGAAATATTTTAGGGTCCGGATCGGATCTGAGCACGACGGGGGAGGGTAACGGAGTTTCTCGAAAAATGCTCAGACTCGACTGAAATTTGATGGACGGTTGAGAAGATTTCTTGTGACTGAACCAGATTCAGCCGCAGTAGGGGGCGAGTTAGAGTGGGGGTACCGGAAATAGTGTGGCATTTCTAGGGATCAAACTTGTGGATTTGAGCTTGGAAGGTAGACAAGTCATTTGCCCCAGATGATCCGAGGCGACGCCGGAAATACTCCAACTATAATGAAACTAGATGTACTGTTTCTAGGTCCTATCCTAGGGGGTTGAAGGGAGTATTTTTCGACGTTCTCATTTACTTTCTCCCACCACGTACGCTTAACAAGTGCCATATGAGTTCCTAGCTCTTGTTCATTATTCAAGCTTCCCGCTCACGGACGATCAGGATCGGCTGCTCGCGAATTTCCCAGGTTTCGGCCCCGCCGTCAATTCCATACGGAAAAGTTGAGATTTTGTCAGCTTTCTGACCAAAAAAATAATGAACTATTCTTATATCAGATATACTCCCTAGTCTGCTTTCTCCATCTGATCGTCTGTCCGCAGCTTTAGCTAGCATGCTTTAGTGGTAACTAAAAACATTGAGCTAGTGCTAATCAACAGTCCGTTTTAGCACATACTTTGTTGAATCATTTTTTTCTACTGACCAACAGAAATCCCTGTGGCCAAAGTTGTTGGTCAAATCGACCAACAACTGACAAGTTTTTTGATCGACTTGTGGATTAATCGGCCATACTTTTTTCAAACAGTCCTTTTTTGCAAAATTCGTCTGTAGATCAAACAGGGACGTTTTGGCGGTAAACAGTCGTTCGTTGATCAATAGAAGAATCGCAAACAGAACGCCTTATTTGTAGAGGCTTTGTCGTAGGTTTGAATTTGATGATAATTTTCGGTAACGACTAGTAGGGGGTTGGAAGACACCTTTAGAAACTAACCCCTGCATTGTTAAAAATAGAGAAAAAACAGCATTATCGCTGGAAGTTGGCGTTAATGAGTTCAGCTATCTATTAACATTTTCAAAGCTTTTCAAAATATGTGACCTACATATTGTAACTCTCACGTTAGGGCGAATTGGTCAGTGAGATGCTGGACAGACTCCCTGAATTGAGGCCATCGGCTGCCGAAGTCCACCACAGAGTCGAAGACATGAAAAGAGTATACGCTGATTCTGTGACGCACCATTGGTCTCGTGCACTGCTGAATTCCAGTGATGAATAAGTATTTTCTTCCAAATGTCTCTCTACCCTGTGAAATTTCATAGTAAAACCCAGTCGTTTTTCCTTAATTTGTGTTGTCGAGCAGCACTTAGGTTTTATTCAAACAATGTTTACAACGGATACGTCAGCTATGATTCTTCATCAGCGATATTTCGGCCCTTCTTGGCAAGGGTCCTCGTCAGGCTGATTACAGGTTTGTTTCCTTCCCCGAAGTTGAACCAGAGGATTGACAGCCTGACGAGGACCCTTGCCAAGAAGGGCCGAAATATCGCTGATGAAGAATCATAGCTGACGTATCCGTTGTAAACATTGTTTGAATAAATGTTTCAAAGTCAGCTTGGGCTCAAAGAATACTTAGGTTTTGTCGTGTTTTTTTGTTTTGTTTTCCTAGTTGACCGATTTCTGCTTCGCGCTGCTCTAACCTTTGCGGCTTCCATGGAAAGTGGGAATGGAATCGGTTCATGGAAAAACCTCAGTCCGGATTTATGAATATGGATATTGCGTGCTGGAAAGCTTCGTAGAGGTATACCGAAATAATGCATATGACGGATACTTCAGCTACGATGCTTTAGCAGCGATATTTCGGCCCTTCTTGGCCGAAAATGATCCAATCCAACTTGGTGGGAGGCATTTGGAAATGATGAGTTCAGATTGCATCTGGACGCGGTGGGAGAGGTTGAGGGGGTCAGCGGACATTTCCAGGTTAGGGCGAAAGAGGAGTTGCAGGGGAGGAGTCAGAACTTGGTGCTCTGGAGATGCCTAATACCGAGACCTGCAATATAGATCCGGACCTTATCCGGCCACTGTGAAGGAGTTCGAGGGAGTCTGGAAATGAGCCATCCAACATTAACAGCGGGAACCTTAGCTGAATACATGCGAACAAGGACAAATAATCAGATAGAACCTCCGTCTTTGGTCCCCTGCAGCGACTATGGATGCCCTGACAAACTGAGCGGAGCTAGAAGTACATTTTCTAGCTTTGAGTTAATACCCGACTACTTCCATCTTCGCCGTTGCTCTTCGCAGAGTAATAAGTGCAGTAGGCACGCTGGCCCTCGGTGAAGCGCGTCCAGCGAGAGGAGCGAGAAACAATCAGCTTTGTCTTTGACAGCGATATAACCATTTGTACAGGTAACGAAACCTGATTTGCCGCGTAGCTCCTAACCTCCGCTCGTTTGCATCGTGCATGATATGGAGAAATGTTCGACTCCGCATGGTCAGATTACAGGGATAGGGAGACGAAGGTTCTATCTTATTATTTGTTCTTGATGTGAAGTATCCTTGCAAGTGCCAGATGACCTTTCAGCTCTTGGTCTTGTAAATTATTGCAATGGGAACTAAATCTGATGCCTAGACAATATCGAAATACCCTCAACACAAATAAGACTACGATGCAAATCATTCTTCTGTCGAAACCACTTTGGTAATCAACTGTCGATCGGTTTTTGACCGTAACCGATGAGATGATTAATTAGTACGCATTTCCTGAGGCCTCCACCCAGCACCTAACTACCTTTCGAGTATTAGTCTTTCGAGTATCAGTAAGAGTGATACGACATTGCTGATCGGTGCTCGTAACAAAAGTTGTTAAACGACGCGTATAAAGAAAGTGAGGTAAGAGTCCAAATTGCCAATATTGACGCTTCCAGTGGGTTTTTATGGCACTTGAGCTTACTCAAGTGCCATATAGCGATTGTTATTTCTGTCCGTCAGTCGGTCTGTCGGTCTGTCGGTCTGTCGGTCCCGGTTTTGCTAGTTCGGGCACTTCCAGATAAGCTAGGACGATGAAACTTGGCAAGCATATCAGGAACTGGACCAGATTAAATTAGAAATTGTCGCTTCCTCGATCCGACCATCTGGAGGGGAGTGGAGGGAGGGGGAATCCGGAAAAAATAGGAAAAATGAGATATTTTTAGCTTACGAACGGGTGATCGGATCTTAATGAAACTTAATACATGGAAGGACTTCGTGTCTCAGACCCTCCATTTTAAATCCAGACCGGATCCGGTGACACTGGGGGGAGTTAGAGGGGGAAACCGGAAATCTTGGAAAACACTTAGAGTGGAGGGATCCGAATGAAACTTGGTGGAAAGTACAAGCAAAAGTCCTAGATACGTGACTGATATAACCGGAACGGATCCGCTCACTTGGGGGAGTTGGGGGGGGGGAGAAGTCCGAATTTGTAGTGATCCCGCGAGTTCCGTGCTTCCTGATGTGCTGGGACGATGGAAACTGACAAGCATGTCTGGGACCCGACCAGCTTAAATAGGAAATCATCAATTCCCCGATTCGACCATCTGGGGGGGGGAGTGGAGGGAGGGTGAAGCCAAAATTTGAGGTATTTTTAGCTTGCGAACGGGTGATCGGATCTTGATGAAAATTGATATTTAGGATGACCTCGTGTCTCAGACACCTCACTTTAAATCCGGGCCGGATCCGATGACACTGGGGGGAGTTGGAGGAGGGAACCGGAAATTTTGAGAAACGCTTAAAGTGGAGGGATCGGGATGAAACTTGGTGGGAAAAACAACCACAGGTCCTAGAAACGTCATAGACATAACCGGACCGGATCAGGGCACTGTGGGGGAGTTGGGGTGGGGAACCGAAAATTTTGAGAAACGCCTAAAGTGGAGGGATCGGGATGAAACTTGGTGGGAAAAACAAGCACAGGTCCTAGACACGTCATTGACATAACCGGACCGCATCAGGGCACTGTGGGGAGTTGGGATGGGGGTCCGGATTTCTAGCGATCCCGCGAGTTCGGCATACTTCCTGGTGTCCTAGGGCGCTGAAACTTGGCAGGTATGTCAAGAATCCGAACAGGTTGACTTGAGATCAGCCGTTTCCCCGACCCGACCATCGTGGGGGGAGTGGGTGGATGGGGAGTCCGGAATCTAGTGGCGTGCATAACTTTTGAACGGGTGATCGGATCTTGATGAAAATTGATATTTAGGATGACCTTGTGTCTCAGACACCTCACTTTAAATCCGGGCCGGATCCGATGACACTGGGGGGAGTTGGAGGAGGTAACCGGAAATTTTGAGAAACGCTTAAAGTGGAGGGATCGGGATGAAACTTGGTGGGAAAAACAAGCACAGGTCCTAGACACGTCATTGACATAACCGGACCGGATCCGATGACACTGGGAGGAGTTGGAGGAGGGAACCGGAAATTTTGAGAAACGCTTAAAGTGGAGGGATCGGGATGAAACTTGGTGGGAAAAACAAGCACAGGTCCTCGACACGTCATTGACATAACCGGACCGGATCAGGGCACTGTGGGGGAGTTGGGGTGGGGGTCCGGATTTCTAGCGATCCCGCGAGTTCGGCATACTTCCTGATGTCCTAGGGCGATGAAACTTGGCAGGTATGTCAGGGATCCGAACAGATTGACTTGAGAACAGCCGTTTCCCCCGACCCGACCCATCGTGGGGGAGTGGGTGGATGGGGAGTCCGGAATCTAGTGGCGTGCATAACTTTTGAACGGGTGATTGGATTTGAATGAAACTTGTCTGGTGAGCTATCGCCTCGGACGTTCAGTGTCACGTCCGAGTCGGGTCCGATACCTGTGGGGATGGGGGGGGGGGAAACTCAAGAAACTCTAAAAGTAGAGGGATTGGGACGAAACTTAATGGATGGAACAAGCATTAGGCCTAGATGAAATTGACGGAGCCAGATGGTTTCGGGGCTCTGTGGGGGGAGTTGGAGGGGGTTTCCTGGAATTCCGGTAGTCGTGAGTTAGAATAGTTCCAGATGTAAAACGACAACGAAACTTTGCAGGCATATTAGCGACCCGAATTATCTTGACTTAAAAACCTGACACAACATACCCCCGGAAACTTCCGTTCCTAGATCCGAGCATTTTTGGGGGGAGCAAGAGAAGAGAAATATGGACTTCTATAAATTGCGAACGAGTGGTCTGATTCGAGTGAAACTTCATGGGTGATACGAATCGATGGCCTCGACATGTAAAACATGCGTTCGAATCATATGCGACCACGATTAGGGGAATTGGGGGTGGGGGGACTTTTGACATGCACAAAAACCAAACGGATGGACCGAATGAGATGCAATTCCACAGTGCCGAGTTTATGCGGCCTAGATTTGTTATTTGGCGTCTGGGCCGGATTCGGCCAAGGTAGGGGGGGGGGGTACTGGAAACTTTCAGATAGGCTATGCTCCAATTTCAGTCAAACTTGATGAGGGAATTAAGAGATTGGGCCCGAACCGGCTCCGACAACGTTGGTGGGAAGGGGGGGGGGGTACCGGAACTTTCCAAAAATGCTCAGATTCGAGTGAAACTTGGTAGATGGTATAAACGAAGATGCTTTAGGGGGTCGATTTTTTTTATTCCGAACCAGATTCGGCCACGGTAGGTGGAAATAGAGTGAGTACCGGAAATCGTGTAGCACGTCTAGGGATCAAACAAATGGATTTATTGGGATGAAAGTTTGAACAGTCATGTGCATCTGCAATCGAGACGATGCCGGAACTGCTCAGAAATGAGTGAAACTAAATATCCTATTTCTATTTCCGAACCGCCTTTTTGGATGGCGGGTGTATTTTGTGACGTTTTCATCTACTTTCTTGTACAGCCTACTCGTACAAGTGCCATATGAGCTCGTAGCTCTTGTTGGCACTTGTAGCTTTGATCAAGTGCCATACCGATCACTTTTCCGTTTGTCGGTCTGTCCTGTGATCGCGAGTTACGTTACTTCCAGATTTGCTCGGGATATGAACCTTGGCAGGCGTATCAAGGATCCGACCAGATTGAGTTAGGAATTGTCAATTTCCTGATCCGACCATCGTTGGGGAGTGGAGGGAGGTGGAATTCGGATAAATACTCCTTAATTGAGCCCAAGCTGACTGGGACTTAAAAATGTTAAGTCTATTTAGTGTGTTTTTAAACTATATGAAAAGAATGTTGTCATGATCGTTTACATTGTTTTGTTTAAGTGAAAACGTCGGGGACTCGAAGAAACGAACCTGCAATAGTTGACTGGAGCTTCCGCCAACTAAAAAGATCATATTTTGGACCGAAGAGGATTCATGGTCACATGTCCTGTTGTACAGTTTCAGGCCGAGATAGGTCTTGGACACTTTGGGAGCAGTTAAAGTGTGTGTGTGTGTGGGGGGGGGGGGGGGGGGGGGGCTTGGAATTCTTGTGACATATCTTGATGAAACTTGGCGGACTATCATATGCTTTGGATGAGTTGGTTGGAGAACGATATGGAATGGACCAAACGGGTATGACCTTAATTCTCCCCCCTCCCCAGCGTGTTCCGATCCAGTTCGGACCCTAAAGTATGTCATCAAGGGCAGGTGAGCTCTCTAAATTCCAAGTTTCGTATCACTAAAATCGCTCCACTTGTTTGACCCCTATGCGAGCCAAAATGTTTCTCCCAAAAAACTCCCTCCAGTGTGGCTGAATACGAATCGGAAACATAAACGTCGCATCTCTGGCATGTCCTAATCAAGTTAGACTGGAATCAGATCATAGTTTATGCGCAAACTTCCAGTTCCCACTTACCCCCCCCCCCCCCCCCCTACCGTGACCAGATCCGATCCAGACACCAAATAACAAATCAAGGCCGCATTAACTCGGAACTGTCCAAGTTGCATCCCATTCTATACCCCTCCCCCCCCTCGCCCAACTAAAAACGTGCCTGCATGTAGTTCGGACGCATGTTTTGTTTGTCTAGGACATCAGTTCTTATCACCCATAAAGTTCCACTCGAATCGGACCACCCGTTCGCAACTTACGGAAGCCAATGATTTCAGGATTCCCCTTCCCTCAACTCCCCAAAGATGGTCGGATCCATGAACACAAGTTTTCCTAAGACATTATGTGGGGTCCTTAAGTCATTAATACGCCTGCAAAGTTTCATCGTTCTTAGAATAGCTAGAATTATCCTAACTGGCGATCATCGGAATTCCGGGAAACACCCTCCAACTCCCCCCACAGAGCCCCGATACGATCTGGTTCTGTCAATTGCGTATAAGTAAGTAATTTATTTATGACCCGCCATTTCGAAAAGGCGGAGTAAATGAAGAAAATAAAGAAAACAAACAAAACACATAAACACACAGAGAAAGACACTTACTTTTCAATCTATGGTTAGGAAGCAGTGGACGACGTCGTGCGCTGGTTGGGCCCTGTTGTCCATGATGTTTGAAAGCGATGAGGAAACATCCAAAAGGGTAACGCTTGCATCTTGAACTTAGAATTTCTCCGTCAATGTATGGTCATGACATAATTTCGACAAGTGGAGCAGGTGCTTCGCATATTTAAAATAACATGATCTCATCTTTTTAATCTCCTTCTTTCGCAGAATATGAGTGACGCCAGAACGAAATAGTATAGAAGGAGCGCAAAAGGTGCTGTACAAATTTCCCAAAGCTTTACGATTATAGCGCCCCCGGTTGGGGACGATGCGCCCATAGGCTTGTTCTAATAATGCTTGTTCTTCTCACTAAGTTCCATTCCAATCCCCAACTCTAAGCGTTTCAGTGATTTCTGGTCCCCATTCAATCCCCCCCCACAAGTATCTGGTTCGACCAGGACTTGACAAGGAACATCTGAGACGATAGATCTTTCCACTTGCCAAGTTTCATTCAATTCCGATCACGCGTTCAAAAGTTATGCATGCTACCAGATTCCGGGCTCCCCCCACGGTGGTTAGATCCAGGAAACGACTATTATCAAGTCAATCTGTTCGGGTCCTTGACATGTCTTCCAAGTTCCACTGTCCTAGCACATCTGGAAGTACCGAACTAGCAGGATCACCGAAATTCCGGACCCCCCACAGTGCCCGAATCTGGTCCGGTTATGTCAACGACGTGTCTAGGACTTGTGCATGTTCTTCCTACCAAGTTTCATCCTGATCCTTCCACTCTAAGTGTTTCCCAAGACTTCCGGTTCCTCCCCTCCAGCCCCCCCCCCCCCAAAGTCACCGGATCCGGTTTGGATTTAAATTGGGTCGTCTGAGACACGTGATCCTTCCAACAAGTTTCATTAAGATCCTATCACCCGTTCAAAAGTTATAAATACCTCTATATTCCGGATTCCCCCTCCCTCCACTTCCCCCACGATTCTCGGATCGGGGAAGTGACTATTCAGCTTAATCTTTTGGCGTTCCTGATGTGCCTGCCAAGTTTCATCGTCCTAGCTTATGTGGAAGTGCCCAAACAAGAAAAACCTGGACCGACCGACCGACGGACAGAAATTGCGATCGCTATATGGCACTTGATATAAATACAAACTCTTCCATATGGAAGTGAGGATAGTGCCGAAAAACCAGGGTAGGCCAGTCGGGAGCTCCGATCCTGATCGTGTGTTCGCACTATAAACGTTTTACATGCATTTGTGCGCTGTAACCTCTTTTCGCGCTTTCCCCGAAGCGTCAGACGGTATCGCGTGACGTATCGCTGAGGGTCGCTAATCTGAATTAGGGCTTCTATAGCATCGTTTACTATTCCTGAACTATTCAGGAAGTTTTTTAGGCGGATCCAAGAACGGTATAACCGAAACTCTAGGGTTCCGAGTTTTCAAGCTCCTAGATATTCGTGTGTTAGCCCTTCGGCAAAGTGCCATATAGCGATCGCAATCTCTGTCCGTCCGTCGGTCGGTCTATCCAGTTTTTGCTAGTTCGGGCCCTTCCACATAAGCTAGGACGATGAAACTTGGCAGGCATATCAGGGACCCCAAAGATTAAGTTGGGAATAGTCACTTCCCCGATCCGAGCATCTAGGGGGTGGGGGTGGGGGTGGAGGGAGCAGGAATCCCGAAAAATAAGGTATTTTTTTACCCACAAAGCTAACTGATGCTACTACATGCTTCTACCTCAAGGCTACTGTATTACTGCATACTACTATATGCTACTATTAGCAAGACTGGATGCTACTATGGCAAGACATGATGCTACTGGATACTACTACTTAAGATTGGACCAGTCTGAGGCACATTAAATGATAGTATTCTTTGCTATTACATAGTATTACATGCAACTTTTTCGTACTACTACCATACTGCTCTACGCAGGCTACAAATTTTTCATCGGGACGGGGTGATCAGATCTGAATGAAACTTGATATACAGAAAGTCCTCGTGTCTCAGACGTCCCATTTTAGATCCGGACCGGATCCGGTGACATTGGGGGGAGTTGGAGGGGGGGACTTGAAATCTTGGGAAACGCTTAAAGTGGAGAGATTGGGATGAAACTTGGTGCGACGAACAAGCACAGGTCCTACATGCGTGATTGACATAAGCGGACCGGATCCGCTCACTGTCAGGGAGGTGGAGGGGGGGGGGGGTACGAATTTCTGTAGCGATCCCGCGAGTTACGTACTTCCTGATGTGCTAGGACAATGAAACTTGGTAGGCGTGTCAGAGACCCGAACAGATTGACTTGAGAATAGTTGTTTCCCTGATCCGATCATCTGGGAAGGGAGGGGGTGAAGGGAATGGGAATCCGGAAAAGTGAGGTATTTTTAACCTACGAACAGGTAATCGGACCTTAATGAAGCTTGATATACAGAAATACCTCGTGTCTCAGACATACGATTTTAAATCTGGACCGGATCCAGTGACATTGGGGAGGAGTTGGAGGGGGGGGGGACCGGAAATCTTGGGAAACACTCAGAGTTGAAGGTTCCGGATGAAACTTGGTGGGAAGAATAAGCACAAGTCCTAGAAACGGGAATGACATAAACGGACCGGATCCGGTCACTGTGGGAGAGTCCGAATTTCTACTGATCCCGTGAGTTCGGTACTTCCTGATGTGCCAGAACGATGAAACTTGGCAGGCTTGTCAGGGACCCGAACAGATTGACTTGATAATATAGTTTCCTCGATCCGACCATCGTGGGGGGAGTGTAGGGAGGGGAATCCGGAATCTAGTGGAAAGCTCAGCTATTGAACAGGTGATGGGATTTAAATGAAACTTGGAAATTAGAGAGATCGTATGCTTTAGATGGGATGTTTTAGGGGCCGGACCGGATCCGAGCACGGTTGGAAGGGGTACCGGAATTCCGAAAAAATGCTCAGATTTACTTTCTCGTTTCTCACACCACCTATTCGTAACAAGTGTCATATGAGATCGTAGCTCTTTTTTTTTTCGTAACGGAGTTTCGGCGAGGATCCTGTTATAATAGGGATGGGCTGCTGTCGTCATCCCACCGAAAGAGGCGACAGTAGTTTCAACATACGTTATATCATTACTGTTACCAGTTTTATATATAACCAGCCAATACATTTAGCATTTCTGTTTTGTTTTTTATGATCTTCACTAGCTGGATGAGATTTTGTCTGTACCGTTTTGAGGCTAAGTAATGCAATGAACGATCAAGATCGGGCTCTTGCGGACTTCGGCACCATAAGGGCGACCATACTCTTCATGACAAACTCTTCGCGCCGGCGAAGACTCGCCGTTTGCCTAGCGAAGAGCAGAAACGTGACGGCAACAAAGTTTGTTGATTGTCCTACATAGGATTATAATCAATTTTGAGGATTCTCTGGGTGACGTTTCTCGTTGTTCCCTAGGTAGACTGGCGCATTTCGGACTTGCTCATACAGTGTATTACAAGACTCTACTCGATGATTTCCGCGGTAGAAGGTGAGGGCAGCGACAACGTATAATGTTGTAGCGCAAGAAAAGAGACTTCTCCGCTTTAGAAGGTTTCGTGATTGGTGACGGGCAGCGACAACATAGAAAGCAACTCGTTCTTCCACGCCTGGTAGCGGAAGAAAAGTGAACCTATATTGAGCTGAAGGGGGGGGGGGTCCTGCTGTGATCGGAAGATTATGAGCTGTTGCAATAACCTCGGTTTTCTTTCACAGACCGCATGTCGATCCCAACAGAAGCTGTCCTGGAGGAGGGGAACATGAACCATTTACACGAGATGGCGGCAGCTTCTTCTGATCAATCTGACTCAACGTTACTGTGTAAAATGTGTTTAACTACCTACACAGTTGAAGAGGGATATAAAGCCCACCTAAGTTGGTGTCCTGCTCTGCACCTTTCGTCATTTCGAAAGTATATCAAAAGCAGTTTCGTCCCTGGAAAGGTGTTCAACTGCAAACTGTGTGACTATGACCTTTTGACTGAACTATTACCATGGCCACAGTACCAGGGTGAAATCCGATGTATGACTTGTGATCATACAATGCAAACTGATATTACGCTCCATATACATTCAAAGGATGGCCTTATTTTCTGTGGACTTTGTGCGCTGCAGTTGAAAGCAGAAGAAGTGCAAAAACATGCTCAGATTCACCATCAACTGCGTTCGATCCTCTTCAAGATATGCAGCTTGGATTGTTTGCAAGTGCAGATTCGAAAACAGCCACAACAAGGGCGAGTGGTAAATGATCTGAAAGTGTTCGTCTGCTTCTCTTGTATGATAACGGTAAACAGCCCTCGCAACATTGAAGCTCATTTATCAGCTGTCCATGGGATTGAGACGAAGATTTTTGTTAGAGTCGCTTGTCCTATCTGCCGGACGATCTGTTGGAGCGGACGGAAGTTCCGTGCTCATTTGAAAAACCAGCATGGTTTAAGGCCTGAGATGTACGATAAGAACTTGATGGACTTGGCCAAGGACTGGGTCATCTGTGACCATTGCTTCCTTGGGTTTAACAGCATTTGTAAGCTTGCGGAACACATAGGAACCACTCATTTTCTGTTGGATGAACCACCGCTGACATCTGTTTTGCGTGCTTCATCTACACTTCGTAGTAAGGACAGGAGTACGAGCAGCACAAGACAATGCAGTCGCCATTGGTCAAGAAGGAACGCCAATCCTAGGACAGCAGCCAGAGTCTCTGCGGAAACGAGTGACCCCACTAGCTCAAGCGAATCAGACACTGTGATCCCATTGCTTCAAGTGGAAGAAACAACCATGACTCACCGATGGGTGAAGCTGGACCCCAGCTCCCCCGAAGCAGAAGTCAAAGCAGAAAGTATATTAGAAGATGACGCAGCAGTAGTTACTTGTGGTCACTGCTTGCTGACATTTCCGAACTGCGATGATCTACGTACCCACATTGGTCTTGATCATTTCCAACTTGATGTTGAGGAAAGTGCCATCATCAATAACTCGCAACGCTGTGTCGGTAGCAGTAGAAACTTTAGTAGTGCCGATGATTCCAGCACTCATACTAAGACCGGAGGCGTGTTTCCAGACAGAACACGATTTCGCTGTCAGGAATGTTTTCTTTACTTTGTCACTGCCCACGGGCTTGGTAGACATATCAGCTCATTTCATGTTTCCAAAAAGGAGGCAGTAGCCCATGACCCAGTCAACTCTCAGACAGTTGGAGAGCTTGCAAAATATCTGAAAGATACTTTCAAACCTCAAGCTCTTTTCCCATGCCAACATTGCGATCTTCCAAGAGCGACGGTGTTGGAGGTTGTGAAATCTTTTGAAACTGATATTACTTGCGGCAACTGCGCAAGAGGGTTCAAATCTGACGTAACTTGTCATATCCACGAGTTAAAAGGGAAGTACATATGTGGTTTCTGTTCTGCACGGCTCGAGAAAGGTGACATAAAACGACATTGCCAGAAGCATGTAAATACCCGCTCGTACTTGGCGGACCTGTGCTCTGGAATCTGCGTCGAGTCAGCGATAAAATCTTGGCAAGCTGGAAAGAGAAACAGACATAAGTGCCTGACTTGCTTCGATGCTTTGCCAAATCTTAAGCGTCTGGAGGATCACCTTCTTACGCACAGGCCAAAATCAGAGTGGTCTCTTTGCCCATACTGTAGTTACCGAGCTCCAGGAAGCAAGCTGAAGCATCATATCAAATCAATACACTCTAAGGTCACCAACTGCCCTTTGTGCAGTATCACAACCATTCATCTTAAATCACTGGAGTCCCACTTCCGGTTAGCTCACAAGAATGCAAAAATACCCTGTCTTGAATGCGATGTCGTCGTAACAACGCCTCAGGAATATACAAGTCATGTCGAAGAAGAACATTTTAGCTTTCACAAATGCAATGTTTGCCGCGCGACTTTCATAAGCCAATTGGCCTTTGCAAATCATCAGCGTCTGCACGAGGTGGTGACGACGTGTATTAACTGCCTCAGCGAATTCCCTGACGCACTAGCTCTATCTGATCACAAGAAGAACTGCCAGCGCACCTTCAACTGTGCGCATTGCCAGTTGATTTTTCCGACTCTTGGTTTGCTACGAAAACATATTAACGTTTATCACATTGTCTTGCAGCATGAACTGGAGAACCCTCGTGTCTGCCCGTTCTGTTCTGCTACATTTTATATTCAAGCAAGACTCCAGCACCATATCGGAAGTAAACATGGTACAGGCCATATATGTGAAATATGTGGAACTTCGAGAAAGTCCAAAACGCTGCTCAGCGCGCATGTCAAATGGGCGCACGTAACTAAGGCCACGTTCGCTTGCACTCAGTGCGATAAGGCGTTTAAGATGAAGTACCACCTCGACCAGCATATTTTCTACAATCATACGAATATTTTCCCGTTCACTTGCAGTCGATGTGGGAATTCCTTCCGACGAAAGAAGAATATGGTTGAACATAAACTAAAGACTTGTAGGGTAGATAAAAACAGTAAGAGCTAGTCATATCGGGTTTTGGTGTAACCGCCTAGGAAAAAAGTTCGACTTTTCCCGACACTAAGAAGTTATAACCATAAAAAAAGTGAATAACCATTCGTTCACAGGGTTTGTGCCGCACCCACTGGTTTCAGCGTGCTGCTGATGAGTGATCAGTGACTACCCAATGGATCGCTTCTCATTTTTTTCCGTCGGCTACCTGTTTTATCGAAAGATTGGTGCCAGTTTCGGGTAGCAGCTAGTCTCGGACCCAAGTTCAAATTAGTTCAACTTTTGAGGGTACTAGCCAATCAGATTACCGAGGGAATACGCTGAACCACGTCAGAGCGAGGAACAATTAGCTAAATTCACTTTCGGTTTTCAAGACAGCAAGGAGTGGATGTGATTTTATCTATTGGGCATGGTTCGAAACTAGCCAGTCAGAATATTCCTCAATATTCCCAAAATAATCTGAATGGCTGGTACCCCCAAAAGTTGAACTGATATCAACTTGGGTGCGAGAGCTGGTATACGGAACTGGCACGTGTATCCATTGCGAACGGCAGAAACCTGGCAAAGCTTCGGTCTCGAGAGCGATTTTCA